>CM069544.1:33725000-34345000 GCA_035773235.1 Eospalax fontanierii | reverse complement strand
TCGATTTCCCCGTCAACTGAACTGCCCCTTTATTTTGTCTTCCTTGTTCCTATGAGCCACACTGAGTGAACCTTATCTGACTATAGCTTCCTCTTCAGGCATCCTGACCTCCTTGCTGTGCAGTATATAATTTAGGTAGATGTGTCTTTCCTCTGCTGTTTCTTCTACATAAATATCTCAAACCCCCACTCCACCCCTACCACACCAGATATCTATGTGGCCTTATTCCCTGGCCACCTCTGCTTAGTCCATTTTCTGCTGCTGTTAATTCCTGACAATGGGTAATAGTAAATGGACAGAAATTGATTCAGCTCTTGATTCTTAGAGGCCACAATGTCCAACAGTATGCTACTGGCATCTGGTAAGGCCTTCCTGCTGCAACATCCCATGGTGGAAGTGCAGAAAGGCGAAAACGTGAGAGCAAGAGAAGGATGAAGCTGCTGTTTGTGCTGGAGAGCTTTAGTTGTCAATTTGACACATCTGGGAAGAGGGAACCTCAACTGAGGAATTTCCTCCATTGAATCAGCCTGTGGCCATGACTATGGGGCATTTTCTTCAATGTTGAGTGATGTGGGAGGTGCCACCCCTGAGCAGGTGGTACTGTGTTGTACAAGAGAGCAGGCTGAGCATGGGCCAGGGGTGTAAGCCAGTAAACAGTGTACCTCCATGGTCTGAGCTCCATGATCTGCCTAGAGTTCCTGCCTTGATGATGAATTATGCTATAAGCCATATTGTCTTGGTCAGTATTTTCATCACAGCAACTGAAGGCAAACTAAGACACTGTTGCGACAGACTCTCTCAGGATAAGCCACTTCTGTGACTCCATTTACAAGGGTGTTTAACATCATCTTAGACCTCACCTCCTAGCACTTAATGGGGATTAAGTTCTAACACAGGAATCTGGGGGACACATTCAAACCACAGGAACCTTCTTTCTCAAAATGTCATCTTTCCAATAAGGGCCACACTAACTATACTACTTAATAGTATGCCTGTTTTCCAAGGACTTCCCTCTTGATCTCTCTTGTCCTGTTTCATTTTGTATTTTTCTGTATTTATTGCTGTCTCTTTCCTCAGTTACTACCACTCACTCTTTATACAAGTTCCCTGAGGGCTGAAATCACTATATGCACATTTCAAGGATCTAAAGTAATGTCTAGCACTTACTACGAGTACTCAGGAAGTGGTTAAAGAATTAATGAATAAAGTAAAAATTCTATAATTATGAAAACAGATTTTAAAAAATCATTAGTAAAGTTCAATCCTACTAACGATTAAAAAGCAATTTCTTGGAAATCATTTTTATCTTGAAATTATGTAAAGCTAACTAGCAAATATTATACTTCATGGAAAATTTTAGAAGACACATTTTGGAAGAGGGTGGTGCTGAGGACTGAACCCAGGACCTCCTGCATACCAACAGAGCTCTGTCTCTGAGCTGTATCTCCAGTCCTTTAATGGAAAAATTTAAATCTTTATACCCTCTCTAAGGTTGAGAACATGACAAAATATCCCCCTACCATCCTGTTCACATTCTCTGTAGGTCTTGAGACAAGGCTCACACCTTCGAGATCTACCAACAAACACACAGGCACAGACTCCAGCTTTATAAGAGAAACTTTGACCATTTTAATGCCAGGGTACTGAACTATCTTTTCCTGTGCCAGACTCAAACAGATCAGACACTGGCTGATCTACCTCAGTCACTTGTCCTGCTGCTAAAAGTTAAATAAAAAATAACCAACTTTTCAGGCATACCACATGTAAACAAATTTCATAAAACAGGTACCCACTGTAACTTTAAAATTCATTGGAAATTAACAAAACAAAAGAAATGCCACCTCTCCTTATGGAACCATACTTTATAAAATTTAACAAACACCAATGTTGGTAACCCAAGGCCATTTTTTCCCTTAAGCATTGGTGGTTTTTTAGCAGATGAGATTTTCACTTTCTCAAACTTTTACATAGTTCTCATTCTAATAGTCTAAAATATTTAAACATTACCAAACATATTTTTATTTCATATGAATTTTGATTCATGGCAGATTCCTCCTCATTGACTTATGACATTTCTTTCTCCAGAAGGATGTAAAAACAAACAAAAAACAAAATAAAACAAAAAATCTAAAAGCAGTACTTAATCAGCTCCAAGTTTTAAAACTTTAGTTTTTTATTAAGAAAATTGTCATCAGAGTACAGGTTGTATCAGGAAAAGACGCCAAAATTGCTTTAAATAACAAACTCGAGAAAAGGTGAATTCTTATATTTTATGCCCCTTTCTGCATTTTTAACTGGGCTCGGTAGGTAGTCAATCTTGATGACAGTCAAAATAGAACTATATCATGTGCTAGATACTCTGAAGACAGAGACTAGAGTGACTGACAGAAAAGGCCAGTGATGATTCACAGAAAATGACAACTAAGTTAGATTTTGAAGAATAAAAATAGGCAGGCAAGATGCTTCCGTGGGTAAAGGCAATTGCGACCAAGCCTGGTGACCTGTGTTCAGTCCCCCGAAACCACATAAGGGAGAAAGGAGAAAATCAGCTTCCAAAAGTTGATTTCCTCTGACCACACACACACACACACACACACAAAACAAACAAAATTTCATGAGTTTGCCAGATTTATCAGGACACCTCCAGAAAATTGAAACTAAGGAAGGAGCAGTATTTTTACGAAAATATATACACTTATAAGTGTACAATGATTTCCTCTAAATCGAAAATAAACCTCACAGAGGCACTATATAGCCTCAAGTTGCCGGGTTTTAAGCTTTTGCATGTGGCTGTGGACTAAGCACAAATTCTATTTTCTGCAGAAACTATCTGGCAAAGTCGAGGGTAAGAAGCGTCCACAGGTGAACCCCACGCCCTTGCTTTGAGTGTTACCTGGGTTTGTTAATCTTTCCCAAGCGGGAGAAGGTATTTGGCTTTTGACTGGGTCGGAGTTGAAGGCTTCTGCCTTCCGCGAGGTCTGGGAAAGCAAAGGGGTTTCCTGCTGCACCACGAACTGGCTCCAGTTAGTATCGCCGCAGAGCTTGGTTATTTCTGACAGCAGGTGCCTGCCGCACAGCCTTCTGGGTCTGCTGACCACCTTCAGCTCCACGGGAGCCAGCAGGAGCCCAAGCCACAACAGACCAAGCTGCTTCATCCCTGGGCTCCGCGGCCGCAGCCCGCCCCGGGCGCTGCAACGGCCGTCGCCCCGCCCTCGCCCCGCCCACGCCTCGCCCCGCCCACTCGCCACGCCCCTCGCTGTGCACACCTCCGCCTCCGCACACCTGCCTTTGCAGTCTTCTCCAGAACGCTTACGTACAGCTGGGGGTGTTCCAGGCATGGGCTTCTGTCCTGCCGGAAGTTGAAGTTAACAGGCTTTAGCTCAGAAATGAAAGTCAAAAAGTACCTCCTTTCACTGACTTTTATTCATTTTTCTTGTCTTCCTCACTGACATTGACCAAATAAAATGGGAGAACCTAGGCTCCTGCTTAACCAATAGTACATTCAGGACACGGCCTCCACCTGCAATGGGCTCGTCTTTTTTTGGTTAGATGAGGCATCGCTTCCCTTCAGAGACACCTTCTCTCATCGCCTTCATCGTTTCTGGAATTTTTGATATTTCTTTTTGTTGTTTTTTTCTTTAAAAAACTGTTAATGAGGCTGGAAAGGATGGTTCAGATGGTTAAGAGCGCAGCTGTTCTAGCAGAAGACCAGGATTGTTTCCTAGCACCCACAAGACAGCTAACAACGGTCAGTAACTCCCGTTTTGGGGAATCCGATGCTCTCTTCTGGCCTCTGGGGGCATTACATGCACATGATGCACTTAAATACATACAGGCGATACACTCAGACACATAAAATAAAATTTAAAACTATTTAAATGAATTATTGGTTTTTTTTTAGATTATCATGCAAAATAATGGGCTTCTTCATGGTGTCTTCACACAGATAGGGCCTTATACTTGGTTCTACATTTTTCCCTTACCAGCCCCCCCAGGTTTCGTTTCTTCTCGCATTCATTCCCCGTTCTGTTTTCTTACTACATGTATCCCATTATTATAGTTTCCATCTTCCTTAAGAGCTCATCCCTCTCGCGACCCCCTTCTGGTTTCATGACCTACGAACACATATGTAAATACACATATCTACACACATACATAATTTTAAATCTAGGTTCCACATAAATATGAAAACATATTTATTATCCAGGGCCTGCCAAATTTCGTCTTAGTGTTTGTTATATGAATGAATACATTCTTTTAAAAATAAACCTTCTTATTGTTTTATTACATTTATGAATGTGCGTCTGTTTGTCTGTCTGTGCACTTCCATGTATATGGAGGTTGGAGCCATCTTCTCTCCTTTCATTATGTGGGTCCCAGGGGTCAAAATCGGGTTGTCAGTGTTGGTGGCAAGACTGTTGAGCCATCTTGCTGCACATGAACACATTCTTGACAGCTGCTTATCATGAATAGAGTTGAATGGATTTATTGAACTGAGCAAATTTTTACTTAAATGACTTATTTTGAGCGAATAAGTTATTATTATTATTGAATGAATTCCTGACTTATTTTTTAGTATTCTGCCCTATATACCTTATTTCAGAACATTCATCTGAATGTTCACTTAACATAATGATCTGCACTATAAGGCATCCTGCAGATGTCCTAATCTCCAAGTTCCGTAGGCATCCTCTTTGCTACAGTGATTGTTTTCTTTGCTGCACAGAACTTTTTAATTTCATGCAAACCTTTTTTGTTGTTGTTGTTGTTTCAATCCTTGGATTATTTCCTGTGCTATTGGAGTCTTTTTCAAGAAGTCCTTGCCTGTGCCTGCATCTTGAAGTGTTTTCTCTACGCTATCTCTTTGCAGTCTCACAGTTTCAAGTCTTCTATTAAAGTCTTTTATGCATTTTGAATTTTTTAACAGGATGAGAAATAAGCATCTAATTTGTTCTTTATGTGGAAATTCCATTTTCCCATCACTGTCTGTTAAAGAAGCTTTTTCTCCAACATATGTTTCTGACATCTTTATCAAAAATTAGGCAGCTGTAACTGCGTAGGTTTATTTCTGGGTTTGCTTCCTATTCCACGGTCTCTATATCTGTTTTTGTGTTGGTACTATACTGTTTTTGTTACTGGGACGCTAATACAATTTGATATTGGGTATTGCAATAGTTCCAGCACTGTTCTTGAGAAGCAGTTCTTCAGTTCCTTTGGGTCTTCTGTTCTTCTCTATGAATTTTAGGGCCATTATTTCAAGTTCTGTGAAGAATGTCACACAGGATTTTGATGAATATTGTATTGGATCTGGAGACTGATTTTGCTAATGTCATCATTTTTGCAGTATTAATTCTGCCTGTTTGTGAACATGGGTAGCAATCTGTTTTCTAGTGTCTTAAATTTCTTTTTAAGTTTTTAAGTTTCATTATAAAAGTATTTCACCTTCTTCACTAGGTTTATTTCTAGGAATTTTATTTTTTGGAAGTTATTGTGAATAGGGATGTTTCCCTGATTTCTTTCTCAGTGAGTTAGTTATTAAGAAATAATAGGACTGCTGATTTCTGTATGTTGATTTTGTATCTGCTAGTTTACTGACAATATTTATCAGTTCCAAGAATATTCTGACGTGTTTTTTTTAAGGTCTTTTAAGTCTAAGATGATGCCACTGACAAATAGGGATATGTGGGATTTCTGACCCATATTACAGTTATACCTGAATAAAGAAGCCTGACTTAGCATTTGTTTAAAGACCAAAGGTGATACTTTGACTTCTTCCCTTCACATCTGAACCGTTTTTCCTTCCCCTATTGCTCTAGGTAAGAACTCCAACACTACGGAATGAGGGAAGGCACCCTTATCTCATTTCAAATTTTAGAGGAAATGCTTTCAGCTTTTTCTTCATTTAGCATAATGTTGCCTACAGATTATTAGACTGAGAATATTCATTCTGTTCATAGTTTCTTCAGAAACCAGATGATCATCTGAACTGATATAGAAAAGACCTTCCACGAAGTTTTCAACATCCCTTCATAATAAACAGCTCTGAAGAAACTATTCTAGGTGGAATTGTTGAGGATATCCATCACTATGAAGCATGTGTGTAAGTGCTCTATATGCATGCAATGCCTTGGAGGCTAGAAGAGGGCATTAGATCCTCAGGAACTGGTGTTACAGACCGTTGTTAGCCACCATGTGGGTTCTGGGAACAGAACCTGGGTCCTCTGCAAGAACAGCCAATGCTCTTCTTTAACTACTGAACCATCTCTCTAGCCCCGAAGTTTAATTTTTTTAAAAGTCCTTTTAAACTATTTCTAAGCTCACTAATGAGTGGAGTCATTTTTTGTTCACATCTATTATCTAGTGTCTGCTAAACTGAGTTTTAATAAGTATTTACTGTGTGATGAACACATTCTTAACTCCCGCTACTTAACATTAGTACATTCAAATGGATTCACTAAATTGAAAAAATTATTATTGAATGACTTATTTTGAATAAATTACTATTGTTATTGAATTAATCTTGACTCATCTATTATTTTCTTGTTCTATACATTATTCCAGAACATTGTCACAAAATGGAGCTGTTGACGAAATGACATCTGAGTGCAGGTAAACGATAATTTCATTTATGCAATATAAAATTCTAGGAATGATTTAAGAATTACACTATAAGTAATTTGTATTTTATATTGATATTTTGATATGGGCAACAGGATTTCTGTGGCTTAATCCCTTATACTTTTGCTTAATACTAATAATTATGGATACAATTAGTTATAATAATTGCTTGACTCAACACAAGTGATATCTTCTTTCTTTACTTTTTAGTCTTCAAACTTATCACCTGTCTTCCACATTTGAGTGTTACTTTTAGTAGTAGTCTAGTCTTTGCACTTGCCAGGTAGTTACTATCCCAAAATACATAATTTGTTATGGGATTTCCGCATGTTCGGCATTGTTCTAAGTGTTAGCACATATTTTATTCTGTTTAATTCTTAAAGCAACCAATCCTTAAAATGTGATGTATTATGTTTGTTTATTTGTATGTGTCAAACCATATCTACATTTCTGGTATAAAACCAATTTAATCATGGTGAATGATCTGTTTGATGTGCTCCTGAATTCAAATTGCTATATTTCATTGAGAGTTTTTGCATCTCTGTCAGGAATATTGCTTTATGGTTTGTTGTTGTTATGTCCTTGCCAGCTAATTTTAAAATATAACTTAACAGTGAGGCCTCAGAGAATGAGTCTGGAAGGATTCCCTCCTTTTCATTTCAGCTGTGAGGCCATCTGCTCCTGGGACTTTGGCGAAGAGTTTTGTTACTGTTTGGACCTTATTTCTTGTTATTGGTCTTATTCCAGTCTTTTATGCATTCATGGTTTAGTTTTTATTTGATCTTGGGTATCAGGAAATTTGCCTAGTTCTTTGAAATTTTACAACTTATCATCATTTCACTTTTCATATTGATCCTTGGCATCTGAGTTATATTGGTTTTGATGTCTCCTTCTTCATCTCTGATTTTATTTATTTGGGTTTTTCCCATTTTTTATTAGTCTAAGTAATGGTTTGTCACTTTTGTTTCATTTTAAAAAATCATCCCTTTGTTTTATTGATATTCACTTAAAAATCATCTCTTTGGTTTATTGATATTCTATAATTAGTTTCTATTTCATTTATTTCTGTTCTGCTCTTTGTTTTTTCGTCCCTTCTATCAGTTTTAGATTTAATTTGTTTCTGCTTATTGGGGTCCTTGAATTGCTTCATCAGATTGTTCATTTAAAAATTCAGGGACTTACTGCTATAAACTGCCCTCTCAATATCATTTCCAAAGTGCTGTACAAGTTCTGGCATGTTGTGCGAGTCCCTTTTCCTTTGTTTCAAGACATTTTCTAATTTTTCTTTTGATTTCTTTGATAGGTCATTATTTAAAAGTCTGTTATTCAGTATCCTATAATTTCTAAAATTTGTCATACTGTTGACTTATTATTTTATTCTATTGTGATCAGAAAAATACAGGACGTGATTTCATATTTTTTAATTTATTACTTGTACAAGTCTTTACTTGTAGCCAATGTACTGTCTTTCCAGAGAAAGTTCGATGTGCTGATATAAAGAATGTGTATTTTGCAGCTATTGGATGAAGTGTTCTATAAATGTGCATTCAATCTACTTAGTCTATGGTATAATTTAGCTTTGATGTTTCTTTGTTGACTTTTTGTGTCTGTAAGATCAGTCTGTTGATGACAACGGAATGGTGAATTCCCTAATATTATTACACTGGAGCCTATCTCTTTCTTTAGGGCCAAATGTTTTATAAAGTTAGATGCTCCAACATCAGGGTCATATAGATTTACATACTTTTACTTTCTTGTTGAATTGAGTCCCTCATTACTATATAGTCACCTTCTTTGTCACTTCTGATAGATTTTGATCTAAAGTTTATTTAGTCAGATGTAATTACAGCTGCTCTGGCTTGCTTGGGTTTCCATTTGCTTGGGACAGCATTTTCCCCTTTCCGTCTGCGTGTATTGTGGCTGGTGCGCCGAGCTTCTTATAAGTAACATACTGTTTAATTTCTTAAGTCATTCAGTCAGTCTATGTCTTTTCTTTGGAGAATTTCATCTATTTACATTCAAGGGTATTATCAATGGATAATGTCATTCATTCCTAATGTGTAGTTGATTATATTCTAGTTATGTGAGTGTTCTTTGTTCTTTCCTTCCTCTTGCTTATCTTTGTTGCTTGGTGGCTTACTGGATTGGTAATGTGTGTTTCTTTTCTATTTCTCTTTTCTGGTGGGATTTACACTTCCACATGCCTTCAGGACAGTAGCCATCATTCTTTTACTTCTGGATATGAGTTCCTTAAGCATCTTTTCAAAGTCTACTCTGGTGGTTGTGAAATCCCATCAGTTTTTGTTTGTCTGTGAAGGACTATTTCTGTTTAATAAATAGAAAGATAACCCATCTTCATGAATTGGAAGAAAAATGCTAAACTTTTCATTCTACTTAAAGCAATCTACAGAGACATGCAATGTTAATAAATTTAAACTATTTTTTTTCCAGAAAAATAGGGGTAAAATCCTTAAGTTTATATTGAACCACAAAAGTACTCCAAATAGTGGGTGTGGTGGTACATGCCTGGACTCCCAGCATTTGGGAGATGGAAGCTGGGGGTTCAGGAGTTCAAGGCTGTCTTCAAAACAGCAAGTTCAAAGCCAGTCTGGGCTATGTGAGACCCTGTCTGTCTCCAAAAAACATGAAAATAAAACAAAGCAAAATCACTTCAATTAGTGCATGTTCATGTGCACACACACATGTGCACATGCACACACATCTGTAAGCACCACTTCAGAACACATTATAAAGCAATTATAATTGAAACAGTACAGTAACCTGGGTGTGGGACTCATATTTATAATTTCAGCACCCCGGCATGAGGCAGGAGGATCCATTGCAAGTTCAAGACTGGCCTGGTCTCTATAAGTGAGTTCCATGTCAGTCAGGGTTAGAAAACAATACCTTGTCTCTTCTAGCCTCCTTGAGCATTGCATGATATGAGTGCACATGCATACTTGTAAACAAAACATTCAAATAAATAAATAAATAATAAATAGGGGCTGGAGAGATGGCTTGGAGGTTAAGAGCAATGGCTGTTCTTGCAGAGGACTCAGGTTTGGTTCCCAACACCCACAGGGTGGCTAACAACCATTCAATCATCCATAACTCCAGTTCCAGGGAACTCATCACCCTCTTTGGCCTCCATGGGAATTACATGCATGTGGTATATTTAACATACAAGCAGGCAAAGCACTCATACATGTAAAATAAAAATGAATTAAAATTTTAAATAAATAAATAAAATATCAAAATAGAATAGAATGCTAATCACAAATAGTGAACTAATAATACATTAATATTACTTCCAGAATTGATGTGAACAGACCATATTAATGCAAGATGCTAATGATACAGAAAGCTGTTTCTGTGATAGGGGAGGGTATAAAATATACTTTCCAGTGTATTTTTCTACAAACCTAAAACTGCATTTAAATTTTTTATTGAATCATTGTATATTTCATAGGGAACATCTCAATCAACTTTAATAAATTTTCTCTACCAGCACCCTCCCCCACAGCTCCTCAGCTGGAATTCACACATTCTTTCATCTGCCTTAAAGTCTATTGTGTCAAGTTAGTGTCTCCCAGTGTTCCTCAGTGCAAGTTCATCCACCGAGGTCTAGTCAGCCAATCCAGAGTCCTTCATTTTAAGATTAGCTCATCCTCACCCAACAGTAATCAGTTGCCAATATTTCTTCAGTAAATATTGAGGTCTGCTGCCCACCTCCCCAGTTCTGCGCTGGGTTTTTGTCTGCTTGAGTTTGCATGGGTTTTGAGGATCAGATACCATTGCTGTAGGTTCATGTGGCAGGGTTCCAGGAGCCTGTAGGAGTCTATTTCCATATGATCACACACCTCCTCACTGGCTCTTACAATCTTTCCACCTCCTGCTCTGCAATGCTCCCTGAGCCCTGGGTGACTAAAACTTAATATAGGAGTCCTGTTCAGGGAGCCACACTCTGAACACTTCTAATTTCCATGGTCTGGCCATTTATGACTTTTTGTGTTACTGGCCCTCTGTTGCATGAGGGAGCTTCATTAATGAGAGCTGAGAGATTCTTTAGTGTCCTCTTTACTCCTTGTTCTATGTTGCATGAGCCTTAGGTGTAGAGGTTGCATTGTAGATGTGCCACTTAGGCATGGGCAATTCACAGACAATGTCTGTATACGACCAGCTGTGTTACTCTGTAGTAGTCTCCATCTGGTGCAACAGAAGCTTCTTTGATGAGTGGTGACTGGGATACTTGACTGTAAATATAAAGATACATATTTTGCATTTAGTAAGAAGTTACATTAGCCGAGGGATGTAACAGCTTTGGGGATTTCACTAAGATCTATGACCTCTTCAGTCGTGTGTACTTGGCTAAAATTACAGTACCACACTTGAGTTTCCTCCCATTGAGTGAGCTCTAAGACCAGTTAGGTAGCATTACTGCACCAGTGTTATAGCCTGATGGTGATGATGTGGCTGGTTGTTTGGTGAAGCTGGTGCCGGGCCATTGATTAATGTTCTCCCTTGGCTGCTCACATAGTGCTCTCCAGAGCTATGAGAGCTAGCCTTCAGGGGAAGTGGGTTCAGGTCAGTTCCAGCTCCACTGCTCCAAATCCTGTCTCTGAAGTATGTCTTGTTTTCAGCAAAAAACTTTACCTTCAAGTTCTCGGAGGCAATCAAGGGCTCTTGCAGTCACCTGTGTAATTTTGAGAGTCTCTTGGACCACCCTGGTTAACAACTCAAAGGAAGGTTTCTTCTGTCTGGCAGTGTTTCTTGTTATATAGCATTCAACTATGCACATGGACTCATGTAGAGATATTGTATGTGGAATTTGTCATTAGGCTGTTAGACTAATATGATTCCCTTTGGTGTTCTATAATAGCTAGGCAGTATTTATCCCCCTCCTACCTTCTAACCCTTTCTCCACGCCTTCCCCATTTAAAGTGTCCCCATTTTCCCCATTTCTCCCTTGATAATACCAGTCTCCTATGACCCCAGCTCTCTTGAGCATCTTCTTTCACTTTATCCCCATAGTTCCTTGTGTAACCCTCCCTCCCCCTCCCATTTAAGTTCCCCATTTATCTTTTTCTCCCTTAGTAACACCTGTCTCCTACTGTTCTCTCTTAGGTTCCTCCTGTCCCTTTTCCTCCCTGGATCCTTTCCATTTTCCTGGCTCCTGCAGTTACATCAGGATACACACTCACATATAAGGATTTGGTGCCAGGATCCACAAATGAGGGAGAATATGCCTCATTGTAAAACTACAGTTTTAAGAAGTTGTTCTCTTTGATGGTGAGCCAGATCAGTGAGTGGGTAAAGAACTTGCCTCACACGCTTGAGGAACTAGGAATCCACATAAAAGCAGAAAAATATTGACTCAATGAAGTTGCTATCTGACCTTCACATGTGCACCATGGCAACTTCATGCCCAAATATACGCACACAATAATATTGATAAATAAATAATACACTTTAAAAAGAAATAAAAATTTCAAATTTTCTATCCAAACAAAAGAAACAAGGATACCTTTTAAAGGGAACATACATTTGCATATACTGGGGAGTCCTGGGACTATGGCTCCTACTCACGTCTACTGAATTTTAGAGTTCTTTTGAGTTCTCTTTTGCCTCTTAATTTTCCCTAATCTCCGGTTACATTAGGAGTTAACCTGATGTTGAAGATAAAGTGACCGTCTTTCAAAGAGTCACTGGAGACAGCTCAGTGGTGAAGAGCACTGACTGCTCTTGCAGAGGACCCAGGTTCAGTTCCCAGAACCCACATGGCAGCTAACGACTGTCCCTAACTCCAGTTCCAGGGGTCCAACACTCTCTTCTGACCTTTGTGGGCATTGTATGCACTGGTGCACTTACACACATGCAAGCAAAACACTCTTGCACATTAAATAAATAAACAAATAAATAAATAAACAATAGTTTAAAGAGTCGATATGGACACAAGAGCAGAGAATACTAGTGTAACTACAGGCTAACTTCCAGTCTCCTCTCCTAGAACGTGATCCTTTGACCACCTGAACTCTGGCTGTTGTAAGTGCTGGATATGATTTCCTGATGTCAGACCTGTCCATGTGACATAGTTCTGACCAATACAACAAAAACACAAAAGTGATGGTTTCTGACAAGGTGTTTTCCGAGCCACACACCAAGCCATATTGTCTTTCCTTCATTTCCTGCATGAAGTGAGAAGATCTCCAAACCTGAGGTGTAAAGTTAAAGCAAATCTGACTCCATCTTGTTAGAAAAAGCCTCAGCCACATAAGCTTGGCTTCCTGGCTTCAGAAACTCTTTCCCACCCTCCTAGTTAAACATTTGCAAGGATGTGGTCTTCAGATATCAGGTGGTTTCGTCGTGGCTTAAAGGGAAAGCATAGAGTCTGGTCAGAATGACCAAGACATAAATCAGAAACCCAAATAAGCCCGAGACCTTGAAGCATACTCTGGTAAGCACATTCCAGGACAGACCCACCAATAAGAAGCTATACGTTCCTTGTCACCTGCCTTTTGATGTGTAACCAATCATTGTAAGCTGCTTTTGCGCCAGTGGGCTCCCTTAGCCAATTCCAACCCTTATCCCTCCTCTCTTTGTTTTAACCCTATAAAAGATCACTTCACCTTCCACTCGGGGCCACTGTCCTATCACCCGCTGCGTTGGTGTGTCGGATTGTGGACCGAGCTCGAGCTTGTAAATAAAGAACCTTTTTGTACTTGCATCGGATCTGGCCTCCGTGGTGGTCCCTGAGGGGGGCTGTAACCTGGGCATAACAGAAGCAGGAACTGAGAAAGGGAAATGAAGCCCAGATCTTTAGACCAGAGGGTGAGGAGCACCTGGAGGAGGCAGGTGTGCTAAACATGGCTGACCGGAAAGGTGGGAAGAACCTGCTGACATCCTTCAGAGGCTACCCAGTTTTGAATGCTTCTTTCATAGACATCGTCTAAGGTCCTCTGTTATTTACAGAGAACATGTTCTGATGTCTTTTTATAAACAACACTATGCAAGAATTACATTAAGCTACAGTAGCACAAACAGATATTTTAAAGATTATTTCAGTATTTATGGTTGGTGGCTGACCTCAGATAATCTTCTACTACTTTAAAAGCCATTTTAACATCAGAAGCAATAAACATAGACTGAGTCTAGGATCCCTCCTGTATGAGGTTTGTGGGGAAGCAGACATGGCACATGATGCAGAGCATGGTCTGAGGACAGCTGTATTGGGGCTGTAAGTTCCCTGTTGCATAGAGTTCATTCCACCCTTCCTGGGTTTGCCCAGTGTGGTTGATGGCCTCAGAAGTTTTCAGCCATTCATGAAGTTTCTCACTGGCCCCTTAGTCTTGGAGGTTTGGTTATCGTTAGTCTTGTATAGAATTTGAAGTGTGGGAATTTGTGCCTTAACCCCTGCAAATTCTGATTACAGATACTGGGAAGACATTAAATTGCTATTCTCTTAAATGATGGCTAACATGGCTGTGTAGGTAATTTGAAGGAACTGGCTAAATACTAAAATGGAAACTATTAATTTACTTTTCTAACAAGTTTTCCTATTGTTACAGAGTTCTTTTGCTTACAAAAATAATTTGTAAGTTGTAAAAATGATAAACATAAATCATGTGTCCTCAGTGATGTAGTTCTTTAATAACACAGCACTGAGTTGTTTACTCTATCCTATATATACCTATTTTTTTTTCTCTAAAAATGATTTGCCTTTCTTTTTTGACTTTTAGAAGTTAGACATGGAACTAGAACCCCAGTTTGAAAATACTTCAGTTTGTATGCCTTGATGAAATGGATAATCATGTCCAATCCAATTACTTGCAGTGAACAGTTCAGTAAGCCCCAAGAATTCTTAAACATAACAGGAAAGTCCAAGTTTCGTGGCTTTATGATCATGCATTTAAGAGTTAATATCAGTAAAATATTTTGGTCCATTTTTCATAATTGATGCTAGACATTGTATTAAGAGGAATTATTATGTATGGCTAAAGTGATATGGATTTTATGGTAATTTTAAATGAATATGAATTACTTTTTCATAAATAGTTTCACTTCTCAACTTGGTACACCTAGATGGAAGGATCTTCAATTAAAGAATTGACTCCTTTGGGTTGGCCTGTGGTCATGTCTGTGAAGCATTTTCTTAATTGTTTAGTGATGTAGAAAGGCCCAGTCCACTGTGCATGATACCCCCCCGTGGGTAAGTGGTCTTGTGTTATATAAGAAAGCAGGCTGAGCATGGGCCAGAGCAGCAAGCCAGTAAGCAGATGCCTCTATGGTCTGTGCTTCAGCTTCTGCCCTGAGCTCCTGCTCTGGCTCCCCTCCATGATGAACTGTGAGCTGTAAATCAAATCAACCTTTTCCTCCCCAGGTTGGTTTTGTTCAGTGTTTTTATCTCAGGATGGAGAAGCAAACTTAAAGAAGTATTATTAACAGAACTACAATAATGCAAATAATATTTTTATCACATTAAATGACAGATCCAAATGTTAATATTGATTTCTCAAACTCTAATAATCAAGAGGAACAGAAAAAGGCACTGGCAAGATACCAAGCCCGCACATGAACACTGGGTGAGTTGTACACAATTAGCTTCACCTCAGCAGAATTTATCAACAATAGATCTTCTGGTACAACCAACGCTGCAACACTGGCCGCTCAGCAGTGCATGGGAATCTCTCTTCTTTCGTGAACGAGCATCGAAGCCTAGGTGTTTTAGTCCTGGAGGACGGATGTCTTCCTCCTCACCTTTTCTAGTATGAATAGTGTTTGTAAACTCTTTGAAGGTGCTAATTGAATCCGTTGGTGAAGGTGCATATTGTTGGAGCTCTAGTAATGATGACTTCTTCTCAGACAATGCTGCCTTCTGCTCCCGGGGCAAATTTGAGCTGAATGCCAACACTCTAGCTAAAGGTTCTGCATCTTTGTTGATGAAGTATGGCATAATTTCTGTTAGGTTTAAAGCAAATGAGAAGGGGGAGAAAAATATTCATTACAAGCGGCATTAGGGAAACTACAAACATTTGTGTAGATGAAAGAGGGGGGGAGAACACTGCAATCAAACATTGAAATAGAATCAGCAAATAATATCTAAACAGTTTTGCTTACTGGGCAGCTCAGATAAATATAATTTTATCAGCTTCTCTCTTCATTAGACCTCCCGTTGTTTCTATCTGTGTCTCCCCCCCTTTATTGATTTTATCGCAGCAATTTTCACCCTTTGACATTGATGTCTCAGTCTTCTGAGCTCACGTTGGTCACTGAAAACATCTCTCCTTTTTGTTTCTATTTTGTTGTTCTTATTTTTAAATATTTTATGTATTATTTTATTTTTTGTGTATGAGTGTAGTGCCTGTGTGTATGTATGTGCTACCCTCAGAAGAGGTTGTCAGATTCATTCCCCTGGAACTGGAGTTGTGGACAGTTGTTCGTTGCCTTGTGGGTGCTGGGAATTGAACCCAGGTCCTCTGGCAGAGCAGCCAATGCTCTTAGCAGCTGAGTCATCTCTCCAGTGCCTGTTATTTTCTGAGATAGGTTCTCCCTGTAGCCCCAGCTGACCTGGAACGCACTAAGCACAGTGGACAGGTGGATACCTGCCCAGTGCTGGGAATTAAAGCGTGTACTGACACATCTGGCTCATTCTCATTTTTTAAACTTGAGTAATTTTCTTCACTGCTTTTGAGCTATGACAATAATCCCTGAAAACTGTTTTCCAATCCCGCCATAGTAAGGTACTGTTTCAGGACAAAGTTAAAGACAAAATTGCCAGCAGTTCAGAACTAACCAGTAGAGGATGTATAGCTCTCAAATATCTGTTTGGCAATCCTCTTTGCCTGAGTATTTACTCCCAGGTGCTGGGCTGCCCCCGCTCTTTCCTGTTTAGCTTTTCTTGGGGTTTCGGGAGTGTGCCCCCCATCCTGCAGGAACGAGCGCGGCATCAGTTCTGTGCCATGCTCTTGCGGTGATGTCAGGCACTATAATCGTGGTCCTGGCTCCAAAGAAGACCAAGCACCCCTTGAGTCAGGCTGACGGCTGCCTCCGTTTCGTATCCTCCATTCTCTTTTGTTTTGTTTTGAGACAAGGTCTCCTTGTAGCCCCTGCTGCCTTGAAACTGACCTTGCAGACCAGGCTGACCTCAGTCTCACAGAGATGCGCCTGCCTCTGCCTACCGAGGGCCGTGATTAAAAGTGAATGCTCCCATATCCAACCCGAGAGACTCAATAAAAGCAAGTTACAAAGTTCAAACTTTAGGCTCAGGCCATCAAGGAGTCAGGATGAGAGCCAGTGGCCAAAGAGGTCGCTAACCCAGTGCGGTGCCCCCTTCTGATTGGGGGGAAGCCAATAGGAAGCATGGGGTCAGAGGGCGCTCACCTGCTCCTGGCCTCTGCTGGCTCCAGACGCGTCTTGTCATTGAGGACCTCCCGCAGATCTCGATCACTGAGCGGACGAAGGCGCGGCCGCACACCTGAATGACTTGGTCCAGCCATTCCTTGGAGACCCGTGCTCTGCAAGGCTGGCTGAGCAGCAGTGAGAACCCCACCACCAGGAGCAAGAATCTGCGCGACATCCCGCTCTTCTGGATATCAGCCTTTGCCCGCGGGGACCTTGTGCTGCCAGGCGCGCTGGTCTGCTCCCTCAGTCCGGGTTCAGAATCTCTTAAACTCTCCGGATCAGCGCCTGGGTTAATGGCTCCAGCTCCACCCCTTTTCTCCTGCCTCGATGGTATTTTCAGGTGGTGTTCACCTTACTCATCTTTTCCTCCATACTCCGCCCTTCTGTCCTTGGCCCTCTTCAGCTGTTCTCCTCTCTGGTCTTGTCCTCAAACCATTTTGCATGAGTTACTCTGTTTTACAGAGCGAGGCTGCTCTGTTGGGTCAGCAGTAAAGTGGGGGTCCAACTATCTTCTTTAAACTTTTTATTTATTTATTTATTTGTATGAGTGTTATGTCTACATGTTAGTGCACCTGTGTCATGCAGTGCCCAAGGAGGATAGAAGAGGGCATCGGATCCCCTGGAACTAGAGTTACAGAAGATCCAAACCAGGGTCTTCTGTAAGCACAGCCATCTCTCCAACCTTCCCCTCTCCTCCCTCCAACGATCTTCTTACAACTAAAGGTTTTCCATCATGGACATTTGTCACACAACCCTCCAACCCTAATAAGATTATAGTTCTAGTGCCTGGTATATCCGCCCATAGAAAATAGATGAGTGCATGTAAATTTGGCGGGAGGTTCTGAAAGCCAATGACTTTTCATCTGACGCCTCATAAAAGACATGGAAACTTGTTTTGGTTGCCATGTGAATGGGATTGTTTTCATGATTTCTTTTCCAGCAAATTCAGTGTTGGTGTATAATCTGCTGCTATTGACTCTACATGTTGAGTTTAGATCCTTCACTGCAATTATTTGTCACCTCTGCTAGTCTTGATGGTGTCTGGGTTTTCCTATACAGAGTCATATCATCGACAAACAGCTCATTTGTCTTCCTCCCTTCTCAGTTCTTTGCTTTGTACTTACTGCTGTCCTTCATCCTAAACTCTTTGGTACTGTACTGAACAAGCACAGTGGGCACCACTGTGTCCTTGTCTTGTTCTAGATCTTAGAGGAACAGCTTCCAGCTTCTCTTCATCCACTGTAATGTTGGCTGTGGCTTGCCATGAATAGCCTTTATTATGTTGAGATATGATCCTTTTCTCACTACTTTGTCTTCAATCATAAGGCAATGCTGAATTTTGTCAAATGTTTTTCCTGTTTCTGTTGAGATAACTTTTATGATTATGTAATCCATACTGGTGATGTATTACATTTATTGATTTGCATATGCTAAACCATTCTTGTATCTTTAGGATAAATCCAGTTTGATCACTGTGAATGATCTTTTTGATGTACTGCTTGATTTGATTTGCTAATTTTTTTAGTAATTTTGTGCCCGTGTTTATCAAGGATATTGGTCTACAGGTTTGTTTGTTGTGTCCTTTGGTATCAGGTTAATGCGACTCTGGTAGAATGAGTTTGGAAGGGTTCTCACCCTTTCATTTCTTTAGAATAGTTTGAGAGTGACTGGTTCTTCGCTAAAAGTTTGGTGATAGGCCTGGAGATATGGCTTAATGGTTCAGAGCCCTGGCTGCTCTTGCAGAGGATCTGGGTTCGATTCCCAGAATCTATCTGGAAGCTAACAGTTATGGACATAACTCCAGTTCCAGGGGATCTGACACCTTTTTCTGACCTTTGTGGACCTTATTGATGCACTTACATACATACATGTAGGCACACTCAAACATATAAAAAATATAAATAATATGTAGAATTTTAAAAATTATTTTTAAAAAAAGAAAAAGAAAATTTGGGGAAATTCAGCCACAGAATCATCTGGTCCTGGGCTTTTCTTTATTGGAAGTATTATTAATTATCCGGTCTTATTACTTATTATTAGTTTATTCTCATTTTCTATGTCTTCATGGTTCAGATTTGGTAAGTTAACTGTATTCAGAATTGGTCCATTTTTTTCTTTTATTTTTTGTTTTGTTTAAAAAATTAGATTAATTTATATCATATGATACATATCATATAAGGTCATTTCACATATTTTACACCATTCTCAGTAGAGCAACTATAATATTTTGTAGCAAATATATGATTTAACAAGCAGAAACACCTCAGTCAATAATGTCTCAGTCTTCAGACATGACCATATATACTGACCAGACTGAAGCCTAAAATCTAATAATATGTTTTTTTTTTAAGTCTGGGAATTAAACAAATAGTCCTAACTCTAACTAAGCATGTCCTAATTAAAATTCCTAAAATAAACTCTACATAGTGGAGCACACCTTTAATTTCAGCACTCAGAAGGCAGAGGAAGGTGGATCCTTCTGAATTCCTGGCACAGCCTGGTCTACAGGTTAGCCAGTGCTGCATAATGAGACTGTCTCAAAAACAAACAAAACCTAAAATAAAAGAAATAATTGTCAAACATGTACTGTATATATAGTTCTTCATTTTTTCTACAAAAAGGAATTTGGGGCATATGGTCAGACTACCCATACATTTCAATGTCATTAGTATGTTTTTGTTTTTTTCTAGAAAATTCAAAATATTTCTTTATTTAAAATATGTGGAGAATGTTTAGCATGTGAAGATACTAGTGCCAGAAAAATAAGCACAACAGCACTATTCCAAATTCCCGAGCAAATTCCTGTGCAGTACCAAGACATTTCCTTTTTAAAACATATACACAGGAATACGATTCTTTGATGCCAGCAATAACTTGGGGCTTGTCTCAATTGCATAGAAAATGTGTGGCATTGTTGCTGAAATCAGACAGAAAGGCTAGAAGAGACAGTTGGCAGGCCATAGTTTTAGGTTTTCCAGCTTGTTGATACATGGTTCACAATAGTCCCTAATGATCCTTTATGTTCCTGTGATCTTGGTCCCAAATGGGATCATTGCCTCTCCTTGGGCCTTGGCCCCATCCCACTGGGGCTTCTGGAGAGTACCAAACTAGCTGGGCGAGAGTACCTTTCACGCCTCATCAAGGCTTCTTTTTGCAACGTATGGAGACTATTACAGAGTTCCGGAATCGGTCACGCACAGAGTAAGTGTCTGTGAGACACATAACCCTAAGTGACAATTCTTCAACGCAACCTCTACAATGCAGGATGAATGTGCATCTTTCAACTCTCAATACAGAAGTTTCCTTATAAGCAGATGATTAACACAGAAACTTACAATTGGTCAATGTGCAGATAACAAGAGGTCACAGAGTACTTATCCCTGAATAGGACACCTATTTCAAACCTTTCAAACCTCTGCCTCCCAAGGCTCAGGGATCATTGCAGAAGAGGAGGTGGAAAGATTACAAGAGTCAGAAGGGATGGATGACCACAACGAAACAGAATCTTTCAGACCACTGGTCAGTTACTCATATGAACTCACAGCAATGGTGACAGCATGCACAAACTCTATGCAAACTCAAACCAGAAAAAATTCCATCATAGACATGGGGAAGTGGGCAAGAAATCCCAACCCAACCTAAGAAACTTTCAGCAATTGATGGCAGCTGGGAGCAGAATTGATAGCTGTCTTACAGGACTCTTGGTGGGCCCAATGGATGGACCCACTGAAGGACATTTGGGGACACAAATCAGACTCTATAGGCTGTAATATATATAAGAAAGAAACATTAAATTGGGTGAGGGTCCAGTGGGGGAGGTGCACATAGCGGAGGGGATCTAAATATCATCAGACTATATTGTACGAAAATTTCAACAATTCAATAAAAATAAAATTTTAACAATACTACTGATTTCTATATCTCATTACAGTGAGATGTGGGAGGGGAGATGAAGCTTTCCCACTTCTGTTTGTTTTACCCAAAACAAGCAAAATTACCATTCCTAAGAGATACGTGCACATTCATATTTATGAGCACAACTCGCAGACACTAAAGTATGGAATTAATGTGGTGTAGACACACAGTGGGGTGTTACTGGGCCGTCAGGAGAGTGGCATCCTGTCCTGTCATCTGTAGCACAATGACTGAAACTGGGAGACATCTTAAGTGGAATGACTCACACAGAAAAAGAAGCACCACATTTCTGTCTGCTCTGCAGAGGTCTGTGTTTTACCTGGGGGAATCTAGTCCATTTACATTCAAACTTATTTGACTAGTAGCTGAAGACTCACTCGTGTCATTTTAGAAACGTCCCTGTTTGTTTTGAAGCTTCTGTTTGGTGCTCTTGTTATTCGTTTTTGTGGTTTAGTGTATCATCTCGGTCTGACCTTATTCTTCTCTCTTGTGTTTCTATTGAGGTCTATTCTTTGATGTGTTTTCATGATGCTAGTTCTCTTTTTTCCATGTCTGGTTGTAGGACTGCACTAAACGTCTTATGGAAGGCCACCCTAGTGATGAAGTCCCTGTTTTTGCTTCTCTTGGGTCTTTATTTCTTTTCTTCTTCATTTCTGAATGATAGGTCTTCCATGAATAATTTTCCCGATTGTCAGGTTTTACTTTTTTTTCTTCTTCAGAATTTAAAATCTGTCAATGTATTCCCTTTGACCTATAAGGTTTTTCCTGTAGATCTGCTACTAGACCAATGCAGACACCCTGAATGTGACTTCTTACTTTTCTTTTGAAGGTTTTAGAATTCTTTCCTTTTTTAAGGTTAAAAATTATTTTAAGGGTCGGGGTGTGGTGGCTCACTCCTTTAATCCCAGCATTGGGAATGCACAGGCATGAGATTTTCTGTGAGATCAGGGACAGCCTGGTCTACATAGCAAGTTCCAGGCCAGCTGGGCCTACAAAGGGACCTTATCTCAAAAACCAACAACAAAAATAGTTTAGTTGAGTGTCGTGGTGCATGCCTTTAATCCCAGCACAAAACAAAACAGAACAAAACAAAAACGAACAAAAATACCCAAATTTATTTAAAACTATGTGTACCCATGGAGGCCAAATAAAGTCAGATGCCCCTGGAGCTGGAGTTACAGGTGGTTCTGAACCTTCCAACATGAGTGTTAGGAACCCAACTTGGGTCCTCTGCAAGAGTAGCAAAAGCTCTTAGCCACTGAGGCATCTCTCTAGCTCATAGAATTCTTTCTTATATTTTTCACAGTTTGACTATAATATGTCATAGGAAGATATTTTCTGATAATTCTATTTGAGGTTTCTATGTTCCTTTTATATGTGGGTGTCCACATCTTTCCCGAGATTGGGAGATTTTTTCAAATACTAGCTTATTTAATAAGTTTTTTATTTCCTCTATTCCTTTGGTTTCAGGTTCCCAAAATATGAATACATGTTCCTTTAAAAATATCTCAAAAGTCTGGGAAGCTGCCTTTTTTTTCTTCTCCTTTCTTTTCTTATTGTATGCCTGAGATATTTCAAAAGACCTGTAATCAGGTCCAGAAATTCTTTTTCATGCTTGATCTAGTCTGTAGTTAAGACTTTCAACTTTATTTTTCAGGTGACTTATGAATTCTTCCTTTGTACGTTTTCTGGTTGTTTCTTTTTCAAGACTAGCATTGTGCTTAACTTCACATTCATAGCATGAATTATTTTTCTAACTTTATTAAATGATCTCTCTGCATTCTCCTTAATGCTACTGTTTCCTTGGATTCACTCTTTGAAGTCAAAGTCTTTAGCAGGTATTTTGCCGATGTCTTTTCAATTGAGGTCTGCTGTTTGCGTTCCTTTGGAGGCATCATGATTTTTTCACATTTCTTATGATCTTGAGATTTGCACATAGCTAGATCATTTGTGGCCTTTGCTGTGCCTTTTGTAGAGTGTCAGTTTGGTAAGTTCTAGTTGGGCACTCTAGTACAGGCTCTATAGATTCTTCGGCTGTGATTGGTGGTTGGGGTATGATTTGTATGATAGAAAGGTTGACAAGCCTTTCAGTTTTCAAAGGTCATGATAGGTAAAAGATGCTCTAGTTGGCCATCATGTGTGGTGCATACAACTGTGGGAGTGAGGCATCTAGGTACTGTGTGTGACCACTCTAATGGTAGAAAGAAAGCATGTGGTGCTAAAAGCATGTAATGTAGCTGATGTTTCCTCAGCCTCAGCAATAGCTGAGTTTACTAGAGGTTATCCATGGCAGCAAGTTTCTTTTTCTTTTTCTTTTTTGGTGAAAGCATAGCATGTGTGTCTGAGCTTAGAGGCAGCTCAGGCTAACTAGGTAAACTGAGTTACATTGTCAACTACATGCTGTCAGGCCCAGGGTCAGTGCAGAATTGGTGTCAGGTGAAAACGTGGCTCTGTCCCCAGGCATGCCCTCCGTGTGGTAGACTCCCCCACTCACCCTTTCTCCAGTAGTGCGCACTCCCCTTCCCATCAAGGAAGCTGGGGTCACAGTGGCCAACACTCCTACTCAAGCTTCTATGACTTAACCCACCTCTGTGTCTACTACAGTCCCCACCTCACCCTTCCTGGGTCTAGTGTCACTGATCTCAACATGCAGCCTTTCGATTGCTATTCTGGCTCTTCATTTTGGAGCAGAAGGCAAGCGTTGGGCACTTTTATTCAACAATCTTGCTCTTGCCTCAAATCATTTTTTAAAAATTGTTTTTATTGATTTACTTTTTATGTGTATGAGTGTTTTGCCCGCATGTACATAACTACACCCACATTCATGCAATGCCCACAAAGGCCAGAAGAGAGCATCAGATTCTTGGGAACTGGAGTTATAGACTATTATTAGCCAGCATGTGGGTGCTGGGAATTGAACTCCTCAAGAGCAATCAGTGCTCTTAACTATTGCGCCATCTCTCCAGCACTTTTTAAGAAAAGCTTAAATCAAGCATATGGTCACAAGTTTCTCCTGAACATTTTAGGCATACTTTATTCATTCATGCACTAGGTATTCTAACAATCTAAAGACTGAAGTAATTATTTGACTATCCTAAATGGTTTACCACAGCTTTGCTTGATCATATTTAAACCCAATTGTATAATAAATGAATACATATTCTGTGGTTAGGAGCTCTGCCTCCAAGCTTTTTGTGGAGAAAGGGATGAAGAATATAGGCAGGCAGGGTCTGAAGAGCTGCTTCAGTGTCTGGGTGTATGTGCATCTATGTCCTGTTGCCTAGTTCTTCTACGCTGACACCTCCAGTTCATAGAACATGTGTCCTGTCTTCATCTCAGGTGGCAGAGAGCCTCTGAGTTCCCACGGCTCATCACTGAACTGCTTTCCTCATGGCCTTCTACCTGTGACCTTCAGGCTTCCATGCATTCAGTCAGGACTGGCCAGCAGCTCTAAAGGAAACTCATCTTTTTTTAAAAAAGAATTTTTATTTATTATTTTTATTTTATGTGTATGAGTGTTATGTCTGCGTAGTGGAAGTACACCTGTATCGTGCAGTGCCCATGGAGGACAGAAGAGTGTGTTGGATCCCCTGGAACTGGAGTTATGGACAGTTGTTAGCTGCTATGTAAGTGTTGGAATTTGAACACATGTCTTCTGCAAGAAGAGTCAGTTCTCTTAACCACTGAGCCATCTCGCCAGCCCCCAAGAAACTCATCTTTAAAGTCAGGATAGTCACTCTTTTAAAGTTGACTTCTTATCTTTCTTCCTCGATGTATGTTTTCTGGCAAGTTCTCACTGTGTAACCTGCCAAGCAGGCAGCCTGTACCTAACCCCAGTGAGGCTCGGTGCCAGCTGCATCTCTGTCTGTTGCTGCATATTCTGTTTTTCTATTGAGATTTAGGAATCTAGGAGAGATTAAGATGTGTGTTTTCAAGCATTCTGAGTTA
Organism: Eospalax fontanierii; assembly: GCA_035773235.1. NCBI lineage: Eukaryota > Metazoa > Chordata > Mammalia > Rodentia > Spalacidae > Eospalax > Eospalax fontanierii. Next base: position 34,320,121 of record CM069544.1, on the reverse strand, counting down.
ACACTCAAGGCTGCGCTATAGTTCATAGGCACAGGTGGAGCCCCTCACCTGCGTATATTCCTTCCACTTCCTGCTTTCTTACTAAGAATCGAAAATAATGAAGGAAGCTTGGACTGTAAAAGTCTTCTTGCCAGAAAATTATTGGAAATGTCCTGGTTAAGAGATCAAGAGAGATAATCTTATTTCTTATTATTTCAACTCAAATAACAATGTATGTGCTGAGGGAAAGTTCAGCAACTCTCAGTTACATACGGCGGTCCCAGGAATCACAGCGCAGACTCCAATGGGGACTTTTTAAGGTAGTTAGGCACTGCAGTGCGCCTTTATTGTGGTTTGTGGCTATTATATTACACTGAACATTGACTCTCTGGTACAGTTCCATTTCTGGGCATACAACTCAGCCATTACCACAAACATTCTTGGAATATCACAATCCATACCTTATTCCCTGCCTGTCATAGAAGCTGGATCTCATATTTAATTTGGGAAATTCCATTGAAAGCAACCAAATAGACCCATAGAACGATGGCAAGCACCTTTAAACAGGATCCCAGGCAAGATGAAACAACTCCAACTGATTATACAATTCCATGAAACTCTTCTCAGATCCCACCAAGTGAAATTTGTAGGGCCCACTACTATATTGAGAACCACTGATATACCACCAAGTACCACTGGCTGCTATGCCACCCCAAATCTTGTATTGCCTACCATCAAATAGCTGTATACACAACCTTCCCCAACCATATGCCTCTTAAGTAATGCTCTAAGCCAGGGATAAGAGACAGTGGCCTGACCTTTGGCTGCATTTATTAGCTGCTGAAGGAGAAGTGTATAATTTTCAAAAAATTACTTATTTCTCATGAGTCAACAATATGGAGCAAGGACAACAGAGCCTCAATTAAATAGAAATGTATTTCATAACAGAATCCTGAAAACCATACATGTTTTCTACTAGCTGGTCCCCACCAAATGCAGCCAGCAGCTTTCCATAAGGTTGTAAACCATAGAAGTAGTCATAATAACTGTGGCCCTGTCTCCATGAACAATGATGCCTATTACACTTTCTGGAGAGGTGGTTCTCTACCCTGTGAGCATCCATCACTACTAAAGTTTAATGTCAAATCATCAAGGGGACAACTTGGATCTAAGGCATAAAATTAATGCCCAATATTGTGTGCTGCCTTGACACCAGGTCAAATCGGAAGGGCCTTAAATGGCCAGACCACAAGTTACCCTCCCTTTCTGTTATCGCAGATATTCCCCCAGCCAAATGCCCCTATTCCTACTCATCTTAGAGAAGTGAGTTTCAACTCTCTGCCAGCTGACTGAAGTATTTATACAAACCAATCACATACTCCCATGGCAACCAAAGGCCATCCACACTCTTAACACTGACCTGCCGTATATCGCCTCTGCTTATTGTCTTTTCACGTCCACCACGCCTGCGTGCCCGCACGACTTGCAGGGCCTGTGCTCCAATCCTGTGAATGTATGTGCGTTGTAAGCTGCTGTCTCTTCTCTGTCCACTGTCAGTGGGCATATGTTTGCCATCTGCATAACCCTCAGGGAGGAATCTCACTCCCAACAAAATGATCAAAAGATGACTCAGTCAACTGCTCCAACACATCTATCTCCCCCATCTCTTTTCTCCTAAGAGAGCATAGGTCTCATTTGAGAATGAGTAGTGGGTCCCTGGGCTCTTTATCGTATCTCTTTCCTAGTGTCTGATGCAGTGCAGACAATGCCTTGAATTCCCTCTTGCTGTGAATGAACGCCTCGGCGGCAGAACCTCCTCACCAGTATGGGTCGTTTTCCTTTTTGGTCATAGCCTTCCTAACTGAAGTATTGTACTGTGGTTTTGATAAAGTTCTAGAGGACCTGCTGCCTTTTTCTGGCCTCAAAAGCATTGCATTCACAGGTGTACTTACATACACACTGGCAAAACACTCATACACATAAAATACAAATAAATAAATAAATACAACTTTTAATGGATTATTTGGGTTTTGCTGTTGAGTTTTTGGATTCTCTATATATAGTCTCACTATTGACCCTTATCAAATATATACCTCACAAATATTTTCTCCCATTCTGTAGCTCATTTCATGATTCTGTTGATTATTTCCTTAGCTACTATGTCCAGTGGTTGAGAGAATCCTCAAAGAGAGAATGCACAGCATGAAGTGAAGACAATACTTAATTAGAATCCCAATAACTGGATATCAGGAGACTCTCTACTGAGGGAACTGAGGCTCTGAGTTCCTTCTTCATTATGTATTTATTGCTTTAATCTGCAGGGCAAACAATGTGACCTTTACTCAGTGCAGTCAGTCTTGAGAAAATTTCTTCAAAACTTCTAGGTATGTTATTTTGAAGGAAAGAATCTGTTGACTATAATGAAGAGCAGCTCAGCATGACAGCATTGTGACCAGTGGTCAGTGCTATTTCTTTGTATGATTTGGGGTGGGGACACTGAGTTCCTTTGCCTCAGCACACATGCTTATGCAGCATTTGCCACATAGACATCCTTGACTGGAGAAACTATCACACATGGTCAAGTGTACTTTCATGAGAGTTCAGGTAAATCAGTGATCTCCAACATCGACTATGCAAAGGCTTTTAAGTTTGATGTAATCCCATTGTCTACCTTCTATTTTGTTATCTGTTTTTGCATCATTGTCAGAATTGTTGTTTTTGTTGTTGTCATCATCAACATCAACATCCTAATCCAGAATAGCTATACAACATTTCCCTGTTTTTTTCTAAGTCTTCATATTTTCATCTCACAGGTTCAACATTGAAGTATTTAATCTACTAGACTATTTTAAAAACATTTTCGTGGGGGCATGTCAGAGGACAACCTGTGGGAGTTGGTTCCTTTCCTCTACCATGTGGGTTTCAGGGATCAATCCCAGGTTACCAGGATTGGAGGCAAATGCCTTTACCTACTGAGTCACCCACCTGCTCCTTGAGTTCCTTTTAATATGAGGTCGGAGACTAGTTTCATTTTTCTATTTGAGTGAAAGTTTTCCCAATCTTATTTTTTTAAAAGACTATTCTTGGTCACATAGGCTTTCTTAGAATCTTTGTCAAAAGCCACTTGGCTATAAGTAGATTTATTTCTAACTTCTTGCTATTCTATTAATTGTAGAACCTTTTGGACACAGAATTTAGCTGTAGGGCCATAGAAGCATACCTTAAGAATTACAGGCTTGAGAGATGACTCAGTTAAGAGCCCTGGCTGCTTAAGGCAGTTTCCAGTAACCCTCACAGCTGCTTACAACCATCTATTAACTCCAGTTCCAGGTGATCTAATGCTCTCCTCTGGCCTCCTCAGGCATTGCACACGTGTGGTGCACCTACATGTATACAGGCAAAACACTCTCACATGTATGTAAATGTACTCATGTCATGTAATGTCTGTGGAGGTCAGGAGAGGGCATCAGATCCTCTGGAAATGGAATTACAGATAGTTGTTAGCTGCCATTTAGATACTGGGAACCAAACCTGGGTCCTCTGCAAGAGCAGCAAGTGCTCTTTACCACTAAGCCATCTCTCCAGCCCCATATAAAGTTTGTTTAAAAAGTAGAATTATAGGCTGGCTCTGCTTCCAGCCTGAGCTTTGCATTACCTGGTTCTTCAAAACGTGAGGTGTCTTATCCACAGGCATCCCCCACTTCGAAAACTGCCATGGTAGACTGTACCCTTGCAGACTATGAGCCGAAATATCCTTCCTCCCCTAAGTTGCTTCCTGTCAAGTATTTGGTCACAGTGACAAGGAAAGTAGCTAAAACAGGTATGTTAGCTATGGGTTTGTCATATGTGGACTTTAATTTGGAAGTACATTCCTCATATGCTTAATTTCTGCAAATGTTCATCGTGAATGGGCATTGAGCTTTTTGGAAAGCTTTCCTGAATCTATTGAAATGGTTTTGTGGTTTTGTCCATTATACTCTGAATGCGTTGTTTTATGTTTATTGATTTGTCTATGTTGAATTCCCCTTTCATCTCAGGGACAAGTCCTACCTGATCATGATGAACAGTTCTTTTACTGTGCTGTTGAATTTGTTTTCTTGTATGCTGTTAAAGGTTCTTGTGGCTCTGTTCATTGTGAATTAACATAATTTAATGTGATTTTCTTCACTTGCAGTGTTCTTATCTACCTTTTGATTTGGAATATTGCTGACCTCATAATATAAATTTGAACAGTACTTCTCCTCATTGAAAATTGTTATTAATCATTCTTTAAGTGTCTAGTAGAATATACCAGTGAAGTGTTTGCATCCTGGGATTTTCTTTGATTGAATACTTTTTATTAATTCAGTCTCCTTACTACTCATCATTAGTTTGTTCAGATTTTCTATTTCTACATGATTGAGTGTTTATAGGTTGCGGGTGCTTGGAAATTTTTCTGTTTCTTTCCAATTTTTCAGTAGTAATTATTCACAGTAGTCTCTGTTGTAAAGGTTTTTACATTTTTATTTATTTATTTATTTTGTGATAGGGTCTCCCTATAGCCCTAGCTTGCCTGAGACATGCTATGTAGACCAGATTGTCCTTGATCTCACAGAGATCCATCTGCCTCTGCCTCCTGAGTGCTGGGGTTAAAAGCATGCACCACCATGCATGGCTTACAATTCATTTTATTTTTAATTATTTGCATATGGGTGTGCATGCGTGTCTGGTGGGATGTGTACACAAGAGTGCAGATGCCTATGGGAGCCAGAAGAAGGTGTCGGGTCCCCTGGAGATGAAGTTATAGAGGAGGTTATGATCCACCCGATGTGAGTGCTTAGAACCTAACTCGGGTCCTCTGCAAAAGCAGTACACCCTCTTAACCTCCAGAGTCATCACTGCAGCTTGGACAGTCTCTTATGATCCCTTTCATTTCTATGGGATGTGTTGTAAGGGCTTCTGTCCCAGTCAGATTTTATTTGAGTGCTCTGTCTTTTTCTTAGTCTGACTAAAGGTCTGTAGATTTCATCTTTAGAAAAGACTGTCTTTCATTATCATTTTCCCTATAGTTCTCAAGGCTGTCTCATTTATTTCTGTCCCAATATTAATTCGCTCTCCCTTTCAGCTTAGTTGTTCTTCCCCTTGTCCCTAAAGTCAAGTCAAGCAACTTAACTTGGACATGTCTTCTTTTTTAATATAGGCATTTATTGCTATAAACTTCTCTTAAAGTGCTTTTGCAACAGCCATAATTTTGGCATGTTATGTTTTTATTTTAATCTTTTCAAAATTTTCTTTTGATTTCTGTTTAGATACAATTGTCACCCAGGAACATATTGTTTAATTTTTACACATTTGTTAATTTTCCATGATTCATTCTGTTATTATTCTCTAATTTTATACCATTATGGTTAGAATAGATATTTGATATGATTTTAATCTTCTGAAAAACAATTAAGACATGTTATGTGGCTTAACACATGATCCATCCTGCAGTGTCCCATTTGTAATTGTTAAGAATCTGTGTTCTGCTGGGCATGGTGGCACACACCTTTAATCCCATCACTTGGGAGGCAGATGCAGGCGGATCTCTATGAGTTCAAGGCGCCAGCCTGGTCTACATAGTGAGTTCCAGACTATCTGGGGCTACAGGGAGACCCTGTCTCAAAAAGATTAAAAAAAAAAAAAAAGAATTTGTGTTCTGTAACAGTGGTAATAGCATACACTAGTCCCACGCAAGCTCAAACCAGAAAAAAAAAAAATCCCAGCATAGACATGTGGAAGTGGGTAAGAAACTCCAACCTGACCTGGGGGAATTGTGGCAACAGATGGCTCCTGAGAAGTAAAGAGACAGCCTCTTTATTTTTACAATTTTTAAAATATTTTTATTTGATATATATATATATATATATGATTGTTGTGCCTACATGTATGTAAATGCACCCATGTTGTGCAGTGCCTATAGAAGACAGAAGACCGTGTCGAAACCCTTGGAACTGGCGTTATGAACAGTTATTAACTGCCATGCAGGTGCTGGGATGGGAACCCAGGCTTTCTGCAAGAGCAGCCAGTGCTCTTAACTGAGCCGTCTTCTCTCCAGCTCAAGATGGCCTCTTTCAAGCATGGTACTGATGGTAGGCTAGCCAGGCTCCAGTGGATAGACCCACACTGAAGGGCATTTGGGGACACAGAGTCTATAGGCCTTATTGTATATCTATACATATTATATACATATGCATATATATAATAGAACACATTGACTTGGGTAGGGGACAGTAAGTGGGGTGCGGATAGAGAGGGGATCAAAATACCATCAAGTTATACTGTATGAAATTGCAAAAATTCAATTAAAAAGGAAAAACAAAACAGAAAAAGGGATCAAAAAAGGGCTGGAGGGATGAATCAGCAGTTAAGAACACTGGCTGCTCTTGTAGAGGACCCAGGTTCAAACCTCAGCACCCACATGGCAGTTAACAACCATCTGTAAGTCCAGCTCCAGGGGATCTGATGTCCTCTTCTGACCTCCCAGGACACTGCATGACAAAGGTGCACTTATATACATGCAGGCAACATGCTCATACACATAAAATAAAATAATAAAATATTTTTTAAAAAGACCATGAAAAGATAAGAAGGAACGTGTGTTCTATAGCTGTGGAAGGAATGTTAGGTCCATTTGTTCTGATGTGTAATTCAATTTCATTGTTTCCTCACTGATTTCCTATTTAGGTTTTCTGTCAATGGACACCAAGTTAGGGGTTCAGTGGTCCAGGGTCAGGTGCCCAGAGCATGGAGAGACGTTGGTTTGGAGGGCCAAAATACAAATTATTTCTGTGTGTGTGGCAATGGGCCCAGTGTCTGGGATGTGAGTGAGGCAGTGTAGACACAGAACACAGGAATGGGGCGTGGGCTCTTCTGGAGCAGCACGGGACACGCGGGACTGGGAGCGGTGCTGATGCACTCAGGTCTCTTTCTGTGGTTTCCAGGAAGGAGTGGCTGTTGGCTACTTTTGTGGCATCCTCTGGGGAAAAACCTTGGCAGTGAAACTGAGGACAACATTGGTTTCACAGAGCTGAGATCCTAACAGGAAGAGACCAGAGCAGCTTGTCTGCCTCCAGGCTGTGTACGGTGCTGAAATGTTTCCCTACTAAGAGACAGCTCTTCTTTAAGTCTAGTGGCCATCAGGATCAGAGTACTGGGTGGAGGAGGGGACAGAAAAACTTCAAGTGAGGACTCACAGGACCTTGAACTTCTCCCTGGTGCCAACTAAGTCGGTAACACTATGAACACTATGTTCTTGGGAGCATAGCAGTTTGGCTGCACTGTACCTGCCTGGTACCCAGGAGGCTTGGCCTTTCTTTTTCTTTGTTTCTAGCCATCCAGTTGTCTCAGATGCGTAGACCTTGTTGACAGTCCTTTCTGTGTAGATATTCTGTTCTATGTCACTCCACTGTTGTGCTGGATGGCTTTAGTTGTCAACTTGACACACCTGGGTTGAAGGAGCCTCAAATGGGTGCCTCCATTGGACGGGCCTGTGGCCCTGTCTGTGGGTTGTTTTCTTGATTGTTGAGTGATGTGGGCTGTGCCACCCAAGGCAGGTTGTTCTGTACTATATAAGAAGCAGACTGGGCATGGACCAGGGGAGCAAGCCAATAAGCAGCATTCCTCCATGGTCTGTGCTCCAGCTCCTGTCTCCAGGTTCCTGCCCTGAGTTCCTACCTTGGGTTCCCTCAGAGATGAGCCTTGTGGAAAGCTGTTCTATTCTGGTTACTTGTCCCTACCACAGCTTTTCCCCAACTATGACTCATGAGCTCTCTACAATTTTTCTCTTCCTAATCACTCCCAGCAGAGCGAGAAGTTGATATCTCTGCTTGAATTGTTGTTATTGCTGCTGATGCTTGAGAGACTTTGTGAAAGTATGAAACTGAGAAAAACTGCCTTTGTAGGCTTTTAGATGGCTTAAGAGGCAGCAGGCTCAATAAAAGTTCACCCATGGCTTGTCATAAGCTTTCAACACAAAGACTCTAGCAGGCTAGAAGATCGATCTCGTGCCCTGTGTTTCCTACAGATTTTGAATTTGAGAGAAGTAACTATAGGTACAAACAATGTCTTCTTAGTCTCACTCTTTCAAAATAGCAATAAAAATGTATTACTATCAGTTATCTACTAACTGACAGCAGTAACTGAGTTCCTTTCAAAATGAAAGGGGAAAAGGAAGGAGAGGTAAGAAACAGTAGAGGGGTGAATATAAAACCTTATTTCATACAGTTAATATATGCAATGAATACATACATTTACAGTTCATGGAAGATAAGAAGAAAAGCATTCAGTGGCCAGTAGCCTCTGAAAATTTTTAAGAAGACAGAATTGTTGAGCATCTCACAACCCATGTTAGTAGAAAAAGTTGATGCTACCTTCAACTCAAGTCCAACCTTCCTCAGCAGTAAATCAGATGGTGGGAACCATCTGTATTCCCCAAAGTCTGACCATATTTTCCTGACAGCTTTTCATGGATCCCCCTTCACACATTTTAATGTCTCCTACGTGCCTCGAACACACTGAACTTCACATACATCCCAATGCTAGTTCCTTACCATTTTTCGAAACTTTCACCAAGCTACAGTAATAGACGCCAATCCTTCCTAGGTCGTGAGTAGCAAATTACATATCTAAACCAGCTCAGGGTGAGGGTCTACACGGAGAACATCCCCAGAATGATGCTGACCATAAATGAAGTCTTTAATGACTCAGTAGATTGAGAACTAAGGACTGTGTCATTGACACTTCAGACTCAGTGACACTGAGTCAGTCATCCAGTTGCCTTAGTCAGTGGTCATAATGAATTTGTACTACCCCAGCCACACTTTTGACTGTCACTAATGTAGCTGCCAAGGGAACAGTTAACGGAGAATAGACTGACCAGTGACAGGATGCCAGAGCCCACTGGCAGAATCAAACAGCACCTGAAGAGGGGAGTGAGGATTAAGAAAAAGAAGAGAGAGACAAAGGAGAGCCTGGGGGAGGGGCTGCCAGTGAATACTGAGGCCCAGACTTTACTTTGCTCAGCACATTTATACCACTATCTAGAGCATAGGAATTCAGGCAGGAAGTCAAATTACAGACAATGCTGACATTTGCGCAAAACAACAAGTGCCATCTTGTAAAACCTACATCCTCTCCCAAAGGTCATGGAACGTTCAAATCTCATCCTTGTGCTAGAAGCATATCTCCTCTTAGATTTTGGGTGAAAACAACAAAATGGCTCCTGGCACCAGGATTCCTCTTCTGACGTTGGGTTTTGCAATAACTGTACCCTGGCAGCCGGATGTGGATTTTCTACCAGTAAAATCATCCAAGCCAGTACACTTCCTCATAATGACTGCTCTTACTAAATGACCATCTTGTCTTTTAAATCTTTCTGATTTTCCTTCTTCTTAAGATTTCTTGATATACCTGCGCACAGCTCAGGCACTGTTCTAGTCACAAGACTGACCCAATAGAAAAAAATGGAGATACCAAACAGTCAGTTTTAAGAACATACCAGAAACTGCTTTCTGCAGTTTGGTGGCATGCACAGTATTCTTGAAATCTCCTGTGGGTACCCATAAGGCCAAACCCAAGGGAGAATTTCCAGTCCTTTCACAGAATAGATACAACCCAAGGTCAAGAAACACCACAATGTCTGAGTAGCAGGCTTTATTTAATAATAATTTCTCAGCAAGAACTTAGTCCTTTCCCAGAATGGTAGAACAGAAAAAATACCTAGATTCTGGCAACAGCCTCTAGACTATCACATTTGGACATTTATATATCAAAATTGTTGAAATCTATAAAATATATCATTAACTTCAGATATTTAAATATTGTTTGCAGGTTTTCTGCAATTTAATGTCTCTCTCTCTCTCTGTATATGTGTGTGTGTGTATGTGTGTGTGTGCTAGGAACTGAACACTAGACTTCACACATGCTAGACAAGCACTCTGCTACTAAACTACGTGCCAGCCCACTTTTCCCAGTCAGTCTGTCCTTTCTCCATTCTCTTAACCTATGCGCTTTTTTGTTATTATGTACTATTTTTTGCTTTTTGAGATAATGGCTCATGATTAGCCTAGGTTGACCTCAAACTCACTATGTAACCAAGGACACACTTTTAAAACCACTGTTAAGAGCTGGAGAGATAGCTCAGTGGTTAAGAGCACTGGCTGCTCTTGCAGATGACCCAGGTTCGATTCCTAGCACCCACATGGTGGCTAACAACTATCTGTAACTCCAATTCCAGGGATCCAACACCTTCTTCAGACCTCTGTGGGCGCTGCATGACATGGGTACACTTACACACATGTAGGAAATATACTCATACATATAAAATAAAAATAAAAAGTAAAATATTTTAAAAACAAACCAACCTTTAGATACTTTGTATAGCACTAAGTCTTGGCAAGTTTTTAAAAATATTTTATTTCATGTGTATGAGTGTTTTGACTGCATGTACACAAGTACACCATGTGTGTGTGTAGATCCCCTGGAACTGGAGTTAAGAACAGATGTTAGCCATTTTGTGGGCGTTAGCAACTGAACCCTGGTCCTCTGGAAGAGCAACCGGTGCTCTTGGCCACTCAGCCATCTCTCCAGTTCTAACTTTTTTTTTCATATCAGATCATCAGATTATGTGTGACTTTCCTGAGGTATTAGGGTAGAGTCCAGGGTCTCATATACACTAGACAAGAACTATACCACTGAGTTACCTCCCCAGCCAGTGGCTGTGTTTTAAAATCAATTTGGACACTATTCAGAGGAATTCTAGACACCTGGGTTATAGTAGGAACTAGTCTTTTCAGACATAAAACTCTAGAAAGTTTTGGAGAAGCACAGTGCTCCCACTTGTGTTAATTTAACATATTTATTTGGGTATTCCAATGCCATTAACTAAGTTTTAATTATTATGAAATGATTTCCATGATCTTTCTGGATGCATATTATATCCTTCAGGCATGAATGAGACATTTCACATACCTAGATTTGCTGGGCCAGCAAGTCTTGGGAAGTGAAAATGGGGTAAGACTCTCCCCGACTTTGTTTCTGATCATTGATGAGGACGTTGGGTGAGCTTGCTATTAATCTCTAAGTCTTTGTTCATAATGAGACTTTAGTTTCTTATTCTGTCCGCAGGTCTATTTTTGCATGGCTAGCTTCTCATTCTTCTTGTAACAACACATAAGTTTGTGGTGATTATAAGCTAGTTGAGAAGAGACCACAGGTGTCTCAGAATTTGCTGTCTTTTCTCTTGCAGCAGCCTGTGTAGCACTTTCCAGCGTTATGAAAGCTAGACATCAAGGAGGACGTTTCCTGGTTAGTTTGAGATTGATTTCTCTTGTTCCTGAAGCCAAAGTGTGTGGTATCTTTAGCAATAGGGTTTTACTATGTAGTCATGGTGGGTAACCAAGAGAATGACAGTAGCTTGTGTTGCTTTGGAGACCACTGGATCTCCCTGAGCAACAGCTCATAGTGGGGTATCCCATACCCGGAACAGTGCTTTTTGTTTAGCACTCAGGTCTTCTGAGAGCAGCATTGACCCATGCAAGGTACCTCCGTTCTAATGCTTCTTTAAAAGACTGTATTTTGAAATTACCTTCGTAACTAGTGTGTTTCTGTAAGGCTTTTTCAAGCAGCCTTAGTTTGGGTTAACCCATTCCCTCCCTCCTCCTCTACCCCACTTAAACTTTGAACTCCTAGCACACCTCTTTCTTTCATATTATGGGTGTTCCACTATCTCTTCCAATTATATTTTTAACTGGGTTGTGAGACTGTAGCTTCCATATGGCTTTTTCACACATCCTTCTTTAGGTTAACCTTCTCCCTCACTCTTTAATTTCCTCATCCTCCTTCGGTCCTTCTGTGAAATTTCAAACTAGTTTCCTGGTTCCGGTGATCTTTCCTTTTACACTGCTGAGCCTGCTGAGATCATAATCATATTCATCCCTGGCCCATACACATGTGGGATTTTCATTACTCGGGCACTAGGACATTTCCCTCCAATCTACTAAATTCTGGTAAAATCTTAGTTTGTATCTTTTCCCTCACCTCACCCTCAAGAAAGAGTCCAATTCCTTGGCGTTACATCAATTCAGGAGTTGAGCTGTGCCATCTAGTCCATTTCTTTAAAAGTTCCCTAGGTGACAAATAAATAAATACATACATAAATACATAAAATGTAATTAAGAATTTTTTAAGTGGGGCCGGAGAGATGGCTCAGTGGGTAAAGGTACTTACTGCCAAGCCTGGTGACCTGCGTTGGATCCCTGCAGCCCACAGAGTAGAATGAGAAAACTGACTCCCACAAATTTGTCCCCTGATACTCACACTTGAGCTGTGGCACACATGCACACAGCGCCCCCACCCCCGACCCAATAAATAAATAACAAATAAATGTAATAGTTGTCCCCCAGGGGAAGAACCCCTTGTCTCAGTCAAACTTAGTGACCGTCAGGGACTCCTTTCATTTGGCATGTATGGTCCTGCCTTTAAGCTGCTTTTTCTGCCCAAGACACCTTTTTGTTGAATGATATTATTCCTGGGGAGAACTAAGCAAACATCTGCTCACTCCAGATGGGGAACTAAAGACAGACCAAAGTAAGGATACCATCAAAATCTAACTTGATGAATCAACGTGTTTTACTGGAGTTGTAAGAGTTAGGGTGAGGGGTTACTTACAGAAGCAGAAATGATTCAGAGAGCTGCAACACCAAAGCCCTCGCTAGCAGGGTTCCAGGACTAGCTCATTCTGATCCCGATCAAATGCCACTTCTGCGGAGAGGCGGTCTTGGAATCTACAGTAGCCCTCCTCTCCACTAGTCATTTTCTTACTTTTAATTCTTCACTTTCCTCAAACACACTCGGCACCATCATAAGCAATCCTGTGTATATCAAGCTTACTTGTTGCCCTTTCCTAGTCTCCCATCCTTCACCAGAACTTCCTCCTCTGGCCAGGATTCAGTGTGCTCTTCTACCGAACAGTGGCCGGCATGTCATTGTTGTGAATAAATATCTTTGGAGGAAGCGTATTGTATGTAGGGTTTGCATCTGGAGGAATGGTATTATGGGCAGTAGTTTACGAATTAGGTTTCCCAGTGTGCTAAAAAAGGCAGCCATTCTAATCAATGGCCCCCCTCCTTCCTCTCTCCCTCACAGCTTAGTTCTGAGACATTACTTGAACGTTGTTACCTTTCCTCCTTCATAGCCATTCCTTGCATGTTGTGTATAAGGTAAAGCCTAACCTTCCCAGGCCCTTTCAGAGTACAGACACTGGAGCCAAACTATCTAGGTTCAAATCCAAGCTCTGTCCACGTATAACTTCTCTATACCTTGGTTTCCACAATCATAAAATGATGGCTGTGCCACGGACTTATTGTAATGGTTACAGGAATATGTACCCGACACTCAGTGCAGTGTTTGCCTGGAAAGGTTAGTGTACATTGGTGATCAGTATCCTACTGTGTGAGGCAGAACATAACATCAGGAGCACCAGTGAAGAGTACACGTGGGAAGTTTATGTGAGAGAACTGCAGGCAGCGGGGCATTTGCTTCCAGGGATTCAGAGCAATATAATTTATTAATTTTACATTAAGAAAACTGTAAAACACACATACGCAAAGGAAATTTGAATGTTATTTAGAATATCACCAGGATGCCGTTGTGTTATAAATTTTGTTTTAAAATCGTTCAACAAACTCACACTGTATTTTAATACTTTAAGATAAAATCCATTATATCAAAATCTTTACCACTTAGAAAATTGTAAAAACCGTGATTCAAGCCAACAATTCCATGCTTTGTGATGTGGTTGGTCAACATGGCTTCATTTCTCTACGAAGAATTTACTCTGTTCCCTTCTGGCTTTTTCAAGGCCTTCAAAAGTGATCATTCCTTTGGGCAGCTCCAGCTTACTCTTTTCTGTTTCTAGTATGTCTTCAGCCTCACCTAAAGTACAGAAATATATACAACGACAAAGGGGCCACCAGCATTTTGTGAAAAAAAACTGCTGCTTCAGTGAACTGTAATACTGTGTGGATTCATGTCCCTAAATCTCACACTTACATGGAATCTCACCCATTCTCCCCAGAAGAAGTAACAGATCACTCTGAGGAAGCACAAAGGTGGATTGTGAAAACTTATTGAGGGACAGTATGTCAGAAGTGGGTGGTGTTGCACACCTATAATCCCAGCACTCAGTGGGTTAAAGCTAGAAGATCACAAGTTCAAGGCCAACCTGGGTTACAGAGGGTGAAAGTGTCTCAGAGACAAAACAAAACAAAAAAGAAATGATAACTGCTTGAGGAGATGGATATAACTGTGTGATCTGACTGACATACAATGTCTACTTAGAGACGATTGCAAATTGACACTAAAAATAAATAAATAGTATTCGAAGAGTACTTAAGAAAGTGTTTGGGTTCATTCTCAAAGGTTTAGAATGTTAATATTTGCCAGTCCCTGGTCTAGATGATGAACAAGTACAAAGTCAAGCTTGATTTGATTTTTGCAAGTTCCCACAATGTAAATACTCCGATCACAACCAACCTCAGGCTAACAAAAGGAGGCCACAAAATTGAGGCTGTAGTTGTTCTTTGTTCTGTCTGTGCACTATTCCTGCTTTTGCACAGAGCAGCTACAATTAATAAAAATAATCTAAGATTATATATTATATTAGAGAAAAATAACTAGAAACAAATGAGTTCTGGAATTCATCACTTTGTTTTAAATATAGCTATTATTTAAGTATACATCTATATAAATGTATATTTGTAAATGTAAGTCTATAATTCTATATAATTTAATTTTTAATATATGACTATGTTTCATATACACTTTTTCAAAATTTCTAAAAACTTAATAGTGAGTTCTTTTCTTTGAAGTAGTAAGAGATGACTTCAGATACCCTTGTGTCAGAGGGACCAGAAATGTTGGTCCCTGGAAACTTAGAAAAAGTAGCTTATAAGAATCTACATAAGTTAAGGATTCGTAAAGAGGAATTATTTTGTGTGTGCGTATTCATATGGGTGCACATGCATGTGGAGGCTAGAGGTCAACCTCCAGCTATTATCTACCCTGTTTTTGTTTTTGAGACGGGGTCTCTTAAGACCTAGAGCTCACCAAGTAGGTGAGGCTGACTTGGCTAGGGCACCCCAGAGATCTGCCTATTTCTGTCTCCTGAGCTCTGAGATTACTTGAACCACCAGATTTTCTATGTGGGTTCTGGGGATTGAACTAGGGCCCTCATGCTTACAAAGCAAGCACCTTACTGACTGAGCTATTTCCCCAGCCCCAAGAGGAGATTCTCGAACTAAAATGTGAATTAGGAAACAGAAACTCTGGTTTATCAAGACTTACTTTTCATTCTTTGTAGAAGAGTTCCATAGCCCAAGTCATACTGATAGGTGAGGATAAAGCTTAACGGAACTACAGGGACGAGGAGGGCTGGCTTCTTTCGTTTTATTGCTCTGTTTCAAAAATAAGAAACCAGTGTCAACCAACAACCTGAAAATACATATCTATACTTGTACCCGCTTTTTAGAAGAATGTACTCCATTTCAGACGTGATTTCATTCATAGGAATCCTCTACGGGAATTTCCTTACCCAGGACACCCCCTCAGCCTCTTCGGTTCTCAGGGGTAGGGTCTATGACTGGCTCATCTTTATTTGACTTTGAGGCTCATATTCCTGCTTGTCAACTGGATAAGGATTGAGAGTTGCCACTAGGGCCTCTGGGGACAAACCCACAGAGGCCATCCATCTTGGTGTCAAGTCAGTCCTTTCTCTAACTTATGAAGTAGAGAAAAAGAGAGGAAATTCAAGGAAGTAAAGTTAGAATTAACCGTTACTACTGGTTCTAAGAGGTACCCTCCAGGGTAAGCGGGAAGAGGTTTCTTTGTTTACACATAAACTCTTGAAACCAAAGTCCTTTCTTCGGTATCTTAAGGACGATATGATTATGGCAAAACCGCATCATTTAAGAAAATCGTTACGGAGAAAACATACCCAGCTGTTAAAGAGATGGTTGCAATGCCAAAAAACGTTCCAAAATACTTGAGGAATTCTCGAGACCAGGCGATCTGCATAGCCATTTGTCTTTCTCTCATCTCGTTCTGCATCATTAGCTGCCTTTCCAGCTGAGCACAGGAAAAAGCGTTGTTACTCACCTTCTAACTCTGAAGATTTGTTTACTTTTAATCATACTTACGTGTGTGTGTATGTGTGTGTGTGTGTGTGTGTGTGTGTGTGTGTGTGTATGTGTGTCTGTATCTGTATGTCTGTGTACTCAGAAGAGGATGTTAGATCCAATCCTCAGATATGTTGCCAGGTTTTACCGTCATATGTGAGGAAAGGTCTTAAAAATATATCTTGCTGACCTTTATGGTTAACACTTGCATGAAAATCATTTTGCTTTCCGCCCATTTTGTCTTCCAAATGCACCCAACTACAACTTGAAATATTGGGTCCATATCACAGGATGATAAAAGTGCTTCTTTGAGACATCAATAGAGATCTTTCTTTCCCACATTTTTCTTGTGCCACTTTCCATCTGCACCTCTCTCTGCTCTGAAGCAAAAGGCCAGAACATAGAAAGACAAGATATCTGCGTGGATTTTTAAGAAACACACAGAAGCAGCAGCAGACTGAAAGCCCAAGAACATTATTTGAAGAAAGTCAGATTCTTAAGAGAGAAGCCTGTTTTCTTCTTGGCTTTTTAAAGTCTGAAATCTTGGCAGGACGTATCATTAGCAAAGCTCAGAAACAGAAAACACGGGATGCATGATGAAGGAGAACTAATGTGACTGATTTTCCTGCCATGTGCTCTTTCTGCTGTGGCAGAAAGTGAGACAGGAGATTAAGGATTTGGGTGTAGGATGAGGCTCAGCTCTGAGGCCCCTCTTGGGGTTGTAGTGTAGAGAAATGTCAAGTGCACCTCATGGAGACCTGCGAATCCCCAAACACAGGATTTAAGGGTCTGCTCCCTGTGGAGAATTTTGGGAGGGGACAACTACAGTACAGAGACATGGTTAAGACAGATCTAGGTAGAAAACAGGTCTAATAGACAGGGGTTAATCTTAGCAACCAAGGTGTCTGCAAGGTTCCTATATCACCTGGTAAGGTCCTCAGGAGGTAGCTAAGAATTAAAAGCAGATGGTAGGCCAGAGTGTCACCAAAATCTAAAGCCAGGAGGGCCTACGACAGACACTTAGGCAACAAATATAAGCCAGACACTGTTGGGGAAGGAGGCTGGATTTCAAAGAATCCACAGCCCTGAGGAGTGTAGAAGTCATGGCCAGCCTCACCTGGAAAACTATCAATGCCCTCAGAACAGATCACCTCAGGTTTCCCAGGTGATCTGGGAAAAAGCTTCCCTCAGCCAGTACTGCCTCCTCGAATGTCCACGCCACCTGAGGTCACCTAGACCAAACCAGGATTGTTCCAAGGAAAACATGAACAGAGAAGGAGGAAAAGCAATGTGGAATTTACCTCCCAAAACAGCGAATTTTAAATTAGAAGTAATCAGTAGAAATCAAGGTTCATTTTGAGTTCAGAGTAAAAGACAATGTCTTTGTATACATGATTATTGAGTATGTGAAACTATCCTTGCTCGACTGCCTACTCCCCAGACTTACACAGTTCATATCCTGAGGCAAAGTCATATGAAAAATTAACTAATCATTTGTTTTGTATAAAAAGACATCTAGATCCAAACAAGATACAGAAGTGCCCAATGTCAGTGTCCTGAATTGTGAACATCTGTGGAGGGTGTTCTTCAAAGTCCCAAAGCCCAAACCCACACTCCAAACCAGTTATGCCAGATGATACCTGAAGGTAAAGCAGGGTATATGTTTTTTTTTGTTTGTTTTGCTTTTTAAATATTCCTAGGTAATTCTAGCGTGCAGTCATATTTGAGAACTACTGTCTAAAATGCTATATCATAGGATTTCCTACCACACACTAAACATCAAGTAGAGATTTAAGTCTGAACTGGATGGCTGGGAATGCTTGGCCCCTGAGCAGGGGGCTTTGTAAAGGCTGTGTGACTGAACAGCGTGGCAATGTTGTGGTGAACGCAGATCAGGCTGGCCTGTGGGCATGTCTGTGGGGATTATCTTGATTGCATTAATTGGGGTGGGAAGCCCAGCCCACTGTACATGGCACCATTCTCTGGGCAGTGGATTGTAGACTGTATAGACTGTATAGGGAAAGCAAGCTGAGCACCAGCATCCGTTTGTGAACTCACTGTCTGTTCTTGACTGTGGATGTTATGTGACTCGCTGCTTCAAGTTCCTGCTTCCTTAACATTCCCAAAATGGCAGACTGCAACCTGGAATCGTGAACCAAATAAACCCTTTCTTCCTTAAGTTGCTTTTGTCAGGGTATTTTCTCACAGCACCAGGAAAAGAAACAAAGATAGGTAGTTTTACGATGAACAGTTACAAGCATGATTCTGTCTCAGCCAGCATGAGGCTGCTTCTCAGTACTATGAGTAGGGCAGCTTCTCAGTACTATGCGTCGGGCAGCGTTCATGCTGTGTGCTGTTCTAACAGGCTACACAATGACCTTCCTTTTGTTTTGATCCATCAAGAGCCACAGCATGGCCTTGTCTGACTGTGAGAGTACTCATGTTCCACAAGAGGACACTACAAAAGCACTCGAAGTTATATTTGTGGTCAAATATTCATTCAGGAGCCCCAGTGGAATGAGAGGGACAAACGTAGTCTCTACACAGGTAGCAGCAGCCTTTGCCTGCCATGGGATCTGAGGGCATTTTTGTTTAGAAGCCCAGCACTTGCCATTTCTGTGCCTGGTTCATTCCTTGCTTATTGCATTTCGTTTGCCTTTCTTCATGTAAAAGTCACCCTATGATTAAGGGTGATTAAGACTTGGACAAGGTAACACCATGATCAACCCAGCCATACCTTGGACCAGTTTCAGATTCAGAGTGGCCCCAAGCAAAAAAAAGAAAAGAAAAGGAAAGAAAATCAGAGGCAGCTTGTGGGGCCTGGAGAAGAACCTTCCCACCTTCCCACAAGGGCTCCATCAGCATAGGGCTCAAGGATAGACTAGAAATGCTGTCACACGCTCTCCCCTGTACATTGCCATGTTTATTCTTGCTGGCATTCCATCAATCACCAAACCAAACTGGGGTTGTAGGCTTTGGAGCCAGTTATTCAACTCAAGTATACCGTGTATGGGCTACCTGACCTCAACCACGGTGCGCCTCTAAGATGCAGCCCTTCCGTGTGTCAAATGCAAGGCTGTTGCAAAGCAAGGAGTTAAATGAGCCTGAAATGAAAGCCCAGATGCAGCCAACACAGGAGGCTGGTGCCGCGTCAGATCCTCAGCTGTTGCTGCTTTTAACATGCCAGGTCGAGACAGGGACACTTGGGGTGAGGGATTTCAAATGTCTTCAAAACACAAAGAAACCAAATCTTTTTAAAAAGTTCTGTTTACTAACATGATGATCAAACTGGCCAAAAACTTTTAACAGTGGGAACATTTGTCTTTTGCACTATTGGAATTATCCATCTAAAATAACCAAACAACAGACTTTCTAAGAACAGCATTTAAGAAATTACATACCACAATCCAATAGCCAGAAAAATCCTCTTCTGAATTGATGCTGACCACAAAAAAGAACTTGTAAAGCTTTACTAGATTATGATGTGTGTGTGTGTGTGTGTGTGTGTGTGTGTGTGCATTATCATTAGCTTTGTCTAACATCACTGACTTGAGGCCACTATGATGTAATAAGCCAAAATAAGACTGAAGTTATGGCATTTCTCATAATGAAACAGAAAAGAGCCAAGATGTCTAAACAACACTGCCTAGGGTAAAGTGTGGGTGGGTCTCCATCTCCAGCACAGCTGTTGTGCTCCAGCCATCCCAGAGAATGGAGGACGATCGGACAGATCCTCAGGTGGCCCCAAGTGCGGCGGGAGGGATTTCTGGGAGACTGCGTCTGTGGGCAGTTCAGTTAATGAAAGCAAGGCAAGGGGTTATATAGGGAGGTCTTTCTGGCCATTACAGAAGGCGGGAAAGTTAAAGGTGGAGACTTTGGGTAAAGGTGGGAAGGTTGCAGGGTTGACATGGAAATTAGGAACAAGGAAACGAAACCCAAAAACATGGTTCTGGTCTGTGGTGACCTTTTTGGGGGAAACATGAAGCAACTGCTGAGGCCTGCAGTGGCTTCCTGGAACCTAGGTTATCGCATCAGGCAGAGCAGGCCAGACTCCTGCTGTCCCTTCAGGGTATCCAGGGTTGCTTAGGTTACTCAATACCTTTTACAATAGACCCAGACCCCACAATAAAGCTAAGAGAAAGCAGTCATAAACATTGACAACACTAATTTCATCTACATAACCACAGTATTTCTCTCAAGGTAACACACGTTAGTTTTATATCAGAAGATTCCACAAAATCAGTATGTTAGACATCACGAGCTGTGCATCTGGGGACAAAGAGGGTGCTACTTGACCATTTCTTAGAATCTTTGGTTAGCAACAATGACAAAGTGGGCCAGGGATGTGCATATTCCTGTCATGTATGATACCTTGGCTTCACTCTCCAGCACCACAGAGACCAGGCAGGCTAACACATGCCTGTGAACCTTGGAGAGGTGGAAGCTGGAGGATCAGAAATTCAAGATCAATCACTTACTGAGTTTGAGGCCAGCATGGGCTGCACGACACTACATCTCCAAAACAACATAAACAGTGACAAATGGATCCTGGCACAACTATGCTTTCTCCCCATCACCCTGTGACCTGGCGCACAAGTTTTGGAGACTGCTCTCCAGAAGGTAAGGTGAGCGTTGTGCCCTTAAAAGGCAAGAGTGAGGCTGGGCCTCCACCAGGACTGAAGCAAGACATAAACCAGATGACCCAACAGATGCCCTAATACATTCAACGCTATTCCTGCTTTGTTTAACTCAACTGTTAGCAAGCCAAGATGCAATGCAGTGGAGATGTGAAGGTGCAGTGAAGGACTGCTGGTTGGAAAAGCCTCACAGGTGATTCGGATGCACATCTCCTCCGCACTGTTGCTACTGGAGGTAGGGAAGAGTGGTAAATTCCTTTCAGACAGTCCAAGGCTGATCTTGCTTCTCTCCTTTTAGAGCTCTGACTGTACTAAGATTTGGAAGAGGAGAGCACATCTCTTAAACATCAGTGCTGAGGGTTACTGTTAATCAAGTTGAGCCTTAAGCATCCTAAACATGCATGACAAATCTCTTGATTTTTTTCTGGCACTTTCAGTTTTTTCCATTTAAAATGTTAGGCATTATAGTAACCGTTACATCATTTATTCTCTCTGGGACCAGTGTAAGAAACTGTTCTTAAGACAAACAAAGTGATACTTGCAAGATATAATAGATGCTCACATAACAGATGCTATCATGAGGCTAATTATTCATATACATGAATTGCCATGGATGAGTCCCTGAAGGGTGTATTTATTATTTATTTCCAAATCTTATCCTAAATCTCCTCCTGAAACTCCGGTATATACTTCTTGTTCACTACATCCTTACTGTACAGTTATAACATGGTTACTCATAAGTCAAATGGTTTAACTCTTATTTCATATTAATATCTCAGTTTTGGTATACATTTTGTGAATTAACAATTTGAAGCAGAAAAAGATAAGCCTCTCGATTCGATAGTCAGAATTCCTTATTTGAGTTTATGCCCCACTGTGGACTAGCTGTGACACTTTAGGAAAGCTACTTTGGTCTTCAGTTAACTCATCTATAAAATAAGAATAATAATTGGATTCCATTATAGGATCATCACATAATGAAATAAAGGAATAGATAGAATGCTCAGATTAGTGTCTAGCATTTAATAAACACTGGGTGCAAATTAGCTAGTGATGTGTCCTTTATTAGAGTAATTTTTGGATAATCTGCATCCAACAATTTTCATTTCTCCCCTCAGTGAGTAGCCTGGGAAGGACAACATCTTTTTTTATTTTTTCTTACCATCTACATAAACCTAAGAGATATCTGGTTAGAACAACAGACATTTTGTAATAATATAAAATAAATTTAAAAGGCTTCTGTGTGTTTCTTAAATCTCCTGTTGATTTTTAGTATAGTTACTATGAAAGGTATAGGGTTAAAAATAATTACAGCAGTTAAGTAAAATCTCAATAAGGTAAGTATATCTTATTTCTTCCTTATTATCATAGTTCTTAAAGTTTCTTCTATGACTTCTATGACTTATAAGTCAGCATTAACGTGACTTTTCACTTAGCAATAGATGCTTTTTTTCTCAAAGGGAATTAAAGAGCAACAGAGATAACAATCTTAATTTTAAAAAATTGTATTATTTTATTTTTTTATGTGTATGAGTGTACTGCCTGAGGAGGTCAGAAGAAGGCATTGGATTCTCCGGGAACTGGAGTTACAGACGGTTGCCAACTGCCATGTGAGTACTGGAAATCGAACCCAGGTCCTCTGTGAGAGCAGTCAGTGCTCTTAACCACTGAGCCATCTCTCCAGCCCCATAATCTTAATTTTTTAATCTATTACTTTTGTTTGGATCCAGAGAGTCTGTAACTAGGTAGTTTAGGCTTGTTTCTATTCCTTTCTGTTTTATTAACAGTATGCATTGCACAGAGTAGCATGTTTCATTCTGAACACTTCATACATGTATACAACACATTTTGATCATGCATAATTCTTCTTTCCACTCTCCCTTCCCTGTTCTCTGTTTCAGCAGTTCCCCTTTGAGATTTATTCACTCTTTCTCATTTCATGTATGAGAGAAAACATGCAATACTTGTCACCAAGCCAAATATAGATGACAGATGGGATGACAGATATAGATGAGATGATAGACATACAGATAGATAGACAGATTGATAGACAGATGACTGACAGATTTCACATCTCATCCATTTACGTGTATGTGGGTATGCATGTGGAGGCCCAAGATTGATGCTGGGAATCATCCTCGATTATTTTTTCATGTTATCCTTTTGAGGCAGAGTCTCTTGGTTAAACCCAGAGCTCGATGCTTATGGCTAGTCTGGCTAGCAGCTTGGTTTGGGGATACTTTGTCACTACATTCTGAGCTGGAATTATGGGCTGCTGACCATGACCACTAGGCTTTTACATGGGTTTTGGGAATTGAACTCTGGGCCTCTTCCTTGCATGGCAAGTGCTTTAACCACTGAACATCTATCTCCTCAGTAACAAAAAAGACATTTGAAAAAAAAACAGGGGCTGGAGAGATGGCTCCAAGGTGGCTGAAAGCATTCGCTGTTCTTGCAGAGGACCTGGGTTCGATTCCCAGCACCCACATGGAGTAGCAACAAAGTGCAGTCAAAAATGGTGGGGAAGTCAAGGCAGCAGGTGCATGAAGCATCACATTGTGTTCACAGTCAGAAGAGAGCAATGACAGCATAAGGCTCACCTTCTTCATTTACACAGCCACATCCCACTAGAAGTGAAGATGGCTCCTCTCACACCTATTAACATAATCAAGAAAACGAAACTTATCTCCCAAGTGATTCTAGATTCTGTAAGGTTGGCAGTGAACACCAACCATCACAGTCCCAATATTTTTTTAATTTGTCTTTGACCCTAACCATGATCTTAAAACTAACATTATTAAATTACTAAATAGAGTAAAAGAAAACACAACCTTTTGTTTATTAGGCAGGATCCTAGTACTTTTCCAAAGCATTAAAGAAATCATTTAAGCCACCAGAGCATAAACTTAAACGTCATAAACAGATTGGACCTTGTGTCCTTTCACCTTTGTGTCTGCACTGCACAGGGCTGGCATGCTGTCAGCCTTCAGTAAGCACAGAATGCATAAATCACTAATAGAATATTTTCTTTGGGGCTCTAGCCTTATCCTAAACATGAACACAAGGGAGCAGAAGAAAGCACGAGCATGCTTAATTACACTAGTAGTCACTGATATGATGTAATTCCAGCATACTTTCCAAGCAACATTCTGAGGTATTGGTTTGCAAATTCACGCTGAAGTATATGGACAGTGGTAAAGAACTGGGGGTGATGCGAGATTTTACTCTCAAAACCCCTAGAACAAGTTAGGTAACACTATAAAATAATTGTCTTAAAAATCATAAGTAACATCATGATTTTGAAATCTTTATACTTTACTGCATGTGGTGGTGCACACCTTTAATCCCAGCAGAGGCAGGAGGATCTCTGTGAGTTTGAGAACAGCCTGGTCTATATAGCAAGTTCTAGGCCAGCCAGAGCTACATAGTGAAAGCCTTTCTCAGAAAACAGACAAAACAAACAAACAAACAAAAAGTCTTTATATTTTAAGGAAAGAAAAGCTACTGTCGCTCTAATTATTAACTATGAATTTTATGGGGGAGAAGAGCGGTTAACTGATGTGATCATTTAAATCTGGCTTTTTTAAGGGTACAAGTTTAGAGTCCTCCTGACCAATCAGTCTTACAGACATCACTGTAAGCTTGAGTTATGAATATTAATAAAAAACTTACCAAAGACATAAAGAAACAATAGAGACAATGAGTTGAAATATAGAAGGCTGAAGATAATCATGGGTGTAATTACAGTTCTCTATAAGCTAATAGTGCATAACTGATGTATGGCACTATTGTGTGTAACGTGGCTGGAATGAGGAAAGTACACCATTGAACAAAGAGATGTAAGCAACAGGGACAACTGGTAATTAAAATGGTTTTTTCCAGTGTATTTCTGTGGTCTAGGTGCCAGAGAAAGATTCAGATTGGCACCAGCATGCTGAATAAACTTCATGGATAAACAAAAAAGCTTTATATCCATTTTTTCAAGGCAAAACCTTTATTCTAGATACTAACTTGTATTGTTGAGTGATAAAATGTAATCACTATTACTTACAATGGCTTGATGTAGACCGGCTGAAGGGAGTGTTCAGAAGACAGTATTACTTAATTTCCCTTTAGATAGTGACAAGAGTTAAAGTTCTGTAACTTCTCTGTAGTTCTAATATCTGTTTCCAAGAGGGGAAACTCTTATTATGGAAGCAGCGGTCATGTTTCTTTTTGCTTGACATGTTCTTTTCTTTGTGGTCAACATGGACTCTTCTCATTTCATTTGAATGTGAAAGAAATGTTAATTACCAACTATTTCAAAGAGTTAGAATCCTGAGCAATAGCAAGCTCTATTGTCAAAATTGAACTTGTAATTTTAGTATGCCTCTGAAGTAGTTTGTGGAGCATCAAATAGAAAACTCTAGAACTGCCTAGTTACAGTTTAATACATGTTTACTTAAAAGTTGCCATTTTTAGTGTTCCTGACAGTGAAAGTTAACAGCAAGTTCCTGTTAAATTTTAGATAATTGTTTATAACTGAAACATGAACATACCCATTATTTTGTTTGAGCAGTGTCATCAGAAGATAGAGAACACACTCCCAGGAAGGAATTTAGTGAAGGAGGCAATGAAGAGACAATTCTTGATCTGTGGACAAGAGTTAAGATAACCATGGGAATGGCATGGCACCCTGGGGCCGAAAGTTACTAACTTTCCTAGGCCGGGAATGGGGGAAACCTTGTTAACCAGATCCCAGGTCAGGCTAAGCCATGACAGTGACTCCACGTACATGTCCCAGGACCTGTGTCTGTAGGAACCAGCTGCCGTAGCCAGATGCACACAGAGCCGTTGTCTCCCCACCCTCTAGCCTCACACCTCTAAATGGCTGATCCCAACGAGAAGCCAGGGCACCACAGCCTGTGGCATGCAGGGCAAGGTCACACCCAGGGAATAGAGCAGGAAGGGCAGGGAACAGAGGTGGGCATGACCAAATGCAATGTGAACTATGATCTGATTCAGCATGAGAGTGCAGTTTCTTGTTTATATTAGTCTAAAATTCCTATGAAGTACAGAAGAAAGGCAGCAGAATTAAACCCTTAACTTCAAAAAAAGCTTACTGAGATGATGGTTATATAAAAACCAGAACTAGTTGTTAACTGGGCATGGTAGCTCACACCCATGATCCCAACATTTGGAAGACTGATGCAGGAGGATTACCATGAGTTTAAGGTCAACCTGGTTTACAGGGTCAGTTAACAAGCCAGGTGGGGTACAATGTGAGACACTATTTCAAAACAAACCAGATTAATTATAGAGTAAATGCTAAATGTTAGAACAAATGTTGAATTTCTAGAAAAGAAAAAACAGAAACAACAGTATCTAAGGAATATTAAAAACATTAATCAAAATTATGAAAAAAACTATAAAAAGCCAAACAGAAAGATAATTCTCTCGTTAGAGGAATTACCTGTGCTTACTGGCCGGAGAGAAATAAGTTTGTCGTATTTATTGCATTTCTCTCAGTATTGGCATCAGTATAACACAGAGAAGTCAGCGTTGGAATATTCCGAATGGACACAAAGGATTAGAACACCTCATCTTGCTGGTTAGGCACTTTGCCTAATGGTGAGCTGAGGGACTTCAGGGATTTACTCCTCCTTGCTGGAGTAAATTTTGAAGTGAGCCACACTTCACAATAAGAATAAAGGCAAAATAATATTTTTCTACTAAGGCAGAATAAAGGAAAATCATGGCTCACACTCTAGTGTTTAGATTTTAATTCCAGTCTTGCCTTTGATGTAAATATTTCAGTGCTAAATCCAGATATAATGCAAAATGGTGCATTTACTACTAATGGTGACAAGTGAACAAATCCTTCAGGAAATGTATCATGTACCTCTTCCAAGTAAGAGTGAAAAGGAGAGCTATTTCCATTACACCCCCCCCCACTGGCTCACAGCCTCCCCTTCGCCTGTTCTGTGCCCGTACACATCTTTCTCAGTGAATTCTCTTCCTTCAACCTCATATTCTACTCTAGAATTCATCATAACCTCATCTGATCCAACATTATATACTTGTTTGTTCTATCTTTCCTATGCAAAAGTAGGCTGTATTTAAGCCGTAACTTAGTTCAAGGTGTATCTTACCACCTTAGACAGATGTTCAATAACTGTCTGTTCAGTTGAACAGACTGAACAAAGAAAGAAAAGAACGCAGCAATGTTAGGACAGAAGACATTTGGAGGGATTTCCCTCAAAAAAACTGTGGGAACACAAGAAGGTATGCCTACTGAAGGCAGCTGTCCAAGGTACACCTTGAGATTCACTGAATTAGTGGGAAACGAAGACACAGAATGGGGCAGGAGAGATGGCTCAGCAGTTAAGGGCTCTTGCTGATCTTGCAGAGGACCCAGAGTTTGGTTTCCAGCACCCACATGGTCAGCTCACAACTATCTATAACTCCAGTTCCATGGAATCTGATGCCCTCTTCTGGTTTTTGTGGGCACCTGAACACACATGGTGCACATAGAGACAAGCAGACACACACATATTTACACAAATCAAAATAAATACAGATTCAACAGCAAGACACAGGACTGTTGACTAGCTTTGGTGCCTGCTGCATGCCATATACATGTTCAGATTTATAAGCCTTTCCTCTCCCCTCCCTTCCCTTCCTCTCCCCTCCCTTCCTCTCCCTCCCTCTCTCTCTCTTTCTGAACCAGAAGACCAGAAGGAAGGAGAACATGATGGGAATTTGTAGGAATAACGATCTTGTATCAGAGTTTCTTAATTTTGAAGATTTATTTTTATTATTTTTTATTATGTGTCTTCGTGTGGATGTGTGGGCCTGAGTGTGGGTACCCAAGGAAGCTAGAGCCATCAGACACTTTGGAGCTGGAGTTACAGGCGATTGTGTCATTTGATGCTGAGAATTGAGCTCGAGTTCTCTCCAGAGTAGTACATACTCTTAGCCACTGAACCACCTCTCCAGTCTGAGTTGCCCAGTTTTGAATGGGTGATATCACGAGACCCCATCACCCGAGGACATGTGTGAAGTTTAGATTAATCCATGGATGAGAAGCTAATAGGAGTAGTGAATGGGGTGTGAGGTTCTCTGACTCTGAGTGAACTGATCAGTAGCAGGCCCACCTCTCTTCCCCCAGCAAGGGCGATGCTGTAGATATGCTTTGCTTATCAAACTTAGGAAGAATTAAAAGCCTAAGCCTAGCCATAGAACATCAGCATGCCACAAACTGTCCGCAAGTAATACAATTTAATCGCAGAACCAACAAATACTGGACCTTTCAAAAACCGAGTAGGGATTCAAGAAGAAGGTTAAGTCTCTTGGCCAAGAACACGGCAGAAAGTGTCATCTTCAGAAAGGGGAACTGACAGACATGAGCACTGCTCTCTCCAGACCAGCGGCTTGAGTCCTTGAGTCCCCTTGGTGAAAGAAGTCTATAGGCAACAATTTAATTTCTATGTGACCAATATTATGATGTGTGAATTTTTCAGTATGATAAGGCTATATGCAACTGGTTTGTCTCCCCCATCTCACAGTACCAGAGGCATAAAACAAACAGATGTGCCTTTGGGATCTTCTTGCTGGGGAAATCAAGATCCAAAGTATCCCATTTTATATCAGGGAAAATATAATATGTTTAGACTTTTACAAAAAAGAGGCACCATACAGTGAAATGATGTTGGGCAGAGTTTTACCACCACGTTGACTTTCCTCCAACAAAACATATGAAAAGGACAAAAACAGTGTGGTCACCTACTCACTCCATACCCACATCTGCTGGGATTCCTTGTCCCCTGGGCTTCCTTTTATCAGGCCTTGCCTCCAGCTCCATTGCACAGCCTGGGCCAGGGGGCTCGTTTTCTCTCTCTCATTAAGCTTCCAGTTTCCACACCACTCATAACACCGAAATGATTTCTGTCATTTGCATGGTATGAAATTGTTTAGGTGTATCATCTGGTAATGTGTGGGAAAATACTCATTTTCACAGGAGTGGTAATTAACGGTATAGAAAACTCATCCTTCTTCTTAACAGAGGCTAGAAAAGGCAGTTTTACTGGGAAGTTGAAGATTGATGATGATTTGAAGATATCATTATAACTAGTAGTGTGAATTCTTTTTCATCAGGAATCAAACTCATATCAGAAGTGCCTTTACCTGCTGAGTCATCTTGCATCATAATACCAGTCTACTTTTAGCTCCTATTTTAAAGTTAATGATAAACTACTATTTCCTACACACAAAAAAAGAAAGCTCGAATATGTGCATGTGGACAAGGTTGCCCTCAGAGACCAGAAGAGGGTGTCAGATCTCCTGGAGCTGGCATTATAGGAGACTGTGAGTTGCCTGATGATGGGTGCTGGGAACTGAACTGAACTCTGGAAATGCAATAAATGCTCTTAACTATTGAGCCTTTTCTCCAGCCCCTCTTTCTATCTATTTATTTGGTTCTAGAACAACAAAAGAACCGTGTGAGGCTAGTCAATGACTCTACACCACTGAGTATAACCCTAGCACTTTTTTAAGTGTAATTTTTTTATTTTAAAACAGGCTCCTGAGGGTTCAGACTACAGGTGCCTGCCACCACGCCTGGTTTCTAGTCCTTCCCTCCTTTTTTCTTCCTCCTCTCTCTTCCTTCCTTCCCTCCCTCCTTCCTTCCTTTCCAACAATAAAAAGTAGGAATAAACAAAACCCTTTGGGATACGAATACAAGTTATTAGGTATTTTAAATAAAAGTTTTTGCTTAATCCTTTTGCTTCCTTTACCCCTTTTACTGAGATGCATTAGATAGGAAAATAGTCCAAAGGCACGCAGTTACAAGGTAAAGGCCTCAAGGTGGTTCTCTTTCAAAGGTCTTCCAACAGCATCTCAACCCAGTGATCCATCTTGTTCCAACTCCAGGGTCTTCCTCTGTCCTGGGAATTTCTGAGACAGGAGGTCAAGTCTAGCTTAGCTTCACAGGGCACAGCAGATTTCCTTCAGTCACTAAAATGTATAAGCTCCTAAACTATGTGGGGACCCAAAAATACTTATGTTAAATTATTTGGTTGGAGGATGTGCTACCAACTGATGTAGTCTGAGCAAAGTCTGCAGTGAAGAAATTAAAGAGCTTTCTTTAATTTCAAGATTCTGCCAGGTAAGTACAGACACATCATACATATAAGTATATAACGAAATTGATGCATCATGTGTTTGCACTGAGAACACGTGGTGACCAGATCGCTCTCATTCATGAACTCTCCTCCCAAGAGGGCCACAGTAAGAGGAAGTGGTGAGAAAGTGAAAATCACAACTGATCTGGGGGAACTTCTTGACCTATACAACAGCACCCCCTGCTGGACAGAGGCTCCAAGTACTCTTTGCCTTAGTTTGCTAAGGCAGCCAAAAAAAGATCACAAACTAGCTGGTTTGAACAATAAAAATTTTACTGTCTCACTCCGGAAACTAGAAGTCTGAAATAAACATGGTTTGTTCCTTGCTACGCTATGAGGAGAGTGTCTTTCTGTCCGTGGCCTCCTTTCTTGCCTTGATATTTGGGGTGTATTCTCCCAGAATGTGTGATCAAATTTCTTCTTAAAAGCCACCAATCATATCAGAATAAAACCTACCCTAAGGACCAATGTAAGCTTGATTACCTCTATAAAGACCCTATCTCCAAATAAGGCTGCATTTTGAGCTACTGGGGTAATGGTTCCAACATACGAACGTTGAGGGGCTCGATTCAACCAATAGCACCCCCTTCAAAGAGAAACGGCTCTTGATCTGTTTCTGAGCTCTTGCTTAAAATGAATTTTGCTCTGTGGAGGCCCAGACATGACATCTCCATCGTGGGTTGGGGCAACGAGGACAGGTCAAATGAAAATAATGTGCTTGGAGGCGAGGCCAGTCTCTGCTCTGCGTGCACTCTGGGGAATGATTTATTCCCTCTTCTTTCACCTAGGACAAAGCTGCTGGCACACCAGGGGCTGGACACCCAGATACTCATCTCAGTGCCCATGGTTGCCTTCATCAGGGGTAAACTCAAAGCTGCTCTCAGACATTCAGGTTGCTACCAAGGGTCCCAAACATCCCTGTACATTCTTGATGGGTAGGTCACGGCTGCAAAGCCCTAGCTACTTGGGTCATTTCTGGCTTGTGCGTCAGTAAACAAGCTTAAAAAAAGACGTAAAGCAACTCCCTCCCTGTCCCTACCCTGTTAGTAGATTCCTCACACTCAGTGCTCTTCAAATGTGACCCAAGTCCACTGAGCACAGAGCACCCACTTAAGCTGGTTCCCATCTCTGTCACCTCCATGAGCCTTGGGTGCCATGAGGAAGTGACATCATCATGCTCATAATGCTTATACTGTAATCAGCTCCTCTGATGTGAGCATCCCCCGTCTTCCATAACCCACCAGTAACTCGATAGCTTCCAAGTGGTATAAACCCCCCAACCTTCATAGACGCTGGGCTCACAGCGGCTGATGTAAGAATAAACCTCCTATAGTTTCCACAGGTCTTCCATGAGGTTACTGACATGAAGTTTCTGGCATTCTGGGCTGATTTCTACACCTAATATGACATCTTCTCTGGGTCACTGTGTCCATTCTTTCAGTGTTTCCATTTCTCCAAAAGAAATCATGATCCTGAACAGAAACTCCGACATCTTTGATAGCAGTTGGGTGTGGTGGCACATTCCCTTAATCCCAGCACTGCCGAGGCAGATAGGAGGCTCAGGAGCTCAGAAGGCCATCTTGGGTTACATAGCCACTTTGAAGCCAGCCTGGGCTTCATGCAACCCTATCTTAAAAAATAAACACCAACAGCAGCACCTAATACAAAACGAGAGGCACTGCTGTATTTAGTGTGTATCATTTTTACCCCTTACAGTATCTCTCTCTGAAGGACGCATTTTTACCTCCAGTGAACAGACCGGGACCCTGAGGACAGATCATGGAGGGAATTCAGGATTGACCTGGGACTCCCCCAGGCAAGCTGATTTCACCCCTCATTTGTACCTCTAGTTGTTCTGCCCTAGACTAAGACCATGATGGCCCCATGACCTTTGTATGAAATCTGAGGAAAAGAACTTAGGTCAACTTAACATTTAACTTTGACTTACAACATTTTAAATACTTTAGCAACTTATACAAGGCAATTCAGCAAGCTCCTGTGCTTTGATCTTTTTTATAACCATCCATTGTAAAATCCAATTTTGAGTTCTCACAATCTACAATAGAAAAATGTCTTATTGCTATTTTAACAACTTATTTTCTGAGATTAAAAGGCCAAACAGGCTTGCAAGATTGTTCTCTGGAGGCTCCAGGGGAGAATCTGTTTCCTTGTCCTTTCCAACTTACTAAAACTCTCTATATCCCTTGGCTCACAGTCCTGACTCACTCCATCTTCAAAGTTTGTAGTGTGCTGTGCAACTTGCATTTGGGTTTTAAGGATATTTTGATGTGTAGTAGTATAGTATCTCCAGATTCATGGTCTCTCTCCCTCTCCTTATAAAAGCCCTTAGGCCTTAAGATTACAATGTGACCACACTGCAAAGTCTCTTTCCATTAAGGCATCATATTTGTAACATCTTTACCACTTCTAGGAATTGGTATGGATGGCTCTTAGAGAGCATATTCTGCTTATAATATACTCTAAGTAATTACCTGCAGTATAGAAACTTTGACACAAGTATCTGGATTGGAGACTTGAGCCATTTACCAGACAATTAGTCGTCCATTTCATGCTGTCTTTGAGGATGGAACCCCAAGAGCATTCTATTTGGGAGTGGAGGGAGTCAAGAAAGAACGTACCACTAAGGTGCATTGCTAGGACTTTAAACTATATAAAAGTATAGCCGCATAATTAAAACCTACCTGAAGTCGGGAATTCATGAGCATGAACTCTTGCTGATTCTTCATGTTTTCATTCATAGACTTTGAAAATATAAAACCCATCTTGACCTAAAGTGTGAAAACGCAAAGCAACGTTAAATGATATGCTCTTTGTGTCCTTGTAAGCTCTACTTTGTGCTACCATAAGCTATGACAAAATAAAACAATTCTGACTTAGGAACACAGTGTAGAGTCCAACTAGCTGTCTAACCTCGGGCATCCTTACCCAGGCTGACCAGAATTTACTCAGCCAAGACCATAATCTCTCCTTGCTCAGGGAACACATGTTTCCATATTTCTTCCCACCGTGAATCTGGCATCACCCTCTTACCTGGCAGACGATAGAACCTCGCATCCAAGGAGGAACGAGTCAGAACATTTTTCTCCATACTTTTAAAAAAATATACATTGTATGTTTATGTGTATGTAACTATGTGGATGTGTGCCACATGTGTGTGGGTGTCCTCAGAGGCCAGAAGAAGGTGTTGGATTCCCTGGAGGTGCAGTTAGAGGCAGTTGTGAATCATTCCACATAGGTGATGGGAACTGAACTTGGGTCCTTTTGAAGAGTGGAAGGTGCTCTTAGCAATGAGCCATCTCT
The DNA here is from genome assembly GCA_035773235.1 of Eospalax fontanierii. Classification (NCBI taxonomy): domain Eukaryota; kingdom Metazoa; phylum Chordata; class Mammalia; order Rodentia; family Spalacidae; genus Eospalax; species Eospalax fontanierii. The sequence goes on along the minus strand of CM069544.1, from coordinate 34,286,830 downwards.
CCAGCCCCATCTCTGTGCTTCTTGAACTTGTGTTTCAAGATTTAGGTGTCTCAAGGTCAGCATATCAATATTCTCCTTGCAGCCCCACAATGATCTGTCCCTCTGTGACACGGCCTTATTCCCACCGCTCACAGGTGCCATCTCTAACCCGTTCTCCTCCAGCTTCGTCTTTATTCTCTCCAAGTTACTGAGGTTCTCAAAAGTTGAAAGGATAAGGTTGTTTTCAGGCCCTTAGAAATATGCTTTAAAAAAAAATCTCTCTGTGTATGGTGCAGGTACATATTCACATGTGTAAATGTGGGAGTGCGTGCCACAGCACGTGTGTGGTCAGAAGGGATTCAAACTCAGGACTTCTTGCTTTTGTGGCACATCCTTTACCCACTGAGCCAACTCAACCTATAGATGCATTTTTAAACTACATTGTACAGGTATTCCTCTATTTACCATGAAAGTTAAAGCCCAGTAAACTCATGGTAAGTTGGAAATACCATTGAGGAAATGCATTTAGTACATCTAACCTACTGAATACATGGTTTAGCTTAGTCTACCTTAAATATGCTCAGAACACTTATATTAGTCTATATTTGGGCACAAACCTATTTTATAACAAAGTATTCAATAGCTCATGTAATTTGTTGAATACTATAATAAAGTAAAAATCAGAATGATCTTTCTGTTTTACCAGTCTAGGAAATGATTAAAATTCAAAATTTGAAGGTTTCTTTTTTTTTTATGAATTGCTTTTGTACCATCATAATTTAAAAAATTGTAACTCAGGCCATCCTCCCAGTCAGGATAGTCAAGCTATCCTCCCCTCCACTTTCTGTCTTGTTTTCTTACCTAAGAAGTATTAAAGTGGGCTGTCAACTCTACATAGGTCTGAACTGCAAATTTCGTTCTTATTCCAATTGAGTATGTTCAGAAGATGTTTAGTCGGTTCTTAACTTTACTTTCAGAAGACCGTAAAACCCAGGGAAACATCACAGCTCTACTTTCCTCACTGTTGGTCCCTTTTCCTAGCAGGCGGCTGGACACCCTCACATCAGGGCAGCCAATCTCAGTATATTCTGAGGGAAGCTCAGACAGGAACCATTTTCTACATTCTACATACACGTTCCGCGTCAGGAAATCCTGGATTTGAGCTAGCTGAGAAAATGAGTCAGGAGGGCAAGGGTATTTCATGTCAACTGAAATAGTTACTGCTGCTAATGGGGCTCCACAGGAGCATAGAGACTTCATTGATTTCCCTGGATTCAGACCAAGAACACACCCTAGAATTATATGGCATCTGGAGCCAGAGTCAGCTTCAAAGCTCAGCACAGCACCCTGAGGACTCCCCTCCCTGTCTGCCATTGTCCCATTTGGCACCCTATGAACAGAGCCAGAGGACAGTCATGAGAGAGGGAAGAGTCTAGCATTTTGTTCCCATTCTCTGAGTGCTTATAGCTTACTGAGTCATTTCCAACACCAGGCCAGGGCTTGCAAGAGAAACACATTATCCATCTTGACAGTCTGCAAAAAGCAGTAATGATTCAAAGCAAGAAAAACTTTGGTTCAGGCCTCTCACCGTTCCTTATTTTTCTTCTGAAGGTAGGAGTGGATGATTTAATTTTTATATCTGCTGCAAACATGGACAAAGGAGTCAACTCTCCTCTAGTCTCCACATACACAGATCTGTGTCCCTCGAGGCATTCTTGTTTATAAAGCAGTGGGGAGGGGGTGGGCATGAGCTTTCTCTTAGGGCAGCAGTGGGACAATCCTGTCCATCATGTAGAGAAGAGAAACGTCTGCAGAGTTAAGGTTTAGGCATACCTCTTTCTGGGCCTTGCTCTGTTGGACTTAGACTTCGGATGCAGCGGAGGAAACTCCCAGGTGAAAGGGTTAAAGATAGAGGCAAACAGGAAGAAGAGTGGCCCTCTGGGAGACCACACCTGCGAATGAATGCCACACCTGGTAACTTCACCGGGGTGGATAGCAGGATTTCCAACCCCTGACCTTCTCTAGGCCTCACAAAGCCATCTCAGGCATGTTCAAAACATTCTCAGTTTTCTCTCTCCCAACTGACAAAGTATTATCAGCAAATAAACAAGAGTGACCTCAAAACAAATAACTTTGATTTCACTCATTTGCATAAGGTAAGTTTGTAAAAATGCCCAAATTTATCACGGGTAACACAAGAGACATCGTGTCTCTGAGGGTGAGAATATTGATGTGGGTCCCTTCTGCATCTGAGGTTTTAAAAGGGGAGTTTTAATGCTCCAGCCCTTACAACCTAGCAACAACTTATTACAGGAAGTTGTATTTCTGGGGAAAAGCTGATTGCAGATTGGAGACAGGCTTTCTCTGGTCACCTTGGGGACCAAGATTTGATTTTGAAAGAAATTCATGACTTGTCATTCACTTTTCTGCACTGATTTATTATCTGAATGTATGCTGGCCATAAAAATCACAATCATTCTCAATAAATCTTCAAGACTGTTTTCGTTTGCAAACTTTAGCCAGAAGCACACAGCTTTAGGAAGTTTTTCTGTAATTATACCCTCTCTCCCTTTGGACTCAATTAGTGTAATTTAGGTATTCCCCTTAGTGAAGTGATGTCCGATTTCCACCCACAGTACTCTGCCAACTTTCCCCAACTTGGTGACAATGCCACGACAAGACCAAGCATCCTTGTTGATGGCAATACCTGTCACCCCCGGGGGCAGCAGGAGAGCCCAGAGCTAGCCCCAGCCACGAGGCCGCGCCGATCCTCCCTCCCCGACCCTCCCTCCCCACCGCGGGACGCACTCACCGGACTCCGTGCTGGGCTAGGTGACCGCTGCAGAGGCCTCCAGCCAGGGCTCCCCCTGAACGCTGCGACACAGGCCTTAAGGGCAAAGCCTAGGGGTTGGCTGGCGCTGACAGTACATTACGAGCTTTAGCCAATCAGCGTGGCCTTTGGCTTTCTTAAAGACCCCGCGTTCCCAGCGGACGCCAGAATGTCCTTCCGGTGCTTGTGACTTGGGGCGGGAGGTGGGTGGGGCAGACCAGAGCGGCAAATTCAAACAGGTCTGGACCCAGTGGGATGAGTTTTAGGGAAAGCTGAGGCAGCACAGAAAACAAGAAAAATGGGGACCAGAATTTCTGTATTGTCATATGTCTCCCCTGCTCTACAGAAGGGATGAGCTTTCTTTCACTCCCACCAGCAATGTCTATCTTGAATAAACCCTAGTCCCTCCCAGCCTCTGTAGGAACCTGCAGACTTTTACTATTCTGTACTTTGCTACCAAACGAGTTGGGAAAATCGCATTGGGCTTCACAGGCCTCTGGCCTTTAGGAAGGGCCTTGCCTTAGCCCTGGTGGACACCACATGTAGTGATTTGAATGACGTGTTCCCAAGTGTTCAAGTATTTGAACACTTGGTCAGTTGGTGGCCGTTTGTGGAGGTTCAGGAGATATGGTCTTCTTGGAGGAAATACATCACTGGGGGGCAGCTTGAGAGTTCATAGCCATTACCCAATTCTAGTTTAGCTCTCTCTGCTTCCTGTGCCTCCTTGAAGAGGTGAGCTCTCAGCTTTCTGCCATGCCTCCCCCCCATGATGAACTCTAATCCCTCTAGAACCATAATCCCAAATAAACTCTTCTTTCTATAAGTGGCCTTAGTCATGGTGCTTTATCACAGCAAGGAAAAGTAACTGATCTGCCACATCAGTGGAGAAGGCGTCCATTGTCTTCCAGGTCCTGAACCCGTAAGCTCACCTCCATACCCTCAAACTTCTGACACTTGGGTCTGTTTCCAGAAAGAAATTACACCTTCAACTGAATTTGATCTGTTGATCAGAACTTCAGTGATTGTGGAGAGGTTAAAATATTGCCGGTCCAGAGTCTAATTACAGTTTGTCTTGGGCTATCTTTAGCCCTCGAAATAACCATTCCTTCCTGACCTCTGTGTTGGACCTAACAGCTAAGAGATACACACCTTTTGTATTGTATTAATAAAACCCAAGTTTCTATCAACCAAAAGGCTAACACTGCCAGGCAGCATCTGAGACCTAGATGCATTGCTCCAACCCACCTACGCCATATTTCCATCAATATATTGAAAGATGCCTTCACTTATGACTTTCTTTGTTCTGTTACTCTAAAAACTTCATTGTTTGCTGAATTTGGAATGTGGAATTTGGGGTAACCTCAATCTGTGTTCCTGGGCCATGGTCACTTATATATGATTCCAGAATTATCTCTCTTGCCTTTTAAGGTAAGAATTGTGTTTTTTTATTGACAGGTCCTATATCCAAAAGTTATTTGTACAATGGCTGGAATGGGAAATAGCAACAACAGCATCTTCATTTCTCTATGTGGAAGCAGCTGTGTTGCCAGGAGCAACTATATGGAGCTTTCACCTTAGAAGGCAGGTCAACCGATCCCTGAGGCAGGGAGTAGTGGTCAAATATACAGACAAATGTAAAAGCATCTGGATTCAATTTTCAGTCTGTCACTGTTACCCTCTCACCTTATCACCGTGGTCTACAATAGGACTACAGTCATCTATTGTGTTGTGAGGGCTAAATAAGAATACAATTAGACAGACAGAGACTGTATAGTGCTTGGCATATAGCATTTGATAACCAACAATAACTGGCAACAGTGGGTAGCTGCTAATAACAACAGACTTTGAAGGGACCTGGGAGAGAGAGCAGTTACTACAGACAGGTGTGAGCTGGGGCTATATGAGAGGATTCCAACAGGAAGCATGTTGTTCAGCAGAGGAAGCAACCAGTGCTCACCTTTCAGAGAAGGTAAGATTCTATGTTCTTGAAAAAGGCAACCAAGAACTCCCTAGAGTCTGTCTGCTTTGCCACCTGACCCAAAGCAGGGATAATGAAAAAAAAAACCCTTTTCTGTCTCCTATGATCCAATATCCTGCTGGGATCTTTCATTGGCTGGATCTACCAGGAAAGCAAAAGACAGGGATCCAGGTTATTGTGGTCTGTAATGATCAGTCTTCTAGACACAATGGTCAGAGGGGAAAGAGGATAAGCAGTATAACATTTCGGTGACATTGGTTTTATCATGTCTGGAAGTCCTGATTCAAAAGGGAGAAATGTTTCCACGGCAGGTCCAGCCACAGTTACATTGAATTGAAAGCTGAACTGCCTTTTGGTCCCTCACAGTGATGAAATTGAGATTATTGGTCCCAATTATGAGAAGGACATTTCATTGCACCTATATAATGAGGGCAGGGAAAGCTATGTGCAATCCCAAAGATCCACTGGGCACTTCTTAATATCCCCACAAACAACAGATAGCCTTAGTAAATCAATAAGACCAAAACTGCTTACATTTCAGACTATGCAGAAATTAAAGTGTATTACCACTAAATTCTGACCTACCAAGGTGCTGGCAGAAGAGAGTGAGTAAGAAGGATGCTCTGATTATCAATCTCAGCCCCGCAAGTGTGAGCCAGGAATTGCAGTAGTTCTGCGCATACAATGTGAATTATTTCATCCCTTCCTTTTTTTCCCCCCATTACCTTGCATAAAGCATAAAACAGTCAATGAGGGCTGGAGAGATGGCCTCCAGGGGTTAAGAGCACTGGCTGCTCTTGCAGAGGAACTGGGTTCAATTCCCAACACCACATGGCGGCTAACAACTGTCCATAATTATAGTTCCAGGGAATCCAGCGCCCTCTTCTGGCCTCCTTGGGTGTTGCAAAACATGGCGGACTTACAGATAGGCAGGCAATACACGCACATATATACATAAAATAAAAATAATAAATATTTCATATTAAAAAAGAGTAATAGGACAAATACAATTTCATTTCTAGGTTAGAATATACCTGAGTTGGCATTTGCTCTAAGAAATATGGTGGCTGAAGAGACTTACAGAAAACCAGAAACAGGCACAGAATTAAAGAGAAACATTAGCTTTTCCTTTGCTGTGTCCTAAAGACTTGACAGAGCAATTTGAGGAAGGAAGGACTTGTTTAGGCTCATGCATTCAGAGAGTTCATTCCTGGGCATACAGGGCATAGCAGAGTTCAAGGTGTGGGAACACAGGGTGGAGGCTCCTTCCATCTTGCCAGACCAGGAAGCAGAGGGAGAATTCAGGTTAGTTAGAGGGGCAGTTAAAACCTTCAGAGGCTCACCCCTACTGATCTATTTCCGCCAGCCAGGCTTCACCTCCTAAAGACTCTGAAGCTTTCCAAATAGTGCCACAAGCCGGAGATTGTGTATTTAAACAGGAGCCTGAGGACAGTTGAGACTCAAACCATAACAAGGGATCAACTGTATATATTATATTTTATTATATTATAATTATTTAAGAACTGTTGAAATAGAGCAGGAAAGGATCTCAGTGTAGAATTGGATTCAGTTCCAAATATATCAAGGACCATGTCAGAGAACTTATAGCTAAGAAGAAGAGGTAACTGGAGCAGGAGCAGTCACTGGATTAAAAAAAATTACTAAGTGATGTCAAAGTTAGAAAGAGCCTTTGCTAATTTAATCTAACAGGATTCTTTTGAAGGTAGGCAAGAATGATCAAAACACCTGAAGGATGGTAGACCTTGATCAGACCCTGAATGCCTACCCTGAAGGCATTCGGATATCTAGGGTAGGGGGAGTTTTCTCCAACTTGCCTGTAAGATTCCTGCAAGAACACAGAAGCCCAAGTTCAGGTCTAACCAAAGAGAGAGTTTAGAGAAACTTAGCAGAAGTTCACTTGAGGCCCGCAGCGTCACACTCTGTGAATCCTATGTGTGAGGGATGAGCTTCTCTTCATCTGAGCAAAGGGGATGTATGAATGCTGGTGGAAAGTGGGCGACTCTCGGGGATCCCCACCTTCGTGTGCGTTCTCCTCCCTCTCCGTTGACTACATCCCAGAAATGATCTCGTCGCCTCAACCCTCCTCAGCTGGTTCCCACTTGGGTTTGGACATCTGGGGCTCACACAGGAGATGAGAACCCGGAGGGAGTAGACATTGGGGTACGTGTCCTCCATTTCCTCTGTTTGGGACCGAGGATCTGGTGGGAGCTCTGTTCCTCCTGCCACTCTTCACAAGTGGTCCCTCCTCGGTGGGCTCTAGCTTACTGGGTTGTGGACATGGATGAGGACTCTAGATACCTCGACTTGATTGTGCTCTTAACCCAGCCCACACCCTTTACATGAATATCTTCATTAATGTCTCCCTTACACAACCAGCTGAGCAAAACTCCCATTCCCAATGGAAAAAATAAATGCTTGTGAACAGCACATATATTTTATTTTTTTAATTTATTACAATGCATATATTTTAAGCTGTACACAAACATTAGAAATACTCTTGGGTCTGGGGCGATGGCTCAGTGGGTAAAGTATTTGCTGTTCAAGGATGAAGACTGAGTTTAGATTCCCATCACGCACCTACAGAAAAAGCCAGGTGATCTCCCACCTCCACATGTGGACCCATGAGTGTGTGACCTGAGCACCAAGCATATACTTGCATATACCACTCCCCCACCTGGACACAAAGTCTGTCCTGCTGATCAGGTACCCAGGAAAATGGGGTTTGGGAACCGCCTGAGGAGGGCCTTGTGGATCTGTGCTAGGCTGTTTCCCTTAAATCTATTTTCTGTTTTCTTTTTTTTCCCCATAGACTTGCCTATCTTGGATAGTTTATATAAATGAAATGGACTTTTACTGGCTTTTTTACTATTTTCCCAGTTCTTCTAAGTTGTAGTGCGGGAGCCAGTGAAATGGCCCAGCAGATAAAGGTGCCTGCCACAAAGCCTGATGACCCGAGTTCTATCCCTGGGATCCACAGGGTGGACGGAGAAAGCCCATTTCTGAAAGTTGTTCTGACACCATACCTGTGTGACATAGCACATACACACGAATCAACCACTCAACCAACCAACCAACCAACCAATCAACAAACAAATAAAAATGAAATGAATAAATTGTAGCATGGATCATTATATCATTCCTTGCTGTGGCCGAATAATAGTCCAGTATCTGGAGGAGCCACATTTTGTTTATCCATAAAAATTAATTGGCATTGGGATGGTTCTATTTTGGGGTATTCTGAATAATATCGCTAAGTTTTTTGTGATCATGTTTTCAATTATCTTGCATATATTTGTAGGAGTAGAACTGCTGGGCATATGATAACTCTGTATTTAACTTTGGAGACCTGAAAGTATGCACAATGTGATGGCAGTCAATAAGGATGCTCGTTTCTCTGCACACATGTGTAGAAGCTAAGAGCAGACCCTGGAGCCGGAGTACCTGGTTTGAATCCCAGTTGTACCATTTCCTACCATGTAAGCTTAGACAAGTTAGTTAAACAATGTGTCCCAATTTCTACATTTTCTAAAGTAGCACCAACTTTAGAAAATACAACTCCCAGAACTGTTATAAAAAGTTAGGCAACCAAGTAGTATGTGTAAGTCACCAAGACAGAGTAGGACATGTTTTAAAACTCCATGCTTTACTATTACTGATACTTTTAATCTTTATTAGAATTGTTGCAGTTTGTCTTGATAATTTCATAGATTTTAAAAGTTAGGATATAGCTTGTTGAGGTTTGCCAGTGAAATGCACTAAATGCAGACAACAATAATAGAAGAGGATGCAAAAGTCCAGGAAAGATGTTCTGAGCAGGGGCAGTTATATCTCAGAGTGTAACTTGAATCAAACTGAGGCTTCACAAAGCTCAACTGAAGCATATCATAGCATCCAAATCATAAACTGAAGCTCTGAAGAATAACAAGCCTTCATGTTAGTATCTCTCAGCGTCCTGCAAATACTCTGCACGGCACGCAGAGCAGGAAACGTTTTTGCAGCTTCTCAGCTGTGATGTCAAAATATCACTTGACTAAACCCCAGTTAACTTCCTTCTCCTAAAACCCATGAAACTCACATGACCTGAGACTCTCAACCTCCTGTTCCCCCGAGAAACTCAGCCTGGTTTCCTACCCCAAAGGGCTTTATTTTACAGAAAACAGTCCCTGAACTCTAAGAAATGAAATGATCTACCCTATGTATGTGATATTCTGATGCAAAAAAATATATATACTTTGGCTTTCCATTTTCTGGCATACACCTTCTAAAAACCTTTGTAATTGTCTGAGTAATAAGGATATTTGGTAATCCTTTGTTTGGAAATGTTATTTTCCACATAACTACTAATTCTTTGGAATTTCCTGAGTGACAGAAGTATCTATTGTTCTAGAGAAGTGGCTCTTTGTAAGTTCCTAGATATGAGCTGGTCATCAGAAAAGCCAATCTATGATCAAAAGTCTGGAAAGTTCAGCCCGAATTCCCATCCTCCACAAAGGGGAAAGAGAGTGAAAGTTGAATTAATTGCTGATGAAGTCTGCATTTAACTCCCTGAACTGCTGAATACCCGGATGTTCTTGGAGGGTGGTGCACCCAAAGAAGGCATGGAAGCCCTGCCATACTTTGCTCTGTGTAGCTCTTCATCTATTTCTGTGTTAATATCCTTTATAATAAACTGGGAAGTGAAGTAAATTCTTTCTCCAAGTTCATGAACTACTTTAATTAAACAACAGGAGGGAGTTTTGGGACTCCTAATTTATGGCTAGTCTGTGAGAAGTTCTGGAGGTTTGAGATTGACATTTGAAGTGGAGTCCATATGTGGGACTTTACCCTTAACCTACAGGATGTGACTTTATTTCCCACTGGTAGTGTCAGAATTGAACTGAACTATGGAAAATCCCATTGGTCTCTCCTGGAGAACAGGTATATAGGGAAACTGCATGCATATTGGTGACCAAAAATGTTTGTGCTGTGTTAAGTGTAAACATAGGAAAAAGACCACACCAAGTCCTCAGTCTTTGTTTTTCCCTCTGTCTGTGACGAGGAACCCTGAAAGTACTGCACACTTAGCCTAGCAGCATCTGTAAGATGTGACTGGAACACCCAGCCTGCCCCCCAGCAGTTCTAGGACAGACACCTTGGTGATTCTAACCAGACTCTCAGGGCCCACTGAGATCTGAGAAAGGACAACTTCTTGAATAGGTAAGATTCCCAAACCAGGATTCACAAACAGCTGTAAAAAGGGACTGCTTCCTGGCCAGAATTTTACCTTAAACATCAATCATATGTCATGGGGACCCCAACTCCCTCCCATAAAAGAGCAGGGGGCTGCAGGGCTAGAAGCTTTTGGCTGATCTCACTCTCCTGGGGAGTTAGCCTCTGGCACTCTCCCTGAGGGAGCTTCTCCATCCCAATCTGGAGCCAGGCATGCCAGCCCTGTTCCCCTGAGCCCAAGCCCCAAGATAAAGGGGATAGTCTCCCTCATCTCTTTGTGGAGGCTAGCCCCCACTCCCGAGTGTGGAGAAGCTAGTCCCATTGGGTCGTCTCTTAATAAATCAGTCCTGTTAGCTCCCAGAGGAGTCTCTGGTCCCTTTGTCTGCTGCATCTCTCGAACCCAGACCTTGCAGTATCCAGCAAAGGAACAGCATACGTTCCAGCCAACATAGAGAAGAGAATATCAATACCAGAATGTATTCTTCCTATTGTAACTTGTCCGTCATCCTCCTGACCTCCAAGAACATATGGAAAATAGTTAATTAGCTATGTTAAACTTTTTGTGGTCCCAGAAGGCTTTAACTATCCCCTTTACCAAAACCAAATATCTTATTGTCCTAACTCCTGGAATTTGTGAAATACGGGGTTATGAATACCCAGTGATTTTTTTTTTCTTGAGTCTAATCTTATTACAAAATAACTTTACCTTTTCCTAAGCTAGCTCTCACTGGATTGGGGGAAACTGCTAATCAGCCCTCCCGGGGCCTCGCTTGAGAGATGGGTAGAAATATGTCTGCATGGCTCACACTCGCCAGCAAGCTGATTATTCTGTTCTACTCTGAGAATGCTCCCACCATCCTGCTTTGCTTTGTTAGCTCTGATTAACACAAAGTTAGCAAGGATTTCTGGAGTGGGCCTTCATTTGGGGTTATGGAATGGCAACGATTCTAGTCCTTAAATTGTAGATTTCTGTTGGCTTCTTCATGCACAGGTATGAATGAAGCCTATGATTTCCTGTCACTCTCCACCCTGCCTTATTCTTTAAGAAAATAAAGTAATTCATCCCCAAATAGGGTTCATATGCACACACTTTAATGACAGAACCTCAGGTGATAACACTTGTGAGCTTTCAAGGCTTCCCCTCTTAAACATTTTCTCAAAGACAGGCTTTAAATACTCTTAAGAGTTCTCTGCTCTCAACCCAGGCAGAGATATTCCTGTGAATTACTTTTGCTTCTTATAGGAAATGACCTAGACCAGTCATTTCTGAGCCTGCTTGCTCATTAGCAAACTTCAGGAACAGAACCATGACCTTAAAGCATTCTGAGCATATTTCCAACTTCCCCTCTATTTCCAGAAATGAGTATAATTTCATCTTCAAAACTTATTATGGGTCTCATGCCTATAATCCTGGCACTCATAAGGCTGAGGGAGAAGGATCTCCGCAAGTACTGGACTACCCTGGGCTACATACAGAATGAAAAATAAAAACAATAAGGGGGAGGAAGGATGAGGAGGAGAAGGAGAAGAAAGGGAGGAAAGAAGGAAGGGAGGAGAAAGGGAGAAATGGGGAGAGAGAGAGAAGAAAAGAAAGAAAGAAAAATAAATTAGAAGTCTCTTCATTGGTTGAAACCAGTTTCCAGTTGTTAATTTAGTAAGAGATTTGGGGGTTTGTTTTTAGACTTTCTCAGAGAGCTCACACAATATTGTGAAAGCCCACAGTACAGATTTTCTGGGTGTATCCAACGTGGAAACAGTATATTAAAATATATGCAATCCTTGATTCCCTTGTTTCTGTCAGCACTAATACCCATCAACAGCTTCTGCTGGTTCTAGCTCCAAATTTTATTTTTATCGCAGGCTACAGCATTCTCTCCTAAAGGCTCCCAGCTTCCATAAGCATAAAGCTCCTTGACACTCCACCGTTCAGACCACTACTAGAGTGATATCTGTAGAACACGTCAGGTGACTCCTCTGCTTTCAACTATCCAGTGGCTTTCTATTTCTAGTAGAAACCAAACCTCCCCTTAATCCTGAAGACCCTTCATGACATTCTAAGCCAGCCTCTCTCTATATATTCTAGCCTCAGTGATCTCTCCAAGAACTTGCCAGGCTCCTTCACCCTCGTAGTCTTTGTCCAGTTCTTCCCTTGGTTGAATATGTGCCACCTGCAGCTCTCAACATGGTTACCTTCATTATTCATTGTACGTATTCCCCAACCACTGTGCTACTTAGTCTTCATCGTCAGTTAAACAGAACATTACAATGGTGCTTTACCTCCCCAAGATGACTAGGGTGGTGGAGTATGAATGGGAAATGATGACATTAGACATGAACAAGGTGTTCAGTTCTTCAGCCTGCTAGTGACTGTTTTCTCCTATCTGAGCATTAGTCCATCCATTTTGTCCAAATCACAAAACTCACACAGTTTTCAGGACTTAATATTTCTCCTTATGTAGGCTATTTTGGCTCACATGTTTTTCTTTTCTTTTTTCTTTTTGGTCTTTTTGAGACAGGGTCTCCCTGTCGTCACAGCCTGGAACTCACTATGTAGACCAGGCTGGCCTCGATCTCACAGAGATCCACCCACCTCTGCCTCCTGAGTGCTGGGGTTAAATGTGTGTGCCACCAGACTTGTTCTCCCATGTATTTTTTGAGGTGATAAAATAAATAAATTTTCTTCTTAAAAATCATATCATGGGTTCTTAAACTTTTTAATCTCCAGAGGATACCAAAAACTTCATTAAGGAGTGTGATCAACTGCATGGGAAAATAAATGTCCGAAGAGTGGAAACAGGTGGGGCGGTGAGGAAGCTCACAGGTCCCCAGATTACTAATATGCAAATCACTGAGCAGCAAGCAGAGTAAGAGTCTTCAATTCCCATCAACAGTGTCAGAGAGAGACCCGTTTTAATCAACCTCTGTCTTCTTATTTAGACCTTATTAGACCTTATAAGATATATAGACCTGAAACATTGCTTATGTAAAACTAACAAAAACAAAACATCCCCCTTACAGTTAAAAAAAAATCACAGATATAGAAACTATTTAATTTATTCAGTAAATTATCTAACCAAGATAATTCAGCTGAGTAGTGGGTCTCTAGAGCTAATTTTTACAGATGTGAATAATCATGACCACACTATCAGATCATAAAGTCTATGTCTGAGGTCTTAAACATCATTTTTAGGGAAAGGAACTGTTAAATAGAAACTTGCTTGTACTTATATATGTACACACACACATATATGTGCAAATTGGATTAGCACATAAAGTCTATATTTTATTCTAGATCAGTCACTAGAGCTGGGGAAACTGCTTTATTCTATGATTGGGTCTCAAAATATATTTGAAAGATGGGTATATCTGAGCTGAGGCTCCAAAATCTGTTACGATTTTGTGGGATGCTGGAGAGCTCTACACTCCCTTAAAGAGTATCATCCCCAATATTTTCCAAATTAAAAATAGGAAATGTGATGTTTTAAGAATGTGAAAATTCTGACCTGGAGAAGCAAATGTTACAACCAAGCCAATGAATGAGCTTCTCAATATCCATTTCTAAGCACTACTGTTGAATTGCAGTTTAATCGGATAAGCAGGAAAAAACAATGAGTTCCGTTATGAATGGAAGGAAGGACCTTGAAGTCCAGCAGTGAGAAGGCTTACATTATGATGCATGCTCTGTGTAGCTCCCATGGTTTTCATCATGGACTCACCCACACTTCTAGTTACCAGAAGGGTGCCAACCTCACCCAGAATGCCCTTCCCCCACCTGGATCCTGGGAGTGGCAGCAAAGCAGATCCATAGGGTTTTTCAAAGGTATAGCTCAAGATGGAAAGTTCTTTGAATGACAAAGCAATTGAAGTTTCATTATGTCGAGGAACTTTGAGGAAGTCACCAAATCCACAATTTAAAAATGTATTTCCTATTACACAAACACCTACTTTCTAGAATAAAAACGAATGCCAAGTGGGTGTATTATTAACTATATGTTGTATCAAGTTAGATCAAGATGCTCAGGCGCCTTGAGAAGGCTGATAAACAGAAAGGGGGAAAATCAGATGCAGAATTTATTAAGATGTTTGGATCCTGAAGATAAAACTGAAATCTGAAATCTCATGACTTTAGATGTTTTAGTTTTGAAGTGCTAGCTGCTCAAGTATGAGGACCTGAATTAGGATCCCCAGCCGTCACATAAAATGCAGTAGTGGTCTATTTGTTAAACCCGGCACTGGGGACAGACTGGCAGATCCTCAGCCGGCCTGTGCAGCCTGTGGGAGTTCCAGGTTCAACGAAAGCACCTCTCCCAAAAAATCAAGGTAGAAAGCTGGAGAGGAAGACAGTCCAGCTGATGTGGACCTTCGGCCTCCACACACACACACACACACACACACACACACACACACACACACACACACAAAGTAGCTTTAATTATTTCACTTTACTCCTGAACAGTTGTTGCAGGATATTGATTTACAAGAAAACCTAAGTTTCACTTTCGGTTTTGTTTGTTTGTTTTGAGACAGGGTCTTACTAGATAGCCCTCACTGGCCTGGGACCCTTTATGTAGACCAGGCTGACCTTGAACTTAAAGAGATCCGCCGGCCTCTGCCTCCCGGGTGTTGGAATTAAAAAACGTATGCCTCCTCGCCCAGCCCTGGTTTCGTTTTTCAATATGCGGTAAATATATATCGTAAAAGTAACTGAAACCCATCTGGGCAACAATGAAATTCTGTAGGGCTGGCGTCACTTAGCGCTGCAGAGTGGGCAGTGTTTGGGGGCGGGGCCCTGAGCCCCGGGAGGTAAAGCTGGAGCTCCCCGGCTCGGCTCGCAGACTTCCGACCACAGCCTGCGCAGCACCAGCGTGTCAGTGCCTGCCACTTGTCGGCGCCCGCCAGTCTCAGGTAGGCAGCACCTTCTGGCACAGCTGGGAGCCAGCTTGCTGGGCGCTTTAGAGATGCGGTCTCTAGACGCTTTGAGGATGGAGAGGACGTGGGAACAGGCAAGCGCGGTGGGTTAGCGACAGCATGCAGTGCCTGGCAGAGTGAAGACTTTAGAATCTGCAAGGCTCAGGTCTGGTGACAAGACGCAGTCCAGTTTGGCTTTAATGTCAGTTTTGCTTGTGATTGTGTGCTTGAATATGATCTTGGGGTAGATAACTGGGTCAGAAGAAGTATTTCTACACTGGGCATCCTGAAATCCTGGGTCCTGGTCCACCTTTATCTGTTCATTAGCATTGTGACTGGGTATGAAATCCCAACTGTGGTGTCTCCTGAGGTTCCTTCCTGTGCTCTGGAGCCTAAAATTTTTGCTATCTGCCCAGAGGACCTAAAGGAGCCTTGGAGGGTTAATGGAATAATTTAAGAATAAGAATGCTAAAACATTTCTTAGACATACTGAGCTTGGCCTATGTCAAAGTTCAGGTTGGGGTCATCCTAAGGAGAAGTAAAAATACTGTTCTATCTTACTGCTTTCTTAAAAATATAATCGTAATTAATGACAAAGGATGCTTTCCCATAAATTAAATAGCCTTCTAATTTTTTTTAGTCACTGTGTTCCACTATGGTGCATGATCAAATGACATTAGACTTCCATCCAAGACTGTAAAGATTATTTAGAGTGGGTTGCTACCTCAGTCATTCACTGAGCATCACTGTATGGGATTGTCTAGGACTCTGCCGGGGTTTTTCCTTTGGATAAACTATTACAAGTGTAACTACTTAGTCATGCCACAATATTTGGAATATTTATATGGAACCTGAAAATTGAATTCCAGAAAGGTCAATGACAGTTCCTGCCATTGGATAGTGGCTGACAGTATTTAAGGAGAGCTTTGTATTCTGGAGAAAATATTAACCCCTTTTCAGCCGAATGACACAGACAGAAGCTTTGAGGCAGCAGTTTTAGTCCTTAAGGTGGGACGGAGAGGGGAAGAGTTTAGGCACAGGATAAGGAACTTTGTTCGAGCTTGAAGACTTGGTAACTGTTTAGAACAACTGTTGCAATCCTCGACCCTACTGTTAAGAAAGGAGGCTTGCACTAGCACCTTCCTACTGGTGTCCTACGCCAGGAAGATGGAAAGATAGCGTCAGTGCCATGAAGTTATCCCGGACTTCCTCCAGGGACAGCCCTTCCTCCCCATCCCCAGAGAGCTATCGCTTTCTACCCAGTGCACATTTCACTGCCCTGATCCTCTCTGCTCTTATCTGAGAATGCAATCCGTGAGTAGTAAGTTTCTTTCCTGAGTAAGATGGTCATGTTCTTTTAGATCAGCGGCTGTGGTCTCTGTATTTCCCCTTTTTGTCTCCCACTAGTGACAGCTGCACGCTGAGAGCCAGGAGGGTGACGTTGAATAATTATATATATCTAACACATCATCTTTCACTAAACCTTTATCATACTAAAGTTGTGAACCAGATTCATAATTAAAGACTCCAGCGGAGTCTTCCATCAGCACTGGCAAACTGAGGTGTAGTCCTCCTGTGGATTCCAGGCACCTTAATTTGATTCTTCTGCCCTTGGTATTGAGCTTTCTCCCACAGCCTCACACAGCTCCTGTGTCCTCACAGACCTGGATGTCAACCTAGCTCATCTCCTTGGGTAGATGGACAGGAGAGAAATGTAAAATGTGTACCTAACGTTAGCAAAATGATGGGTGGTTTTATTTTGTTCTTTTTATACATGTTTTTTGTTGTTGTTGTTGTTGTTTTTGGTTTTGTTTTTTGAGGGATTTTGTGGTTTTTCTGTTTGTTTGTTTTTTTGAGCCAGGGTCTCACTACTGTAGCCTAGATTGGCCTTGAACTCGATCCTCCTGCATTAACCTCTCGGATGTTGCTGTGTCCTTTTTTTTTCCCCTAACATTAAAGGTTCATGGAAATTAATGAGAAGCTGTGACATTAATGGACAAGAAGTGAGCATATGAACTAAACATTAAACAATCACACAAAAATTCAAGTTGTATCTTTGAAGAATTGAATTAGGACAAAATGTTAAAAATAATGTCATTGGGTACAGGAGAGATGGCTTAGCAGTTAAAAGCACTGGATTCTCTTCCAGAGGACCTGGGTTTGGTTCCCAGCATCCACATGGTGACTAACAATGGTCCATAACTCCAGTTCCAGGGGAATCTGATGCCTTCTTCTGACCTCCCATGGGCATTGCATGACATAGGTGCACTTACACACATGCAGGCAATACACTCATACACTTAAAATAAAAACAATAAAATATTTTAAAAAATTAAAAAATCAGCACTGAATGAACATACAGTGGGATGGTACTGATTTTCAGAGTGTGTCAAGAGCTGGGAGAATAATCTTTCTCCTTTATCAGCAGTTCTCATTAGAGAACTCTATTATCGGGGCCTAACCTGGGATATGGCACACAATAGACACTCATCAAATATTGGTTGAGTGCATAAATACTTACGATTTTGAAAAATTTGGCAACAATTCAATATCTAAGAGTAAATGAATTAAATATTAAAAATCATAAAAATACAATGCTTATGAATATTGTGCAGTAAAATGGAAACTATACCATGATCTTCAATAAAAATGGGTGTTAAATGGATAGGACCAGTCATCACTTCAAAGGGAAAAAGGGTGAAAGACAACTGTTTACAGACAAGCTTACAGTGGTCACAGTTTCTCCATCCAGGCGCTGGTAACATTGTAGGTCATCTCTCTCTGTGTTGTCAGGGTGCTGTCCTGTGCCTTGTGGGAGCTTGAACAGCATCTCTACCCTCTACTTTTTTTTTTTTTTGGAAACAGGGTTTCTCTGTAGCCCTAGCTGATCTGGAACTCGATATGTAGATCAGACTGGCCTTGATCTCACAGAGATTCACCTCCCTCCGCCTCTTAAGTGCTGGGACAAAAGGTGTGTGCCACCGTGCAAGGCATGAGCTCTACTTCATTATACCAATTTTAAATACCAAAAATGTTATCAGGTATTACAAAATTTATCTTTTCCTGTCTTCTTCCTTTTAAAGTCAAATTTTACTTGTACAGAAAATTATTGTCAGTCGGTATCTTGGGCATTTCCTATGAGTGAGAGGCAGAATGAGAGAGAGATCTTTAAACAAAAGTAGATTTCTGCTTCATATACTATCCTGCAAGTTCCTCTCTAGGTTTTTGCAAAGTCAGTGCATAAACATGAGCTAAATTTTGTTCCTAGTGGTGTAATGAGGATTTAAAAATTTATTTAGCCATTAGACTGACTATATAATACCAAAGAAGGAAAATGCTAATAAATAGATTGACTGAAATGTGGTATTAATCTTTTCTCCCCTATTTGAATATACATTCAAATAGAATAAGGGCTTCTATTTCCTGCTCTTTTAGGCACTGGAGAGAACCTGAAACAGTGCCTGACATAGAAAAGATGCTCAGTGTTTACTGAATGAATCAGTGAAACGTTCAGCAGAGACTAGAATCTAGCCAGGTACCTCTTAAAGACTAGTCATGACACATTCATTCCTTAGAATAAATTGGCCAAGTCTACTTTTCTTTCCTTCTCAGTCCCCTGATAAGAGTATAATCTCTTTATTGGGGAGTGGAATTATAATCTGGGTAAGTGAGAGGCAGAGATGAGACTTCGAAGGATGAACATGGCCTGAATGGGATAATGAGGTAGAAGTCCCTAGTTAAAGGATAATATCAGAGCATCTCCTTCCAGAAGAAGAAGTAGCGATGGTGGGAAGCAGTAGTATCAGACTTTCCCAGGCTTTAAAATTTTGTCCAAGGCAGGTTTTAGTTTCTAGGAATAATACAATGTAGAAAAATCATGGAATAGTTAAAAGAGTTTAAGGGAAGTGTTTTCTTCATGACCTATTTTGAATATATATTATTAATTTTCAGGGTTTATAACTACTTTTTAAATATTTTATTTATTGTTTAATGTGTATGAGCGAATTGCCAGCATGTGTATAAGTGGACACCTGTCATGCAATGCCCATAGAGGGGAGAAGAGGACGTTGGATCCCCTGGAACTGGAATTACAGATGATTGTTAGCCACCATGTGGGTGCTGGGAATCAAACCCAGGTCCTGTACAAGAGCAGCCAGTGATCTTAACCACTGAGGCATCTCTCCAGCCCCATAACTAAATGTTAAAATGTTCATCTTAGCAGCTAATTTCTCTTCACTTGACTTATATGGCTTTGAGCTAGTAAAAGAAAGTATTGAACTGACACACTTCCTGCAGCATTTCCGTACTTACAGATCATTCATTGGTCGGTGATCAGGACTATTTCAGTTAGAACTGACTACGTGCAATTTTCTTACAGGCTGTTAGGAGCTCTGTAAGAGCTATTAGAAAATAGATTCATCGTCTAATGTTACATTTTTCAGTTTGGAATAAAATTCTTTTTGTGTTTTCCATTACTAGGTAATTCCAAAAAGATGAGAATATTTAATGTCTTTACATTTATAACCTACTGTCATTTGCTAAATGGTAAGTCGCCACATCTTTTCATTAGGTTCTATATCTTAAATACTTTAATCATGATCTAAAAGCTAAAGTAATTTGTGCACGAGAGTATATGTGGGGGGGGGGGCGCGCTTGCCGTGGCACACTGGTGTTGGTCCTCACTTTCCACCTTGTTTGTGTCAGGGTCTCTTATTTGTTGTTCTTCACTGTGCTAGGTGGTCCATGACCTCCTGGGGTTCTTCCTGTCTTCGCCTCCCATTCCTCCACAGGAACACTGGGATTACAGACACATGCTACAGCACCTGACTTTTCCATGGGTTCTGAGGATTCAAACTCAGGTCTCATACTTATGCGCCAAGCACTTTACCTACTAGGGCATCACTCCAGCCCCTAAAATAATGAATATAATTTGCTTATAGAAAGCACATTCTAATTTTCCCTCTTTATAAGTAAGTTATCTGTGTCATTATCTAAAGGACAAATGGGAGCTGCAGGTGTAGTTGAGTGGTAAAGCACGTGCCGAGCAATAACAAAGCCCTGGATTCAACCCCAGCACTGCAAGAAGAAAAAAATAGGAGGACTATCAAAAACGCAGATAGAACGAAATGAGCAGATTATCCATTTCCCAGGAGTAACTACTGAGAATGCCTGGGGAAATGGCCTACTGATACATTTTCATTTTCTGGTTTCTTTTAAAACAAGACTGGGAACATACCATCTAGATTGTGCTATTCCTGATGAAGATACTTTAAAGAAGAATTTTGGTGTGCATGTAATTCCCTTTACCCACTCTGCAAAGGCGTTTGGAGGAAATTTCCATCTTCTAAAGACTGGTCCTCTTTCTTTTCAGCATTTACTATCACAGCTCCCAAGGACCTGTATGTGGTAGAGTCTGGAAGCAATGTGACCATTGAATGCAGATTCCCAGTAGAAAACAAACTAGACATGCTTTCATTAGTTGTCTACTGGGAAAAGGAAAATAAGCAAGTCATTCAATTTGTACATGGAAAGGAGGACCTGAACCTTCAACACAGTAGCTTCCGGGAGAGGGCCTGGCTGTTGAAGAACCAGCTCTCCAAGGGAACCGCTGCGCTTCATATCATGAATGTGAAACTGCAGGACGCAGGGGTTTACTGCTGCATGATCAGCTATGGTGGTGCAGACTACAAGCGGATTACCCTGAAAGTCAATGGTAAGAAGGAAGATTTGACCTATTTTAAAGTCTCCCAGGTGTTGAGAGCTTTTCATTCTTAGAAGTCCACACTTACTTTCTACCAGCATAGCTGTAATCTGTTGTTCATCCATCTATCCATCCATTCAAACATTCAAACAATGAGTTCTTCTGAGCACCTTGCATTTGACAGTAACTGGAGATCCAGTACCAAACAGCACGCGGCCATGCCCTGCAATGTGATAAGCTTTCAAAGAGTAAATTCCAAGTGTTTATTCATCATCATCATTATTATTGTAATACATGTACTTAACAAATAACCCAGATACTGTGGAAAGGAGTAAATGAACTGTAAAAATGTCCTTCCTCCTGTCAGCACTATCTTCCGTGGTATACAAATATAGTAGCCACTATTTTTGTGTCCCTCAAGAATATCTTTTATTGAATTATTATTTTTTATTCTGTTAGGTCTACCATGTTTCCTTCCTTTGAACATCTCCATATAAAATCCAAACAAATACATATATATACATACATATACACATGTATATAAATCCTACTGTAAGGTCCTCATTCAAAAAGACTTGAAGTTAATCTGTGAAAGGTATGTTAAATATAGAGGAAGTCACTTCAACCGAGGTTGGCATAAACTGTGCTCACCAGGCATATAGCCATCTCGAGGACCTAAACCAGTGATACCTTGGAGTGCTGAAGAGGAACCATGAGTGATAATTCCTGGATACTGGCACATTAAAATGTCATCAGGTCACTTGAGTTCAAAGTTTTGGGTTGGAACTAAAGGAAGGAAAACACCTTACTTAACCATCTCTGCTTTCACTGTGGAGTTTGATAGAATAGAGAGCTGAAACTATCCCAGACATGAACAGCTAATCCAAATGCCCACCAAGAGCAGAAATTCCCCCAAAGGCTCTTCTCTTTATACACTTCCCTCACTGACACCCCACTCATTCAGAACTACCTTCCATGGACTGCTGGAACTGATCATAAACTGAATTAACCCTCTCTAGTCATAACTTCGAGATCATCTGCCTGCTTCTTTTGTCTTCATGATACTGTTTTAAATATTTGACTAGAATTAGATAATCAGCTAGATAATCTCCCACTGATCTTTCCATTTCTGAGCTATTCCAAAGATCAATAATATAAATAAGAAATATTACATTCCCTATAAAGGATCATGAGAATTATTAACTCAAAAATAAAATTATGTAGCATTAGGAAAATGTGGTATAGTAATGGTCTTGATGATATATTAATGGGTTTCTGATGCTGGCCTAATTAATGCTACCATTGTTATGAAAATGTTACTTGTCTTATGAAATGGACTTAATTTTCATTGTATTTTACCATATGCGTCATTTGTGACATTCATGAAAGAATGTTTGGAATGTGGTTGTTTATGTTTTGAACATTCGTCTATCAGCAAACATCAGTATCTATTTTGTTCCAAGATGCTTAAATAAATTATTAAACCTTAAGGCCATAAATAGTCAACACTGCTAGAGTTGGGATAGGGAGAAAGCATAACCTGGCAGTTAGGAAAAAGGAAACATAAAGCTTAAAGTTTGTTTCCAGAGGTTTCTTATCAGCCTGCTGAGAATGTGCAGGGAGTAGATAGTTGACTTTGTGATGGGGAAGAATTTATTCCAGATTATTTGGCTCAATAGTAACTTCAATGCAACAGGAAATCTTACTGGTGGCTTTTCCACAGAGGGGTCTTTGAAGGAGCAAAGTGGTAACTAAACAGACTTGAAGATCTGTCTTTTTTGACCATTTCCTTTTGTTTTAGAAATGACTAAATTGGCACTCTACTCCCAATTTGTCTCATCATTTGCTTATGGTGGTTTGAGAGCTGAGCTAAGCCAGATCAAGAATATGAACCTTTGCCTGGGCAGGTGTTGGTGGCACAGATCTGTAATCCCAGCCATTTGGGAGGCAGAGGCATGAGAATCTTAAAATTGAGCTCTGCTTGGATGACACAGCAAGTTCAAGAGCAGCCTAGGCAACTTGGCAAGATCCTTTTTCAAAAAAACTAAAATCCAAACAACTGAGAATATAACTTAGGGGTAGAACACTTGCCTAGCTCCTGGGAGGCCTGGATTCAATCCCTAGCATCCTAGTGGCAGGTACATAGAAGCTCTGCATGCTAAGGAAGTAGAACTCCTGAGTCATCTCCTATGCAAATGATTTCACAGTAATGCTGCTGAGCTTCTCCACCCATTACTGCAAGTGTGTGGTAACAAAGCTTCCCCACAGGGAGTTTACTCACCATGGGATTTTATAGTTGAAGCATTTCAAAACTGAAATCTGAAAGGGTTTAGTTTTAGATTAATGCAATTACCATTATCAATATGGGAGCTACAGCACCTTACAAGGACTCTTAGGTCCCTGACTTTCACTTGAAAGTGTTACTCACTGAACTTTAGTGTCAGGAACAAGGAAATGACCATTTACTCTCCAGAGCTTTAAATGGGAGTGAGCAGCTGTGAGAACTACTTTAATCCTAAAGACTAAGGATTAGGGACCCTTATTCTCTACCAGTTTTCCCAGTCCCTGTTGAATCTTTTCTACAGCATCTATCGCCATCTCACAGCATATCATATACCTGTCCCTGTCTTCTCTAGTGTCTCATTCCTCCTTCTAGAACACAAGCGCCACAAGGGCTGGGGTTTGGGTCCTTTTGTTCATTGTTGTATCCCTAGCCCTTAAAGTATGGCAAAGCAGTAGTGTGGTCAGAACACACAAAATAGTATGTGTTGAATGAATGAATGATTGCCTCAAATAGACTGGCCTAAAACTTTTGAAATATGAGCAGGTTTAAATATATGAAAATTTCTTTCTGAGACTTTTCATCAGGAACTTCATAAAAGTTCGCTGCTGGAACAGTGAAAAAGAGAGGAGACATGGCTGTACTGATGTAGCCATGGTCTGACTAGAAGGAGTAGTAATTAATATTTAGGTAACACCTCGTCTATGTGAGGCCCTGACTGAGCCTTTTGCTCGTATTAATTCATTTAATCTTCACCGTGACTCTGCAAAGCAGGCACTTGATCGGAACCATATTTTTCTTCTTTACTATTTTTCAAAGTCGAAAATGTCTTTCAATGGATGGCATCTTAGATTCAATGATATGGAACTTTTTTCTTCTCTTTAACAATGAGAAAATTGAGGTCCAAAGAAAGAAAGCAATTCACTCAAAAAGTTGTAAAGCTGGCTTCTAAACTGACAGTATCAGAAGTCGATGCTCTTAATAAACATATTTTTTGCCTATCTCTGTACCTCTGGAGTAGGTATCAAGTTGTATAATGACTTCAGAGCTAATGAGTTTTTGGTCTTAATCGGCCATGGTTTTCTTGACCTACTAACCTAGGAGTTTGCAAAAAAAAATTTTTCTGCTCTATCTAAAAAGCATTTTAAACTTGTGTGCGATTATAAAGAATGTATTTTGTATTTATATATACCTTATAACAAAAAAAAAGTCATTTTGAAGGTCAAAAGAAGATAACACACTGACTCTGTATGGTTCAATCGTGCACATAATACATTCTAGAAATGCACAATAGACATTTCACCTGGGTGTGGTGGTACACACCTTTAATCTCAGCACTTTGGAGGCAGAGATAGGCATATCTCTAAGATCCAGGCCAGCCTAGTCTACGAAGTGAATTCCAGGCCAGCCTAGTCTACGAAGTGAATTCCAGGCCTGCTAAGGCCACAGGGCGATCACATCTCAACAACAACAGTCAAGATAGACATTCCAAAAGAAGAAATAAACATAACAAGCAATAATCTATTTTAGGATGAAATTCATCATTAACAATTGTAGATGGTCTTAATAAACTTGAGGTTTATTTTAGCCAATACTTTATCACATCCAATAATTGTACTTATTGCTTTTAACCCCTAAAAGTGGTTGGAAAACTCACTTCTGACATTTTCTTTTCCTTTGTGTTTGAATTGCTAGTATTATCTTCATTTCTAACTTTCTTTGGGGAAACTTTTCAATTAGCTCATTTTAGAAGAAGGTTAGTTTAATTAAAAGTAGACAAGAGATCTGGGTATTTAGCTCAGTTGGTAGAGTTCTTTCCTGTCAGTCATGAAGCCGTGGCTCTATCCCAATACTAAATAAAACTGGGTACAGTGGCACACAGGTGCCACCATGCCTGTCATTCTAGCACACAGAAGGTAGGGGTATCGAAAGGAGGATTAGAAATTCAAAGTCATCCACACCCACATAGCAAGTTCAAGGCTAACCTGCTTTATATGAGACTCATTTCCACCAAATAAAATCTAGACAAGAGAATTTGAAAACCACAATAACTTCAGTGTGACTCACCCACCCTTCCCTCTTCCTGTGTCTGACAGTGAGACCCAGTGACAGCCAGCAACGTTTATGAAGCTTAAATAATTTAATTGACATGATAGAAAATATGTAAACAGAAATTCTAACGTTTTCCTTCTGTATCCTCATGCATGCACCCATTTTGGAGACGAATGTTAGGGAAATATATTCACTTCTTATGGGATGAATCAACTTATATTACAAATGTCCCTCTAAATATTTTACCATCAGCAATTATTTTAAACTTGAATTTTTAATTTCCCAGAAATCAAGTCATGTGCTATGTGGATTGGACCTTATTATAGTAATATTTCACAAAGCATGTATTTTATAACAAGTGATTTCAGTAGTTAATGATTCTTAACCCTAAAATGCAGCACTGAGAGCTGAAATACCAACAAAAAGCCATTGTCTGCATGCTTCCAAATCATAATTGTATCTATTTAATTGGTGGTGGTTTCTCTGATTCAAGAACAACAAAACATGACATCATTTTTTTTTCAGCTTTGTCTTTAATCCCGGCTGCTTTGTGTCAAGTTTCTGTGAAAATGTTATATTACGAAGCTTTTATTATGTCTTTGAAAAAGGAATAGGCTCTAATCTAGTGTATAAGTGACTCGCTAAAGTATTATGAGTGAAACAATGATTATACCAAGAATTAACATGGTAATTTACTTCCAAGGAGGGAACAGGAGAAAAGCTCTGTGATTGATGTGTGTATTACACAATCTGGAATAGTCAGAAAACCTGGGTATCTTAATCCAAAAAGAATCACAAACTATCTAAAATTTAATCAAGCTTCCTGTCTTGAGTAGGATAGCTAATGACTTTTTAAAATAGCCAACATGAAAGTTTAAAAAGATAAATACCATAATGTATCCTGGATGAATTCCTAAAACAAAAAAAAAAAAAGCACATTAGGGAATCACTGGTAGAACGACAGACTACTGGGTTTAGTTAATAGTAACATATTAACATCAGTTCCTTCATTATGTTGATTCTCCCATGGTGATGTGTGATGTGACTAAAGGGAGGACACTGGATAAACAACTCAATAACTGAACTATATTTTACAACTTTTGTAAATACAAATTATTCTCAAATTTTAAAATACATTTAAACCTCAAAAAGTGTCAATAGGGATTTTTACAAATGACATAGTATATATTTTCATATCTAATTTATAATTATTGACTTATATAAAAATAAGTTTTATAACAGTATATAACAGTTTTATTAAATATATAAGGGCCCTATGAGAAAACGATAGCACTTTACTGAGAAAGATTCAATTAAAGATATATTTTATATTTAGATACAAAGATGAGTGGGTTAAAGATGATAGTTTATTTAATTTAAATTGCATATTTAGTTTGAGCCCAATAAACATACCAATGTGGTTTCTATAGCAACCTTGTTGTTCCTTTAAGCCAAACTTGGCTCAGGTTTGAGCAGAAGAGCTAAGGCAGACTAGTAAGGATTCTCCAAGGCTGACCCAGCTAAGCAGGAGACTTCTCCAAGATCCATCCTGTGTTGATACTCTGTCCAAGCAGATGACACCAAGCCATGTGTCTTACCCTGTGATGGGAGAAAGTCCTGACTTCTTTTTGCTTTTAACCTAGCCCCATACCGCAAAATCAACCACAGAATTTCCATGGACCCAGCCACATCAGAATATGAATTAACATGTCAGGCTGAGGGTTACCCTGAGGCTGAAGTCATCTGGACAAATAGTAACCACCAATTCCTGAGTGGCAAGACTACGGTCACCGCTTCCCAGAGGGAAGAAAAGATTTTCAATGTGACCAGCGTACTGAGAATCAACGCAACAGCTAACGATGCTTTCCACTGTACTTTTCGGAGATTAGGTCCAGGCGAAAACTACACAGCTGAGTTGATCATCCCAGGTAAGCTGCTTAAGACTGCTGTCCCCTACCCACCAATATATTGGCTGCTCATCATAATAGTGGTGACTGGAGGAATGAATGAATAAATAATACTGGTCTTACTAACTGTATGCTATTTGCCCACCTTCTTGCGTCCAAGTCGTTTTGTTACTTGTTACTCAGCAAGTATTTGAGTACTCACTCATGACAAACAGTATAGTAGGCGATGAGTATTCATAGATGAATAGGACACAGTCCCTATGCTCTAGCAGACACGTAGCAGTTGCATTTAGGAAATGCTCTTGCATCTGGGGCATCCTGGGGAATCTTAGAGCAGGAGTCAGGCTTGGTCTGTGTTTCAGGAATCTAAACCCAAGCACATCAGAGCTGTTCTCTTTTCTCCAGGGTCTCTGTGGCAGGAAGCGAGTGGAATGTACTTTTCTATCTTATTCCAAACAGGAGGGATCCTTTTCCCCAATGTGCTTCTTCAAGGCATTCCATGATATTTCAGTTCAAGAAAGTCTGCTCTGAACCTGGAACATGAGTCTCTTGGCAAGTTATTAGACTTCTTTCCCTGTCAGGTTATAAATCACCAGGCAAGGTTACTGTAGGAATAAAAAGAGCTGGAGAGTACAAATAGTATTTGAGATCCTTGTGTACAAAAGTTCAATTATTTAAAAAAATATTCTATTATTTTTATTTTATGTGTATGAGTATATTGCCCGCATGTATGTAAGTGCACCCAGTTCATGAAATGCCTGAGATCACCTGGAACTGGAGTTATGAACAGTTGTTAGCTACCGTGTGGGTGCTGGGAACCAAACCCAGGTCCTCTGCAAGAGCAGCAAGTGCTCTTAACTGCCAAGCCACCTCCCCAGTCCCAAGCTCAACCATTTTTAAAATCATTACCTGACAGAAATAGTTGGACTGGGAAAAGTTTGATGAGAGGCTCAGCATTATGATAATATAAACCCAAAGATGTGCTGAGGAGAATTACTTCCACCTCTATCCTTACCCCAATATACATTGACAGGAATACACTAGGAACCTTAGAAAACAAATGAAAATACATTGGAAAGTCAATCAGTATGAAAATATAATCATGTGTGGTCTTGGGACCACAGTTGAGAAAAAAAAGTTTAGAAATAACGAGGATACTCTTACTGGAATAGGACTCACTGGAATAGTAAGAATTGTATTCGTGGTTTCCTGCAATTAAAAGCTGTTATACGAGGCTGGCTGTGTAGCTCAGTTGCTAGAGTACTTGCCTAGCATCCATGAAGCCCTAGATTTGATCCCTAGCACCACATAAACCTTCGTGGTAGGCATATCTGGAGTCCAAGCATTTGGGTGGTAGAGGCGGGAAGATCAGAAGATCAAAGTCATCTTCAGCTACATAGCACTGGTCTCTAATCACGATCACAGACGTGGGGAAGCAAAAGCTGCCTAAGAGTGCCGAATTAGCCTTCCGTGTTCTATGGTGGGCTTTCTTTGCCACATTGGGTGTATTAAGGACTGCATAAGGAAGTTATGTCACAAGGTTGCTGTTTAACATTATACAGCCACTTTCTGTAGCACTCTGTTAAACATGTCACAAATAGACTAACAAGAAACGTCTTGGCATTTTCATTTTGTAGGCTGCTTAAAGGGCTTGTTGGGGGTTTCAGAGTCAATCAATGACAACAGCATTCAGAGCCAGTTCCATCTGTGAAAACCTGGGAATTCTTCCACTTCTCTATGCTGCTGCTATTTTCTTGGGGGATCTATGTCATCATTCCAGCCCCACAATGGACATTAACATTCAGTAATTAAAATTAACCTAATGTTAAACTAAACTTCAAGAATGATTAGTCTCTTGACCATTTCCCATTAAAACTGTATTGTTAAATCAATTATTCCTTCTCCTCCTCTTCCTTCTCCTTCAATGATGATGATGATGATTTCCAGAACCACCTGCAGTATTTCTCCCAAATAAGAGGACTCACTTGGTGATGCTGGGACCTGTCCTGTTGTTTCCTGTTGTAGTACTTGTAGTCCTGTTCTGCTTGAGAAAAAAAGGTATTTCTTTCATTGCTCTGGTCACCCCTGGGGGTGTAAGGAAGTGTATAAAGGTCATGTTGTCATGGTAGCAGTGTATCTTGACTTGTGTAGGAAGTTCCATGTCACAGGGAGCTGTCCTGCCCAAGACACTGATAGTGCCTTGCTGGGAACAGTTGACCTGCTAGATCCTGTCTATTGTCAGTGTTCCACATCAGGGCTCACTTTCAGTTATGCAAAGTGGATTTTAGCTGGAACTCTGGTGAACACGTGAGAGCCACCTCTCTCTTCGGTCCTGCTCATTTTGCCGTTCTGCAGCCTCACCTATCTTGGAGCATGGTTGAACCCAGTAGCATTTTTGAGGGGTATGAGTTGGATAAAAGTTGCAACTGACTTAGCTTTCAAGGTTGCATGATGGGGTCCTGCCGTTCATTAGAATCATAGTGAAGCTGAGTGGCGTTGTTGTGAAGCTCAGGAGTGCAGGGGTGATGGTAAGTATGGGAACTGAAGAAAACACGGTATTATGCAGTTTCTTTCTATCATGCAGACAACCACAGACTTGGATGAACAAGCATTGCAATGTCTGTTGGTTTCACTTGAATTCAAGTTTTGCATTAGTTGCAACATTATATTGAACTGGGTTCTGGGAACTTAAGTAGGAAAAAGCAGTTCCTTCTGTGGAGCTGTGGTGTCTTTACCATAGAGCATTCTTGCAAGATTTCTGGAGGCAATATAACATAATTTTAAAAATAATTTCCACATATATATATCAGTACCTATCCATGAGAATGATTAAAATCTAGGAAAATTAGTATATTCAAATACTTTCCTTCCATTTTAAGATGATTCAGAGTAAACATTTCCCTCTAGTACTTTGAAATATATACCAAGGGAGCCAATGATAGGCTTTGCATAGACTTGTCTGATAGTAAATAGGGAAGTGGACTATGGAAGGGAATTCCAGTTGATGGTGAGAAATTCCCTACCACCCCTTAAGACGGTGAGTGTATCTGAAAAAGTGATGTAACTGAGGGGGTAGTTATCAGCTGTTTCCAAAGAATAGTCCCTTAGCAGAACGGAGAGTTGCCAGGATATGACAACCAAGTTTCAGTGACAGGTCTGGGCACAGCAATGGACCTGGATTTGGACAAAGAAATGTCTGCTGCCAAGTTGTTTCTTCAAAGATTAGTTGAAAGAAGAATGACTAGAAAACCAATAGTTACAAAATACCTGAGACCATAAAACAAAGACATACTCCTAAGGAAAATATAACAGCAAAAGTATGTGCCATAAATTGTTCAATAGTTAACCTCAGGGTTTGGGAACCTGGAATAAGGAAGTTCACCAGGCTAAAAGTCTACGAGGATTAAAGTGTTTCATAGGAGCCTTGAATTGAACTCAGTCACTGTGGGCTATAGCATTGTGCTATATGGAATTAAGAGTGTTTTCTTTTTATTTAGTGAGAACTCTGTGGAAAAATATGGCATCTGAGATACAATCTCAAAGAAACAAAATGATAAATAATAGAAGGCAGGGTTGGAGAGATGGTTCAGTGGTTAAGAACACCGATTCTTCTTGCAGAAGACCTGGGTTCAATTCCCAGTACCCACATGGCAGCTAACAATGTTCAGAACTCCAGTTCCAGAAATCCAATGCCCTTACCTCCTCGGGCATTGCACGCACAGGTGCAGTTACATACATATAGGCAAAGCACTCACACTCATAAAAATAAAGACAAATAGGTCAAAAAATTTAAAAAGAAGAACAGAGAAGATGAGCATATAGAAGGAAAATGAAACAAAAAGCAGCCGGGCATGGTCATACAGGTCTGTGATCCCAGTACCCTGGAGGCAGAGGCAGGAGGATAGCGGGGTCCAGACCAGCTTGAACCCCATAGCAAACAACAAAAACAGATCAAAGAAGAAAAGAAAAAGCCATAGCAATAACAAGGAGACTTCTATTGGTCATAATGTCCCCTTCTTTCAAAGGAAGCTAGTTGTGGGGACTGCTGGCTCCTCTCTACCTCAGAACTCTAAGAGCTCCCACATCTGAGGAAATTCTGGGATGAGCCTCTAGAGTCAAGAGTGATGAGCGGCTTTGTGCCGAGAGCAGGGGAGCAAGGAGGAGAGGACAGCTTCTCTCTGTTAAGCACCTGCTACCCTAGAGCCCAGCATCACCCACATGTGGTGTCTGTAGCTCTAATTCTAGGGGATCTAATGCCCTCTCCCTGCCTCCACAGGAACAACACACACATAGTACTTACATGCATACAGTTAAACACTCACACACATAAAATAAAAATACATAAAACACTTTAAAGAAAGAAACAGAAATTAAACAATGAGCCCAGTATTAAAGTAGTCTAATTAACTTTGGAAAGCCCAGGCAGGTTTCTTTATGGGCTTTACAACATCCATTTATGCTGTTGGAGCACCTTAAGAAAGCAATCCAGTTTGTTCAGGAGTAGGAGTTCTTCAGAAATGCAAACTTTCAGTTTTAAAATGAAGGACAGTCCCAAGGAAACAAAAGTGGTTAGTCATCCTTTGTCATGCAATGGTAATCAATATAATTTGTCTCTTTATCTTAGAGACCAGTAACTATATGGTCTAGCAAATATCAGTTTTGTTTCTCTTAGATTTCTTCAATGTTTTTCCCCAAACACCTTCCCCGCCTCCATGAAATTAATATACTGTTATCCCTCTCCAGACACACAGTTTGAGGAGACGTAAGCATCACTGAGACTTCTGATCTTCAAGGAAGGATTCTCAGCCTGTGGTGTGGGAATTCATGAAGGAAAGGGCCAGTGAGATGTGGATGATTTTGAACATAAAAGGTCCAAGCACTGGGAATGGAACCCAGGAAAAAAAGAGGTGGGAACAGGGACGAAGGCGTTGAAAGGGGAGCCTGGAAGGAAACCTTGGTACCTCAGTGGAGCTGAGAGCCTCACTGATGCATATGAAGAGGTCAAAGGACACTTCGGCAAACTGCCCATCACTCAAACTGGGTTGAGAATCCGCGATTTAATGGAGAGTTCTTGCAGAAGTCCCCTTTCTTTTACTTATTGCCTGGACAAAAGCCCAAGAGTTGCAAGAGAGCCGAAGATTGAGTTCTGCTATTTATTTGGAGTCTGTGGATCTTCTTGCCATAGAAATGTTGTGATTCACTTCTTTTAAAGATATAAGAGTTGTTCAAATTTTGTCACCAAACTTAACTGCCACTTAACAACTTGTCCACAGACAGTGAATCATATAGCTTTGGTGAGGTAGTTGCTATCCTCTTTACCTATTGATGGGACGTATAGAGAACAAACCATTGGTTTGGATAGGATCTTACCTTCTTAACTCACTAATTGACTTAAATAATCATATTCCCAGTCCTCAAGGCTCTCTCCCTGTGTTAGTTCTGTTTCCATATCAGGTTTACAACTGTGTGGTACAACACTCAGTCTCATTTCATCTCCATAGCAACCCCCATGGGGACCTCTGTTATTATACTCACTTCATAGTCTAAGAAGCAAAAAGATTAAGAAACTCGTCCACAGCAGCTAACAACCCCTCAGATTTCTATCCCTCACCTGCTGGCCTTTTAGGATACAATTTACAGCTAAACTTTAAGAAATTAATTTAAAACTGCTTATTAAGAATCATTATATATTATACCATGCCTTGCACTATGTCAGGCAATAAGTATAGACATATAAGCCAGAGTATCAATTGGATATATTGCATATTTTATAATCAAAGCAATTTGATTTTACAAGAAGCTAGTACTTAAAACACTGTAGGAAATAACCCTTAAGTTCCTGATCTAGCATTATATTTATCCCGAATTTGTTATCTTTACCATACAATCTGATGTTCTCCATATAGTGTCCAGATTTTATTAGTGTTTCTTTCTTTTTTTCTATTTTTGGTTGGGGAGATTGATTGATCAGTAAAGTGCTTGCCTCACAAGTATGAGCACCTGAGTTTGATCCCCCAAACCTACATTTTAAAAAAAACGTTGAGTATGACTATGTACACCTTTGATAGCAGCATTATCGAGGCAGAGGCAGGCGGATCCCCAGGACACACTGGCCAGCCAGCCTCATCTTGGCAAGTTCCAGGCCTGCAGGACATGCTGTCTTTAAAAAAAAAAAACAGGAACAACAACAACAAAAACGTAGACAACACCTGAGAAACTCTCAAGGTTGACCTCTGATCTCCACACTCACAAGAAACACAAACTTGCACACGTTAAGTACGCCCTTACACGAATGAACACACATACAATCTATGACTCAGAATTCAGAATGGTCCAAAAGCCAATTTAAAAGCCCACAACTCATTCCTTCTTCAGAAGCAACTGCTGTTGCTTTTTGCTTATGTGTTTTCTTAAAGACGGTTAATTTGTAGAAATGTTTGTTAAAAATATTTAAAAATTCCTGGCTGGGTGTAGCAGGGCACATCTTTAATCCGAGCATTCAGGAGGCAGAGGCAGGTGAAGCACGGTGAGAATGAGGCCAGCCTGGTCTACACAGTGATTTCCAGGCCAGCTGGGGCTACAAGGTGACCCTGTTTCAAAAACAAACAAACAGTTTCTAAATGGTCACACGTTAGGCATTTTATGTGCACTTTACCCTTTTATGGATTTGTTCTTACGTAGCCGCGAGGACAAATTTGAAGATCCCAGAACTTAGGATGTTTGTGTCTAGGTTTTCTTTCCCATAGCTTCAGTGTCTTTCATATTGTTTAGAACAGATACCTGCTATCCTACTTTTAGACAACCAGGGTTTGTTGTATTTCTGTTCAAGGGGAGACCACAGGTCCCCAGGGTATACTGAGTCAACTCCATACTAAGAAGCAGCCTGATAACTCTGCATGACAGAAGTAGGTCTGGAACATTGTTTTGGTTTGTTTTCAGCTTGTTCTCTCTTAAACACAAACTTTACTTCTATACTGCACTTGCACAGGTAGAGATTCTTTCTGGAAACGCCAGCTTTGTACCCTGACTGCTGGATGCCCTGACCCTCATTTGTGTCAAAAAAAAAAAGGCCCATTAGCTCTGCTTGATTCCCTGAATGCCACTGATTCTTCTCACTACAGGGGCCTCCAAGATGCTGCTTTCCAGAGGCTCTGGGATTGGTTGTTCTCTCAGGGGTTCCAGAGTTTTCTTTTCGTCCTTGAGGCCATCTTCTTTCTTTCGCCACATGTCAAAGATTGAGGAAAGAGAATCCCCAATGAGATCTTTTTATTACCTATTCGCACATGTTTATTTGTAGACGGGTTCCCCACTTTATACTAGGTTCAAGAGAAGATTTGCCTGGTGAGACAGTCCATGTATTCACTTTGAGTCTTAATACCCTCTCACTGTGTGGGGTTGGTAAAGCACTTTATTCTTTTGTATTGTTTCAGTATGAATGGAGATATGATTCTATATTTGATTATCATTGTTTGTATTTGCATTAATTTAATAAAATATTCTTATTTATTTTAATCCTTAGTATACCAACACGTTCAGTTTTTATTTTCTGTTTTTTTTTTCAATCAAACCATTCCAAATTTAACCTCCAGTGGAAAAAGTCACTTAGAATATCTGCAACTTTGTTCTTTTTTCCCACAGCTTTTATTTTATATGTTCTTGAATCCTGCATGATGAAAACTATCAAAATAATTAAAAAAATAATTTACTAGATGTTGGAGAGATGGTTCAGTGGTTAAGAACACTTGCCAGTCCTGTAGAGTACCAGGATTCTGTTCCCAGTACCCACATAGTGATTTACAACCTTCTGTGGCTTCAATTCCAGAAAGAGGCCAATTTTGGCCTCTTCAAGCATCAGGAACACACGTGGTACACATACATGCATTCAGGCCAACATACACATATAATAAAAATAAATCTTTTTAAAAAATGAAGCAATTTCAATCACTTTCACTTTGTAGCTTTAGGAGAAGATCAAGCAAAGAGTCAAAAGTCTGCCATCCAAACTGGAGGTCTGAGGGAGAGCGGAGAGAGGAGAAAAGGTAGAGCCAAACAGAACCAGGCAAGCGAGGGGGCTTCCCGCTCAGAGCGCCCTCAGTTCCTTAACATGGAGGTGCTAGCCTGATGAGACTGCTCATACTTCAGTCTTCCAGTTCTGAAAAGGAAGTGGGAGATTCAGAAGTAAGCAAGCTTAGGAATAGGGCCTGAGATGTCTCTGGAGTCATAAGAAAAATTGTAGTTTTAAAATAAACCCCACCATACTTATTCAAGAAAGTGTAGATCTTTTAATGTACTGTCTCCATTGATACTCGGTCACCAAATTCAATTTAGAAAGACATTTGAGAGCTGAACATGGTGGTGTATGCCTATAATCCTAGCACTCACAAGGCAGAAGTAAGCAGATCACCTGTGAGCTTGAAGCTAGCATGGGCTACATGGACAGTTCCAGGCCAGCTTGGGCTACAGGGAGAGCCTGTCTCAAAGTGCGCCTCCCCGCACAAGACATTTGATGTTTTGATAACTTCTTTAAATCAGATACTTTCAAAGTATGATGGTTATTTCTAATAATATATGGCAGGAAGCTCAGACTCTTTGGAGTAACAATGATAGACTATTTATGTCAGCCCCTGGACAGTCAATGAGTTTACCAGAAGGCTTTGTGACAGGAATGCAGCATGTGTCAACATAATAATTTTTTTTCTCGGAGTGGTTTCTTCTGTCTGTGCTTTTCCCTCTTTGTAGTCTGAAGGTTGATTTTCCTCCTGGCCCATGCCAAACCTGAGATATACAGAGTACCATTTTGTTCCACTGCAAACATCTCAGTGAGTCACAATTACATTTCACTGGGCATTGTGAGGGAGTGAAAGGAATAGTCCTTTCCTTCTTGGACCTTGCAGGCTGGTTAAGGAGACAATACAAACGTTCATTCAAAGAATTAATGATGTCAGCTGTGGTGATGCTCGCCTTTAGTCTTGGCACTCAGGAAGCAGAGGCAGGTGAATTGCTGTGAAAACAAGTCCAGCCTGGAATAATCTACATAGCAAGCTCCAGGCCAGCTAGGGCTACACAGTGAGTGAGACCCTGTTTCAAAGGCCTGCTCTCCCGCTGCCCCCCTGAAAAAATTAATGACAATTTGAATATTAAAGAGTCTGAGACTTTAAGAAGATGTCTTGGGACCATGAAAAGACAGGATAGGAACTGCTGAACAGATCAAGTATATTTGGATATGATTTGTTTCTCAAATACTATACACTGAAGCTTGGTCTTAAAAGCGATGCTATGTAGGGGGTGAAACCATTAAGAGATGGTGATTCCATCTGCAGGAGGAAGCGAGTCAGCTCTATGGAGACTGTGGAAGATCTGGTCTCACTTTCCCGGGGCTGGATTCATTATAGCATGGAGGTTATAAGAGTTCGGTTTCCTCCACGGGCTCTCCCATTTCCGCTCTCCTTCTGTGATCTCTTCTACACACTGCTCACTGCTCGCACACATGCTCCTGCCACATGACGCCAGTCACCACACTCCTACGCTACAGGAGGCCCCCACCAGACACACGGTGCCAGCTTGTACTTCATCCTCTGAAAATATACGCCAAAGAAGCCTCTTTTCTTCACAAAATACACAGCCTCAAATTATGACAACCCAAAACCACTAAAATCAAATCACAAGGTCTAGGAGGCTTTCACAAAGAAGAGCAGACTCAGCGTGGCCCCTAAAATGTGGAGAAGGTGCCAACCTTTGACGGTGATGGCATGGAAAGCCATGATTGTGGGAATGCAAAGCAGTTCTGCCTCTGTGGTGGATGATAATTTGGCAATATCTATCAAAATTATAAATGGCCTAGCAATTCTAGTTTCCCATATGTGTAAACTGTCATATTTCGGTTGTCTATTCCTAACAATCAAACACTGGAAATAACCCAAACAAATACAGTACAAAAGGAAATAAGGAATTCTTTGGGAACTGCTTAGACAGATTTCCAAGTGGTATCTTTTGTTAAGTAAAATAGGAAGATATAAATCAAAGAGAAGAGAACACTACATTTTGGATCCTATAGTTACTGCATATGGAATATACATGCTATGAATAATTAGTTTCATGTTAGGGACTTAGTACGAACAGCTGTACACTTCATTTGTATGTCATGTACTCTCATGTATCTTTTCAACAAATAGAAATTTCACACTCTAGAAAAGGGGGAAAAATCTTTATTTTGCTTGCATATGCAAGAACATCCATTTAGAATGATTCATGGAAGACTGATAAAAACTGCTTACCTCAGGGGGCAAATTGAGAACCTAATGGGTAAATTTTACTCTACTGCCTCTTGCATCTTTTGGTTTTTGAACTCGGTCTATTATCTATTTCAAATAATTAAAATTATAACTGTCTGAGCTCAGTTGTTTGTTTTCCAGCAGTTTTAAGGAAATGATAGCCTTTATTAATATACAAGGCCAAACACAAATGTCAGGGATGAGAGAAAACCAAAACTAAATTAAACTAAAATAAAATCTCAAATTAACGTCCCTTAGATTTCACTGAGGACTTGTCTGCAACTGAATCAAGTAGTTTTCTTTCATTTCATTTTTCTCTAGTTTTAACAGGTCTCATCCAGGATAGGCTCAAACCAGGATAGGCTAAACAAGCACAAGCAGCTTGTTTATTTGCAAACTCTGACTATGTAGCTGTTGGTTAGACTTGCACACAATGACATAGTAGCATAACAGAGGAACAAATGGCCCACATCAGCCTACTTTTATGCTTCCACAGGTGAAATTGTTAAGAGATCTAGATCCTAGGAAGCTTGCAAAATGATCCCCACTTACGTTTGTGTAGTCTGAGAAATGAGTTGGGCACAGCCTGGCAAGTGAACTTTGGCATTACAGAAATGGGGCTTTTTGGGTCAGCATTCTGGGGCCTTTGGTGATTCTCAAAATCTCCCAAACCTAGATGTCTCCTGTCACCTAGAATTTTGGCTTCTTCATGGGAAATTTTGGCTGTCTGCCTTAAGATCAAATATCCAGCCTTTAAAAAGCACAGAAACCTGTTTTCATCTCAATGTTTATAGTAGAAAAAAATGAAAACCAAAAGGTTACAAGATGTTACTCAATAAACAACAAAATTTACATAACTGAAACTGATCGTGAAAACTTTTGTTGTGATGGTAAAAACTGAAGAAAACGGCAGGTCAGGCCTAAAAAAAAAAAAAAAAAAATCCACGAAAAAACAAAAACTACTATCAGTGGTGGCACACTACAGAGAGCAGGCTTCATCTGTCAATGGTCCCTTCTTTCTGAACGGCTCAGTGAGCTTGAGGTTAGTTAAGAGTATATGAAATCAAATAAAACTATCTCTTCCCAGGACACTGAAGATGTTCAGGACTTCAAACATTGATTTAAATAATCCAGGCATCAAGAGCAAGTTGAAACTGAAAC
The DNA here is from genome assembly GCA_035773235.1 of Eospalax fontanierii. Taxonomy (NCBI): domain Eukaryota; kingdom Metazoa; phylum Chordata; class Mammalia; order Rodentia; family Spalacidae; genus Eospalax; species Eospalax fontanierii. Next base: position 34,248,533 of record CM069544.1, on the reverse strand, counting down.
AAACCAAAAAAAAAAAAAAAAAAACAAAAAAACCCTGCCTATTTGTACAAGCCAGGAAACTGCTCTAAAAGGTGCTTCATTTCAGCTGACTGGGAGAAGAAAACCATGCAGCTTTGCTGGAAAATCTACATATATTTGGGAAGGATGGGAGGATTCCTTAAAAACATGGTGTCAGGAAGCCCAAAGTCCCATTTCTCTGACTGACTTCATTGACCCTGTTTTCTTATGAGAAGAAGGAAGTCAGGACAACCAGGGCAGCATATCTGACATAATGTTTGGTACTCCGGAGGCTGCAGTATATTCCTATATTAATATTATTAATTTTGAGAAGTGTCCATTAAATTATTTTAAGGCCCAAGAGTTCTAAGTCCATTCAGATTATGGCTGTTTTGAATGACTTAAGAAAATTACATTTAAGTTTAGAAATGTTTTAAAATGTTTAATTTTTTTCTTTTTTGGTTTTTTTGAGATGGGGTCACGCTGTAACTCCACCTGGCCTGCAACTTGCTAAGTAGACCAGGCTGGCCCTGAACTCACAGACATCTGCCTATCTCTGCCTCCTAAGTCCTGGGATTAAAGACATAGCATTAAGGTGGCTTAAAATGTTTAAGTTTATATCTATTTTCAAATTTAAAAAACTGAGGTTGGGTCAGATTGAAGATTTAAATTGATACACAGTAAGTTGGGGTTTTTTTTCACAATGTTAAAAGGAACTGGAGTTTCTTTTCTTTTTCAGTTTGCATATTTAAAATTCTGGCATTAATTTCTTTTAGAAACATTTGTCTTTCATGCCAGTGTTGAATTATTGTAAAGCTAAAACTTACAATCTTAGACTAAGTAACATAACTTATTTAGGTGCAACTCAGTAAATGCTTATTCTAGACAAACCACGTTTTCTTTTGTTTTTAGGAAAGATGCTTCACTCTTTGCTACTTTCACAACAAATAACTTTCTAGCAGAAAGTAAATCCTTTTTTCGTACATCAAGTTAAATATAGCATAGTCTATTCTTTAGTCAAACTGAAAACAACAGAACACAACAATGACTTATTGGGTTCTAACTTCCTGGAGGTTTACCGACAATAATTAACGCCCCTTCTTTGTTAAACATTCACTGGGTACCTACTGTTTTCACTAAGCATTTTGGAGAATACCTAAATGACTCAGACACCTTTAAAATCTTGGAGACTGAAATGTACTCTCATGATTTTTGGACATAGCCTCTCCTCCAAGAGCAGAACAAAACAAAAGACAGAAAATAAATCATTGAAGTCTTTAATTACTTCTTGTCCCTTTCCATCAGGCTTGGATCATGAATTTGCCCAGTGGACACTTGCTGCACAATTACCCACCCACGAGTCACTTAACAGCAGTCTGGGTTATCAGATCAGGAAGTCACAGAATTATAAAGTTTGTGTCCAAGCTTTTGGACTCTTATTTCAGGTAATAATGGTCCATTATTAATAGTGATGGAAATCAAGATACACAAATGAGAAACCATGGAATGCTTTCTTTTAAAGGAAAGGATGAAAATTCTCAACTCAATAAGGAGGAAAGATATCATGTGCTGAGATTACTAAGACCTACATAACAATAAGAGATTCTGAGAAAAAGAAAGTGTACTCATACAATTTTTACTATGGCATGTCATTATGATTATTCTGTTCTAATTTAATCTCTTCTTATATATAATCTTTAAATTTGTCAGGTATATAAATTGAAAATATTTTCTCCTCAAGTCTACTACTGGCTACTGTGCAGAGAACGAAAGCTGCAGAGTGCTGATCCCTGAACAGGACACTATATCAAACTTCTGCCTCCCAGAGCTTGGGGATCATTGCAGAAGAGGGGTCAGAAAGACTGTTAAAAGCCAGAGGTGGTGGCTAACCACAGGAAACAGAGTTCTCCAGACAGTTAATCAGAGCAACAGTGACAGCAGGCACAAGTCCCATGCAAGTGCAAATCAGAAAAAAATTCCCAGCACAGGCATAAGGAAGAGAGTCAAAAGCTCCAACTTCACCTAAGGAAGCTGTAGTAATAGATGGCTGCTGAGGGGCAGAAAAAGTCTCTTTCAAGCCTGGGACACTGGCAGGTTGACCAGTGAATCCACACTGAAGAACATTTGGGGATACAAATTAAACTCTATAGATTTATGATATATGTATAACAGAGCAGTCCATTACATTGGGTGGGGACAATTAAGTGCAGCTAGGAGAGGAGTCTCATCATTGAAGGACGCCATCAAATTGTATTGTATAAAAATCACAAAAATTCAATTTTAAAAGTACTTAAAAAGAAAACATTTTCTCCTGCTCTATGGTTGTCTATCGCCTCTCTTGATAGAGAATTCGAGAATAGAAGTTCTTCATTTTATGTAGTTCAGCTTGCCAGGTTTTTCCTTATGGTTAGTACTTTTTTGTGTACAGCTGTAAGCAAACTTTGCTTACTCCAAGTACATGAAGATTTCTTCCTCTTTTTCTTCTAAAATCTCTGTTGTTTTCTATTTCATATTTAAATGAACCGGTTTTTGCAGATGGCGTGAGATAAGGATTAAAACACATTTTTGTATGTCCGATTGTCCATGTACCATTTACTATGTTGAAATATCACTTCCCCATTTGACTGTGGTGTTATATCAAATGACTACGTCTAAATAATCTATTTATGGACTTTGTTCTATTGCAGTGATCATTTATTTTTGTGTCTAGAACATTTTTAAAGCAGTACCAATGAGTTTTAACTTTACCTTTTGGTAAAGTCTAGGACCACTAATGAGGGATCCTTTATTTTATTGCTCTATTATTTTTAGGGTTTACTAGGAAAATTTTCCTTTTAATCTTAAAAAGCAAAACAAAATACTCGTGTTTTCCCCAAGTAACAGGTTGCTTTACTCTTCTCCTAAACCTTGGAAAATTTGTCAGGATTGGCATGGAAAGCCTAGAATCCTTTCATTCAAGTGATACTTACTGTGCATTTATTAGATATCGAGCATCAAGCAAGATGCTGAGGAACAAGGAAGACAGATCCTGAGGGAAAGAAGAGACCCAGGCTCCTTCCTGCCCTCCTGGGACTCGCATTCCCGATGAGAGTTGGGTGGTGGAGGGATAAATAGCAAAAACTGAGCAGCCATGTAAATGGAAACTACTAACCAATAAGAGGCCAAGCCAAAGAAAAACAGAACTGGAAACCAACTCAAATAGAAGGAGCGGGACAGAAACTTCTTGGAAAAGATACATTTAAGCAGAGCTTGCTGTTCAAAACCTGGTGAAGCTCTAGCAGAAGTACAACACGCACGAAGGCATTAAGGAGGGCCAGTGAAATTGGGGAGTGCTGACCAGGCAGGAAAGAACACAAAATGAGAGTTTGAAGCTCCCATGCAGGCCCCTGGACCCACAGTGAAGACGCTGCATTCTGTTCCCACTGCAGTAGGAAATAGTTGAAGGTTTCATGGAGGAGAGTGAACTGGGCTGTGAGGTCACCTCCGCTGCTGTGCGGAAGAAGCAGAGCGGGGACGTGGACGCTCACGTGGAAGCAGAGAAAACAGCTGATGGGATTGGGGTGGGCCAGAGCTTGGAAAAAGCTGACAGTAGGCAGACATCCTTGGTGAGGCCGTGGATCCTGACAGTGAGCTCATCTTTGTCCTGGTTTGTCCCAAGAAGAGGAGGAGACGTGTGCTTCAGACTCTTCTCCCCACTTTCTAGTCCTACCTCTGGTCTGTGCTCCTTGGTACAATATAAACCTTACAAACAGTTTTAAGGCCCTTTGGAACATGGATTCTTTGTTCCAGAAAATTTTTCAATGCACCCAAGAAGAACAAATGGCCTTATTGTTTCTCAGACAGGTTTGGGTTTCTAGGAGTGGATTCGGAGATTTAAGCTGTGAAGACAGTTGGAACTTCAGAGAAAATGGTTCCATAAACCCTAAACTGCCACAAAGAATAGTTGCAGGTCATAGAGAATTTTCTTCGACACCTCCCTAGATGATGTAAAAAGGAAACATTCAGAAATTCTGTGGAGGGGGCTGCGAAAGCCTCATGTTTGGTGACTCCAAAACCATCAACTGAGAGTGAGTGTGGGAAGAGAAGGTATGACAGTAGGCTACTTCCTCAACCATCAGGCCAGTTATGAGAATGCTCTGGTTTGAACTTCAGGTTACTGGAAATGAGTAATTCCAGACGTGTTCATGTGCGTCTACACACACCTATAAGAGAGAAGGTAGCACAAACGTCTTTTGTGAGTTGATAAAGCACCATGATTTTGCATACAGGAGAGAGGGTTGTTGTCTACCAGAGAGGAATGCAGATGTAATGAACAGCTTGGTCACTGTATCCACACGCTGTGTCATAAGGGAAAGACACTGTGGCCTTCCCCAGACCAGCCCTCCAGCCACTGAATGGTGGTTTCCCGGCTTTTTCTCTTTGGTTGCTGTCCTGTCTCTTCTCGGTTTTTGTTTGTTTGTTTGTTTGCTTGCTTGCTTGTTTGTTTTTCATATTTTTGAGACAGGGTTTTGCTGTGCCTCCAGCTGCTAGCCTGGAACTCACTATGTAGACCAGGCTGGCCTCAGTCTCACAGAGATCTGCCTGATTCTGCCTACAAAGTGCTGGGATTAAAGGCATGTGCCACCATGTCCAGATCTTCTGTTTTGTTTTGTGTTGTTTAAGCTGCTTTTTATTTTTTCTTTGAGAATATCATATATTCATACATGTAGTTCAATCATTTCCATCTACCACCAACTTCTTCCAACTCTCCTTATGGCCTCTACTCAGTCTCCCTCCCAATGTCATGTCCTCCCTTTTAAAAATTGTTTTTATGGGTATGAATGTATTACCTGGGTGTATATGAATGCACCCATGTCACACAATGCCCACGGATGTTAGAAGAGGGTGTTGGATCCCCTGGATCTGGAGTTACAGATGGTTGTTAGCTGCCATGTGGGTGCTGGGAATTGAACCTGGGTCTTCTGCAAGAGCATCCCGTGCTCTTAACTGCTGAGCCATTTCTCCAGCTCCATGTCCTCCTTGTTGTTGTTGTTATTAATAATCCCCTGAGTCCAATTAGTGCTGCCCATATGGGTGTGGGTAGGGGCCATCCACTGGGCTGTAAACAACTGCTAGCAGCTATATCCCCAAAGGAGACTGACTCTTCTTCACTCAGCAGCCATCAACTGCCAATAGTTCTTCTGCCAAGGGTGGGCCCCTCCAGTCCCCTCCCTTTCCCTCCCCTCTCTTTCCCAACCCATGCTTGAATTTTGACTGACTTGATCTTGTGCAGGTCTTGTGCAGGTAACCACAGCAGCTGTGAGCTGATGTTTTTGTGACAAAATCTCACACTATAGCCAAGGCTGGCCTAGAACTCAGTATATTGCCCAGGCTGAGCTTGAACCATCAAAAATCCTCCTGAGTACTGAGATTACAAATGTGAGCCATTACAATTGACTTCTCTTCCTTCTTAATATATCTCATCATGACTCAGGCAGCCCGAGTGCCTCCCCCACCCCATAATCTCACATATCTCATTTCCCTGAGCATTGAAGTTATAATATCATAAGCTTGGATATATGCTGTCTGGAAGTAAAATGCTTATCAAATCAGATTACTTCTAGAAAATTAAAACATCTGTGCAGACAAAATTTGTATGTGTGATAAACAGTGTGCACATGCAAGAGAAGTTAGCAGTGTGATTAGCAGTATGTGCCTATTGGATGCAGAGTGGTTGACCTTTGAAGAAAGGACAGGAGAGATGTGAAGTAGAAAGGAAGGGAGCTAGAGCTGACAGAGAGAAGGCGAAGACACCTTTCCTACATCCCATTTTTTTATGCAAAGCACCCGAATGTCAGGTAGCATTGCAAATCCATCTGCTGATATCCAAGTTGTTCCTCCAAGACACTGTCCCTTTTCTGTTTCAGGCTAGGCAGGCTCCACTCAGTCCCCTGTCCGAGCAGCTTTTGAGAATGGTGGTGGTTTAGCTATCATTGTTTGCTCTTCTTGGTGATTTATTTTGTCTTGTGCTTTGTTTTTTTGTTTTTGTTTTTGTTTTGTTTTGTTTTCTATTTTTGTAGACAAGGATCTTTCTATGTAACCCAGACTTTTGAATTCAAAATCTTGCCTGCCGAGGGCTGAAATAACCATGTACCACTATACTATGCCCAAAATCAATCAAGAGATTTCATTTTGACTATCATGCTCAGAGTTAGCTTCTCTAGAGATACCTCGTCTGCTCTGTTCTCTTAGGAGAGCCTGTTTAGAGAGACTCACAGACGGCATTTTGACAGGTACCGTCATCACATCGAAGAGAAGTGACAAGTACAAGAAACCCAGAACCAGGTGATGTTCTCAATTCCCTCATTCAACCTGCAACTTTCAACAGTTGTCTATACACTGGACCTCAGTTTCTCTGTTTATAAAATGGAGACAATGAGGGTGTCTGTCTCTCAGGTTGTGAGAGTGAATGGTGGAAATGCATAAAGCAGTTGGAACCGCCTGGCAGCATGTACAACGGCGGAGCTTAGCGTGTGTTTCTGCAATGCATTCTGAATGAATGCAAGTGGAATCTGGTGGCACATGCCTCCCAGTCCTGTGATGGGCTGAAGGCAGGAAGGAAATGAGGGGACAAGCTGACCTCTGGTTTAAACTGGGGGTCCAGGTGTTCCCTTCCCTTCCTCCATTCGTGAGAAGAGCCAGGCTGAGCGGACCAGGCCTTGATGGGGTCATCCGGCAGCCATCTCCTCCCGCGTTCACTTCCTCTCTTCCTACTCTGTAGCCAGTAGAAGCTGGTACACCTTCCAGACACCGCTCCTCTTTGTTGCCAGCCTCACAACCACATTTGCCAGAGATGTTCAATGTCACCTCAGAGGGTAAGGAGCATTTGGGGCCAGGAAAAACTTTCCCAAGCTGGGTTGGAGTATAGTACCTACGGACACCGTACAGTCAAAAGGTTCCTCAAAAGTTACGTGACATTTTTCAGCCAATTAAACTTCCCTAACATGGTTTCTTAGAAAAGGCAGAAATTCAGAGAAATTGTCAAGTACTAGAGACCTAACAAGGTTAGTAAATTCTCTGCAGTTCCCTCTCAGCCCCCAAAATTACCTACTTGCTTAAGAATGTGTTTGAAACCTGTGGGCAGGAATGGCTTCCAAAACTGGCCACCAGCCTGGCTGCCCTCCCATGACTGTGCCCTGAGCTGCTGTGAAAGTCACAACATTATCTCTCTGTCCTGTCTCACCAGCCATTGTTTTGTTAGGTACTGGGTGAGAAGCAAGCCAAACGTCTATCTCTAGGAGTGGTTTAAATAAATCACAGTGTTCCCAGACAAAGAAACATGTAAGTCTCTATAAATAATTGTAGGATTTGTATTTACTGATGTAGAAAAATGCCTCCATTGTCTTTGCTACATCATAACGATAGTTTACTAAACTGTATTCTAACATAATTGCCTTTATTAAAATTACATTTCAATGGGTGTTTGCAGAGAGGCAGAGAGAATTATGCTCAGTGAAATACTAATAGCAATACTAATACAATACTAATAGGTTCAGTCTTTAGGGAATCTTCACTTTCTTCTTTCTAAATTGATTTTATATTTTAATGTTATTTAGTATTTTTGTTATATATGTAAGATTGTATTGCCTGTATGTTTGTTAGTGCACATGGGGTCTGGTTGGCTCCTGGCATCTCCTCCCTTTTGTTTTTAAAAAATTAAAAGATCGAGGCTTGGTCCCTGGGTGGTGATAATGGCTACAAATGAGAAGAAGACAGGGGCCCAACCCTCATGGCCTGTTTGTAGGCAATCATGTCTTTTGCTGAGGAGAGGTTTGGAGTTTTTTTTTTTTTGACATGTACCTCTATGCAGTTAGGCATGTCTTCAAGAGACCCTGACATATCCAGTTTTGGATATTCTCTTTGCAGTACTTTGTCTGGCACTCTCAGTTGAAGGCAGCTTTTTGCTCACAAGGTGCAGGGAAACCCCTGAGCTTCTTTATATGTACGTATATATAGGGCATTCCAAGATCTAGGTCTATAATTACATAATCAAGTGGGTTTTGATGCCAGAGAGTCAAGCAGCTGTTGTACAAAGGCCATGACTCTGTTAAATGCCCAGGGTCCAAAGCTAACAAGCAATAAAATTCCAATAAAAGGGCCTTGATAAACCCCATAACATTGTTAAACATAACTGATTGTCATTTACTGTTTTGAAACATAGTTTAACTGTGGCAGTACTATTACTAACACATAGAAATTACTTTTTTCCTGAAAAAGGTTTGCATTAATACATAGTGCTAGGCCTGTTTTTGCACACTGTTTCAGCCTCCTAGGGGTTTAGGCATTCTGCCCCACCCCCCATCTCTATCCAGCCATCAATGTCCCAGTTCTCTCTGGCCAAGTAGATCAGGCCACCAAGTGTCCAGCATTGTGAAGGCGGTAGTCTGGCTGGCTATTTGTGAGGAGGTGCCGGACTTGATTCTCCGTTGGACCGCAGCCTGTTGGTGGGTATTGGAGGTTTGTCCTGTCCAATTCCAAGTTGAACTCCATCATTATGCATAGTAGGTCTTTGGCAGTTATGGCAACCTGTGAAAGGGGACACAGGCCTCAGGGGGCTCCACCTCCTGGGCTAAGGGGTTAGATTTCTTTCTTTCCTTTTAATAGTTCTATTTGGTCTCTGGTCTTGTAATATTTCAAATTTTTGGCCAGGATCCAAAAAAGGCTGTGGCTCATCCATAGGGAGCATAGAGCCATGTACCTCTGGTCACTATTTTTGTTTACTCCAATGTCTAACAAATTTAGGTTCCATTTTGGATTTTTGAAAATTTTAAACAATGCTAGTTGGGGCTGAACGTGGGGTCACAGGCTCTCATTCCCCCTTTTTGTTTTTATAATTGTGCTCCATGATAGCTTGTCCCTGTGGATTGTGAGGCTTTTACTTTTTTGGGGCAAGCCTAATGTGGCAAAACATTGGAGAAAGTAGGATTGTCATCAATCAATACTTTTAATATAAAAATCAAACATATATTTGTTCTTCAGACCATTCAAACCATCACCTTAGAAATTCCAAGATTCACATACATAAGTTTCTCTCACCTTTTTATATAACAACACATTGACTCAACCCTTTAATTAATTGTATAGATTTTTTTCTTTTTTTCTTTTTTAATTTGGAACTATCCAATCAGTATAATCTTTCTACATAGATCCAGTTTAATAAAATATTTTTATTCTTATATCCTTCTAATACCTCTGTTTACCTTTTTATTTTATCTCTTAGTATTATGAGATGTAATAACATTAGAATTGTCTTCCTGAGAGTATAAGCAATGTTTATTTCCTTTGTAAGGTTTTAGCATCAAATCAGTGTTTGATCATATTAAAGTTTACACGTATATAGGTGCCCTTTATAGCTAATTTTCTCCCCAAATGTAGGAGATCGTTTGTGATTAGGGCGAAATTACATACAGTTGATCAACTTTTGTAAATAGACACAGCTGAAGTCATGAGGATGGCAGTTATTCGACTCAGGAATGCTGTGTAACATCATCTTAATAACATTTTACTTTATAAAATCCTTTTTACTTTATCTATTTTAGCAGAATGGCTTTACTCTGAGGCTGTTTTGCCCTTTTGTTCTCAAAGTGCTAAAAAACACCTCGGGATAACAGGCCAGACTTCGAGGCAGGAGGACCCATCCTGACCCCAGAGTCATTTTTTCAATAAGCTCAAACAGCACATGATGATCTATCAATATTATTTACTCAAAGAGGCATTTGTTTCTCTTTAGGATTTAACTCAGTGGTTTTTGTATTGCACAGGAGAGTTGTTAAGTTTAATCATTACCAGTACAAATGGAAGTACCTTTAACTCAAGTAAATTTATCTAGGCAGGCCAGTCTTTTCTTCTGTTAGGTCAATTAATCCAGAATAGGGTTTGATTAATTAAAACAGAACACTAAATATTAAGATATTGGTTTACTTAGTATTTTTTGATCTTATGAGTCCACGGGTTCTTGGTGAGCATCCAGGATCAAACATGACCAGTTGACAGAAGTTTTTGTCTCTACCATTGTCAGACCTGAGTTTCTCTCTGGCTATTTGATGTATCCCAGAGGCATAAAAACTTATACTCATAATCAATTAATTTGTCTACTTATGTTAATCACAATTTGAGAGATTTAATAAGTTACAAAAATTTTTTTCTTAACTAAACAAGAGGCAAGACTATAGGCTCACAGGGTACTTTCTTTTAAAAGAGAGCTTTTGGTTTGTCTGGATCAGAAAAACCATATTATAATTTACCATGCAAACTTTGAACTAAATACCCATAATAAAGAACACAGAAAACAATGATACCTAAAGGAACCTGGAAAGGGTTGATTAAAAAAAATTTTCTCTTTTAGTCTGTGTAGGACACTGTAACTAGAAAGTGAAAAGCAGTGATGCTCAAGACATGGAAAAGCAAGCTTGAAGCAACTAAACATCAGAGAGGGAAATACTCTATTTTAGAAAAATAGGCTTTGGATCAAAATGCAAAAAGGCAGGAATTAAAACCAGTGAAGGCTGCATCTTACATCTTTTACCCAAGTCATCTATTTCTCTTTACCTCCCATTGCTGCAGTTGTTTTCTGGTAGCAGCTTGTCTTGTGTAAAATTTGGTACTGGAGTACTGCAAATTCACATGAGCTTTCTAGGTTTAGCCATCACAAAATGTCAGCTCATTTTGTACCTAGCTAGTCTTAGAGGCCTATGACTAGAAAACCCTTTTTAAGTTTCCTTTAAAACAATGTAAGATTTTAAATAGTTACATTTAGAAATTAGTAAATATAAAGATGTTAAAATCCAAAATAATTTCTTTTAAAAACAGATAAAGATGTTATATAAGCAAATATCAGAATTCAGAATAGTTTCCTGTAAAAAGCAGTAAATGCATAAGACAATTTAAAAAGAGTCATTTTATAAACCAGTAAATACCATACTAAAAGTTAAAATTTAAAATACTTTTCATTAGAAACAGAGCAAAATGATATTAAAATGCTCAAAATAATTTCCTTTAAAAACAGATAAAGATGTTATATAAAGAAATATCAGAATTTAAAATAGTTTCCTGTAAAAACCAGTAAATGCATAAGACAATGTAAAAAGAGTCATTTTATAAACCAGTAAATACCATAGTAAAAGTTAAGATTTAAAATACTTTTCATTAGAAATAGACCACAATAATATTAAAATGCTGACATCGTCTCCTTTTAATTTGACATAGAAATGTATTAACCTAGTTACACAAGCCCTGTGTGAGAAGCTCTTGCTTTTTCTATGATCTCATCAAGAATTTAAAATGAAAACCCAAACAAAAACAAACTGCAATAGGATTAGGCCATGTGATTAAATGCCTGCGATCCAGGAGATTTCCAGATTATCATAATCTCCTTATAGAACCAGTAAATTCCTGGGTGTGGCCATTTTGAAAAAAAATTTTTTTTCAAGGTGGCAGTCAGGCCATGTGACTGTCACCATATTGATGAAATTACACACTTAAGATATGGAGAACAGACTGTATGGTTTCCTCTCTCCTAGTAAGGGCACCCAGTTACATATTTTATATTGCATGGCATATGATTCTCCTGTTTACAAAAACTTAAAGCTTAGCTCTAGTTAGAATAACAGTTAAAACGGCAGCCAGTGCTACACCTTGAGTATAGGAGGAAGATGAATAATAACCTTTTGAAATTAGTTTATCCCTTCATTATCCTCAACAGCACAATGTCCTTTTACTGAGGCTGTATTGTTCTAGTATTTGCTTGTCACAAGGTCAGGTGGCCAATTCTGAACTTACAAGTTTTGTAGAACATGCTGAGACAACAGGATTGAGTCTGAAGCGAGATGGCCAATCAAGCCCCAGAGTCAACCTCTTCAGCCTTATCAATGATTTACATACAAAGATTTATTATTATTATTATTTTTTTAACTCAGTGGATTACATGGGACAGAAGAGCTGTTGAGTTTAGCAGTTATTAGCAGGGATGGAAACATCCATCCTAATTTTGTTGTTATCACTTTGGCTGTGTAGCAAAATACCATAGTACAGAAATTATCAGGTGCACAACAGTCTGACTGGGAAAATATAAGTTGTGCTTATATTGTTTAAATGCAAGCATAGAGTTCAGAGGTAAGAATCAAACTTACAACTTTGTATATGCCAGGCAAGCATGCTGTCATTGAGCTATTTCAAACTACAAACTGTAGAGAGGCTGAAATCCTACTTGGTAATTGTTGTGGGAAGCAGAGCACCCTAGGGCAAGGTGTGAAGCTAGTGGAATTTACATGATTTACCTGGTAACTAAGTAACAAAACCCAGAGTAAACAAAAGAAAAAGCCTGCTCGACCATGAGCTGTTGTAGGAGAGTCCATTTGTAAGGACAGAGATTAAACCACACCCTGTAAATGCCACATTTTTTCAAATATTTTTCCTACAGCTCAACCTCGGGCTTTGCTGGCCAATAAGTGGTGGAAAATCTTTCTCTCTCGGATATTTAGCTGCTTCCTTCTCTCTCTCTCCTCTTTTTTTTTTACTCTTAGATGCAAGGTAAACAGGTTTAACCTGTTTTGAGGTGATAACAAGCTCTGACTAATGGAGCTCAGTCCCTCATCTGCAGCTTTGATGAAGCTGGTGTATTGTCTATGATAGGAAAGGAAAGAATTGTGCTATACAAGAAGAACTTTCCCAAGTCCGTGGACAGGTCCAGCATAAACACACAAGCCTCACCGCAAGTTTAAGAGACTGGCAACCACTCTGATAGCTTTTAACTGGTTGATGCGTAACTAGGTTTTTTTTTTTTTATTAGAGAGAGTTAGATAGGGAGTCGTTGCCCACATCCAGTCGGGCAGTCGGGGTCTGGTCAGAAGACATGCAGGCCTTTGGCTAACACCAGAGAGTTTCCCTGGTCAGAAAGCGTCAATTACCCCCACGACATAACCAGTCCCACGCAAGGGCTCAGACTGAAGGAAAAAGACTGAAGTTAGAAAGAACTATGCCTGTCCTCAGAGTAGGATGGCGGGCCCTGTATTAATGGGCAGTCTGGGGTTGAGGTCTGTATTAATGGGCAGTTTAGAATTTTTACATATGGAAGGGGAGTCTTGGGGAATAACATTAACTAGATTTTAAGGGAGAAGGCTTGAAATATTTTAAATCTTTTTTTTTTAATATACCTTGATTCTTTGTGCCTTGGAGGACTCCTTGAGCCTTTTAAGAAATAAATTATGTTTATTCAATGCCTGTCCAGTAAAACTTTAAGAAATAAGTAAATAAGTCACGCTTGCTTAATGCTTGATCCATATTTCGGAATAAGATCCTTTTTCCTAATCTAAACACCATGTACCTTGAGGGCTTTTTTCCAGCCAGTAATAAACAAATCATGTTTGTTTATTTTTTGCTCCATGGTTACTTACCATTCACCGTCTTCATTGAATCACACATGAAAATGATCACTCTTTCAGCTTAGCCTCGGCGATCTCTGCTGCAGAGCCATGCATTACCCTCTAGGCTGCAGTGCCTCAGGTGAGTGAAGGATCCTTCCTCTTCTTGGGAAAGACGATGTTCACAGGCTGAGGAGAGATTTGAGATCATGTTGGGCACCAATTGTCCCAGCCAGCAGGACAGCAACGAGAGCTTGAGAAACCCCAGGAACCTGGAATGAAAGGGAGCAAAAGGTACAGAGAAATATGGCAGCAAGACAGTCTCTCTGATCAAACCCCAAGATTTTATTTCTTCTCCAAGTTTTATATACACCTTAGTAAAACAGAAAACAATAATCAATTAGGAATGTCGGGGGGAAGTCGCTTGAGCCATAAAACATCCCTAAACAAAGGTCGGGTCACAGGTAACTCCCAAGGAATGTACTTCAAACAAACTTTCCAAGGGAGAGATATGCTAATCAGCTCCACAAAACATTCCTGATCCAGATCACAGGCCATGCTGGGTTTTAGGATAGTGATAAGTCTCAACATGGGGTCCGGTTGGCTCCTGGCATCTAATTATGCTTTCCCATTTTAAACAGCCATTAGTTACTCTCTATCTCTGAATTTGTCTATTCTGGATGCTTCATAAAATTGTAATTATAGGATGCATGGTCTTTTGTGGATGGTGGCTTTCTCATAGCACGTTTTCAAGGTTCATTCATCTCATATCATGACCTATCATATCATCTGTCCATGCTTCATTCATTTTGAAGGCTGAATTATATTCCATTATGACATATTTATGTTTCTGGGCATTTAGGTTACTTCCCCTTTTTGACTTTTATGAATAAGGATGCCAAGAGCATTGACATAGACTTTGTGTGTAGACATATATTTTCACTTCTCTTGGCATATATTCATACCCAGGAGTGGGCTATTAGGTGATATTGGACCTCGTTATTATGTTTTGAGGAACTGACAGAGTCAGTCCCATTCAAATTTCCAATCCTATATTCTCTCAACACTCTTCTTCAAGCTAAGCTAAGCATTGGGCTCTTCTGTCTTGGATTAGGAGAGAGACATGGACAGTTCAGCCTGGTTCCATCCTCTGTTAGTGGTCTTAGAATCCTAGCTTCCTGCACCACAGGCATCCTTCTTTCTGTATTGCTGCAGTAGGTGTGGGAGTGTTTGTAGTCCATGGGGCTCAGGCCTGGAAGAAGAGATGTTCCCATTTCTTTCATCCCTATAAACAGCCCTGCCTCTCCTTAACAAGCACGGGAGCACTGGTGAAGCTCCTACCTTCAGAAACCTCGGTCAAGAAGCCTTCGGAAGGTGCTCTCAAACTTCAGGAATGTACATCAAGCATCTCTTTCTTCTGTCCAGGAAAGAGGGGGAAGAAGACTGCGCATGTCCTCTCTAGGCTCCTAGAAACTTCTCTCTGTCCCAGGAGTCCCTCCTCTGCTTTTCATTGTTGAAGGCCAGGGGACAAGTTCCCTTCTACCATCACCATCACTCTTCCTTTACTTCCTGCTTGACCTCTGCCCCTCCCCCTGACTAAGTTATTCTTTACTTTTCAAGAACATGGGGCCTGGGTGGAACTGGTATGAGAAAAGTACATCATCAGTGGTCATTTATAATAAACTTCCCTCTACTCTATAAAACTCTTTTCAATGAATGGACCAAACTTAGACCTCTGTCCTAAAAGCAAACATCTCAGCTGCTCTGATGAAAGCTTTGGTCTGCACTTCTCCTTCCCTTGCTGCAAGACCTGGCCTTGCTCAACATAGATCCTTCAGGATTCCAAGACAGTGTATGTCCAGAAAATGACCAACCTCCAGTTTCTGGGCTATGACACCAGAGGCAAGTTTTCAGGCAGACATCATTGTGTGACCATCCCTCTTCTTCCTGTCCCCAGATGCTTATGAACGTCTTTGTACCCATGGGTTCCAGAGAGGAGGTTAGCCTTTGTTCCCTTTCCTCATAGTCCACATCTGAATCTTGGTTATTGACTGGAAAGTTTGCTATGGCTGGCTCTGACTTAGCTGTTGGCTCGTCACAATCCTTATCCCTTCCTTACTGTAAGGTTCTGGGTTCGAGAGATGCAGCAGACAGAAGGGACCAGAGACTCCGCTGGGAGCTAATAAGACCCGTTTATTAAGAGAAGACCAGATGGGACTAGCTTCTCCGCATTCAGGAGTGGAGACATGCTAGCCCCACTGGGGGACTAGCCTCCCCAAAGAGATGGGTGAGACTAGCCCCTCCCCCCATCTTGGGGCTGGGGCTCCCAGGGAACCGGGCTGGCATGCCTGGCTCCACAAATGGAGATGGAGGAGCTCCCTCAGGGAGAGTGCTAGAGTGGCTAAACCCAAAAAGCCCAAGTCCCAAGTTCAAAAGCCTCAAAGCCTCTAAACCTTAAAAAACCCCTCAGCCCCCTCCTGGCTTTTAGGGGAGGGGGTTAGCATTGCAATGACATCTGATTGATGTTTAAGGTAAGATTCTGCCCAGGAAGTAGTCCTTTTTACAGCTGTTTGTGAATCTTGGGTTGGGGATCTTATCTATTCAAAAAGTCATTTCTTTTCTCAGATCTCTCAGATCTTAGAGACACCTGAGAGTCTGGGTTGGAACTGCTGGGGTGAGGGGTTGGAGGTTCCAGTCATACCTAACATTCCAGCCTTTTTGTCATAGGGAAAAAAGGGCACTGTTCTCCTCTTAACTTCTTCAAGCTGACTGTTTGGGCGATGATAGGGGAATAGAGGATGACACAGGAGGCTGGAATGGGTGAGTCCTCATCATGGTTAGGCAGCTGTGCATATTTCCTGGTGGGAATGTGAGCAGAGATGACTCAGTGGCTGGTCACCCTCATGATGTATGACTGCTGTTTGAGTGATGTTGGTGTCCCAGCAAAGTACAGCAGAAGGACAAAAGCTGGTGGAGTCCTCCCACGTAGGCGAGCAGAGGGACTGGTGCTGAGACAGTTTCTCCTGCATAAGAGACTGCTGACCAGGTGAGGAAGTAGACTTGACAGTCCTCCCCCTCCCTGCCTCCTGGTGGGATAAGAGGAGAGGATAAATTTTCAGAGGCTTAGCTGCTGATCACACTGTTTCAGACCTGAAAGGTCTGAATGAAATGGGAGATTTGACACTTTGTAGGATCAGGTTAAGGTTGAAGGACCCTGTAGGAGGCCATTAGGTTTCAACAGACATTGGCCATTCAAAGTCACTGAAAGTGTAGAGCCAAGTGGCTTCAGATGAAAACTGGAACTGCTTTCTATTTTCCTGAAAATTTAAGGATTCAGATAACATACATTTAAGGGAGTAGAGATGCGAGAAAGATTGACCCATGATGGATGACAAATGAGGTGTGTAAAGGTTAGCTTAAAAAAAATTATCCAACCTAAAATTCCCATAGAAGTAGATGTTTACATTTTAGTCATTATCTTTGTTCCTGATTGAGACACATCCTGGCATTATATCCAATCCTGAAGACCACGAGAAACTGTTAAACTTAGAGTCACAGATATAGATGTGATCACTAACAATGGTTATTTGCTTAAGATGTTCTGCATAAGATTAGATACTCCTCTTTCAGGATTCAGACCTTCAATCAATTGCATAAACTCTTTTATTTTCTTTCTGTTCTGGAAATATCCAGCCCTCATAACCTTACATAAATCCTTCTTTATAAAATACTTCCTTTCCTTTTTCTTCTTATTTTCTTTCTTAATACCATGAGACATAATAACATTAAAGCTGAGAGTGGTGATTGGATACTCAGGTGAGGGTCCAAAGACCCAACTTAACAAACCTGTAAGTGGACACAGCTGAAGTCCTGAAGATGGCAGTTTGGCTCAGAAGAGTGCTGTGTAGTACCATCTTACTAAAAGATAAAACTAACACATAATGTTATGAATTGATATTATCGGTGTGTACATTACACTTCATAAATTTCCAGATGAGCTTGTAGAAAATACAAAAATTATACTTGAGTGGTGGGGGAATCTCCCAATGCTTTAGGCCTTGAGGGAATATATGAGTAATGATGATAATAATAATTTGTCTGAATTAGGAAAACTATATAGGGGTGCCCAGGGCGTGAAGGGATAAGGAAATGTTCTATTTCAGAGAAAACAGTTTAGATCATAAAGAAAGGCAGTAATTGGAACCAGTGAAGGGTGCATTTCAAAGCCTGACCCAAGGAGCTGTCAGGGGTATCTTAGAGAATGCAGGGAAGAGGTAGAGTAGCCCTGGGGAGGGGGGAGAGGGAGGGATTGACTCCCCATGGAGAGCTGCTAAGGGTGTGTCTTACCTGAGTAGGAAGAGGAGGACAGACCATGTGGTCCCCTACTACAAACAGGCCTTTTGTCTACTGTGGCAGTGACTCTGGACTCCTCCATTGCTATGATGCAGAAGGTCAATCATCAGTGGCCAGGCGGATGAGCTCTGTCAGTGAAGAAGATCTGGAGGTGGGCTGGGAGAATCTGGGAGCCACATGACTGGTCTACCTTGATTCTGCAAAGAAGGACAGTCATCCTTCAGGCGTCCCCATCTTCCCATTGTGGGCATGGCCCTGGCAGTGTGCTGAGTTGGGATAGGCTTGTGCCCAGTGTCCTTCATTGTCACTGTGGGCCTGGCAGCTGATGTGGCATTGATGCTGAGTTACTTGGAGGTCTTCTTGGGAGGAACCCCGAGTGCCACCATCAGTAGTTGAGCCTCCTGTATCTGGTGGCACACTCAGTTTGCCTTTTCCTGTTCCTCCGGGTTATGGAATATTTTAAAGGCTGTTTTTCAGCAGCTGTCCCTGGGAGGGTAAGGGGCTTTGGGGGCATTTGTTAGTGGACAGGTTGGCCACAGGACGCCAAGCCTGAGATGCGGCCCCCACTGGAGGAAGTGGTGCAGAGGGAGGGAAAAACTATGCAGATTCCTGGTTCAGGCAGGCGAGTAGGTGCCAAGTTTGGGTGCTAGGCTCAGAAGGAGTGGCACAGAGGGAGGGAAAGGGAAAGGGCAGGTGGACCAGCTCCCAGTGGAGGCCAGCAGAGGACTGACCTAGTACACTAGCAGATGGAGGACAGAGGGAGAGGCCAGGGAAACCGGACGAGTTCCTGGGCAGGTGAGTAGAGACTCAAGCTGGTGCACACAAGGGGAGACAGAGGGACAGGCTAGGCAGACCGGAGGAGCTCCCAGGGAGGGCTGGTGAGCAGAGGCTGGAGCGAAGGCCCTAGCTAGGGCGCTCCTCTCTGAAGACCTGGCAGGAGTCCTGTGGGCAATGAAAGAGGAGAGGCAGAGCCTGGGCAAGAAGTAGACAAGGGTGTTGAGTAGGCGAGTGAGTACCAGTGGCCACTCAGAAATGGGAGAATGAGAGGGAGAAAGCTGAGAGATTAATAGAGGAGAAAAGGAATCGGGACATCCATGTCTCATGATGTAGGGTGTTGGGCTGTGGGTGAGGAGCGCACAGCCACACCAGCGGATGAGATCATACCGTGCCAGGTCCTGCGTGAAAGGTGGTCCCCACGTGGGCTGCTGCTCTCTTCCATCCGAGTCACAGCACCATTATGTAAGGTTCTGGGTCCGAGAGATGCAGCAGATAGAAGGGACCAGAGACTCTGGTGGGAGCTAACAGGACCCCGTTTTATTAAGAGAAGACCAGATGGAATTAGCTTCTCCACACCCACGAGTGGAGAAATTCTAGCCCTGCATCCCCATCTTGGGGCTAGGGCTCCGGGAACCAGGCTGATGTGCCTGGCTCCAGACCAGGATGGAGGAGCTCCCTCAGAGAGAGTGCGAGAGGCTAACTCCTCCAGAGAGCCAGCTCAGCCCAAAAAGCCCAAGTCCCCAAAGCCTCAAAGCCCCCTCCTGGCTTTTAGGGGAGGGGGATTGGGATTGTCATGACATCTGATTAATGTTTAACATAGGCTTCTGGCCGGGAAGTAGTCTTTTTTACAGCTGTTTGTGAATCCTGGGTTGGGGATCTTACCTATTCAGAATGTCAGTTCTTTTCTCAGATCTCTCAGATCTCAGAGGCCCCTGAGAGTCCGGGTTGGAACTGCTGGGGGAGGGGTTGGAGGTTCCAGTCATACCTACACAGGTGCCTCATCCAAGTGTTCCTCACTGTGTCTCATTTGTCACATGGCACCATGTTCCATATATTGCACTGCATTTTCATGACACTGCATTGGGAAGAAAGTATCTTGGGAGAGGGCAGGTGAGTATAAGATTTCATCACCCTGATCTGCACTAACCTAGTGAGCTTGATTAAACAATGTAATCTCTCTCACCTTAACTTTCTCCTGTACAGAATGGAAACACACAGAAAGCTTGTGTATACTGGTGAGATAATTATCATGCAAATTATAATGAAATGTTTTCTGACCTAAATTGTAATTGTAATAAAGTCTCTATATAGTATTGGAGGGGGAGGGTCTGATTACACACACACACACACACACACACACACACACACACACACACACGCATGCTCTGCATGCCAGAGAGTCTCAGTCTATAAGTAGAACAAAGCAAGCAGTTTAAGAGTGTTTATAATTTAAGAACTTTAGCAGAGGGCTTATGTGTACTCTATAAATAATTAGGAACACATGAGCCCTTTGCTAAGTTCTTACAATGTTAAAATGCTTTCTTACTTTTGTTTGGAAATCTGACCATATTGCTTTTTAAAAGTTCTTTTTTTCCTTTTTTTTGTAGTCTTTTTGGGACAGGGTCTCCCTCTACCCGCAGCTGGCCTGAACTGGCTTTAAAGACCAGGCTGACCTTGCACTCACAGGGATTCACCTGTCTCTACCTCCTGAGTGCTGGGATTAAAGGTATGTGCCATGATGCTCAACTTTAAAAGTTACTTCCATATATTTAAAAGAATAATTTATGTTTGTAGCAGGCAGAAAACATAACATAAGCCAAAACCAACCAAGCAAAAAAGAGCAGCTTCAAACTATAAAGTCACACCCATCTATGCCCAGAAAAGCTCTGTGAACACTTCTGGTGTTCCACTATTTTCTCTAGGCACATAGATTTATAAGGCAGGCCAATATTGTTAGCTGTGACTGCAACCTCCAACCCCTCCCCCAAGCAGTTCCAACCTAGACCCTCTGCGACCTCTGAGATCTGAGAGATCTGAGAAAAGAACTGACTTTTTGAATAGATAAGGTCCCCAACCCAGGATTCACAAACAGCTGTAAAAAAAGGACTACTTCCTGGGCAGAAGCTTACCTTAAACATCAATCAGATGTCATTGCAATGCCAGCTCCCCTCCCCTAAAAGCCAGAAGGGGGCTGAGGGTTTTTTAAGGTTTTGGGGTTTTGGGGGGCTTTTTGGGCTGAGCTCGCTCTCCCGAGGAGTTAGCCCCTCGCACTCTCCCTGAGGGAGCTCCTTCATCCTGATCTGGAGCCAGGCACACCAGCCCAGTTCCCCAGAGCCCCGGCCCCAAGATGGGATGGGGGACTAGCATGTCTCCACTCCCAAGTGTAGAGATGCCCCGGCCAGCAGGGCATCAACAGAGCACGAGTCCTCAGAAACCTGGAGTGAACAGGAACAAAAGGAACATGCAGGACCGGCAAGACAGTGTTTTCTGATCAAACCGGCAAATCTTTATTTTTTACAGAGCTCTTATATACTGTTGCTGCTGTAAGGGGCTAGGTGGAGGCGTGGTGGACTAGGGTTGCTAAGAGACAAATCGCCAGATGATTCAGGAGCCAAGGGCATGTGTAGGTGTGTAGGGTGGCTACTGGTGGGGGAACTTGTCTGTTTAGACAATAAGAAACTCTAAAAGGCACTTAAGAGACTCCAGGCTAAAACAATTGGTGTCAGCAAGTGTCAGGATTTTTGCACTGAGTCACAAGATGTTACATTTGCAGAAAGGCAAGACAGAGGTCATTTGGTTCCCGGCATGGAGAAGCTAGTCCCATCTGATCTTCTCTTAGTAAGCCGGTCCTATTAGCTCCCAGTGGAGTCTCTGGTCCCTTCTGTCTGCTGTGTCTCTCGAACCCAGGACCTTACAAATTTATGATGCTAGTTTGAGTTCTGTTTGGCTCTGTTGTGAAGATACCCGAGCCTTCCTTTGCTTCAGGTAAGTCAAGAAAAGACTCGGGGAAGGGGAGATGGGAGCATATTTAAACGACCAGAAGAGAAGCAGTTTCCCGTGTGCTCTACCCTGATGGGGTGAGTGGGCTGTGGATTCCATAAATACTAAAGTCTCCGGGCTATGAAGGGGATGTGTACCAATTCTGGAGCCAGTCACTGCAGCCATGGAATGAAAGCCACAAGAGCATGGCTATTCCCATAATACTGTAGTGAGTTAAATAGGGTTCCCCCCAAACTCAATTCATTTCCCCTGAGAACTTCAGAATGTGATTATACTTGGAAATAGGATATCTATAGACATAATTAAATACAGTTTTACTGGACTAGGGAGCATGCTAATCCAATAGCTTGTGTCCTTGTAAGAACAGGAAAGGGGACTGGAGCGGTAGCACAGCAGTTAAGAGCACTGACTGCTCTTGCAGAGGACCTGGGTTTGATTCCCAGCACTCGTATGGCAGCTCACAACTGTCTGTAACTCCAGTTCCAAGGAATCAGATGCTCTCATCTGACCTCCAGAGATATTACATGACATGGGTGCACCTACCTACATACAGGCATTACATTCATACACATAAGAAAAAAAAAAGAACTGGAAAGACACAAGAGGCGAAGGCTCCGTGAAGATGGAGGTAGAGACAGATGCTAGCACTTGGCAAGGGACACCCAAGACCTTAGTGAGTACCAGTAAGTAGCTAGGAGGAGGCAGGGAAGTGTGCTTCTTTTAGAGTCGGAGACAGGGGCATACGTAGTTTGGTGCCACCTGTTACTAAGAATAGGCGCCTGTGTTTTAATCATCCAGCCTTGGTTATTTATCCCAGCAGCCCTAGGAAACGGTACAGTAAAGATACCTGGATAAAGTTCCTGGCATACAGCTCAGACCTGTTGGAGCTCTTTTCCCTACTACTAATGTGCCAGATTCACCAGGGCCAGAGCAGAGGGCATCTAACTAGGGTTATAACTCCAGAGTAACTGACTGGGGACACGGCTTGACGGCACCTGCAAGCAAAGCAGCAATTCTGAAAGCAAAACCGAAACTCGCTTCCAGGCAGAGCATCCACCAGTTCCTCAGAAACCAATCTTCTGGTTTGAATTACCCTTTTTAACAGGAAAACTGAGCTTCGCAGACCATGACCACATCTTTTCTTGCTTAATATATCTGAATTCCAAATGTGGGCAGTTTTTTCTTTCACTGCCCTGTGTCCCGACTAGGAAGGATCTGTTTGCTGCTCCTGTTATGAATGGTTTGGTTGTCTGTGTTGTTGGTGTTGAGGGAATCTGATGCACATAACCGTGTTGTTCTTCTCTTTTGTCTTTGCCTGAGGAGCAGTGCCAAGACCTGATGTGAGTACTGTGTGGGTTGAGTTTCTCATACTTTCCAAGTTTGTGCTGTAGTGCTTGGTGAGGCTGCTGTGGTGGGGCAAGGGTGGGCACACCTTTTCTCTCTATCAAATTCTGTCTCAGAAATTGTGCTTAGTAGGCACTTTCCTTCTACCTCCCAAACAGTGAGATTTCTCTCACGTCTCCAGCGTTTATTATTGGGAGATGCATATTATTATATGTTGGGACACTTTATGAAGAGAAGTACTTTCTGTATCGGAAATTTTCTATTATGGGTGGGGTGTGGTAGCACATGCCTTTAATCCTAGCACTCAGGAAACAGGGGTAGATAGAGCTCTGTGAGTTCAAGGCCATGCTGGTCTACACAGAGAGCTCCAGACCAGCCAGGACCACATAGTGAGCACTTTCTCAAAACAAAAACAAAAAATTATATTATTATGATTATCATGGGGGAGGATGTTTAAGTCATAGCACACATGTGGCGGTCAGAGGACAACTTTGTGGAGTCAGTAGTCTCTCCTTTTACAGGGGTCCCAGGAATCAGACTCAGGCTTAGAAGGCAAGTACCTTTACCCTCTGGACCATCTTGCCAGCCAGAAAAAAACTTTATTGTTGTTGTTGTTCTTTTTCAAATAGGGTTTTCCTGTAGCCACAGCTGGCCTGGAACTCACTATGTAGATCAGGCTGGCCTCCATCTCATAGAGATCTGCCTGCCTCTGACTCCGGAGTGCTGGGATTCAAGGCGTGCACCACCAAGCCGACTTCAGAATAAACTATTCTGGAGATTGCCTTTCCCTTTTTGGAAGGGTTAACAGTTTAAAACTGGCCTTGAACTCACTGAAATTTCAACTGCCTCTGCCTCCTGAGTGCTGGGATTCAAGGGATGAGCCACCACACCCAGCTGGAAATACCTTCTTTATCTCCAGACCTGTGTTTTTCTTGAATGTTTCACATTACCACATGACTCAAATCCAACTCATGGTCTCCCCTCCGCAATCAACTCCTGATTGTATATTTCTGTTCCCCCAGCCCAATGGCTCCCATGTTTTAATATTCTGCCCTAACACTCCAGTCAATCTTACTGCCTCTTTTTCTCACCTGTATGGCTGATTAATTGCCAATTGTCTTGTCAATGGTTTTACAGTTTCTTCTCCCCCCCCCCTCTCTCTTCCCTTTTCTGGTTCTAAATCTGGACTTTGCAGTCAAACATCTAGATGAAGACAATGACCCCTAACTGAGTGACCAGCTCAGACCTTTTCACACTCCTTTGGTTGTTACTTTGCTTTGGGGATGACTGTCACCTCTGCCTGACTTCATTTCAACCTGAATTTTAACCAAGTTCGTCTTCTCCTGTCTCCTCAGCTGTCTTGTGCTTTCTTTTGCACCTCTGAGGCTTCCTGTCTGCAGTTCCTAGTGCCTCTCCCAAAGCTTCCAGACCAAATCACCCCAGGGCTTCAAAGGCCAGTTTAAATCTTGTGGCTCTGGGAAGCTTCCCTTCCCCCAGTCAATTTACAGATTGTTGCATTTTTATCACTCCCTTTTACACCAGTTCTTACTACTTTATATGAGCATGAGTTTTAACCTTCTAACTATGTGACAATGTCTTTAACTGGCACAGGCCTTTTCTTGAAAGAATCCTCCCAGAACCTCTCCATATTCTAATATAAAGATTTACAAATCAAAGTATATTTGTTGGAAGAAGCTCAGTGTTTATTGACTGAAAAATCAGGATACAATTTGAACTTACATGCCCTATTAAATTAAGTTGAGTAGCATCTTAAAACTATAGGTAGTCTATCCCACAGACGGTTTAGAGATCTAATACCTACTTGCATACTTATGAGGGCAGGATACTGGCTCTAAGATCCCCTACCATCAATGGAGCCTAGGTGGTAACAAAAAAATGCTTGAATCCTGCTGGGCATACTACAATGAGGACTGACAGAATCCAGGACCAGCTGTGCATTACTTTTCGAAAGGGCCTCAAATTTAAACTATTTTCAAGCATAGCTAATTCTAATTTCTGTCCTAGATACTTGACCTCAGAAGCAGTGATTAGTTCATACATTTAAATTCAGTTTAGAAGTCTATTTAATCTAGGTCTTCATGGACACCCAAGGCTTTGCCAGGCACTTAGAGGACAGGAGGAAGCAAACCAGATAAGACCAACAATGTTCAGTGAAGAATGAGGTGATAGACAAATAAGCCCCTGTGGCTTCTTGGCCTTTTGGCTAACTAAGATCAGGTGACCCATGATCCTTTATGCTCATTATCATTACACAAAGGAATGATCTAGCATTCTTGAGGGTCTGTGCCTGGGTTATTCAAGCACAAGAAATTGTTTCAAACGTTGGCTTTGTCTTATGTGCTAGCATAAGAGCTTGGCACATAGTAAATACCAAGTAAATGTTCCGAACAAAATCAAGACTTGAAGCTTGATTGCATTACTACTCACCACAAACTTGATTCCACTGCAAATTTCATCAGTTGGTAGAAAGAGCAAGAAACCAAGCCTGTAACAATCAAAAGGTGAAACTTCTGACAGCCATTGTGACTTTTGATCCTTTCACAAGTTTTTCTTGGAATTTTTTTTTCTCATTTTCTGCTTACGAGTCTCTTCAGAATTTACAGAAGTAGTCTTGATTTCTCTGGAAAGAGACAACTTTCTAATGCAATTGAATAAGCTGGTATAAATTCTTCTTATGTAGAAATCATGCAAAGAGCTAAAATTCTCCTAGGAGCCATGATGCCTCATGTTTCTAATGCCTGCACTTGACTAGTAAGGAAGAAATATCAGA
The DNA here is from genome assembly GCA_035773235.1 of Eospalax fontanierii. Classification (NCBI taxonomy): domain Eukaryota; kingdom Metazoa; phylum Chordata; class Mammalia; order Rodentia; family Spalacidae; genus Eospalax; species Eospalax fontanierii. The sequence goes on along the minus strand of CM069544.1, from coordinate 34,222,874 downwards.
AGTTCAACTCTGGTCTGGGTTACATAAAATACTATATTTAGTTCTAAAAAACTAAATAATGATGATGATGATAATTCTACTAGAGAGGAAGTTGAATATAACAAAACAGACAACAAATGCCCTTAGGGTATAACTATTCTGAAGATATGTGCTTGGGAGGCCCAAGGAGGTTTCACAGAGAATGTGACTTTATAGGATGTATAAACTAAGAAGATTTTTACTGGAGGAATCAGCAGTGTGTTCATGAAATTAATGGTCAGATAGAAATTCATGCAATTTCTAGACCAAAGGTCATCTGTCACTTTCAGAAGTGATAACGACAATGAACTCGAAGAGTGATTTATAACTCACAAAGTCTTGTCCAAGCATTTCTGTTCACCTCCTGTGGTTTGGTCAAGAGACCCAAGTATTAGAGAACTTGATGACTTCTGGAGTCCACCCCCTCCCAGGCCAATTACAATGAAAATAGACACCCATCAGGAAGCAACAATAGGATATCAATTTATGAATCTTAGAAGGTGAGACTAAAAAGATGCCATGGTCACTTGAACATCTCATTTTGCCCCTGGAGAAGTGTCATCACAATGCTATGCAGTTAAAGGAGTGGACACTTTAACTGTGTGCATTCATGCCATACATCTGTAAATTCATCCAGGCCCCACTTGCCTCTCTGTAAAACAGTTCATGCTTCCTCAACTTTCTTTTAGCTTGTTTTTCCTCTCTATAAGGTTCTAAGAACCTGCCTTCCAGAAAACAAAGAACTCAGGAGATAAAGGTCTTATCAGGATAGAGCAGAGTTTTGAGACAAGTTGGTGAGGGGCTTGAGATACCTGTGGCGACAACCTTGCAAGCAGTTTTACCACTGAAAAGGGATCCCCTTCCACCTCTGGGGAAACTTTCACTTCAATGTGTTTGTAAGATCTAGGTTTGAGAGACGCAGCGGACAAAGGGACCAGAGACTGGAGCTAACAGGACCTGTTTATTAAGAGACCAGCTGAGACTAGCTTCTCTGCACTCGGGAGTAGAGAAATGCTAGCCCCCCTCATCTTGGGGCTTGGGCTCTGGGGAAACCAGGCTGGTGTGCCTGGCTCAGGATTGGGATGGAGAAGCTCCCCCAGGGAGAGTACAAGAGGGACGCTAACTCCTGGGAGAGGGAGATCAGCCAAAAGCCTCTAGCCCATTAGTCCCTGACTAGAGGGGAACCCTAACCCCCAGCTGGTCCATAGGCTCTTTATAGGGAGGGGATTAGGGTTCCCATGACATCTGCTTGATGTTTAAGGTAAACTTCTGGCCAGGAAGCAGTCCCTTTTTACAGCTGTTTGTGAATGCTGTACTTATTCAAGAAATTGTAAAAGTCACTTCCTTTCTCAGATCTCAGTGGACTCTGAGAGTCTGGCTGGAGTCACCAAGGTGTCTGTCCTGGGACTGCTGGGATGGGGGTGGTTGGGGCCTCCAGACACATCTTACATTGGTCACTGTCTTAAGCAAGTCTTAGGTTGATAATCTTCTATGATGTTGCCAGCTCATTCCATTGTGGTCTTAATTGATGGGAAGGTCCTTCTAAAGTTTTGATTTCTCTAAAAGAAGAAGGAGCCAACTGGGAGCCAGACTCCTCCGTAAGCTGTCATGCAAGCAATCATTTCTTTATCTAGTCACAAAGTGTTGGGAACCTATTTACATACAAAAAGTTACTGTTCTAACAGGGCAAACAAGAGTATAACCACTTGACATGTCAGTAATGAACTAAGTGCCAGCACTGAAGGTGAGTAGGATACAGTTTAGGTACAGGGAGGACTTGAGGCCATTAGAAAAGGTTGTGTTGAATGTAGGATGTAAGACCTTTTAATAAGATATACATGATGCCATACAAGTTTTTAAAAGCTCGTGAAGAAACTGATGGAGAGTGAAAAATATTCTAAAAAATAAAACAAGAGCAGCATTTTCACAGTAGCCATGAGGTTCAATTCATGGCTGAGGCAGGAGAGGCCAAGGCTGGGAAGATTTTGTAGGGTGTCCTAAGGAAAACTCAGCTTTGTAAACAATAGAAGCTATCTGAATCTTGTAAGCTGGAATGACATAGTCAATTTTTATTATTCAGGACATTATTCTACCTGTTATGAAGAAGTGACTCATTCTGCGAGCATCTGCTTACTGTTCTTGAGACTCACGGCACAGAATGAACAAAACAAAAATCCCTGTCCTCTCACTAGTTAGATCTTATGGAAATGATAAGCAGCAATGTGAACACGAGTAAATTATATGATGTCAGATATTAATGATGCTTCTGGGAAATAAGAGATGATTAAGAAGAGTTAGGGGTGCTGGGGCTTTCCAGGCATGATGGCATACACCTTTAATTGCAGCACTTGGGAAGCAAAAGTGCAGAAGCAGGTGGATCTCTGTGAAATCGAGGCCAGCCTGATCCATGTAGTGTGTTCCAGGCCAGCTGGGGCTACAGGGAGACCCTGTCTCAAAAAGACATTCCCCAAAGAATGTTGGAACTGAGGAATGAGGAGATGACTCATTGGGTAAAATACTTGCCATGCAAGCATGAGAATCTCAATTTAGATCCCCAACACCCACATAAAAACTGTGTACAGAAGTGCATGTCTGTCACCCCTGCCATGGAGGTAAGGAGTAGACCAGCTAGTGTAGCTGAGCCAGTGAGACCCATGTTCAGTGAGGAGACCCTGTTAAGGTGGCCTCCATAAGCACATGCATGTGTATACATACACACACACACACACACACACACACACGCACACAGGCATGATGGGGCTGAGCGTAGGACCTCTGCTACAAGTCTATATAAGGCATTATTTCTACAATAAAAAATAGGAATGTTCAGATATAGGAATATTCACATGGGCAGCAAAGTCTGCCTTTGGAGACTGGATTTGAGAAAGAAACATGGGCCTGAGAACAGGCTTCAGCATTCTGACAAAGGATCCTAATATTCCAAGGACTCAGATTATATAATGGATGGGTTGGGAAAGTAAGAGGCTCCAGAGGACACATCCTGATCCTGTAAGCATCTCACACTGCAGGGAGGGACACACACGGTCACAATGGGATCCTCTGAGAATAGGAACCTATATGGAGTGCCCTCCTGCCTGGGCTGTTAGAAAGACTGCTTTTCTCTAAATGAAATGTTCAGCAATAAGAGTACTTTGCAAATATACAATGTGACTTAGGTTTTTAAAGAATCGCTCTGGTTCCTGTGTTGAACGTCAAATGTAGGAAAATAAAATTAGAATAACAGAGTCTAGTCATCAGATTGTTGCAGAAATCACCACACCTAGGAGATAGACCCAACTAATATGGAATCTTTGGTGGTTTGAGAAGTGATTAGATTCTGAATATATATATATATATATATATATATATATATATATATACACATATATATATTCATATATATGAAGAAAAGGCATCTATATATGTGTTGATGAATCTGAAGTAGAGTGGGAGAAAAAGAGAGCTAAAGAATGACTCTAGGGTTTACGCTTTCTACTTCAACAAGGCTAGTGTATAGGAAGCCGAGACTCAAAGGGGGAAAACAGGAAGCTGGCTGGGGTGATAAGATGAATTAAAGTGATGACAATGGGCAGCAGAAAACGGAGGGATCCTCTCAAATGTGTCATGGGTGTAGAGGAACAGGATTAGAAATGACCCCCAAGATCCCAGCATGAAGCAGGTGCTGTTGTTATCGGCACAGTAGGGAAATCAGGCACAAAGCTTTCATACATTGTCCAATGTGTCAGAGGCTAACAGTCTGCAAACCCAGATCACATGTGTCTGATGTTTGAGCGCATGCTCTTAATTGTTGTAGTGCACGTTTTCCCTAGAAGAAGAAAGATGAATAGACAGGAGTTTTCTGGTTGGAAAGCACCTTTAGAACGTAATCTGTCCCCCAGTTTGCCCAAGAGGGCACTATGTGTGCCAGGAAAGTCCCATGGGATGGGCAAGGAAGAAGGGGGAATTTAGAGACTAGTGGTGGGTGATCCAGGAGGCTGTTGTGTTACTACCACTCTGTTACGTGTCACCCCTTCATGGTCTAAAAGAAGGTTAGCACGTGCCAGGCGTGCTGACACACACTGAGAAGATAACTTTTCAAGTCATGCTTACATTTTGATAAAGAAGAGTGCTGTCGGGTGAACTATGGTGTTCCGTGAGCATCACATCACCCTGTGCAGAGCTCCAAGGTCTTGTCTGCTATGATATCACCCTTCCCAAAACAAAAGCAAGGACACAGAGCACTATGGACTTGTTTCCCTGTAGAATCTGCCTCGTTTCTCTTCTCCTTGTGACAAAATTCATTTTTAGAAATGTACTTTCATTATTTTTAATTATGTGTATGTATCTGTGTGTAGATATGTGCACACGAGTGTGGGTGCCTGTGAAGGCCAGAAGCATCAGATCCCCCGAAGCAGAATTACAGTCAATTCTGAGTCACCCAACATGGGAAATGAAATCAAACTCGGGTCTTCTACAAGAGCAGTATGAGCTATTAACCACCTTTCCATCCCACCTTGTGCCGTATTCTATGGAAACATTTTTGCTTTTTAGTCTCTCTTGGGTCTTAGCTGCACTTAGAAAGGTTGTTGATGTCCTTTATACTATTAAATCCAACTCATACAACCCCTCTTCCTTATACTTCTGTTTTTAAAAATACCAGTTTTATTATTATTCAGGTATGATGAGGTCAACAGATCAGAAATAACAGCCATTGATACCAAGCAAGGGCTTGTGGTCCAACTCACAAAGAAGCCAGTTCTCTGTCACCATTTTTGTGACAAGAAAGAAGTTAACCGTGAGGCCAGCCAATAAGGAAGTCAAGAGCAGGAACAAACTCAAATCTGCCTCCCCAAGGATTGATAGTGGGGGAATTTACCACAAGGGGTGGAGCGGCTACTTATTGATTGCATGGTGAGAGGGCATGGTAGAGTTCTTTTGCAGACATAGTTGGTCATCATACCTTCTTAAGTAACTTTCTTTGCTAAGAGAATTATGTTCTACATAGGGGATTTTGACCTTTTGGCGTGTAAAGGTCTTGTCCAAATGAGCTGTCTTCTTCTGTGGTCCACTTCTTGAAACACCAGTTTCGAACCCACCTTAAGTGGTTTCTGAAGGCATCGCTATACACAAAAAAAATCCTGAGCACATTGTTTTTGAAGGAATCTATGTCAGCTGTGTCAGGGTCTTAGCAGAGTTCATTACTGAGAAGATGCTGGGTTATAATTCTAAGTCCCAAGGGGAAAAGACCTAAAGTCACCTGGGGAAGCAGAAGCATTGCCAGGAGACAGTGAGAGGGAAGGGAGACGTGTGGGCAAGTGTCACCGAAAGGAAAATTAGATTTTGAATTGGCTAGGACAATTTTTTCAGGCTCTCTCTGACTTTGTAGTATCTGATCCTGGGGATTAAGATAGCTGGAGAGTGAGCAGAAATATCAAGGTCCCAAACAAAGCAGGGGATTGAGGACAAAGCCAAGAACCCCTTAGAACTGACTGGTTTGGGGCCAGAGGGCTCTACAGGATTAGCAAGTTCTCAGTACACCGAAGATGTGTTTCATGCAGAGCAAAATCCAAAGTTAATATGTACGGTCACCTGAGGCTTTACCTTTTCGATCCTCTTTGCTGGAGTCCTCTCCTCACAAAGATCTCTAAATGTTGGTCTATCCCAAGTGTGACCCCTCACACTTTCTCTTCCCCCTCTCTTTTGGCTGGCATCGTGCAGCCTGTGGCCTATGTAACAGTTACACAATATCTTATTTCTACCTCCACCCACCCCCTGAACACCTTCACTTGGAGCTCTCATAGGCACCTCAAGTCTGCCAGAGCCCCCCCCCATCCTCCATTGCTCTAATGACTCAGTTCCCAATCCCAAGAATTTCTGTCCATCTTCCTCTTTTTCTCGAACTACATACTAATGATATAAGTATATCATTAGTAATCCTCTTCAGGTTTTCCTTCAAAATATAGATCTTAGAAAAAGGAAGGCTCAGGGACTCACACCGAACAGACTCAAGTTGCTTGCATGCCTTATGTGACTGAGATTCATTTCATGCAATTTCAAAGAAAACAGAAATATGAGAGAAAAATAACGTCTTTCAAAAGATACTGCATGACTAGGAGAAGCAAGAGTGTGAATTGTAATGAGGCAAGCTCTGCCTGTACCATATGCACTAACAGTCCACAAGCACTGTCTTTGCACTGCACTTCTTTAAACTGTTTAACTTCATTAGATGCAAAGAGGTTGGATCAAGCTTGAATGACTCTGCTCCACTTTTAACCTCAAAAAATGGAGTACTGATAACAAGTCCTCACCTGCTGCTGCTACTGGCCAGTGTGGCAGGGAAGGAAAGGAATGTGCTCCTGGTAAAGGAAGAAGCTAGGTGGGAGGTGGTGAAATTTACAGTAGAATCCAAGACAGTCCAAAGTGTCCCTGCAGCCCATAAAAGGCAGTTTAATTGGAATACTGATTTTTGTTGTTGTTGTTGTTCAAATGATTTTACCGATTGGAATGCATAATTTTTAAAATATGCAAGTTAAAAGTTCTAAAACATTGGGTTGGCAGGACAGCTCAGTAGGCAAAGATGTTTACTGGGCAAACCTGATCAAATGAGTTCAATCTCTGGGAGCCTCAGAAAGGTGGAAGGACAGAACATACTCTGATCTCTACATACTCTCTATCTCTCTGTCTGTCTGTCTCTCTCTGTCTTACACACACACACACACACACACACACTAAATAAAAATGTTTTTTTTAAGTTATAAGACCTGAAAATGGAAAGTCATGCTGTCTTCACATATTAGAAGGCAATTCTATTAAGATGATTATATTTCCTCCCAAATGGAGCTACAGATTCAGTGCAATCCTACCAAAATGTGTCAGTGCCCTTTGCTCAGAAGAGACAAATATATCCTAAAATCCACATGAAAATGCAAGAAGAGAGGGAGAGAGAGAACGAGTTAAAAAAGAACAAAGTTGAAGGAGTCACTTCCTGATTTCAAACTTATGCCAAAGCCACGGTCATTAATACTGTGTGAGGCTAGCAAAGGACAGATAAAGAGCTGAGTAAAATAAATGAAAAATCCAGGAATAAGTGCACAGATCATTCAGTGATTTTGTGCAAGGATGGCAAGACAATTCAATAGAAAAAGGATAGTTTTTTAAAAAAAAAAAATTCATAAGAACCTGGGCAAAAGAATGTGTTTGGAACCTTAGGTGGTACATGCCTATAACCCCAGCACTTGAGAGACGGAAGCAGGAGGTTCAGAAGTTCAAGGATAGTCTATGTGACATAGTGAATCCAAGGCCAGCCTAGGATTCATGAGACCCTGAAACAAACAAACAAGCAAACAAAATAAAACAGAAAAGGGGAACCAGAACTATAGCTATGTGGTACAGCTCTTTCCTAGCATGTGTGAGATCTTAGGTTCAATCCCCAGTGCTGCCAAAAGTAGCAACAGCAATTATAAATATAATTTAATAATAATAATATTAATATATTAATATAATTTGAATTAAATTACAACATTTTTATCTTAAAATAAAATATTTAGACTTTGGAAAGACAATCTGAAGAATAGGATATTTTCCAATCAAATATTTGATACCCAGTCTAACAGTGCCTCAAAAACTTAAACATAATTACTATTTGAGCCATAAATTCTACATATATACATATGAGAGAGAGAGGGAGAGGGAGAGAAAGGGAAAGTCAAGAGAATTAAAAGCATGTACACACAGAAGAACAGCACATAAATGTTCACAGCAGCTTTATTTACAATAATTAAATGTAGAAACAACCCAAATATCCATCAAATGATAAATAAGCAAATATGGTTATTATCCTAAGGAATTTCATCCTATTATAAAAAGGAAAACCAGGTGTGGTAACACATGCCTTTCATCCCAGAACTCAAGAGACAGAGGTCGACAAATCTCTGTAAGATCCAAAGGCCAGGCTGGTCTACATAGCAAGTTCCAGGCCAGCTTTGGCTACAAGAGACCCTGTCTCACAAACAAAATAAAACCAAAAAAGGAATGAAGTATTGCTATGTGCCACACCACAGATGAACCTGGATAGCATTATACTCAGTGCAAAACATCACAAAAGATCAAGTGTTATATTGTGTCATGTATATGGAATGCCCGGCATAAACAATTGACCAAAACAGAAAGCAGATTAGTGGCTGACAGAGATTCCAGGAAAAGGAAGGGGAAACGGGAGTTTCTCTGAATGGCTATGGTTCCTTTTAGTGGTAATGAAAATGTTGCAAAATTAAATAGTGGGGTCTGTTGCACAACTCTCTGAATATACTAAAAAGCTGCTGAATTAATAGTCCATACTTTTTGTTTATTTTGTTTTTTTGTTTTTGTGAGATAAGGTCTCCCAGTAACCCTAACTGGCTTGGAACTTACTATGTAGACAAGTAGCTAGCCTTGTTCTCACAGAGATCTGCCTGCCTCTGCTTCCTGAGTGCTGGGATTCGGGCGCCATTTGTCCCGTCCAGTGGGTTTCAACGGTGAGGCTTGAGACTCTGGAAACCTGGAATGAGTGGGGACAGACAGACGGACACACAGACACACAAGACAGAGACATAGAACAGACACAAACAGACAAAGACGACCTGGGCAACGTGTCCAGGTCACGGACACACAAGACAGAGACGTATGAGGACAGACACACATGACGACCTGGGCTCTTCAAACAGGCCGCGCTTTATTGTTTCAGGGGGTATTTATAGTTTTGGGGAATCAGGAATGCAGATACATCCATACAGAAATGTGGTAATTAACAGAGAGGCACTATCTCTAACCTTCAAAGCCCACCAGGAAGTTGTATGCATACCAGGAAGGTGGCACTAAGAGGGGGAGGCAGGGGCTTTGAACCAGGGGAGTGCTAAGACCCTGGTGCCATCTGGTAAGCAGGCCCCAGGACATTCCTGTGAAACTTAGTTACAAGGATCAAAGACTGAGTTTACCTACAGGTGGTCGCAGGGGGGTGGAATCTCCCTAGAGCTGATTTCTCTGAGATGAACTCAAACTGCAAGCTGGCTATTTTCTCTGGCTCATGGCTTACAACAGGATGGCCAGCTCACTGTTAATTTTTAAAAAGTCTGTATTAAGTATATACACAGAACTCTCTTTTGGGTGCCAATTATGCTTCAATAAAGGTGTTGAATTTTTTAAGATAAAATTTAAAAAACACATAAAAACTTAAAACCCCTTATAGACCACTTCCCTCTACTAGCCCGGGTACTGCAATCCAAGCTATCATAGTTTCTGCAAAGTTAATCCTCACTGATGTGACTTCTGCCTTGCTAGATAGCGCCTCACTCTCAACAGAAGTCTTATTCTCTAATCAAAACAGCATCTGCTTCTCAAAATGTAAATGAGGTCACCCAGGCTCCATCAGCCTACTTAGGCTCCCATGGCTCTGCTTTTCCAGGACTTAGATCTACAACTCCCTGGAGAAATGGTTCCATAACTAATAAAAGTTTGAAGCTCCTTTCAGGACAGATGTGCTGACAGCAGTTACCTGTCTCGTTTTCCTTCAAATGGAAGTCTTCTATGGATGCAGAACGCCTAGAGTCAGAGGCAGAGAAACACAGGAGCTGAACTAAACCAAAATGGAGCATACTTCCCACCCCATCAGAGCCAAAGCTCTGCCTTCCCTGTCTAGAGCCCTCAGAAAACATTGAGATAGCATCTCTGCACCCTCATCCCCAGTCAGAATGGCTATCATCAAAGGAAAAAACAAAACACAGCAAATAATGCAGGGGAAAGAACCTTTGCATACTGCTGATGGAAATATAAATTAGTCCAGCCACTTTGGAAATCAGTGTGAATGCTCTTCAGAAGAACTAGAACTCGTCCTGTCATATGATTCAGCTATACCCTCCCTGAGAATATCTGATGGGATCTAAGCCAGGTACCACAAAATACTTGCATATCCATGTTTATTGCTATACTATTCATAATAGTAGAGTTATGGAATTGTGCTGGTAGATGGATGAATGGGTAAGAAATAGGCGGTATATGTATGCAACAAAACATTCAGTCATAAACAAGAATGCAGTGTCATTTGTAGGAGAGAAGGGTTACTATTGACAAAGAGGAAGAGGGCCCTGGGGAGAGGAGAGAAGGGACAGAGGATGGTAACACGAGCGAATATAACTAAAATGCATAATATGCATGTAAGAAACATCACAAGGAGACCCACTGTGTATTACACAATTGATATATGCTAATTTATGTTCTAAAACATAAATATAAGAATTTTCAATATATAGGTTTTAATAAGCTTCTTTGAGGTACAACTTACAATAAATTGCATTTATTTAATGTATTCAAGAAATAAAACAAGACATAAAAACAAGACAGGTATAGTGGGCACATGCCTATAATCCCACTACTTTGGAATTGGAGGCAGGATGATCAAGAGTTCAAGCTGGGCCAGGCAAGCTATATCAGTAGGTTAAGGCATTTGCTGTGCAAGCCTGGTGACAGGAATTGGATCCCCAAAATCCATGTAAAGATGCAAGGAGACTCCACAAAGTTGTTCTCTGACTTCCACACGCATGCCGAGGCATGAGTGTGCCCATACTCACACATAAATATCCCACGTACACTCACACACACAATAATAATAAATTAAAAAATAATTTTATATGTATAAATGTTATGGTATGTAAGTACACTTATGTGCGGTACCCAAGGAGGACAGATGAGGATATTGGATGCCTTGGAACTTGAGTTACAGATGGTTGTTAGCCACCATGTGGGCGCTAAGATTCAAACTTGGATCCTTTGCAAGAGCAAGCAGCACTGAGCCATCTCTCCAGCACCATAAAAATTTTGTTTTTGAAAAGAAATCTATGGTCATTCAGTTAAATAGTGAACTGGAGGCCAGCCTGGTCAACCTGAGATCCTGTTCAAAAACCAGCAAATGATTAAAAAAAAAAAAAACTGGAAAAAAAAAACCTCATTAAGAGATAATTCATGTAATGAGCACACTAGGTTGTAGCACTCGAGAGCTTGGCTCCATTCCTGCTCAGCCAACTAGCAAGCATTTTTTGAGACTCAGGCTCTAATCTACTGAGCCCTATTCTCCAGGCTCTAACCGCCAAGTCCCATTCCACTTGGAGAAGAAGGTGTATCTTATGCATGTGATAAACAAGGCTGGTATTCAAGAGCTTGCTGCTGAAAAAGTCTAGAAAGCACATGGGAGACACACAGGAGTGCAGATGATCACCACTGTGGACAACTCCTGAGGCTCCTCTTCATCTTCAGAACAGACCATTAGAAAAGGAAGAAGAGCTGCTCATTGGACTTGAGAGAGTGCTCTGCTTCCTCCTGACTGAGGTCTCCTCTCTTCCAGGCAGCCCACCCATGGCTTCTCTCCCAGGCTTTGCCACACTGTCACCTGCCTCTCCCACAAGATTTGTATCTGAGTCATTACCCAGTTCTCAGGAAGGAGTACATCAGCAGAGACTGAGAACGCACCTTAAGCCCTGAGACTTTCAATTGTCTATTTCAGATTGACTACAGACCATGTCCCTGCTGTTGCTAGTGCTGAGCCTGGGGTTTCGGCTTCATCATACAGCAGGTAAGAAAGGACGGGGGAGGAGCCTGGGAAAGAGAAGCAGATGGTGATCCCTAGCCACGGCGCGCGCTGCCGATCTGTGTGTTCCTCTGGCTGGGGGCTTTCTTTGAAAGGAAGAGTGGTTACTGGCTTTTACAAGCAACACAAAAGACTGGTTCCTAGGGTGGGAACTTGTCCCCATCTTGTAGAAACAGAGGCTGAAGATGCTGAGCTATCTTTCTCTACCATCAAATGATTTTAAGGAAACAGGACTAGATAGACCACATACATATGAACTGATGCAAGAAAGCAATGATGTCACACAACTATCCCTTCCCCTCTGTCAGGCACAGAAAGGAGATAATGACTGGGGCACACAGAGCACTTTGAAACTCTAATGCAACTCCGGCATGTGAGTTCTTTTTAAAAGCAACGGTGGTAGCCATTGGTCAGTCATGCCTTAATGAGGACTGAATTGAATTGAAAAGTCAGAGGCCTCCTAAAGCCCCAATGAACAATGAACCTGAAGGCTATAACTTTGAACTTGAAGAAAGGACATCTAGTGGAGGATGTGGTTGAGCTGGGAGAAAGCAGTTTCAGAATTGCTTGCTTCCCTGGGGAAGGTACTTCAGATCACTGGGGTGTTCAGTGTATGTTCAAGAGAACACTAGGACATGAGAAGACTCAGGAGTCGGGACAGGGCATTAGATGCCCCAGGGAAAGCAACACTTTGGCGCCAGATAACCTTTTGCTGAGTGGTCTCCTGCCGTCCTGTCCTGTCCAGGTAGTCCCACTCTACTCTTCCCAGCCATACACCTTCCCTTCCTGTGGACTACCTACCTTGATCTGTCACTAGGGATACATATTTGGCACATTTGTCTTTTGGTTGTGAGCCTGAGTCTTTAATAGCTAAGCTGTCTCTCCAGCCCTATTTGGCACATTCTTAAAAAACAAAACAAAACAAAAAAAAAACACCATAATATTCTGCCTCCTATCCTTCCCCTTGCTAAAGGAACACTTCCTGCTTGAGACATGCAAGCACTGTGTGCCAAACAGCTTCAAGTTTCCGTAAAGCCATAAAATGACCAATGACCAAAGAAGGGTCTGTCTAGAGTTCTGATGCTCTGACAGGCCTGGGGATTTCAGGAGGAACCTTCTGGAGTATGCAAGGGCGGCATCTTTAGCCCTCACTGGATCTATCTGTAGAGGAAGGACTGTTCCTTATAAGACGAACAGCACAAGGCACTGACTCTGAATTAGGTATACGAAGGGAATAAGAAAATGTAGGGAAGAGTTCACACATTTGTGAGAGGGCTTATCAATGCGTAGTATTGTGTAAAGCGATTGATAGATCCCTTTAGTCCTCACAATACTCATTTGGCAGGTAAAGAAACTGAGGCTCAGGAGAACTTTTTAATTTATCCAAGATTACGTAGTTACTACGTGGTGTATGAAAGATTTCAACAAAGCTGATGTTCCTTCTGCCTTACCCAACTACACTGTTAAGAGGTTATAATCAACAAAGCATAAATCGTCCAAGCTGGAGGTGGGGTTTGGACATAAGTCTGAATATAAATACAAATTATGATGACTATTCTGAGTGTTTCACAAAATTAAACTATATATGTGAGGAATTAAGCAAAAGGAAACAAAGCCCAGCACTTTCTTGCTTTCTTCGTGAACTTGGAATTCTTTCTCTTTCTTTGAGGTAATTTCAGTTAAATGAACATTTAGACATGTCTTCTCTTGTGTGTTTTCAACTTTGTCGTTATATGGCTTTCTAAAGTATGTTGATTTCAAATGAAAGTACTTGGGGAGAGGAGAGAGCACCTACAAACAAAGCTGAGAAATGGTGACGATCTGTTGGGGGGAAGGGGAGAGGCCTAGGATAGAGACAAAATGGACGATGATCTTGCTAACTCTGTGCATTCATTTGTTTAGACTTTTGTTTATAAGAGTTACATATTTGGGTATTATTTATAATTAAAATACAATTTTAAGAATATAAGAAGACTTTAAAAAGAATCTGAGAGCAGTCAGGCTACAACATTTGGTGTCTGAGGAAGTGGCCAGACTGAAGACCTCCCTTCCTTCCTTGCTCCATACGCAGTCCTAGAACTGCACTTGTCATTGAAAAAAGAATTTATATATATACATATATATATATATATATATGTGACTTGCCTCAGTGTGATTCCTTACATATTTCTATTTTTCAATTCTAAAAGTAATACTTATAGCAATATTCAGTCATTATGGATAAGTAACAAATCAAATGGCTCTAAAATAGAAAAATTGTGGTGCATAAGTAGAATAAATTATTATAAAGCTTAGAAATAAATTAATTACAAAGCATATCATTATATCTTGAATTTAGTAGTATAATCCCAGAAAGATGATACACAACAATATTTAATTAGTTAATTAATTTTATGTGTATGAGTGTTTTGCTTGCATATGTGCAAGTACACCCATGTCGTGCAATGCCTACAGAGGTCATAAGATGGCGTCAGATTCCCTGGAACTGGGGTTATGGACAGTTTTTAGTCACCATATGGGTGCTGGGAACTGAACCCAGGTACTCTGTAAGACTACTGAGCCATCTCTCTAGCACTTACAATAACTTTTTAAAAAATCATTTATTTATTTATTTATTTTTATTTTATGTGTGTACATGTTGTGCCTGCATGTATGTAAGTGTACCTGTGTCTTGCAGTGCCGGAGGACAGAAGAGGGCATTGCAAACTGAAGCTACAGACAGTTGTTAGCTGTCATGTGGGTGCTGGGATTCAAACCCAAGTCTTCTTCAAGAGCAGACAGTGCTCTTAGCCACTGAGTCATCTCTCCAGCACCCCCACAATATCTTATTTGATACATACATTGCTCAAGCATCTGGAAGTGTACTAGATAAAGCTGAAATTAAAAAGCGCTTGAGAATCACAAGAGTCAGGTGTCAGTTACTTTTGGAGGCGGTAGTTAGGATCATTAGTAGTGTTCGTCAGTAAGTGGTGGGTTCCCAGATATTCATCTAACTTTTCAAAACTTTTGAAATTGCTTTCAGAACTTTTCTTTAAGCTGTTCTATTGTAAAATATATCATACACACTAAAAACCACATGAAGTTAGTGTAAAGCTTGACATTTCTGAGCACTTTAAGAAATACCTCCAGATCATTCATCAGCTCCCGGGGAATTTACCTGCCGAGGTGACATAGCCTCTTCCCCAGACCACTGCCCACAGCTCTGCTCTTTGCGCCCCTTCCTCCATAAAACAAATGGCTACAGGCCATTCAGTAAGGATGTATGTATCCTTTATAGATTTCAAGTCAGCAAATATAAGTATCCCTTATTTAAAAAAATTTTTTTTACATGTATGACTGTTATGTCTCCATGGAACTGGAGTTGAGAAAGGTTGTTCCCTGCCATGGGATGCTGAGACTAGAAACTAGGTCCTCTGCAAGAGCAGCCAGTGCTCTTAACTCCTGAGCCATCTCTCCAGCCCCAAGTACCCTTTATTTTTAAGTGATTGTGTATTTCACTGGAAGTGTTGTAAGTTATTTAACCAGTCCCCTGTTGATAGACATTGAAGTTACCTCAATTTCTGGATGAATGCTTGAAAAACACGTACCACCTAAAGACTGTGGTGAAAGCTGACTCTGAATTTGATTCTGCACATGCACATCACAATTAACTCTTTCCTTACTTACATGTTCTGCAGATATATTATCTACAAAGTTTTAACTGAAACCTGACTTTTAACATTTTCATATTAAAAGTCTTTAAGTTTACATACAGTAAAATTCACTCTTTCACTAGAAGTCTGTAGTTGATAAATACTCACTCATATAACCACTCCCACAATCAAGATCTGACATCATTCACCAAACAAACAAACAAGACACGTTTCCCCAACCCTTAGGCCCAGTAACCACTGATCTGTTCTCTGTCCTCATAGTTTTAATCTTTTCCAAAACAGTATATAAATGGGATCAAAAGTCAGATATTCTTTATATCATTACTTACATGTTTTTTTTGTTTTGTCCTGACTTATTTATATATGAGGCAAAATTTAAAAATCAAATAAGTTAAACTTTCAGAAATACACATAAAATTCTAAATTTCCAAAGACTACTGTCAATTAAGTACTTTATTAGTCACTTTTTATCGTTTCCAAACCAAGTTACTAACTTAAGTTTCCCCAACACTAATATATTTTTTAAAAATATTCTTGTTGGTTCACTGAGAATTTCATACAATGACTCTTGATCATATTCAGATTCCTCTTCCCCATTCCACACCAACCTTATCCCACCCAACTTCATGTCTTCTATTTATTATTGTTTTTCTTTTTTAAAACGGCTATGGAGTCTAATTTGTGTTCTCAGCATCTTAATTGCTGCCTACTACACTTCTACGTTGCTTTAGTGGGCAGATGCTGTGCAATCATTTATTCATTCTCTCTCTTGCAGAACCTGCCCCAATTTTCAACCCGGTGTTCCTAAGTTCCATTACATCTGTTGACTGTTGAGATGTACAAATATGATAAGATAACTTAGAATCACCATGGAAATATGCCTTGAGGTGTGTCTGTGAGAGTGTTTACAGAAGACTCACCCTGGATGTGGGGTGGCTCTATGCCGTGGGCTGGGGACTGAATAAAGAGGAGACAGTGAGCTGAGTGGGAGCGTGCATCGCTCTGCTCACCGACTGCGGATGACCAGTCAGCCACCTCACATTCTTGCCACCAGGTCTTCCTAACATAAGGGCCTGCATCCCCTCAGACTGTGAGCTAAAATAGGCCCTTCCTTCTTTCCATTGCTTCTGGTCAGCTATTTTGTTACAACAATGAGAAAAGCAACTAATATTACAAGAAGTGGAATCTGGCCAGGAGAGGATTTCTAAAATGAGCAGCCTCCGCGTGCAGTGCTCACACAGAGAACACAATATGAACCAGATGCACAGAACAGGAACTTCAAAGTTTTTTGAAGAATAAAAGCTGTGTGAAAATGCCTTCTGCCCTTCTCGAATTCTAAGTGCACTGTATAAAAAGTTTAAAAAATTTTTAAGCTTCTTTTGTTAAATGGAAAAAAAAAGTATAAAATTAGCTTAAGGAGGAAACTATCTTGGGAGATAATGCAAATAATTTGTTTAGTGTTTCCTGAAGATGTGCCAGGTGCTAGCTGTCATCAAGGCCTGGTTGCAAATAAAACGCTTAGCAGACCCCAGAGTTTTCAAAAAGACTTGAGCATTATCCAAGTTAGGTGTCTTTTGTCATTTGGCTTAGTTAAGTGTCCCAAATGAATGAGGGAATTTATGATTACTTTTATTTTTAAAATTGTAGAAAGTTTCCAGTTTTCTCCTTTATCTGACAACTGCAAAAATTCAATGCTAGATTGAAGCTTACATCAGTTACTGTGTGGTATATGAAATATAAAACAAAACTTCTTTAACATACAGCTAAAAAATTTACCTGTCCAATGCTTTATGCGTTGTGTTGTCTATACATCACAATGTCTATACATGCAGAGTCATCAAGAGCAGAGACGAATGTGTGTTATGGACAGAGTTGAAGCTGAATTCCAATTCCATGGCCACCACTCTCTGACCCTGAGCAAATTTTATCACCTTTGAAAGCCTCATTTTCCTCAATGGTAAAGTACGAATAGCAACTCCCACCTTAGAAGGTTGTTGGAAGGACCAAATAAGATGAAGATATAATGGTTAGCTTAGTGTCTGGCTCATTGTGTTTAAGGAAACTTGATTATTGTTCTTTTGCCCAGTAATATTCCAAATGCAAACTAGTGTCATAACTGCTTCACAGATGTTAACATGCATGTGAGTCATGGAGTTCACCCCAAACTTGCTAAAAATGTAGGTTATGATTGTTTAGGTTTGGGGCAAGATTCTACATTTCTAACTCTCAGGTGAAGCTGAAAACTGCCTTTTGGATGAGCAGACGGTAAAAGGTGTTTGTAAGCACAGATGTTTGATTTGCCTAGCTAATATTTTTCAATACTATCTGCATATTAGAAACTCTCTGAAGAATTGTTTAAAAAACTGATGTCTGCTCCACCTCCATAGGAACTTCATTTGAAGATGTCAAATTAGGGTCTGGACATGAGTATTTTTTAAAAGCCTCTGCTGTGCTGTGTATATCTTGTTCCTCACAGGTTCACTCATTAGATGCTCCAGTATGGTAGTGTTGAGTGGTGGAATATTTAAAAGATGGGGCCTAAGAGAAAGACTGATTAGTTCCCAAGTGTGCCACCATCATAAAGCTCATGAAGGCATTGCACCTGCCTTTGAAGAATGGGAATTACAAAGGGAAACCATCCCAGATGCTTGGTGGCCTTCTTCATCTGCCCAACTCCTTTTCTGATTCTCCATCACGTGATGACACAGCCAGAGTTGGATGTGGGCACCATGCTTTTTAGAAGCCCCTCCATCACCAGAATTTATAGCCTCACTATAAAGCACACAGCATTAGTTATTGTTTTAAAACAAGACTAAGCAGACTAAGGCAGTGTCCCAGTGTCCCATGTCAGACAGGCTGAGGCCCTCTTCTTGGTGACACTAGTGTGCAGCCAGCCTTAAGTAAAAACCCTTCACAGAACTGTTTACAAGAGAGTGTTTTCATTTCCTCTTTAATTTACAGAAAGTAGAATGTTTTAGAATTTCAAAAGTATATTGCAGTTCCTAAACCTCTCATTTTATGAGATGTAATCAAGCATGAAGCTTTGAGTGTCTTAGAAGCTATAACTGGGGCAAAATTAGACTAAATAACAATCGTTAGTTATTCTGTATTATGGTTTATGATTTATGTAGGGCTAATTGTTCTTTCCTCTTGTGAAAATTAGCAAAAAACAAATAATAGTCACCTGTCTGAAAGGTTCACACTTTATGTCTACGATCCCCAGCATATACTCTGCAAGGCTGGGGTGGGAGATGGGAAGGACTCGAAAAAGAGAAGGAGCTGTGTGTTTATTAAAGGCTGGGGCAGTGATGAGGGAAGTTCTGCTGTATGCTACGGGGAGTTCCAGAGGAAGTTACAGGCGTTCTCTCTCATGAGAAGAAAGCTTGTGTGGTAAATAGACTTGCTAAATACAGCCAGTGAAGTCTCCAGTCCATCCAGTTCTTCTTGTTACTCAGACACATAAGTAACCTTCCTTGCAAACCCCCATCTCCCTCCCTGTTTTCTGTTTTAGCATCTGTAATTAAAAATATATTTTAAAATTATTTTTATTTTATGTGTATGAGTATATTGTCTGCATGCATGTAAGTGCACCTGTGTCATGCAATGACCACAGGGATGAGAAGAGGATGTCAGATCCCCTGGAACTGGAGTTATGGATGGTTTTTAGCCACCATGTGGGTACTGGGATTCAAACCTGGGTCCTCTGCAAGAGCAGCCAGTGCTCTTAACTGCTGAGCCAGCTCTCTAGGCCGTGGCATCTATAGTTTTAAAAGGCTGATATACTATAAAAAGAGTAAAAACAGTAGTAAATTCCTAAGCCTGGTGCACAGAAGATAGCTAATGCAATTTGATAGATGATAAATAATTATGATTCTCCCAGAGTAGATTTGATACAAAGTATCTTTTAGTTATAAGAGAGCAAAAGATTTAAAGGTGCTCCTGTATTTGCTACTTTTCTCATTGTCGGTGACAAAATGCCACACAAAAGCAACTTAAAGAAAGAAGTGTTTATGTTGGCTCACAGTTTGAGGCGATCATGGCGGGGAAGGCCTGATGGAAGGTGTGAGGTGGCCAGCCATGTTACATCTACAGTCAGGAAGCAGAGAGCGATGAATGGTGATGCTCAGCTCACTTTCTCCTTTTTACTCAGTCTCGAATTCCAGTCTATGGGATGATTCCATCCACATTCAAGGTGGATCTTCCCAGCTTAGCCAAACTTCTCCATAAACCCCCTCAAAGACCTGTCTTGGAGCATGTTTCCTACATGATTCTAAATCCCATCAAATTGACAGGATTGACCATCATAGTTCCCATCATAAAAGGTTTCACCATTAAGTGCAAGACCCATTATGGGACTGTGATCATAATGCATGCAACCTTGTTATCACATATATGCATGGATTCTACAAAATGGGGTTGTGGAGGCTGGAGAGAAGGCTCAGCAGTTAAGAGCACTGGCTGTTCTTGCAGAAGACCCAGGTTTGAACTCTGACACCAACATGGTAGCTAACAACTGGCCATAACTCCAGTTCCAGGGGATCCTATGCCCTCTTCTGTCCTCTGAGGGCACTGCACAATGCTGGAGCACATACACACACACAGGTAGGCAATACATTCATACACGTAAAAGAAAAATAAATAAAGAAGACAAAATGAATCATACAGGGAATTATGCACCACAGTGTTGCTTTTTACTATCACTACCCAAGGGGCTTCTCAGCCTGGCCCAGCAAGCGCAGGTGTGATCAGCACTGTTTTTCATGAGAGCACGCACCTTATAACCCCTGCTATGGCGCAGACTGCACAAACTAGTACTGGGCATATACGTACTCCTCAGTTCGACGGATCTGTAGAAGTGTGCACTAATGCCGTAGTGGTCAAGGCGGGAATGGATGTAAGATTTAAACTTGCCAGTCATTTTTGATACAGCTTATGTATGCATATCACTATTCAGTGTGCTGTGTCGCAACCAATACTGGCCAATTCATGTAATCTCTTGCCAAATACCATTTGTTCAGAAGTAAACATAGTCCAACTCACATTCTCTCTCTCTTCTTCACCACTCTCCCCATCTCTGTTCCCTCCCCCTGTCCTTAACTGAGATTTAGTATGTATTAGATACTAGAAAAATACCAAAGCAAATTTCATCTGGATATTAACTTCAAAAGTTTGAAGGATAATGGAAGGAAATTTTTGAAATAGAAGAGGCTTGTGTGCTGGGTGTGGTGCTACTCACTGGTTCTCCCAGCACTCAGGACACTGAGGCAGGAGGATCTTGAATTCAAGCCCAGCCTGGGATATAATAGTAGACTCCGTCTCAAAATCAAAAAAAATTTAAAATGGAATGATAGTGTGAATCATTCAACCAGCAGAAAGCCCGAAAGTTACTCACACTGTAGAATCAGATCAGGGAGTGGACAGCTGCCCTGGTTAGTTAAACTAATGGTATACACCTAGAATCTATAAACTCAGGTAGCTAAGGCAGGAGGATCACCAGCCTGGGCTGCAGAGTGAGACCTTATCAATAATAGAAATAAAAAGTAGTGGAGAGAGGGATGAAGGAGAGAAAGAAGAAACTATTCTGGCTAATAAGGAATCACCATGCATTCTATATATGGACTACTATTTTCCCAAGAATTAAACCATCACCTGAGAGAAAGTTTTTTGTGTCTGCTAGCTGCTAGACCTGTATTCTACCTTGCCCAATTTCCCTCCATACTGAGAGATAGACACTAACCTCATTCCACAAAAAAAGAGTTGAGATCCATTGGCTCACTCAAAGCGCTTTCCTAACCTAGATACAGTGAACCCAAGCTCAGAGAATGACAGGGATCTCCTTATGAGAAGACAGCAGAAACTCCTACCACACAGGGACGCATCTCAGTCCCCCATTCTAGAACTGAAGTGTGACATAAAGACAGACAACTGTGAAATCTTTCCCTTACAGCTTTATTCACGGTGACAGTTCCTAAGCACGTGTACACAGTAGACTATGGCAGCAATGTGAGCCTGGAGTGCGATTTTGACAGAGGAGAATGTGGAGAACATGAAGAAATAAGAGCCAGTCTGCAGAAGGTGGAGAACAATACATCCTCTTACAGTAAGAGAATCACTCTACTAAAGGAGCAGCTGCCTCTGGGGAAGGCCTTATTCCACATCCCCAGGATCCAAGTGAGAGATTCAGGACAGTACCACTGCCTAGTCATCTGCGGGTCCGACTGGGACTACAAGTACCTGACGGTGAAAGTCCAAGGTGAGTGGTTTTGAGGACTAGATTCCACAGAGGCATCTCTAAAGCAGGACCTTCAAACAGCTGCAGGTGACAGCATCGCACTAACAGGAGCTCCAGCAACCTGGAGACCGGGTTTAAAGTGACTATTTCCAAGGGGGAAAATACACCTGCACAGAAGTATTTTCTGACAGCTGGTATAAAGTCAAGGTAAGTAGGAGTGGAAGACGTAGATAGAATGGGGCTAGAGGAAGCCAGGACAATGAGGCCTGGCAGGTACCATAGGAGCTTTGCCTAATTCACAGTTCTCCATGGACTGTTCCTGACTTGCTTAGTAAGCTATTCTTTTTAGTAGCCTGTCCCTCTAGAGTTGGTTAAACACCAGTTGCCCCTCATTAATGAAGTAAGATATCAGCATAGTGAGCAGCAACCAGACAGGCATCCCCATCCCACACCCAAAGTAGCTGAATAGAATAGAATAAATAGATCAGGGTGTAACACACAGGAGAGCTAAGCACTGTTTTGTGAATCTCTTATTTTAGGGTGCGTGGGGGGAGGTGCTGAGTCATGGTATCAAGACTTTTGGTCTCACTTTGCTTCACTACAAGCTAAAACTTTGGAAAACATGGATGAAGCCTATGTCTTATCGATTGCAGTGGAAATGGTCAAGATCTAGAAAAGTGATAGGGATGGCCAGAGAGAGCCTAGTTACAGCCATGACTGTTCCATTTCTCTGAGTTTAAGACCTGCTTCACCCCGAAAGAGCCAAAACCTAAATCTTAGGAGAAGTTTCATGCTGTGCTTGTCCTTGGAAAGGTCACTGTAGGTAAGACATGGCAGAGACGAAAGAGTAGATTAAGCATGTTCAACGGCCTGCACTTATTGGATCTTCTGTGTAAACTGTGCCATCCCTATCCCACTAATTCGGCCACAGAGTATTGTCTCTGCCTTCTGGAGGGTCTTTGGGCTCAAAGACTCCAAAGACGATTGGTCTTGAGAGCAGTTGTGTGACTATGACCTGATGCAGAAAAGGACATGTTGAGAGGATTAGACACAAGAGCGAGTACTGATTGAACCTGTGTCCTTAAGTCATTTCACCTTTCATAGCCTCTTGTTTTTCTTATTTCCTTTTTAAAATTTTTATCGAATTTTTGTGTACTTCATACAGAACCCCTTAATCATCTTCATACCTCCTTCTCCACTGGCACTCTCCTGTCACCCCCACCCCCACCCCCACCACTGGATTTCATGCATTCTGTCATTTGTGTTAAGGCCTATCAAGTCAGGTTGGTGTCCCCAGACAGTAGTTGTTCCTACCACACAGGCTTTTATAAACATTAAAAGCAACGATAAAGAACTGAGCATGGTGCCTGGATTAAAGTAACCCGAGGTTTTGGTTAAAAACCTTCAGTTACTGCAGGGACAGTCATCTCCCTACACTCAATCATCAGTGAGTCACCTGGAGAGCCACCAGATGTGGCTGCAGCTCCTAAACTCTGCTTTCCACAGGCAGGAACTTTAGAGCATGGATGCTAGTGTACGTTCCGTGGATATGAGAATGTGAGCTGTGCGTTCCCAGGAGTTCCCAGTAGGAGACTACTGCACTTCACCCCTGCAGCACTGGCCTCACGATCATCCATCCTATTTGAATTCTGTAGTGCATCGAAGGCCTTTGGGTGATTGGCGGGGGGCATCCATCTTCTCTGTCAGCCGAGGCCACCTCTCATTCCTGAGAACACATCCTTTTCCTCGGCTGTACCAGGACTTCTCAGGTCTGGGGAGATTTCTCAAAGCAGTGGTCATCGCGTGGGGATGTATCGCACCACATAGACTCTCTTAGGGAAACATGAGCACAGGCAGCTTCATGAAATGGGTTCCCACGTCGTCATCTTCCCCAAGAACTCTTCCCACAATTGATGAACCCGAGAATGAGCCTTCCAGGCAGGTTTTCGGGGTTCCCCTAAAACACTTCCTCTTTTACTATTGCTTTTTCCTCCTTGATGGAAAGACTATGTCTCTTTCACAAGTAACATCCATTGCCCCAGGGTTTAAGACCTTACACATAGTGCTAGACAAGAGAGAATGGAAACACTGATACCTTACGGACCAACAGGACTGACCCTTTTGCAGGGCCAGGTATCAAATTCTTTGTTCTCAACAAAACTGTGAGACAATTAGGCCCCTTACCTAGAGATATTAGCTGATACTAAAAAATTAATAATTTTTGCCAGATATATCATTCAAACCACTTCTAATTCCCGCCAATTAATTCATACAAACAAAATTTCTTAGCCCTAGTAGCTATAAGAAAATGAAAAACGGAAATGAAATTAATGTTGAGTTCTGCCTCATAGGGTGGTTCTAAGCATAATCCAGATGTGTTCTCAGATTCGTGAATAACTTGAAAGACACACATTTCCAGTAAATTTTTATTTTTATGTTTAATAATCACTATATTATTCATAATATTTTACATCTTGATACTATGCAATGATAATGGTAATAGATCTCATTGCAGAAAAAAAGCTTTGAACACTTAAAGTCTCAGAGTCATAAAAAAATTCAATTTCAACAGCTATACATATTCTGTTGTAAGGCACATGAGAATAATAAACCAGAGAACTATCAAACATATATGTGTATTTGTAAGAATAATTATTTTATTAAAAATATAAGTATTTATAAAATCCTAAATATTATATATTTTCCAATACAGAAACTTACGAAAAAGGCTAAGAATCAATACATAAGGGAACATGCTACATCATAATTCTTTCAGAGGAATGAAGCAGAAAACAGGGCTGGAGACTAACACAGGAGAGTAACCTATTGTGATGTGAGATCTTAGATCTGGGGCCCCAATGAGGGATCCCGTGAAAGAAGTGGGCCTAGAGGAAAGGCTTGCTTTACCGTTAAATCCAGGGAATAAACCTGGAAGATAAGTATATGGAACCTTTTTTCTCCACATATCACTTCATATTAAATATAGTGAAAACAGTTGATTTCAAAAGCAGGATAGCTCTGGAAGAGACTGTAATAAACCGCAGTGGTTTCTGGGAAGGCAGGATGCACCACGTGCTAGGAACAGTCAGTCTTCCAAGTGGGAGCTGGGGAGTGTGGCTGAAGCAGAGTTCAGAGGCGCTAAGAGGCCACCATGCCCAGGAGCTGGGGTTGAGGAGTGGCCTGTGCAGGAGGCTCTAGACAGGCACAGAGCAAGAGAAAGCAGGGCCAGAGTCAGTCTGGAGCCAAGGATGGGAACAAGAAGAAGGGACTGAAGCTTATAGAACTTCAACACAGGGAAAAAAAGCCAGGACAGGTTGAGGAAGGAGACAGCATGGCTTCATTGTAATGATCCTCACTGTAAGGTTTGGTTCGGCACAGAAATGGACAAGAGACTCCCCAGAGTAGTTAACTGGACCGGTTTATTATTAAAGGAACAGGGCTAGCTTCTCAGCTCCAGAGCAAATAAGCTAGCAACTCCTAGGCTGTTTGGTATTCTTTTTAAATGAGGGGAAAGGAATGAACAAAAACGAGCCTATAATTTATGTCAGGAAGCTTATCTTCTCAAGAAGCTTTTCTTATCAGTGTTAAGGAGCTGCAGTCCCTTTTCACAGATGCTTATGAATTCTGAAAGTTTGGCCTGCAGTCACCAAGGTGTCTGTCAGTCCTCCTGAGTCCTGGAACTGCTGGGGGATTGGGTTTCCTTTCAGTCACAGATTACACTCACCACTGATAAGGGAGACAAAGGGCCCATGGAGGGAAGCTGGAGGAGAACCCACAGGTGAAAAGGTGCCCACAGGGTGAGAGGCCCAGGGAAAGCATTGGTTGAAGGAGCCTAGCTATTCAGCCACAGCTCTGCTCTGAGCAACTTTTCCCTTAGGGAACAAGGGAATGAAAATATCAGAAGTCAAGAAAGCACTGATCTGACTTGCAAAGATGGGAAAAGTTCCTCAGAATTCACCAAGCCTAGATCTACAGTCCTCTTCGGGTTGTTTAGTTACAAACCGAAGCAATCCTCAGAGATATATTTCAGTGATTGCTTGTCTGGATTCTCAAAGACCAAGCCACACAGAAACTACATTTTCACTTTGTTTACAGTCATCACGATTAAGACAAAACTGTGTATGCGATTTGTCTTTATTTTAGAAATGGGGTGGGGCTGAGAAGATGGCTCAGTAAGAGCACTGACGTGTAAGCACAGGGACCTGAGTCCTCACCTCATTCACTTAAAAAAAGAAAGAAACCGGGGCTGAAGAGATGGCTCAGTAGTTAAGAGCATGGACTGCTCTGACAGAGGACTGGGGTTCAGTTCTCAGACCCACACGGGGGCTAAGAACCTCTGTAACCCCAGTTCCAGGGGATCTGACACTTTCTTCTGTCCTGGGGGCTGGGAGACATAATAGGGATGCACTTACATACATGCAGTCAATAGGATCATACACATAAAATAAAATGATAAATAAACTGTTTTTCATGGTTACACGTGCCTATAACCCCAGTACTGCAGAGTAGAGACAGGTGGAACCTGGGAATTCCCCAGCCAGCCAACTTAGCCAAAACAATGAACTTTGGGTTCAGTGAGAGACCCTGTCTCAAAGAAATAAGGCGAAGAACAGTAAAGGAAGACACCCAGTGTCCTCCTTTTGTCATCACATGGGCATGCCCACTTGCATGTGTGCGCACATGCACATGCACATACACACAGACACGTACACCATATATATACATCACACACTACAGGGAAAGAAAGGAAGGAAGGAAAGAAAGGATGGTTACTGATAACATCGTGTCTCAGATAGCCAGGGTCAACAAGGGAAATAGACACCATAAAATTTATAGAAAGTTAAAGAAGAAAAAATATTTTAAATTTTTGGTTTTTTTTTTTTTTTTTTTTTCACACTATCTCCCAGCAGTCCCAATGACATGGAACTTTTTATGCCAAATGGGCTGTCCTTGATCTCACAGAGATCTGCCTCCCTAGTGCTGGTCTCAAGGCATACACCATATCCAGCATAATAATAGTTTTACTGTTAGAGACTGAAAAGTCAATGAGAGAACAAGGAAACAAATCATATTTAGCAATAACACTAGCAAGAAGTAAAGGCTGGGTCAGCAGAACCCTGGAATCCCTTGGCAGACTCTGCCCAGTGGAAGCCAGAGCCAGGGATGAAATGCTCCTGCTGCAGCCATCAGAGCAGAGACTTGAAGAGAAATGTCCTTTTATTAATGAGAAAGTTGAGTGTTTGAAAGGTCATGTCACCAGCCCTCAGCTAAAGCCTTTCAGATGCTCCAGACCATGTTCTTAGTGACTGTACTTACTGTACGCTATTTCACTAAACCGAACAAGAAGCTGTGATCTAAAGCTATGAAGAAAATGACCTGAGAATGGTCTTGCCAATAAAATGCAATTACTTCTTGTATGTTTGGCTTCTCCAGAAAGTAGAAGCTTCTATTTATAGATGTATTTCACTAAAAGTTAGCAATCTAGCTGATTGCTGGTGTGAGAAAAACAAAAACAGATGTTGCTAAAGATAAAAGGCAATGTTTCGTTTGGTGGGAATGTAAATTAGTCTAGCCACAATGGAAATCAGAATAGTGGTTCCTCAAAAAATTAAAAATAGTACTACCATATGATCCAGCTATACCACTCCTAAGTATATAGTCCAAAGAACTCAGTGTCAGCATACCACAGAAATACTCACATGCCCATGTTTATTATAGCACTGTTCACAATAACCAGGTCATAGAATCAGTCTAGTTGCCACCAACAGATGAATGCATAGAGAAAATGTGGTATACATATCTAATGGATTATTAGTCAGCCATAATGAAGACCAAAATCATATCATTTGTAGGAAAAATGGGTGGAACTGGAAATCATCATGTTAAGCGAAATAAGATTCAGAAAGACACATATCATATATTTTCTCTCAACTGCAGAGTCCAAGGGGAGGAGAAGTCATGAAAGTAGAAGAGGGACTATTAGAGGAAACGAGGGTGGGGAGAAGACTGAGGGTATGAAGGGATGAATGTGACCAAAGTACGTGCACTGCATGCATGAGAATGTTAATGAACCTAGACTCTGTACAATGCTTTAAAAAGCAACATTCCATAATGATCAAAATCAATTCTACAGGATGTGGTAACTATTCTAAATGTATGTGCATCTGACAATATGGCTTCAATAAATTAAAAATGGGGAGGCCAGGTATGTCTTCCTTGAAGCCTTTCCCTCTCTCAGGAGTTTTTCCTCATTTTCTCTTAATAAATCTCTTTCGCTTGTTTAAAAAAGCTAGAAGACAGGAGGAGGAGGAGGAGGAAGAGAAGGAGGAGGAGGAGGAAGAAGAAAGTCCACAGTCATATTTGAGCTTTTAAGTCATCTCTATTCTGATAGGACAGATTAAAAATATAGCAAATTTGACCAACACATGGACCATCTTGACCAAATGACATATGTAGAACCTTATAGAATGCATTTTGTTTCCATGTGCAGTTTAACAACCATCTCTAGACAATGTTAAGTGAAATAATCAAAACTCAGAAGGACATGTATCATATGCATCATCTAGCAATGTCACCAAAGATACTTTTCACAGAGTAGAACATTAGAAATCTTGAACTTTTAAAACTACTTCCACCTCTGAAATTCTAGGATTTGCTCATCTTTTCTGAAGAATATCAGCCCCAGTCCAGCTTCCCCATTGTGTGTTGTTGATACAACACCTCTTCAGCCACTTCCCAAATGTAGAAACATTTTTGATATTGCAAAGATGTAATCCCTTCCCCAAACGGTTCTGGCTCTTTTAACCGAGCATCTTTCCATTCCATTGTGCCCCAAAGTCTCAGCCCAGTGCCCAATACCTGTTCCTCTCCCTGCCCAATTACCTCTCAACTCAACCAAGAACAGTTTCTTGTTTGGAGCCCTCCTGCAAGAGTTGGCTAGACCTCACCTCCAGCACACTGCTCCTGTGAATCTGTTCTTTTCAGTTTTAGATCTAAAAGCTTTTAAAAGCAAGATGAAGTTTGATGTGATTACAAGATTCTAAGATGACATCGAACCAAGAGAGGAAGTGTAGATAAATAAGAGGTTCAATAAGTGCTTGAAAGATATGCTTGAGAACCTGTTTGATAGAGACAAATCAAAATTTAGTTCCAAGGAGACTTAAGTGAAACCAGGTCAAGTCCTTCAGTGGATTGTATCAGAGACCAATTCTCTTCATTTTCTGCTAGTTCTGGACACTATTAGATCCATTAGGAAAATACATTCCTCTTCCTGCTCATGTTGCTTCTCATCCTGTTGTGACGTTTCAAGTCCCCACTCTGCCTCACGGGTCCTACTGTTTCCCTATTTACAAGCAAAGAATAGGAATTTTACCTGCCTCATGCAGTTCTTGTATAGTTTAAGTAAAATAATGTCGGGTTACAAACCCAGGACCGGGAATTAGGGTCACGTATCCCTGCCGCTCTTTGAGGTTTTGACTAAGTGAATGACATTTGAGAATTGGAGGCCAAATGGGAAATGAATACCATGTGATAAATGAATAGCTGGATGACTTCTCAATTATTCCCTCCAATTCCTGTTTGGGTGCTTCTTGATAACCTACACTGGAGAACATCACTGAGAATCTGAACCTCTTCTTGCTCCCTCATCTTAATCTAGAAGTATAGATTTGCAGATCAGACCCTATTCCAGTTTCACTTTTGTTGTGATAAAATACCCTGACAAAATGCAGCTTAGGGCTGAAAGGGTTTATTTGACTTACAATTCTAGGTGATAGTCTATCACTGAGGGGAATTCAAGGCAGGAACTCACAGCTAGTCATAGCACATCTACACTCAATAGCAGAGAGAAATGATACATACACTCTCGCTTGCTGGTTTGCTTGTGCTCAGCTCCATTTCTCTACTCTTATGCAGTTCAGGACCCGCTGCCTAGGGAATGTTGCTGCCCAGAGTGGACTGGATCTTCCCATATCAATTAACTCAATTAAGGTCATATCTCAGAGACATGCCCACATGCTAACTCAGTATAGACAATCCCTCATTGAGACAGTCTTCCCAGATGATTCTAGGTTGTGTCAAGTTGACAATTAAAGCTAACCATTACAGACCTGAGCATGGATAAGAACATCCGTTTATAGCTGGAGACATAGTACAGTGGTAGAGTGCTTGCTTAGCATATGCAAAGCCCTGGGTTCAATCCTCAGTGGTGGAAAAACAATCTGTGTTACCCCCAGGTATAGGCAAACTCAGAAGATGTCAGATGTTTTGAGGCATACAAACAGGCCCAGCTGGATATGCTCACTACACAGACAAAAACTAAGAGAGCCCAAGAGTCCACAAAGTTATGATCAGTACTTTATAATACAGCTCTCTGGGGAACCTGAATCCAGTGATTGTCATTGGCTAAAACTAAACAAATTATTAAGTTATCATGTGAAGACATAACAAAGGAGATAGAAGAGTAAAATGCATGGAGAAGGGACTCAGCATTCTTTCCTCCTCCACAGTAAATAAAGAAGACATGCACAGAACATAAAGATTAAGTAAATCATCTATATTTAACGGTTTTCATATAGTTGTTATTAAGCTGGGTGGAGTGGTGCAGGCCAATAATCCCAGCACTTAGGAGGTAGAGACAGAAGTATGGCAAGTTCATGTCCAGCCTGGGATGTATAGGGAGGCCCTGTCTCAAACACAAAATCTAAGTGATTATTTTAAAGTGAAATAGCATTCCATAAAATATGTACTCAGACATTCCTACAGCTTGAGGAAAGCAATCTCACCACATTTATATTAGTCACGGTGAGAAAATGCCCGACACAAACAACTCGAGGGAGGGAAGGTTAATTGGTTTCCGGTGTCTGGGCTTTCAGTTCAATGTGGTGGGGAGGATGGAGCAGAGCACACCTCACATCACACCAGAGAGCAGAGAGCAGAGGGAAGGGACGGAGAGGGGAGGGACCAGGACAGGACAGGAGAGAAGCTCTTCTGCCTTCCCTCTACTCTGCTGGAGTCCTCAGCCTTCTCCCTTAGTCCGCTCTTTCTGGAAATGCTCTTCCAGGCACCCCGGAGACTTGACCTACGTCCTAGGAGCTTCTCACCACATCACATTGGCAATATTAACCCTCACAACACTCGTGCTTTCATTTCAAGATTACCTTTACTTCAAAGGTTGTATTGAAAGTCCTTTTAAAAAATATTTTATTTGTTATTTTAATTTTATGTGCACACTTGTATTGTCTGCGTGTATGTAAGTGCTCCAGTGTCATGAAATACCATCAGAGGACAGAAGACGCATTGAATACCCTGAAACTGGAGTTACTGATGGTTGTTAGCTGCCATGTGGGTGCTGGGATTTGAAACCAGGTCTTCTGCAAGAACAGCCAGTGCTCTTAAGCACTAAGCCATCTCACCAGCCCCTGAGAGGAAGTATTTCCTATCTAATGAAAGTCAGTACACACTCCCACTTCCATTACCAAACATCAGTTTACTGTCAACACTCCCTGCTATTTACATGTGATGGTAATAGTTGTTTATTTTGGGATATGATCTAAGATTTTTGGGCAGTCCTTGTGCCTTCCTGACCTTTTCAGTATCACCTTTGTCTGTTTTAGAACTCCATTTTCTAGAAAGTGGGGAATCATATGTGATTAATTCACTCAGCATATACTGCACACAAGTGTTTGTGTATATGAATTGTGAATATACCCAACTCTTAACTATTTGTAACTGTTACCTATGTCCTTATTTTT
This sequence comes from Eospalax fontanierii, assembly GCA_035773235.1. Lineage (NCBI taxonomy): Eukaryota > Metazoa > Chordata > Mammalia > Rodentia > Spalacidae > Eospalax > Eospalax fontanierii. The sequence continues at coordinate 34,191,605 of CM069544.1, read as the reverse complement.
CTCCCTCCTAATCTCAAAGAGAACAGAGGAAAATAAAAAAAAATTAATTTTCTACTGATATTTTTTTAAGTGGTCTGACGGAGTTATCTAGGGAATTACACACACACACACACACACACACACATATATGTAATATATATATCCATCTCCTCGCCTCTCTCCATGCTCCAATTATGAGACAATTTACCATACCTCAGGGAGCCATAGAATACAGCAGCTTGGCCCACTGCTAAGATCTAAACTTACAGCCTTTCTATATTCAAACATTGGGTCTAACAGTCAATACCCTCTGACTCCAGATATAATACTCAACTTTTGTGCCTTCAGTTATCCCCAAGAAAAATTGGAAACATCTACAATGTATCTTTGTTTTCTTGCAAGAATTAAATCATTCAATATATGTAAAATAATGTATCTGGGACATAGAAATGTTTTTATTATTTCATAGTGATAATGTTATTTCCTATTGCATTGGCTACAGAACTCTGCAAAAATCAGAAAAGACTCACTTTTTTTTTTCTTTTATGGTCTAGCTTCCTACAAAAGAATAGACACTAGGATCCTAAACATCCCAGAGACAGGTGAGGTGGAACTCACCTGCCAAGCTAGAGGCTACCCCCTGGCAGAAGTGTCCTGGCCAAATGTCAGTGTTCCTGCCAACACCAGTCACAGCAGGACTCCTGAGGGCCTCTACCAGATCAGCAGTGTTCTCCGCCTAAAGCCACAGCCTGCCAGAAACTTCAGCTGTGTGTTCTGGAATTCTCACACTAAGGAGCTTACTTCAGCCATCATTGACCCTCTAGGTAGGTGTGGCTCCCATTTCCGAGTTCCGTCAATCAGAGTTCAGTCAAACAACAGATGGCACACTCAAATGGACCACTCAAAGAGGGTGTGACAAAGGGTTATGGTAGAAGTTAGAGGGCCCGCATGGACAGTGCAGGACACAGGACTCTAACGTTGCCACTGCGTAAGAGCCTACTAGAGCCAGAAGACTGGTGCTGCGTCACCTCAGCAATGTCAAGGAGAGCGGCTAAGTGAGTGACAGGAACCCTAGCCTCACTCTCCTCCAGGTTCCAGGCTTCTGTTGGTGCTTCTCATTGACTGAACCCCAGTCAAAGAACAAGGATGTCTATCCACTGGCATCTTCCAGAAAGGTCAACATTCCAGGTCTCAGTGCAGAGTGGTACAGTGTAGCGAACAGATGGAGGGCAGCAGAAAATGTCCAGTGTGGTTCATGCAGAGCCCCAAGTGATTAGGCTCCATGTTGCTTTATTGGCTTTGTTTCTCGTTAATTGGTTATGTGACATTTCTTAGAAAATGAGTCCCTTAAAAAACTCCTCAGTGTTTAACTGGCCTTATTAGATAGTTTTGGAAGTGGATCTCATGCTTTGAATTTTCTGCACCAAGAAAATTTCAACCTATCTGGACAAACTAACTTCCTGTTGCCAAGTAAGAACATTTCCTTGTTAATTAAAAATGTCCACTTAGAAAAACAATCATTTCATAAGAGATGGGTCATTTTTCCACCAAGTATGTATTATTTGTTGTTCCTGTATCAAATTACCTCAAATTCAATGATTTAAAGCAACCTGACTGTATAATTTTCTACTTCTGGAGGTCAGAAATCTAACATAGGTTTCACTTGGCTCCAATCAAGGTGTCCTAGAAGTTCTAGGAAGTTCTAGAAGATGTTGCATTTTCCAGATTTTCCTTTCACAAGCCACCTGTCTTCCTTGGCTTGTGACTGCTTCCTACATCTTCAAAGCCAACACTCATTATCACTGAGCCCTCTGCTTCTGTCATCAACCTCTTTCCCTAACCTTGGATTGTAGTAGGTGCTCCCACCCTGAATAATTCAAGTAATCCTTCCAATCTCAAGATCTCTAGTACATTCATCTTCAAAACTCCTTTTACCATGTAAGGCAGCAAATGCAAGGACTCAAGGCATAGACATCTTTACAGAGGGGAAAGCGTTATTCCGCCTCCTCTGCAAGAAAAGATATAATCTCGAAAGAAAAGATAGTCTCGAATGCTGATTAAAATTCTGTTGTCATTTTCTTTCAAACATTGCCCTTTGTCTTAGAAAGGCAAAACAGTGCCTATAAGGACTTCTGTGATATGAGGTGTTTATGTGGTGACCCCAGAGAACAGAAGTGAAAGATTCAGAAGAATAAGACAAGAAAGAAGAACAAGCAAACATCAGGGTACATTATCAAGGCTGCTGGGCTGAGCTATGAGTTGGGACATCAGAGAGATCGGCTGTATCCCAAATTAAAGAATGTTTTCCTAAGTATGCCACCAAGCTACAGACAAGACTCTGAGAATGCTGATATGTCTAGATTCCTGTCTCATCATTCCTTCTCTAGTATTTTCTCCTAACGCAGCATTGCCCCCACGCAGTCTTTCAATACATTAGCTGCATTTCTGTCCTTCTCTTTATCCCATTTCTGCACCTGTCCACACCCAGTTCCAATTCAGCCCAGTTGCATCAGTAAAGTTAGCCCAGCTTCTTGCTAGTTGAGTATGATGAAGCCAAGCAGAAAAAAGTAGAGTCATGCTCATCACCTCAATAGAAATAAGAACATTCAATGCACCCTAACCCGTAGGTCAACCTTAGATGAAATACTAAATTAGGCAAGCTGGCTGTTCAACATTCTCCACCTCTCTTTAAAAAAATCATAATCAAGACTTACTACCTTGTTTTAAAAATGATCTGTAACTAATTCATGCTAAAGCTTTAGAGATCTGATTTTTTTTTCTCCCTGAAATTGTCAGCTCAGCTGACCTTGATGATCATGTGGCATTTCTTACTTGGTTAAGTATAGACCAGAGCTTTGAGCAAAATGTGTTTTTTTAAGTAGGAGTAGGACACTTACATAAGGACCTCTATGGAGAAATGGGCCCTTTAATAGGAGTTTAGGAGCTGGGAAGATGAATCAGTTGGTAGAGCACTTGCTCAGCAAGAATGAGGACTTAGGTTTGGAGTTCTAGTATACATGTTAAAAGCCAAACATGGCAGGGGATCTCTGGCCTTCATATGCACTCCCCCATAACACATGTATACACACACACACACACACACACACACACACACACACAGGAATTTTGTGACTAACTAGAGTCTAATCTTTGTACCTGATTATGTCAGGGTCTTTTTCCTGTGTAGAAGACAAGTGTAAAGGCAGACTGGCAATTCCTTTGGAAACATTATAGTTGGTTAAGAATACACGAGGGCTTAGTGAGGTCCTCGTCAGAGCTCAGGGTCTCCTAAGGCACCACCCATGAATGCACTCAGTAGAGAGACAGAGAAATCTTTGTCAGTCAGACAAAGCTTTGTCAGCTCGGCCTGCTGTTATCCACCCTTCCTGGCTGTGTTCCCATCCGGCTATTGCCTGGCTAGGTCTTCTGCTCTGCTTAGCGCCCCTTCCTCACCATGTGCTCCATGAACTTGCTCACACCTGTCCCTCATGCCTTCTTTATGCTATCAGTTTCTTTCATATAGAACATTATTCAGCATCTGAGAGCTCCCACCCCACCCTCTCTCTAAGGCAGCTCACACAACTCAGCACCAGAGAGTTGCTCTTCCTCTAGCTCACTTGCTTGTTTTCCTGTAACTGTGTGTGTGTCTTTTCTCACTTATTTTATTTATTTATTTATTTATTTATTTATTTATTTATTTATTTATTCTCTATGTGTTCTCATGGTTCACACAAGTCTTCTGTATATCCACACCAAAGCGAAAGCCACGTGCTTCAACCGTAAAAAACGCTAGATAAATGCTAGGTGATGGGTTAGAGATGCAATCCTGGATAGCCCCCGTTCACTCATCTCAGGCCCTGGACAGTCAGATCAGGGCTGTCAAATGATGTCCTTGTTTGTGACACGTGTACCAGCAGCACAATAACCATGATCACACGCCCTCCCACAGGTTTCTTACTTCTATTTCTTGAAAGAATGCTCAGTCCACATATGACTGTCTCTACCCATTCTCATAAATTGAGCTGCTCACCCACTGCTGACTGCTGTGAATACTGCAAGCTTCTCTAGAAGTGAATTTAAAAGAGATATAGAAATGAGAGCCCTGGGGTGGGAGGACGCCTGCAATTCTAGAACAGAAGACTGACTGAAATGCATTGCATTCGGAAGTAGGGAGCTATCGGGTCCTTTTTCTTCAGAAACTGGACTGTCCTCACCAGTTGCTTCATTTTCATTGGGAAACTAGATCATAGGAGATAACTATAAAAGACCCCCTGGGGCTGGCAGAAAAGAAAAGCACTCTTGGAACACCTGGAGGTGATTCCAGGCAGCAGTCAAGAACATGGGCTCTGAAATCTGACTTGAATTTCAAATGCTGTCTCTGCCCTCTCCTGGCTTTAGGACTTGACCAGACTACCGGGTCACCCTAGGACTCAGTCTCCTGAGTATACTGTGAGGGCAAATAATGCTGCATATGTCAAAGAGTCATTGTGATAATTAAATACTAAAGGGCTTACTTCAGAAAGTGGGGGAGGGATTAAGGAAAAATCTGTCACCTTCCAGCAAGATTCCTGGCTTCCTTCTGAGTACGTGGGGCAGGTATAAGGATAGGACAGATATTTCTCCATTATCTTATCATTGTTAAAGAGAATGCAGTTATTATAAAACAACTTAGAAGAATATGTAGGCTAAATTGCAATCATAAGAGACTCACAGTGACTCAAACGAGACTGAAGTGTATTTTTCTCTACATAACATTCAGAGATAGAAAGCGCTCCCAGCAGCTGTCTAACTCTATTCCACGTGTCATTCAGTGATCACAGCTATTTCCATCTTGTTGCTCCGCAGTTCTCTAAGATGTTGTCCCTGTTGAACTGTTGAAGCAGGGTCATTGCCAAATTCAAGTTTCTGACTTCAGAAGGACAGAGTGGTGGAAGATATCTTCAGTGCTTTGGTCAAGATCCAGAAGACTGATTCTTGGCCTGAACTTAGTTGATATGACTAAGTTCAGGCCAAGAATAAAAAAGACAGGGTGATGATGAAAAAGAAAATGGGAGAGAGAGATGAGGAAAAGAAAGGTTGGTGGTACCGATGGATGGATAGATGGTTGACTGGATGAATGGATAAGGTAGATGACAAAGTGGCAAAAATCACTGAATGTGGGACTAGACAGTCGGGATTGTATCTCACTTGCTGTCTAACATTGGACCAATGGAAATCAAAACAGAGCCTGCTTCCCTGGGTGTCTGTGAAAGGAAATGAGCTTCTACATGAGAAGAGGGGTCCATGGAAGCCTAACCTGGTGTCTGGGCGGTGGAAACCCCTCTGGAGGCCAACTTGGTGGTCTGCCTCTGAGCTGCCCTGTAATGGGATTTCATTTCTTTCCTTCACCCAGGTCGGATGGAACCCAAGGTCCCCACAACATCACTACTAAACATTTTCATCCCATCCTGCATTATTGCTTTAATTCTTACAACCATGATGATTGTCCTAAGAAAGCAGCTCTGTGGAAAGCTGTGTCCTAGAAAAAGGTGAGTTAATGTGCAGTGTGAGCCTATGGCATGAACTGAGGCCTTCCAGTCATCACTGAAGCCCTCATACCTTGTAGTGCTTTGAGATTGTCCTAACGATTGTTTTCTCCCAGAAGAAAATGGCTTAGTCATCAGTGAGCTGAACTCACACTGAGCTTTTTCAAGGAGATGCTTTTACATGGGCTAAAATAGCTTGCTCTCCCAGCCTCAAGAATGCTGTCTTTTGGGTGATGCAGACAGCTATGTGGCCAGTGTTAGCTTGTGAGAGGTTACCAGGAACCTCTCTGAGGATTCTGTCCTTTCCAATTTTTAAGCCATTTTGGGAATGAGCTGAGTTAAACCTCCTGAGTCTTCCAGGAATGCGCCTCTTCTGTTTGGGTGAGGAACAGAAAAGAGGTTGGAAAGCCTGCTCGGCTTTGGGAGGTCTTTCTGAGCACCGCCTTACCCTGAACCTTATCAACCTGTTGCTATTCTGCTGAGCCAGTGGGGACAGTGCACTGCCTACAGCCTTTGAGCCCAAACAGAGCTGCTCTTGTGTCTATCCTTAGTGTGTCTGTCATTCGCTTCCTGGGAGGAGCCAGCACAAAATCCCCAGGATGTATTCAGGCTTGTCTGGTGCTTTCCTCCGTGGTCACTGTGTCAGCAGCTGACAGTGAACTTCTTTCAAGATCTATTCTGGCCTGTGTGTCAGAAGCGAATCAGCATTTGTGATGAATTCAGTACAAGTGGGGCTGAACTAGCTAAGGGGAAGGGAGAAGTTTTTGAGTTTTTGATGGTTATCTTCCTATGGTGATGATCACATGGTTTATATCTTCATCTGTTGAAACATCGTATCCCATGCCCTTTGTGTACATTAGCTGAGCTGACCACAAAACCTCTAACTGCAGAATTCAAGGAACTGTTGTCAAAAGAGAGACACCAGGACTCAGAGGTGCATACAGAAGGGTCATGAGTTCAAGAGCTACTTGCCTTAAAAGAAAAGAGGCGTCTTCTTTTAGCCTTGGGCACAGGCCTGTTCTTCCTATTAGCACCCTGGATCTCTAGACTAGTCTCTTAGTCCAGACCCACCCACTGTGTCCTGAATCCCATACTCAGATCGTCTTCAAAGGTGCTCCCCACCCCCAACTTGCCTTGGATTCCAGCAACCAGCCTTCTTGCCTGGTAAATTTGATCCTACCCACTGCTATTCCTATGCTGCCACAGCAACTCCAAACTTCTTCACCCCACATCTTGTTCTCCATCTAGCCTTGGGCATAGGCACACACTAAACGCCCCAGATCTCCAGACTACCCTCTTGCCTCTGGTGGACTGTGAGCTCTTCAAATCACACCGTGCCCATCCTCTTATACTGGCACCATCTGCAGCTCCTGCCATTGCTGCAGAGCTAGGTTTCTCTGCCCTTTTGTAGGAGCCAAGACCTTTTCAAACTGTCTGAGAAAGCCTAAATTTAGCCTCTGCCTAGTAATTTTCCCAAGTTCTGCTATGTCTGCTGACTAGAGGGATCCAAACCTTAAGGGAAGGCCTGAGAATAGCTGATCTCACCTAACCTATCCCTCTGAAGGAACTCTGGAGCAGCTGGACTAGAGCCATCTGGTCCCTCTAATATAAAATCAAAAGAGAGAACCTGAAGCCTTGACAACCAGCTTTTTATACCCAATAAGAAAACAACCAATACAGACAGAATCAGACTTCAACTGAACAAAGGAAGGCTTGAGTCTCACATCAGAATCATAAACAATAAAAGAAATCCACATGTCAAGATCACAACAAAAAAATAATATGGAAAACCCAAATAATATGTCCCCACCAAACATCACCAGTCCTATAGAAGAATCCTACAATGAGAACCCCATAAAGATAACCCAGGACACAGAGTTTAAAAGAACAATCATAAACATGGTCAAAGAATTCAATGTATTTAAAGAACACACAAACAAATCAAAGAACTAAAAGAAGACAGGAATAAATTTCTGACTAAATTCACAAAAGAGATGGGAGTACTAAGAAAACAGGCTGAAATGAAGAAGGAAGAGAAAAACTGAGTCAGCCAATTTGAAATGACAGGAGAAAACCAAACTAAAAGAACGAATGAAGTGGAAGACAGGCTATCAAGACTGGAGGATAAAGTTGAAGAACTGGGACACTCAAGCAAAGATCATGAAAAAATTTTAAAAACAGAGGAATGGACTATGCAGGAAGTGTGGGACGCCATGAAAAGACCAAATTTACGTATCATGGGCATAGAGGAAGGAGAAGAATCTCAGGATAATGGTATTGACCAGCTCTTCAACCAGATTGTAGAAGAAAATTTCTCAAAATTAAGGAAGACATGCCCTTACAAATACAAGAAGCACATCAAATACCACATAGACAAAACCAGAAAAGAAACTCCCCATGGCATACCATAGTATAAACTCTAAGTGTACAGAACAAAGAGAGAATTCTGAAAGTTGCAAAAGAAAAACAACAAGTCACACATAAAGGAAAACCCATCAGAATTACAGCTAACTTTTCAATGCAAACTGTGAAAGCCAAAAGATCCTAGACCAAAGTATTCCAAGTTCTAAATGACCATAGATACCAACCTAGAATACTTTACCCAGAAAAAAATGTATATTATTGTTGAAGGGGAATGAAAAGTCTTCCATGACATGAGTAGACCGAAAGAATTCATGTACAGAAAACCAGACCTTCAGAGAATACTTGAAGCAATACAAAGAGCCGAAGAAAGGAATGACTATACCCAAGAGGCAACAGAAAGAAACTAAGTGAAGGTGAAGCTAGGGAACCACAGAGTTAGACCAAAGACACAAACAGAATTTAAAATGATAGGAATCAATGTACATCTCTCAATAATAACTTTAAATATCAATGGACTGAACTCCCAGTCAAAAGACACAGGCTAGTTGAATGGATCAAGAAACAAAATCCACCTTTCTTTTGTCTGCAAGAAACCCATCTCACCTTCAAGTACAGGCACCTTCAGGTGAAAGGATGGAAAAAATATTCCAAGCAAAGGGCACTAAAAAGCAAGCAGGAGTTGTCATTCTAATATCTGACAGATTTCAAACTTAAACTAATCAGAAGAGATAAAGAGCGTCATTTCATTATAATCAAAGGAACAATTAACAGAGAGACATCTGAATAAAATAATACCATACATCAAATGGACCTAACAGACATCTTCCACATATTCCACCCCAAGCACCAAAGAATACAAATTCTATTCAGTACCACATGGAACTTTCTCCAGAACTGACCATATAGTAGGGCACAAAGCAAACCTCAACAAATCCAAAAGAACTGAAATAATCCCATGCATTTTATCAGACCCCAATGCAATAAAGCTTAAAATCAACAATGGAAGTAACTTCGTGAACTCACGGAGACTAAACAACACAGTCCTGAATGATGAATGAGTCAAAGGAGAAATTAAGAAAGAAATAGAAGTGTTCCTGGAATTAAATATAAAGGACAATACAATCCAACAAAACATCTGGGACACTTTAGAAGCAGTCCTAAGCAGGAAGTTTATAGCTCTAAAGGTTTACATTAAAAAGTCAGAAAGAGCACAAATAAATGATTTAACATCGCAACTCAACAATCTTGAAAGGCAACAACAAATGAAGCCTAAACCCAACAGACAAGAAGAAATAACAAAAATCAGAACGGAAATTAATGAAACAGAAACAAAGAAAGCAATACAAAAAATCAATAAATCTAAGATCTGGTGCTTTGAAAAGATAAACAAGATGCAGGGGGGATTGCTATACCAGATGTCAAACTATATTATAGAGCTATAGTCACAAAAACAACATGGTACTGGCACAAAATTAGACCCGTAGATCAACGGAACATAATTGAAGACCCAGACATGAGTAAATACAATTTCAGCTACCTGATATTTGACCAAGGGTCCAAGAACACTCACTGGATGAAAGAGCATCTTCAGCAAATGGTGCTGGCAAAACTGGATCTCCACTTGTAGAAGAATGAAACTAGACCCTTATCTTTTACCTTGTACAGATAACTCCAATTGGATCAAAGGCCTCAACGTGAAACCTAAAATTCTGAAACTGTTAGAAGAAAACATTGGAATTAACCTACAAGATAAATGTGGAGGAAAGGACTTCCTAAATCAAACAGCAGTTGCTCAGGAATTAGGATCAATAATTAACAAGTGGGACCTCATTAAGCTAAAAAGCTTCTGTACAGCAAAATAAACAACCAAGGAAGTAAAGAGAAATCCCACAGAATGGGAGAAAATCTTCACCAGCGATGCATCTGACAGAGGTTTAACATCCAGAATGCATAAAGACTTCAAAAAACAAAGAATCAAGGAAACAAGTGACCCAATTAAAAGATGGGCTAAGGATCTGAGCAGAGAGTTCCTAAGAGAAGAAATAGAGATGGCTGAGAAACATCTTTAAAAGTGTTTTCAGCATCATTAATAATTAGGGAAATGCAAACTAAAACCACTTTAAGATTTCATCTTACCCCAGTCAGACTGGATAAGATTAAGAGAACAAATGATACCAAATGCTGGAGAGGACGTACAGTCCCACTGCTGCTGGGATTGTAGATTCATGCAATCTCTATGGAAAGCAATGTGGAGAACGCTTAGAAATCTAAAAATCAATCTACCATTTGACCCGGTTATACCACTCCTCAGCATATACCCAAAGGACTCATCCTATGCAGAGATACTTGCACATCCATGTTTGTCATTGCTCTTTTCACAGTATCTAAAGGATGGAAGCAGCCTAAGTGCCCCTCTACTGACAAGCAGTAGAGAAAGATGAAATCCTGACATTTGCAGGTAAATGGATGGAACTAGAAACTGCGCTAAGTGAAGTGACGCAGAAACAGAAAAACAAACAACATGTGTTCTCTCTCGTTTGTGGATCCAAACCCTTATGCATGAGTACGTATCCTGATGTAGTTGCAGGAACCAGGAAAATGGAAAGGAACCAGGGAGGTAAACAGAAAGAAGGAACCTAAGAGAGAAGAGAAATATGAGACAAGTATTACAAATGGAGAAATAGATAAAAGAATGATATTTAAATGGGAGGGGAGAGGGAGGGTTATTCAAGGAACTCTGGGGATAAAGGGAAAGAAGGAGCTCAGGAAAGGTAGGGCCTTAGGAGACTGGTATTATCAAGGGAGAAAGAGAGGAAATGGGGACACTTTAAATGGACAAGGTATGGATGGAGGGTTAGACAGGGAGAGAGAGAGAGAGAAAGAGAGAGGAGAGGAGAGATAAATAATGCCTATCTAGTGTAAAACACCATAGGGAATCATATTAGTATAACAACCTAATGACAAATTCCACATTCAGTGTCTCTATATGAGTTCATATGCATAGCTGAAGGCTATATAATAAGAAACACTGTCACACAGAAGAAACCTTCCTTTGAATTGCTGGCCAGGGCGATTCAGGAGACTCCCAAAATTATACAGGCTATTATCGCCACAGCTCTTGATTGACTCCCCAGAACTTGAAGGTAAAATCTTATTGCTGAAGACAGGACTTGAAGACTTCAGAGACAGGATTTGGAACAATGGAGCTGGAACTAACCTGGACGCCACTTCCCCTGAAGGCTAGCTCTCATAGCCCTGAGAGCACAATGCAGGTAGCCCACAGTAGCCAATTGATGACCCAACACCAGCTTTGTAACCAAATAACCACATCGATGACTGGCACAGCATTCGACACTAGTACAGTAGTGGCACTTTTAACTTGGAGCCAATCAACGGCTACCTAATTGGTCTTAGAGCCCACTCAGGGGGAGGAAACTCCTGTGTGGTACTGTAATGTTAGCCAAATACACATGGCTGAAGAGATAATAGATCTTAGAGAAATCCCCAAGGCTGTCGCATCTCTAGGCTAATGTAACTTCTTACTAAATGCAAAATATATATCCTTATATTTACAGTCAAGTATCCCAGTCACCACTCATCAAAGAAGCTTCTTTTGCACCCAATGGAGACTACTACAGAACACCACAACTGGTCACACTCCGACATGTGAATTGCCCATGCCTAAGTGGCACATTTACAATGCAACCTCTATACCAAGGCTCACGCAATATGAAACAAAGGATAAAGAAGTTACTAATGAATCTCTCAACTCACATTAGCGAAGCTCCCTCATGCAAAAACGTAGGCTAAAGATATGTAAACATGCAATGTCCAAATATTAATTCAAAATCAAATGCATAATGAATCTGAGGGTTTCCTGCCATCACCCATCCATGTCACCTCACGTGACTCCATTGCAGCCTTCATTCCAATGCACAGCACATGCACTTGGAACTGTGCATGCTGTCCCACCGTTGAACTTCAGCAAATGCTGCAGAAATACCTTGGCTCAGATTTGAACTGTTTGTGTTGTAATTTGCAGTCTTTATTCTACTGGACATATGCAAGCTTTATGATTTTATTAAAACATAATGCTTTAGCTACAAAAATCACTTAATATTTCCCTACCATCATTCCTTATCATGTATCAAGTTAATATATCTGTAGATTGGGTACATTCAAACATTTGATTCTTAAAACTGATTTTTTAAAGATGTGCTTTTTTAAACGTTCTATTTATTTTTATTTTATATGTATGCATGCTTTGCCTGCATGTGTGTAAATGCATCATGTGTAAATGCAGTGCCTGAGGAGGTCAGAGAGGGCACTGAATCCCTTGGAACTGGACTTACAGACAGTTGTGAGCTATCATGTAGGTGCTAGGAACTGAAATAGGGTTCTCTGCAAGAGCAGCAAGGACTCTTAACTGCCGAGCCATCTGTCTAGCCATCTTAGAATTAATGTTTGAGTTGCTGTCTTGAGTTTCCTAAAAAGTCATTAAATGAATTTTGGCTTGCTATTAGGACAGAATCTCCAACAGGTTCTGAAATGTCTCTAAACATTTTGCCAATTTGTGCTATGTATTTATGTGGGGTGGCATTCTTAGCATTGATAATTATAAATCAGACAACCAATCATGTGATAAATGCTTCAGATGCTCTGTGTCTTTCAGTATAAAATACTCAGTGATTAATTAATCATTTAATTCTTTATATAAAAATACACTCATCTCACTAGCACACAAATAATTCTTTCATCTTTAATAAATAGTAAAATTATATATACACCAAATAATTGTTTTTAAACTAATCTATTTACTATTTACTATCAGTTAACACTTGATTTGTTAATTCTTGATATCCAGGGCTACGTAAAAATTTATTGGAGGAAAAGGGGTCAGAAGTGGGAAAAGTTTAAGAAGACTTGTTCTAGAACAAATCTCCAGATCTTAAGAACAGTGTTTCCCAAACTCTGGGCAAGGACCAGTTTCTCTGTTTTCCTTTTTGATTTTAACTTCTGGCATGTTGCTGTTGATGCTTTTATATTAAATACTGTAAATTAATTACTAAAATGGAAAGCTAGTTATAGTGGTGCATGCCTATAATCCCAGCACTCAGGAAGTTGAGAGGAGAGACTTTCTAGTTTGAAACCAACTGGGGCCACATAATAAGCTTGAGGTCTGTATGTAATGGGAAAACATAAGAACACACAGCTTCAAGTTTTTTTTTTTAATGTCTTTTTGAGACAGGGTCTCCATGTAACATAGTCTTAGCTGGCTTGATACTCACTATGTAGACCAGGCTGGCCTTGAACTCACAGAGATCCACCTGCCTGTGCCTTGTGAGTGCTGGGATTAAAGGTGTGCATTACCACGCCTGGCTCTAACCTCAATTTTTAATTTTATTTTGTTTGTGTGCACAGATGTCTCTATATTCATGTTCATGCATGTGCTGGGGCACATGTGTGTGCATGTGTGTGGAGGCCAGTGGTCAACCTTAGGTGTCATTCCTCAGTAGCCATTCACCTTCTTTTCTTGAGACAGGGTCTTGAACTTGGACCTGAAGCTGGCTGGCAAACCCTAGGCATGTGCCACCACACCCAGTTTTTCACATGCCTGCTAAGAATCAAATTCAGGTCCTCATACTTGTTGAAACAAGCAAGCAAGCATTTTACTGACTAAAATTATCTCCCAGGTCCCCATACACATATTTTTTATTAGATACTATAAAACAACACATTTCATTAAATAAAAACAGAAAAAAATAATAAAATAATAATTACTATAAACGTCTGTTTTTGTACTCAAATATCCATCTAATTATAGTAACAAGCAGTTTTTTAGCCAACACTAGCAACAAAGACTAGATTTTGGGTGGTACTGCCATAGAACACTATGCCAAAATTTTACAAGAAATCTAAATCAAAAGCCAAAGATGTTGGTTTCTGGTTGTCCAATGCCCATAAAGAATAGTAATATCGATTTCTGGCTGTAGAGAAGCTGCCTTCGGAAAATGCCAGAATTCCAGAACAATTCCTCTGCGTTCCCCATTGTGCTCCTTTCAAATACAAGTCTTCTTAAAGGGGATTACATGATTGATTATGTTACTGGAAAGGGGCCCTCAAGAGTCAGGATGACCATAATGGAGTGACCGATACACTGATGAGCAGAGAAGCAGCTGAAATGTGAAGGGCTGAGTCCAGGAACCCAGACAATGGCAAGGTTGAGTGACGAGTGGGAAAGATGTGAAATCAGAGGTTAAGAAATAGAACCAGAAAAACTTGGTGGTAACAGCAACTCATCATGTGAATTTGTGCTTTTACTCCCTGAGCATCTTAGTGCAAATTAAGCAACCAAGCCTTTTCTTTTTTTTTCCTTTGCCATGGGAAGCAGGCATGAAACTACTGTTTTACAAGTGCACATACACAAGAGTTTAATTGGAGTTATCCCACATCGGGGACAATGCTCCTCCTCCTAGAAACCATAGGCTGCCAAATAAAAAGCCAAGTTCCAGATGTAGGATTTCCCCCCCTTGAATTGGGTATGTTGCTCAGGCATGTCCTGGAGACACCCCAAACAATACAGGCTATTGGCATTGCTCCTGGTTGTCCATCAGAATTTGATAGTAAGACATTATTGCTGAAGACACAGGACATAGAGAAACCAAGTTGGTTGTACAATAATGACTGGCATGGCAAGAAATGTCTATGGGTGAAATAGTGGCACCAATGTTATAGTGTAACTGCATTCTGATTGGCTCTAAGACCTGTTCCACAGGTGGAAACACTCTCCTGATACTGTAAATATGGGCAAGAATCCATGGTTGGGTAGCTTATCGGCCACAGGGATGAACTTATTACTACTGTTTGCTCTAGTATCAAACTGCCCTCTAAATTTGCATCTCTCTACCCATAGACTAATACAGCGCTCAGACCTCATCAGAGAAGCTTCTTTGTGGAGTTGACAGTGTTTAACATAAAAACTCACAACTGGTCAAAGTGTAGAGAATAATTGTCTGTGCGTGGCTTGGCCACAAATGGGACATCCATATCATACTCCCCCTTCCCAGGCTCAGGGACCATCAAAGAAGAGGGAACAGAAAAAACTGCATGAGCCAGAGACCAGGGAGAATCAGAGCAAAACTCTTCCGAACATGGCAGGACCACTGTACTCATGACCTCACAGCAGCTGGGGTTGTCTGCACAAAACCTGCATCAGATCAAGTGGGTCAATATTCCAGCATAAAGGTGGGACTCATGAGCCCCATCCCTAGCTGAGAAGTTGTTGATGGTTGATGGCTTCTGGGGAAGTCATTTTTCTTTAAGGGTGTGGCCCCTGACAGATCAACCACGCTCCAGTGGATAGCCTCACACTCATGTGTACATGGGCAACACAAATTGGACTCGATGGTTATTTTAAAAAGTTGGTAAGGATGGGATGGATCCTGGAATAAGGAGTGAACATAATCAAAATACACTATATGCATGTATGAAAGTCTCAAAGAATTAGTAAACTTATATTAAAAAACTCAAGTGAAAAGGGGAGGTATAATTCCGGAGCTAGAGATTTCCCAGGTTGAATACCTACATTACCAAGCCACTCAGCATCTGAGTGCAATGGGGCAACAAGGGCCATATATCACATTCTGCATTGCTCAGCACGAGGCCCAAAGCCTAGTGGACATTCAGATCTCTACCTGTGGATTTACTTCTGCCATAGGCAGAATGATTTTCTCATTAATATTCTATTTCTGGGACTTTTGTTTTTCAGACAACAAAATGTTCTGTCACCACCATAGAGAAGTGAACAGAGCTGTGAGTAAGTACGATTTTGCTCTTCTTTCTCACTTCTGTTTCTCTCTCAGCTTGAATTTGGAAATACAGTCACCCCCCCAGTATCCATGGGGAATTAGTTCCAGCCCCACTTAAATCAGCGAATGCTCAAGTCGCTGATGTAAAATGGTCCAGTGTTTGCAGATTATCTGCATACACCTCCCCATATACCTGAAATAATTTTGTTTACTTATACTACCCAATACAGTGTAACTGCTATGTAAATAGTAGCTACATTGTACTGTTTAGTGACTAATAACAAAAAAAAAGATGTATTTGTTATTTTTTTCATTGCTGTGATCAAATACCTGACAATAAACTACTTAAGAAAAGAGAAGTGTATTTGGACCTGTGGTTTGAGGGGATACAGTCCATCATGGCAGTGGGAGAGTGTGGCAGCTGTTTGCTCACATTTCAGTAGACCAGGAAGCAGAGATGAAACAGGAAGATGGACCAAACTATAAACCTCAAGGCCAACCTCCAGTGATCCACTTCCTCCAGCTAGCTCCCACCCCACAAAGGTTCTACAACCTCTCAGAACAGCACTACCATCTAGAGACCAAGGTTCAAATACACAAAAAGCCTGTGGGGGCCATTTCACATTTAAAACATAGCAAAATGTCTGCACAGAAGCATATTTATGGCCTACTAAGCCTGCTAGAGCCTCTTTTCCTACTGTTTAGAAAGGGATAGGAAAGAAGTAATGGGTTAATGGCAGGCGAGTTGCATTTGAGTGCGCCTGCAGCAGAACTGCCAGGCCTCACACTGCACTGACCTTTTTTTCCTGCCCCTCTGGAGGCTTCTCCTGTGCAGAGACAGGGTGCTGTGGCTGTCCACCCAGCTCTGGGATGGACAGTGTGTGGAAGAGATTTGAGTGCTAGGTAAGCGATGTGACCAGTCCTCGGGACTCAGGGACTTCCTCAAGATCCCTCACTAGCCTGGATGCGACAATTGTTTTGATTCCTGACCTACACATTAGAGGACATTAAAGCATTTCATCTTGCATCTTCAAATGTGGAAATCTGGAAAACCCACAACCTTGCTTTTCTCACAGATACGCGTATTTTCCACATTATGAAATACGTATTTCAAATATTCATGTTTCTATTATTTTATATTTTAAAGATCCTCATTTGAGTTTTCTGGTCTGCATGATTTTACGGTGTCATTTTACCGAGACAGGTTAGCATAGAAAAGTTCTGTGCTCCATACTCTGTATGGATCTTTTTTCTTTGAAACATGTTCCAAGAAGCACGCCATGACTCTGCCTGGGTGGGAGCATGTATGCTGTCCCATTGCACTGCTCAGCAGCTCCTTCCCTGGATTTGTTTGAGTCTTTGGAGAGAAACTAGGTGCTTGGTGGATCCAGTGATTTTTCCCAGCACTCCCAGGGAGCTTGTTGACATAGCCATGTGTTGCCCACTAAAAGGGTGTGCATCCCCCTCATCTCTGTAGGTAGATGTGACGTGGGACAAAGCAGTGGTGGTGGTTGAAAGTGTTGCTTTAACAAATGCACTGTTGATTCTACACTCCGTATCTTTTTTTCACTTATTTATCTACTGTGTGTGTCTGTGTATGGGGGCATTCATTCCTCATCCAGCATGCGTGTGGAGTCAGAGGACAACTTGTGGGAGTCAGTTCTCTCTTCCTACCAGGTGGGTTCTGGGATTGACCTCAGGTCTAGGCTTGGTGGCAAGTGCCTTTACCTGCTGAGCCATCTTGCTGGCCTTTACATCCTAAATCTTAAGAATAGCTTTTGTTGGGATTCGAAAAATGGCTTAGTGGTTAAGAGCACCAGATGTTCTTGCAGAAGACCCAGGTTTGAATTCCAGCACCCACATGACAGCTAACAACCTTCTGTTCCAGGGGATCTAACACCCTCTTCTGTCCAACACAGGCCTTTCATGACATGGTGCACTTACATACATGCAGGCATAACACTCATACACATAAAATAAAAAACTTTTAAATAGATTTGCTTAGATTATAATCATTATAAAGCCACATGCTTTACTTACAAAATATTAAAATCCATTTTTAGTGTTAAAAACAGCAAAAGGAAAACAATCTATGCACAGTCAGTACAAACATAGTTGTTTCTTTTCCAAATATTTTCAACTCACAGTTATTGAACCTGTGAATGTGGAACCCAGAAATACAGGGAGGCAGCTGTACCCATTGTTGTATTAATGAATTCATGAAAGGTGATTCGTTTCAGTGCACATGGAAACTCATTGTTAGGTGGCAGTTTTAACTAAACTTATTCTTTTATTATTTGTGTGTGTGTGTGTGTGTGTGTGTGTGTGTGTGTGTAGGTATGTACATGTGAGTGTAGGTGCCCATGAAATGGCCAGGGGCCACATCCTCCTGGAGCTGGAGTTACAGAAGTTGAGCTGCCTGGCTCAGACTAATATCTGCACATGCCTGGACCTGACTCTCAAGATTTGCTTGTGTACAGAGTTTTGTTTAGTTCAGCAGGGTTCTTATTTTGGGTTATTTGTTGTTGTTGTTTTGTTTTTGAGACAGTAGTCCTGGACAGTAGTCCAGGCTGACTTGGAACTCGTTGTATAGCCCAGACTGATCTCAAATTCACAGCAGCCTTCCTGCTTCAACCTCCCGAGTTTACATGTGTGAACCACCATGCCCAGCTGCCTAGTGAATTTTTTTATATGAGCCCTCTGCCTATCCATAGCTTATATAAGAGGTGTCAATAATGTATGAATGTTCAGAGAGAGTGAAAAAGACTTTAGGCTAGGAATGATCAGAGACAGGTTTCATGGACAGGGTTATATTAGAACTGGGCAGAAATGGAAATGGCAGATTCAAGATAGAGGGGCTGCTAGGAGAAACAGAAAGGCTTGAGAGCATGAGCCATGGGCAGGAAGGGCCAGTGATCCTGATTTGGATAGAAAGTCAGCTGTGAGGTAATGGGCAAAGACTGTATTGTGGCCACAGATTCCAGGTATAGGAAGTTAGATTACTTACTAGGTCAGGTCCTAGAGGGACAGAGCAGTCATGTTCAGAATGAGAACTGAAGCAAGTATTAACGAAGCCACTGTTTACAAAGATGTGTATACTGTTAACAGAGACCAGCAAAAGAGACTGAGCACCCTGTAATCAACAGGAGCAGACAGGGAAGAGCAACCATCCTGAGATCCCCAAGGGGAGTTGGGGACAGAACTCCATTACATCAGCAGTAGGAATGTGCCACCTAGCAAGACCCATGGCCTTTAATGGAAGGATGAAGCCAAGCTCTGACCTGTCTGAGAGTTTGCTGAAGAACAGATACCTATATTAGCAGGATTCTCTAGAGGAACAGAACTGATAGACTAAATATGTATTAAAAGGAGACTTATTGGATTGGATTATATGATATAGTCTGGGTAGTTTAATAATGCCTGTCTCACACAGGAGAGGCTGAGAATACCATAGTTGCTCAGGCTAGGTGTCACAACAATCCCAATCTGGTGCTGATGGCCTGGAGGATTCCTGGAGTCACTGGTCTTCAGTCCGTACAGGAAGTTTGAAGCTAGGTACTAGTATCAGTGAAGGAATGAAGCAGTGGCAACAACACAGTAGATGAACTTGCCAGCAAGAGTGAAGGCAAGCCACCAGAAGGTGCTGCCCATTTAGGATGGGTATTCCCACTTCAGATAATCTGATCAAGAAAAATGCCTCCCAGGAGTGCTCAGTGGCTTGCTTTTGACTCCAGACCCAATCAAGAGGAAAGCCAACATCACAGCCAAGGATGATGGCCTATGCCTTTAATGGCCGAACTGGGCAGAGGCAGAGGCAGAGTTAGAGAAGGCAGAGGAGGCAGAGGAGGAAGAGGAGGCAGAGGAGGTAGAGGCATCTCTGTGAGGCTGAGGCCAACCTAATCTACAGAGCAAAGTCCAGGCCAGCCAGGGTAACACAGTGAGACTCTATCTCATACAAATAAATAGATGATAGAAAATAGATAGATGATACATAGATTGATAGATGAGGGAAGAAGGAAATCAAAGAGGAAGAGGAGGAAAAGGGAAAAGGAGAAGAAGGAAGGAAGGAAGGAAGGAAGGAAGGAAGGAAGGAAGGAAGGAAGGAAGGAAGGAAGGAAGGAAAGAAAAAAGAAGAGCCATCACAAGGCTCAGCCTCATCTATGCCCACAGCCATCTCCTGCACTCACTAGACTGACCCAGTGCCGTGGTGCAGTCTACAGTGTCATCCTAAGAGATGGACAACAAAGAACTACAAAAGAGAACTACAGGAGAGCGCTGTCAAGTGTTCCAGCAAGTGCCTGTGGTCCAGGGACTGGAGGGAGAGGCTCCTGCAGTCTCCAAGGAGAGACGCGGACCAGGGCAGTGGAACAGAGTGGAATGAAAGGCGTGGAACCCTGCTTGCTGCAGATACACGTGGTTTTCCTCTACTTTCTTACACCGATCTGTTTTGAGAGGTTATAAATTTTCTAATCAGAACAGTGATTTTTCTGTTTTCCTCTTCTCTGGTCTTTTCCCAGATCTGCACCTGTGGTCTTGGGAGCTGGGAAGACATGATGGATCCTCAGAAGGCTTCTGGACTCTGAGATCCCGGCAGAACTTTGCACTCCTCCCCCATGCTTTGGACGATTCAGCACTTTCATCAGGCGCCTGTTGGGAGACTGACAGCGCAGGGTCATGGGGTACTTCAGGGAAGCCAGGAGCCTCTCCCTTCCGGCTTCAGACTTTCTCTGAACAAGCACGATTGCACTTTAGTGACCCCTGGGATCCTGGATGGCACTGAGTGGTTGAGACCCCTCCTTGCCATGGGAACAGTGAAGAGAATTGTTTTCCCCAAACTTTCCAAAGAGAAGTGTGGAAATTTCCAGTCCCTGAAACAGACAGATTGCCAACAGAGTTATTTACATCTGTCGTTTCCGCTGGAAACTGGAAGCAACAGGCAAGGCTTTGTGGAAGCAAAGTCAGAACTGATGTGTTTTGCAGCTTCCTAGAATCCTGACAGCATCTGAACCTGTTCTAAACAACAGAGAGCATTTAAGCACACATTAAGTATATAAACTGTGGGGTAAACGCATTCTTTTCTTTTCAAGGCCCAAATCTTAGGGCATTTGTTTTAACGGGTAATGTCTCCATGTTTATTGGTGTTTTCTCTTTTAACTACATTTTTCTTTTAAAAAAAAGATTTTTTTTTTTAACCTTCAAAATCAGGAGTATATCTTAAGTAAAAATTGACATGCCAGCATGCTGTGCCTGCAGAGATTTCAGATGAGTGGCTGTAATGACCGGTATCCCAAACCAAGCCTTCTTTTCTGACCTTCTGTATGACTTTACACTGAACCTTCTTCCAGTGTCTTGATTTCCACAACTACAATGTGGTGACATCACTAGTCAGGGCATTTGATGATGAGCATTCTGGAAGTTTTCTTGGGTTCCTTTGTATATTGAGGGGAAGGAGGGCCAGGAAAGGTTAATTATGTTAAATTTGGTCTTTATTCTGGAACTACGAAACTCAGTGAACTAATACATTATACTAATACAGTGAACTAATAACTGACTCGTGAACTAATACATTAGCTAGTATAACAGTGCTTGTTAGTACTGAAACACATCTTCACCTGGTATTTAGACTGAGCAGAATTCAGAGTTCAGAATTAATTAACTACACAAAACGAAGAATACCTTTGAAGAATAAAAACATGAGACTTTATTGAAAGCCTTTAAGGTACTCTTGGATGCCCTTTGCAGTAATGTGGGGTCCCCGAACTGTGTTTTTCAGGTCACATATCTTAGTCTGGGGTTACTGTTGGGGAAGTAGCCCCTCCAAATTCCACCTTCTTCCCTGGGGCATAAACCATTTTATGCTGGGTCCCATCTCCCAGATATGAGATCGACATGCTGAATTCTGGTTGCCAATCATGTTGAGTGCCTATGATTACTCTATTAGGAATCCAGTGCCATAATGAATCCTGATAAAATACTGCTATCTTTGGCTCTGACTGGGGCTATTTTCTAGAATATCAAATAGGAAAAGGGCCATCCAGCTCCAATATCCTAAAATTCAGACACTCCCATCATGGGGGGAGACTATAACACAGCTGTCCTGTGGTGATAAATGTTCTATAACATATCACATCACATTAACATCTAACATTTATCAAACACTGGCCTTGAATTCACAGAGATCCTCCTGCCTCTGCTTCCTTGGTGCTGGGATTAAAGGCATGTGCCAACTTGCCCAAACCTTTCATTTAACTTTTTGAGATCTGGTCTCACTAGTAGCCCAGGAATTCAGCATGGTGTTCTGGAAAATGGTGAGATCAGTAGCCAAAGTCAAGTAAGGAGAGGGAGTTTAATTTTATGCTAGCAGGATATTGGCCTGGCTCCCGCATCATTCTGTGATGCTGCCAGCCCCAGCCTTACTTTTTATGACCTTAATGTAATTGGCTAAAAAGAATATAATGGCAATTTTTAAAAGAAGTAGATTAATTTTTTTAGTATAATTTACAAAAGGAGCAAAAAAAAATAGCATTTGGGAGAGTTTGAGAAACTGTGAAAGAGTAATCAAACACCACCTCTGGTCTTATTCAGTCACAAATGTATTCAATTTTACCATTAATTTTTTTACCTTTATCTATTTATGAATCTAAGTGGAATTATGGTTACATGTAATTTCTATCTTTTTTAAAAAAATCGGTCATGAATCTCAAGGCAGTGCTTATGTTGCTGGCTTGTTTTTCTAATTATTACTTTTAATGGCTGTGCAATATACTGGGCAGCTGTGCCAAAGATTTATTAAACTTTTCCTGACTGCTGGAAGATGATGCCTGCTGTGATTTCTACCATTTTAGTTAAAAGCATTGGGCCATTACATCTCCCACTGGCCTTGCCCAGTCTGCTGCTGAACCTTTTCCAGCTGCTGTGCAGCCCGTGGGACTGATGTGTATAGACTGCAGGAATGCTGTTTAGCCCATGGGTTCAGCCCTTAGAGGCACGGCAGAGATCAGAGGACTAGAGAAGGGTGATTGGGGCACTTATTCTCCAGGTGCTCCTTCCCCAGGACCACTTATTCCCCAGACAGGAAAGGTCTCTCACCCAAAGATCAGAACTCTGTCAAGTGACTTCCTCTACAGGCTTATTGTATCGTTGGATTCCAGTAACTGCTCCCTCCCCTTCAAAACTAAGTTACACACACAGACACACATACACAGAGAGAGAGAGAGAGACAGAGGCACAGATACACACACACACACACACACACACAATAAATGACTAAGGCTGACACAATGACACTCAAGAACTTCTGAAGTTTATAGTACTTTTATCTGCTTGATAGCAAAAAGCAAAGTTCACTATCGAAGCGACATCTTTTGTTACTTTTAGAGTGAATGTTAACGAAATACTGCCTTTGAAGCATTTCCTAAGTTCAGTGACATACATTCAGTTTCTGATAAGCATTTGCCTGTTTCTCGAGACAGGCTTTTGCTACATCGTTTTCCCTAGAGTGGGTACCTGAAAGGGATTTGAGGAGTCAGTGTGAACTTCTCAGGCTTTTCAGGCCGACCACTTGCTTTTGAAGGTGCATTAATTACTATCAGCATATCCTTCCAACATTGGATATTTTAAAAAGTTTAATTTTGCCAGTCTAACAGATTAAAGCAATGATACTTTTAGATTCTCCGTTTGGATTACCCTCAGGTTTGCTCCTAAAGCAGTTCTTCCTGTGCTGCTCTTATGTGGGAGTCTGTCTGCATCTAATCTCTTCTTCACCTCCCGACTCAACCTCTAGTTGTATGTTCTAGTTATTCAATAGCTTAATTTTCTGGCATATTATTTATCTTTTTAAGCTTCAATGTCATTTATATGTAAACATCCTAACAATAATACCTCTCTCACAGGATTATTCTATGCAAGTATGTACACCTGGAATTCCTGTTTCTTAACAAATATAAAATAAGAAAGAATAAAATGTGTCAAATTTAAATTTTTTATTTATTTATTTTTATTTTATGTGTATGAGTGTTTTGCCTGCACGTGTATAAATACATTAGTATTGTACAGTGCCTGCAAGTGCCAGAAGAGGGTGTCAGATCCCCTGAAACTGGAGTTACAGATAATTATTAACTGTTATGTGGGTGCTGGGAACTGAACCTCATTCCTCTGGAAGAGCAGCAAGTGCCCAGAACTGCTGAGCCATCTCTCCAGCCCCCAAGTATGTCAGTTTTTGACAAACATTTTTGTCAATTTTTTCACATTTCTATTGACATCTACTTCATAAAATAGTAGTGTAGATGATCTAGACAGTTCAGTATTATATGACTTTAGATTCTTAATGCTTTTAGAATGAAATCCTCAATTATATTTGAAAAATTATTTTTATTAGTTGTAATACGGCTCAGTAAAATAGACTCTGGCTCATACCACTAATTGTAATAAAGGAAGAAGCTAGATTCTCTGGTTTCTATTCTATAATTCAAGGTATGTTTTATACGTGATGCATTCATTATTTCTTAGAGCCAACCACCACCAGAGATCCCTGTGGTAAGTCATCATCTCCACTGAAAGCAGGAAGTTCGTCTCAATGAGGATATTTCCTGCCACACCATCCTTGGAACTGTTCAAGTTTTCTGGGTCTCACCTCGAAAATGCAATTCTTAGTGCTTTAGTGAAAGAATATTCCCTAGGACCTTCCAGGGCCTAGGGGGTGAGGGGAGGTATACAACTACATAATAAATTTCTCCATGATTCCTGTCTCCCTATGCCTTTAGAAAGGCCCTCTGTGTGTTATTCTGGAGGCTCTTTGGTGACTTACCATCACTGATTGTAGCTCACTACTGTGTCCATGTTTCAGCCAGTCAACCAAGCAAGTAAAACCTTTCCCAGATGTACAAGCTAATATGCTTGCTTCAACTAGCTTTTGCTGTGTTAGAAGCTACCTCAAACTCAGTGACTTAAAACAAGTCATCCTTTTTGTGATTTTGTAGGCTGACAATTTGAATTGGGTTAAATGAGGGGAACTCATTTCTGTTCTGCCTGAAAGATAGTTGAAAATGGGGGGAGGGGGGACACACCCACTGGGTGCAAGTACTTTAGAACTCTGATTACATCACATTTTCTAAAGTCTCTTTAGCCAATGGAAACACACAGGCATGGCGACCATTACTGTACAGAGATTATGCAAAACGTGGTATGCAATGTGGCATAACTTCTGGATGACCAGAAACACTGTAACAGTCTACAACATTAAGTCCACAATATCTGGAAAACAACTATGTCAGGGCTGCCTGAACTTGGGTTCTATCCAATGTTAGTGCCTCTTAGTCTTGTTCTAATACCTTTAGAATCCATCTCCACACATGTTAACCAGTTTCTTCCTATGGAAATAGAAGAAAATCTTGTGATTCTCTTCTAATGTGAGGCTTATCTTCTCCACTCAGATTCTGTTCTTGTCCCCCTGAATGATGGCTGGGAGCCTTGGGGCTCACAAGGAAAATGAAATACCTCTTGCAAGTTCATTGTTTGATGTGTAGTTATTGCAGGATTTCAAGTTAACATCATCAGACAGGAAAGATGGGCTTTGTCCATTGTGAAGAGAAGCTCTGGGGTTGATGGGGATTCAATACTAGCCTGTTGACGTTTTCATTTCTAGCTTTAGCATTCTATTCCTTCCAAGTTACTGCCCAAACATTCTTGTATAAACTTGACCAGTTTGTAAATGTTTGATTTGATCCGGAATTTTCAGTCGTATTTAGTTATTTTTAGAGTCAACTTAGAACCCCACTGTTGCTCTACCTACAGTTTCAGGTGAAATCCCCAAACTTGGTACTTTCTTCTTGCACACATTCTAGTATAATCAGAAGCAGCCCCCTCAACTTGCATCTCTTATAACCATCTTTATACCCTAATGGTCAAATGCAATAGCTACTCAGTCTCCAAAAGCCTACCTGCTGCTGACATTCATCCCTTGCAAACACAAATGACAATGTAATCAGTCATGATACCAGGGTATACCATGGAGCACCAGGCTCCCCCATTTTTCCAATGCAAAGAGTTGGGTTCTCAGTTCATATCAATCACAGAATCCTGGAATTTGAAGGTCTGTTTCCTATGGTTATATTTTGAATCAAGTACTGCACCATCCAAGGTTCAGTCATCATGAAAATAGAGTGAATTGAATTTCATATGAGGAATTTGTTAAAAGATTAGACAATTGGAATTGACTGGGAAGCACATTATCTGTCATTCCAGCACTCAGGAAGCTAAGGCATAAGAATGTCTTGAATTTGAAACCAACCTGGGCCATATTCCAAGACCCTATCTCAAAAACAAAGAAACAAACAGCAATCACAACGACAAAAATCAGGAGGGAAATGTAGAGACTGAAGAAACTCTGCGATACTATTCTAGAACTGCCTAGAACAGCCATCTTTCTGCTACCTGTTGCTATGGGAGAGATCCATGCAGGAACTGGAACAGGGAGAATCACTTCTTCTCACCTTCCAGTTCTCTGACTTCCGCTAACTCCCCAGGAAGCTGGCTGGCAGAGAGACTGGCAAGTTGGTTTCCCAAAATCACAGTCCAAATGCAAGAAGGACAGAAGAGGCTTAGAACAGAGAACGGGAGCTAAATAGACAACTCATCTTCTCAGTCACAACCTATCTGGGTAAAATTGACATGCCTTCCTTAAGAAAAGGAAAATTATGAAATTATGAGTTCTAATTAGAGCACAAAAACTTTCTGAAACTTTGTGGCATCTCACCAGGCTACAAAAGCCCAATGTATATCTGTCTGTTAATTGAACCAGAAAAGTAGTCATTGGAAAACTTCTTTGGCTGTGAACATTGGTCAAAATAAGTCCATTTTAAGTGTATTTTGTAGATGTGATATTGGAAGTCACTGGGCTGTAAGTGAAAGAAATTCTGATATAGTCAGGCATGATGGTACAGCCCCTACAGTCCAAGCTATTGGTCCTGCCTTGAGCTCCAGAGTTTGAGGGAAGCCCTGGCAACATTTTTGAGAGCCTGTTTTGAGAGTTTATTTCAAAACAAATAAGAAAAATCTCATGCAAACTGGTCTATGTAACTGAACAACCCAGAGGTGCAATCGGGCCTCACTAATACCTTCCAGAGTCAGTTCTCTCTCACCTCTTCACTCAGCTTCCATTTAGTTAACTTTAGTCTCAGACAGCATGTCCCGCATAATCACAAGATGGTGCATGTAATGAATAGACCTCCTAGACACTTTACCATTGGAAGAATGGGGGAGCCCAGCACTCCATGGGACACCCTGACATCGAATCCGTGAGAAATTTAAATCTAGAGTATTTTTCTCAGCATTCCCAGGAAAATATTGACATTTACATTGAATAGGGCTATATCATGTTCCCTCTTCCAGACCAATCTCTAGAAGGAAGAGCACGTGAATGTGGTGTCTCAGATGCCAAGCTCTACCCAGACCATGAGAACTGAAAGTAAGGTGCATGATTGTCCCCAAAGTAAGAGTGGATGCTGGAGAGGCAGATGCCAAAATCCACCACCTGAGCCACTGGTCAGCCATGGATGAGCTCTGACTGTCTTTGGTGTTAGACACTGGGAATTGAAGATGGCTAAAGCAGAGTCCTTATGTTCAAAAAGGGGAATGTTTAGCTGGTGTTTGCTGAATGGAAGCAGAGATGCTCAAGGATCAAAGATATTCTTTGTGTAGAGATGTTGGGAGTTCCAAGAAGCATTTGTGGAATTTTTTCAGAATGTATAAGAAAAGATATTGGGAGTTATCTTAGTTTCCTCATTTCTATGACAAAATACCTGGTAGAATAAACAGTTTAAGGAAGGAAGGGCTTACCACGGCTTAAAGTTCAAGGAAACTGTCCATCATGGCAAGGGAGTCACGATGATAGGAGCTTGGTCACATTGCATCCACAGCCAGGAAGCAAAGCGAGATGAATGTTTATGCTAATCTAGCTTTTTCCTAGAACCCCAACCTAAAGAATGGTGCTTTCCACATTTAGGGTGGCTCTTCCCATCTCAGTTAACTAATCCAGAAAAATCCCTCACAGATATGCCCAGAGACTTATCTCTGATGATTCTAGATCTTGTCAAGTTCACAGTCAGCTTTAACCATCACATGAGCCTGTTGTAAGAAAAATATCAATAGCATATCAAACCTTTAAGGAAAAGTATTTCTGTTTGAGACAAAATAGCATAGGTGGAGAAGTTGTATCTTTCCTGATAATGTACTTCCTTCCTGCCATAGGTTGCAGATGTGTTAAAGTACCCAGAAGAGCGTAGACTTCATTCCCCTTGTGCTAAACTTGAAATATTAGACTGCCTGAGTCTTACTGTCAGTATCCAGTGCAAGAGTTGATCAAGCTTATTATTATAACTGTCATGTTATGTGCCAGGCTTTGGCCCAGGCTGCCCTTGAACTTCTGATCCTCCTGACTCCACCTTCTAAGGACTAGGATTACAGATGTGCATCCCCACACCTAGACAGACATTGTTCTCCCAAGTGTCAGATCAGATCATTCAGACTTCACAGTTCTGTGAAGAAGGGACTGTTAAGGCCTTCATCTGGCATGTAAAAAACCTAAGACTCACTGATACTAAATCACTCCCTTTACCCAGCTCGTAAGTGGCATAGCTATATCTGAACATTCTGCTGCAGCCATGTCATGACAAGAGGCCAGAAATCCTGCAACACAATCAAGCCCTCATCACATAATATTCGGTAATTATATATGTGTCTGATTGATTGCAACAGCCGGTGAGATACTTAGAAGAAATAAATGATTTTTTATCCACTTTTATAGTCATAGACCCCAAAATAAGGACTGACACAAAATACTTAACAAATATTGTAGAACCAAATTGAAGACAGTGTGCGTAGAGTCTAGAGAAAAGAGGCCAAGAAGGAAAAATGTGTTAGTGAATCTCAAGCATGACCCACGGACCCACATATTCCTACCGTCTGTCAAGTCAGAGTCACAGTTTATGAAGCCAAACATCATTCCAGCCACCTTCCACAGCCTCTTACCCCATCTTGGTGCATTGCTACTGAGAAGAGAAACTCAAATACAATTTGAATTTTCATATGGATTTTTCTGTATGAATAAAATATTCTGCATCAACAACATCTGATCTGCTTGTCAAAGATGTTTCTTATTATAGAAAAGTAGTTGAGGAATTTGGTTTACATAATCCAAATTTTTATCCTAATTCCTTGTTTACTGACTGTAATGGTTAAAGTTTCCTTTTTTTCTCTCTCTCTTTTCTTTTACTTTCTGAGTGTGTATGTGGTATGCATGAATGTACATTTGCAGGTGCATGTGTTAACCTGAGGTTGATGCTGGGTACCTATCATGATTACTCTCTTATATATTGAGGCAGGGTCTCTCACTGAACCCAGAGCTTGCTATTTGGCCTAGTCTGGCTAGCCAGTATGCTCCGGAGTCCCTTCCTACTTCCTAGGATTACAGGTAAGCCACCACACCTGCCAGGGTTTTTTAATTGGTTTGGGGGATACAAGCTCTGATTCTCACTCTCAAAGGCCAGTGCCTTATCAACACTGAGCCATCTCCTCAGGAAGGATTCTGATGGTTATACTTATCAACCTGATTGTACTTAGAAGCAACTAGGAAACTAGAAAAGCCTGCTTGGTATATTTGTGAGGTCATATACAGAGAAGATTAACAAAGGGAGTAAGACCAAGCTTGAATGGATATAAATGACCCCACACCATCCTGTAAACCAAATAAAATTAAAAAGTGGGGAAAGGAGAGCACCCCAGAGAAAATGGACATCATATTCATATTCTCTCTCTCTCTCTCTCCCTCCCTTGCTCCCTCCTTCCTTTTTGGTGATGTGAGCAACTGTGCCCTGCCCCACCCTTTCTGTAATGATGAACTATAACCTCTGAAACAGTGAACCAAAATAAATTGTTCCTTCCTTAGGATGTTTTGTCACGTATCTTGTCACTTAAAGTTCATTAACATACTAACAGTATCTACCTTCTTGACCTTAGAAATGGGACCCTGTGATGTGAGCAAGAATCTGTTATCCTGTAAAGACCTCAGCTGACCTCAGCTACTCCTAACATAGCTTATCAAACACTATATGTTCCAAAAGCAAGGGTCATCCTAAAAGAAAACAGTAGCATATTCCCTGCTCAGATCAACATGTTAAAATACTTGCATTAACACAGCAGACGGAACCAGGAGGTGGGGTTGTAGAGACTGACTGAGAAAAGAAAAAAACAATAAGATTGCCAGTCAAATCAGGCAACTTCCTGGTATCTCGGTTACCCACACTTCCAAATTCGGGAAGTGCTCAACTTAGTAGGTAATTTAAAAAATATATATTTTATGTATATGAATATACATATTGCCTGTATGTATGCAAGTGCACCCATGTCATGCAATGCCCATAAAGGCCAGAAAGAGGGCATCAGATCTCCGGGACTGGAGTTATGCATGGTTATTAGCCACCATGTAGGTTCTGGGAATGGAACCCATGTCCTCTGCAAGACCAGCCAGTGCTCTTAACAACTGAGCCATCTCTCCAACCCCTTTAGCAGGAAATTTAAAAATTTATATCAGGGCAGAGCTTGACTAGACTTTTCCCATTGGTACATGGCCAGCAACCTTTCTAAATTGTAACATATAATCGTCCAGAATATATTGCAGTGGTAGTCTCATAAATTGTTAGTGGCTGTGTAAATTGGTAAAGTCAAATATTTACAGAGCAGAAACCAGGCCATTTGTCATATGATTTGTTCAAGTAATTCTATAAAATCATTCCAAGAAGATAATTCAAAACATAGAATAAGCTATAGACATGGAGAGATTCTGTGTGTGCACACACATGGTATATGTGTGTGTGTATGTGCAAACTTTGCCACAACATTAAATAAAAAAGGCAAAGTTCAAAACTCTTACATCACTTAGATTACTCGTTTCATGACTCTACTCAGAAATATCATTCAAGAACTTTTCTAAAGAAAATAAGTAGAACGAAGGAGAAAGAGCACCATATGAAAATGTGCCTTAATTACAGTATTTGTGGCCCCAGTCTGGAAATAACATGTCGAACAAAGTGGAAATGGATTAGTCATAGCAGTCATATTTGCATAACACACTGCTATCCAACCACGAAAATGTCAGTCCTGTGAGGAGAGAGGAGGAGAACCTCATTATACAGATGAAAAAAATCAGGGCAAGGTTTCTGAGTATATATGCCAAGTTCCCATGGTTAGTGGAGGCAGGATTCAAATGTAAACACACTGAAAACAGACAGAGCAGGCCATGGTGGTGCGCCCCTTTAATCCTGGCATTCAAAAGGCAGAAGCAGGCAGATTTCTTAGTGAGTTCCAGGCCATACAAGTGGTCTTACTATATTGCCTTAACACAACCATCTTGGTTACAACATCAAGCCCAAGTAAATAATTAGAAAAATTGAGAGACTGGGACAAACAGTTGGAAGGAAATACACGGAAAGAGCAAGAGAGTTTTGTTCAAGGTTAAGATTGTATATCATTTCCTCCTAAAGAAGCTGCTTTAAAAATGTTTTATAATACAGCTTTAATCTTTTGGCAAACTATTATTTTAGGTACGTTTTCTCTATACTAAGGAAACCAGTCCTCTAAAGTTTACTGACCACTGAAACACTGTGGTTAAAAAAAACAGCAAAGTTACACCCACAATGAGGGCTACTAGGAAGATACTTAGCTGTCATTTCTTTACAAAGGTTGAGGAAATCCCTTCATAAAATCCTTTTGTAAAAGGGGGAAAAGCCTGACGCTCCTTTCTTTCCTCAACTCTCTAATTAGAATGATAGAAACAGTAAGTAGCTTCCCAACGTCACCAGACGGTGAGTTGTACTTCCTTTCACTACATTCTCCCTGTGTTTAGGAAGTTTAAACACACGTGGAACACTTTCTATATAAAAATAATATTTAAACAGTAAATAACTTTTCAGGTGTATTCAAAATGTCAGAATTTCAGGTGGGCGCGGTGATGCCAGCACTCAGGAGGCAGAGGCAGGCAAATCTCTGTGAGTTCAAGGCCAGCCTGGTCTACATACAGAGTTCCAGGACAACTGGGGATACAGTGAGACCCTGTCTCAAAAAGACCAAGAAAACAAAAAACAGAATTTCACTGTCTGCTTATTGAAAATCAAAGGTCATGATATAACGGGGGTTTTGGCAAAATTTTATGTGTATACCATGTTTTTTCCCTTATGTCAAGTGCAAACTTTCACCTGTGTTTTCGTGAGAAGCTAAAGAGAAACTAAAAGAAATGTTCACCAAGTGAAAGTTTGAGCAGACACTGGGCTTGCCAACATCCTGCCCCCCTCATCAGATGTCACAGGGACCAGAGTACACAACGCATGGCTGGGCTGAGGCTGAGCACATGAGGCACATGTGATGGGAAGAGTTTCCTGCACGCCTTCCAAGCAGCACTGGGGGAGCTGTCCTCAAGGACCACCCCAAAGCAGAAAATTCAGTGTGGGGAGTGCAAGGGGCCTTTCCCAAAACACATTTTCTTGAGTGTTCTCAGAATGAAGACTGTGGAGGTGATGTTTGAGAGCTGTTGGGGGAGCGTGTTAATCTGATAGGTGCCAGCTGCATCCCCTGAGGAGCAGTTCAAAGGGAGGGCAAGCAGAGCTTTTACTTTCTGACTGTGCATCAGTGAGACGGGGTGAGCTGCTGGACCATCTCAGCAGCACTCTTCCCTTTCAAGGTGTATCAAGAAGATACACCTAGTCCCCAGGGCCTAGCATGTTTGGTGTTGAGGTTTGTATCTTCAATCAGCTGTTTCACGAAGAATATAAAAATACAAAATGCCATATTAGAGTTGGTTCACCATGAGGACTTGAAAACAAACTGGAGAAATACATCACACACTGAGATAGTTGTATAAAAACCCAAACTACATAGAGCTCCACAGCTGATGGATGTAAATAGACCCGAAGGAATGGGCTCCTCGTTGGAGGCAGTGACACAAGAAGCAGGAAGGGAATGAGAGATGTACGGAGCCTGGAAGATCTCCACTGATAGGCAGTGAGCAGATACATAGTGAGAGCAGGAATGATATTCAGAACTTCACCAAGCTGCCCAGGTACATCCTTGGCCAATCAAAACGGGCACTAGCAGAAATGAAGAAGCATCCCAGAAAGGGCCTGATGAGGCAGGAGCTACTCCTGTGGTTGTTACATTGTGAGGACATCTAACACGGAAGAGAGA
This sequence comes from Eospalax fontanierii, assembly GCA_035773235.1. Taxonomy (NCBI): domain Eukaryota; kingdom Metazoa; phylum Chordata; class Mammalia; order Rodentia; family Spalacidae; genus Eospalax; species Eospalax fontanierii. Next base: position 34,158,697 of record CM069544.1, on the reverse strand, counting down.
CAAGTCCCAGAGGACGGCCAGGAGACATGGGCATTTCCCATCCTTTTCCGGTACGTTGATGCAGCTGTGGCACTGGACTCTGCTAAAGATCAGCCTTGAACGGTAAAGCAAGACCATTCTAAATTTACTCCCATACATAGAGTTTCATTTGACCTGCCTGTCTTTCCACTTGTCTTTTTAGTTATTCACCTATCTGTCTGTCTATGCATAACAAGACAAAAGCAGGCGAAGATGCAGAAGAGGGAGTGTGGGAGTATTCACTTCTTCCTTTCATTTTGTCCCTTAGGTCTCTGAGAAACTAAACACTCTGCCTTTTATCTGATTATTCCAGGGCCAATGAAGGACCCAGGTGAAATTTTGAGCTTGGCTTTAAGGCAGTAACCGAGGGTGGGGCGCGGGGTGTGTGAGTGCTTCAAATAATCGCCTCTTGGCAAGATCAGTCACCACAGCAAAAGAAAGTGACTGCATGGGCACATGACGGGAAGTGTGTTGGTATGCCCCCGATCTTCCCCTTTACACACACTTCCTCAGTTTTTCCGTCTTTCCACCCCATCATTTTCCATCAGAAATCATCTCTTTTAAGCATCCAAGTCTTTCTTAGGTTTTTAAGAAGTTCTTCGGTTGTATCCACTAGCTCCACCGGAGCAGTAGTATACCAGGACATGGGGAAAGGCACATGTTTACTGAGATAGACTCCAGGGATGTTCCGGGAAATTGCACTCATGGGAAAATCAGCCTGCTGTCCCTTTTCATCTATCAAACCATTCATTTGGTGCTAAGCAAAGCACAGGTACCATGGATACAGAGCAAGCAGCATCTCTGGCCTAAAAGACTTACAGGTCCCTAAGGAGAGTTCTGAAGTACCCTGAATTAAGTTTCATGACAGGAAAGAGAAGTTCATTTAAACTCACAGAGATAAGAGAAGCGGTGTATTGTAATAATCTTCAGGCATTCATTGCCCAAAGCACTGGGGCCTAATTCCACTTTCTTCCATCAGAAACAACAGCTGACTTTTGTAAGGACACAGCCCCTAGAAGTCCATTTCAGAACGTCCTGAAAGGAAGACCTGAGAAGCAATTTCATGGATCTTCCTAACTGAATTTATATGACACTTTCCAGCCTGCCTGGAGACTGGAGTTAGTACATAGATACTCTTAATGCAGCACTTAGCAATTAGTATAATAATATATTTTTTAAAAACACTATAGGATAACAGAACCTACTCAAGCCAGCCTTAATGTAAAAGTGAAAACCCTGGAATTTCTCAGAAATTTGCTGTCCACTCAATTAGGAGCACCAGCTGATGTTTGAGGCCAAACATTTCATGAAATTTTAATTTCTAGAATTCAGAAGTTGGGTGTGAGGATGGAGAAAGGTCAATGTGTCCAGGTTGCCAGATTATTTAAATCATTTATCTAAAGGGGGAAGAAAGTTTAAGTCTCAAAATTTTTGAAGTGTGCAGTAGAAAGGAGACTTAAGATTTAATTAGATATTGATTGAGGAGAAAAATCTAAAGAAACATTTTTAGTCACATTAATGTAAAGCTAAGATCCTAACCTAGAACAGGAGAGTTAAGACTTCATTCATTCAACAGATATTTATTGAATACCTGTTGTGTCTATAAAAAGCAGTGGTTGTGTGAGAAGACTGTCTCTACTGTGAGTACAACTGCAGCCCTCGAAATTCTTTTCTTTGGTATCTGAGAAGATGAGTCAGGGACCATGGACCTGATGTTGGTAGGAAGGTTGAACCCTACCACTTGATAGAGGGATGGGGCTTTAAAAGGCAATGTCTCTCCTAGGAGGAAAGGATAAGACACATTTTGGAGGACCCAGATTAATTTTTTTTCTCCATTACTATTTCTTTCCTTGATCCCTACATCTCCATCAGTAAAATTTTGTTACATGTTACAGCCAGTCCTGTGTTTAGAGAAATTACATGTGCTACCAGTGGGGCTCCAGTCATTAGTGATGGCTTGCATTAAGTATTCCTTCAAAAATTTTTAAGGAAAAGTCAGAGAGTAGCCTTAGTACAGTGACTCAAAGACATGAGACTCAGAGTTATCTGGACATTGGTTAGAAGTGTGGAAACAAAAACATGTGACCTCTGGTCTGGCCTTATGCATATTTTGGGGGACAGCTTAAGCAATCCTCACAAAGCAGCAGGGCATGCTCCTATGATGATCTCAGATCACTGGACATTCAAAATGCATGTGACTTCATACGCTGGGTACAATGTGCTGAATCAGTAGATTCGAAAGGATGACAGACGGCCAGCCCAAAGTGATCACCTTTCACTCCTCTCTTTGCTTCCCTTCTTTAAAAAATTTAAATTATGTGCATATTGAGGGGAGGGAGGTATTATGCATGTGTGAGTTCAGATACCCTCTGAGTCCAAAAAAGGGTGTTATGGTCACAGGAGATGGAGTTATAGACAGTTCAAGCCACCTAATATGGGTTCTTGGGACCAAACTCAGGTCCTCTACTACAAGAGAAGCATGTGTTCTTAACTGAGTCATATTCCCAGCCCCTTTGCTTTCTTGCTTTATTGTCCATCCTCTCGTAGTCTGCCTTTGTGTCCTGTCTCCCAGACAGGGAAAAAGTTAACATGTATGGAAATGTGCTCCGCTAAACATGGAATGGGTGTTTGCATGAATCATATCATTTGACCTTTGCATCAACATAGAGAGGAAGGTGGAATTGTCCTGATGTTACTAATGAAAAATGGGAGCTGCAGTTCCTATGTAATGCAACTAGTAGGTTGCTAATAGTCTCGAATACATATAGGATTATCCAACTCCAGAATTCTCAACCCAGTCATATAAAGGCATTTTAGAATTCACCTAAACAAAACATAATTATGAAGAAAAATGTATTGTGAGAAATGCTTTCTGTTTCTAAGCAAAGTTTGATAGTTGCCTGTCAGTGAACACTGACCTCTAGCTGTGATGAAAGAACCTGGGTCTAGTCATTCCCTCTCCAGAGGGAAGTGGAAAGAAGTGGAAATAGGAGTTTCAGCCAGATATGACAAACCTAGGTGAATCTTCTTGGCTGATAAGCATGGAGGAATGATATCTGTCTGCCTTCCTGACTTTACTTACTAATTGCTAATAAAAATCCGAAGTTTCAAACACAAGTTGTTTTGCATATCTGGGTCCAACAGTTTACGCTTGCATTTATCCCTTGCCCATTCAAAAAGTTATTTACATAAGATGGTGTATCTGTGGTCCATAAGTAGATAGTTCCCAGCCATCTTATGACACAATGATGCCATGAGGAGTCATGGTCATAGGACAGGGATGGTGTGCTTTGGTGTTTGAAAGCAAGTGCTAATAATCCAACACACTGGAGACTAGTGCTTCTCAGACTGTATGTTGCTACTGTTGTTTTGGGTTTTCCCAATCTACAATATATCTCTTTATTTGTTTTGGAGGCAGAGTCTTATAATGCAGCCCAAACTGCACTGGGATTCATGTTTTTCTTATCTCACCTGAATGATAAAATCCACATCACCATGCCCAGTCACATCATGCACCAACATGCCCAGCCACACATCAATACTTTTATAAACTACAATAAAAATAATTTAGAAAAGAAATGAAATAAGCAAAGAGGTATCAATAGGAAGCCTGAAGCTTTTTTTAAAAAAAAAAAAACAAACAGTAAATTCAATAGATCTAAAAATCCTCTATGACATTTCTCTCAAAGTTTCTGGACACTCTCAGTTTCTAACCGTACACTTTTGTAGAGCTGTAAGTGGTGCCTGGGCAAACATGCTCAGATGACAGTTGTCCACACACACTGAGACTGTTACTGCTTTCAGTTACAACATCATCAGCACAACTTCCTCTAAGGAAGACTTAACTGCTTGGTCCTCGGTGTGGTCTCCATCTACTGATTAATTACAAATGATTTCTTCTCTCTCTTTTGATTTTGGTTTTTAAAAATTATTTTGTTTATTATTTTTATTTTATTTTACATATATGATTGTATTGCTGCCCACAAGTATGTAAGTACACCCAGGTTGTACAATGCTCACAGAGGTCAGAAGTAGGCATTGGATTTCTGGAACTGGAGTTACAGATGTTTTAGCCGCTATGTGTGTGCTGGAGACCGAACTCGGGTCCTTTGCAACAGCAGCTGGTGCTTAAGCTGCTGAGCCATCTCTCTAGCCCTTGTTTTTTGGTTTTTAACTCAAGCCATATACAGCCTGCTCAAAACAGTCTTTAATCACTAAAGAGTTTCTAAAGTAAATAAAAGAGGCTTAGAGGTCTAGGTTACATTTCTAATAATAGCTATATAACTAAAACAGTTATTTTTATCATCACAAAATTATTAAATTTACATCAGGAAGCAGTGGGATAGAAAATGGACATTTGCATGTTTATTCTCTAACTTCCCTCTCCCTGGACCGGCACCCACACTTTTAGAGGAACACGATAGCAAAGGGAAGAAGAGAAACTTTGAAAGTGGAGCTATGAACTTGTGAACATCCAAATTGAGCTTTGTGTGGTATCACTGTAGAATTTTACTTAAAAGCCTAAACAGAGACCACCATAGGCTCCCGCACCTTTCTGTTCTCATGCCTGCAGAGGTCAGAATTGGGCATCCAGACTCCCGGGAACTGGTGTTGTAGATGGTTGTTAGCCACCATGTGGATGCTGGGAATAGAACCTGGGTCCTCTGCAAGAGCAGCCAGTGGTCTCAACCTCTGAGTCATCTCTCCACCCCCAAAAGAAGGTTCTTTGATGAGTGGTAAGAGGTACACTTCGCAGGGTGGTCCAGAGGAGCAGAGTATTCTGGGCCTAGTCCCAGAAGGGGAAGATGGCAATGAAGAATGTTTTTGTTTTTGTGGAGACAAGGTCTCATGTAGGCTACAGACTGACTTGGGACTTGCTATGGTGCCAAGGATTACCTTGGACTCCTAATCTTTCTATCTCTACCCCTGAGTGCTAAGAATACATGCATGTACCACCACCTTGTTTCTAAATTTCTGAGAGAAGGTTGGTTGATACAACAAGCTTTGACTTCAGTAACACGCCAAACCAGAGCCAACCCTTCACTTAATCAGCTCCAACCACAGTATTCCACAGGTATAAAAGCCTCTACTTAGATATTTTATCTTTTAGTGTCCCGCTTAGAGAAGAAGAAAGAGTTGTCTACATGCAGAAGGCTGAACAGAGAACAGACGCCTCAGCTTCAACTGATCTTAGTGTTTTGATGAGCTACGTGGGGCCAGGGAAGAAGACCAACCCTCAGCAATGGGGAGGTTAGAAGAGATGGGGTCTCTGAAAGAGTATAGAAAGCCACGCTTCACTCAGAAAATGCATAATACATATGGTATAAATAGGGTGTTTCTACTTCCCTTTTCCTGTTTTTTAGGGGACACACACACACACACACACACACACACACTGCCTGTGGTCGATGCTCAAATACCACCTCCAGGTTGAAGGTTTCTCAATCATCCCTCCACCAACTTTAGCAATTGCTAGAGTAGGAAAACAGCACTTCCCAGGTAGATACCCAGGGTCAACAGGACTGAGTAGTAAGAAAAAGAGAAGATGAAGAAAGAAGAAATATAAAGGCCTGTGCTCTCTCCCTTGTGTTTTAATTTGCTGGTTGTTGTAAGCATGTTAAATTCTTCATGGTTCTTTTTCTGGGCATTATGGTTAATGTCTCTGAGGCACCCTGATGGTAAGTCCACCCATGGAAAGGCCCATGGAAGCATAAGGATACAGAGGTCGGGAATATCTAGAGAACATGGTGCAAAGCATGCTTTTAGTTCTCATTAGCTCTTACCTAAGCCAGTGCTACTCAGACTTTAATGTGTGCATGAACTGCTGGATTTCTTAAAATGCAGGATGTCATTTAGTGGGTCTTGAGTTGGGTCCAAGATTCTGCAGTTCTAACACGTTTCCTGGTGACAGACTGTACGCAGAATCATGGCTGCAGTGTCTTCCAGCTTTTGTTCTTGCCACATGTCTCTCACTTTCATCTGATCACTCTGTGCGGCATTCTGGCCATCATCAATGATCTGAAGAACTCCAAATACACCATCCTGTTTCACAACTGTTGATGTCGTACATCCTCCCTCTGCCCCTCACTGCCCTCCCTCATACTAGACAGGCTCCTTTATGTCTCAGCTCATGCGTAACCTCTACATGAAACCGTCTCAGGTTCTCCGTGCTCCCAAACAGACTCTTGGCTCCGTGTTCACCACACTGCAATAGTATGCTGTTTTCATATCTGGGCCATAACATAGGGTTGCTCGGCTAATGCCCTACATAAGGACACTTGGCTAAGAAGGCAAGAAGGGCCTGGAATCCATTCTTCTCTTCACTTGCCATGCCCGAGTCTTGCTGCAGATCTGTCTCCACCAAGAGGAAGGGATGATGTTTTCTAGTGTGCACAGACATGCACATGTATGAGTTGTCTATATTTTTCTTTCAGATGTGAGGTTCTTGAGGAAAGATAGAGTCTCAATCATCTTTATCTTTCACCTCCTGGGACAGTGCATATCACAATGAAGTTTCAATAAAATGAAATAGTCAATGAATTGTTCATTGAATGTATGAGTGAGTGATGAGAGAAAGAAACTGAAAGCAACCGAGAGGATGCACAAAAAACAATCTCATCCAATCCTAAAGGCAAATCAACTGAATTATAAGTAAGAGATCAGGGTTACATTAATATGCTACTGAGAGAGCAAGATCATAAAAACACCATTTTGATAAATGAACTTTAATTGGATTCAGTGAAAAGAAGTAAGAGGACCAGTCAGAATCAGGAAGATTCAAAGCACACATAAGAATCAGGTGGGCACCTGACAAAGGCCCTGACAAAATTAACCACAAATTGCACATCTCTTCAGATATGAGGAAAGATCAGATACGGGGAAAAGATGAAGGAAACTCAGGATTTCGGTTTGGTCATTAGAGTCTATCGAAAGCAGCAATTTTCACAGCAAAAACATATAGAAAATGAAAAGAATGGTCATGACAAAGATTCATTTTTTTTCATTAGAATTGAATTGTATTGCGTTCATTTATTGTGTGTGTGTGTGCATGTACACACACATGTGTGCGTGCACACAGTCCATGGAACACATGTGGAAGTCTCAGGACAACTTGTAAGAGTTGGCTTTCTCTTCCACCATGTGGGTTCAAGGATCAAACTTAGGTATTCAGGCTTGGTGGCAAGTGTGTCAACCCCCTGAGCCATCTCTCCAGTCTAGAAATGGATATTTATTTTTCATTCTGTGTGACGTAAAAAGAAGCAGACAGCTGGTTTCTACTCTCAGTTCCTGACACAGAGTTCCTAAAACCCTTGAAATTTCCCAAGTGATGGCACTAATAGGTGCATCTTAAACAAAGATCCTAAATCTCTTGGGATTTTCTGAGTACAGGAGCATCTTTTATTCTAATAAGGTGATTCTTAATGGCATCTGGATATTTCAAGTTGGGAGCTGGTCAAACCATAAACAGAAGCTTAGAACTGAAGCCCTATCCTGATCTCTGAGAAGGGGAGATGACCAGGAGGCATAGTTAAAAATCAGTTGAAGCATTCATAAAAATCCCTAGGCTGTTGGATTTGGAGAGATCTGGATGGTAAAACACATCCATGAGCCAAAAGGGTGGTACATCCGGGGCCACAGGGCAGAAGTTCCTGTACTTGGTGTTCTTTGAGAATTTGTTCTCTCTGTTTGTCAGTATCCTTTATCATACTCCATGAAATAAGCCAGTTGATGTATTGAACAGTTTCCCTGAGATCTGTGAACCACTGTAGGTAATTATTGAACCTCGGAGTCATGGAAACTTCTGAGCTGAAGTCAATTCAAAATACTAGAGCTATGGATACGACAATGTCATCAGAATCAAGGGCAATCTAATGGGGGTATCTGACGCCAATCCCAGGAAGTGTCAGAAATGAACTGAATTTTAAGATAGTTGACATTTGGAGAGTTGGTGAATTGGTGATGTGGAAAGAAAACTACATATTTGGTATCAGCTGTGTTGTAAGCGGAACCATATAGCTTTTCTTTGGGACTGAATTTGGGCAACAAAAGGGATGTGTTTCCAAACCTGAGTCTATAGACCTTAACACACACACACACACGCACATGGACAGGTACAGAAAATTTGTACCCGTGGGAGGCTAATAAGGGGCGTACAGATATGGAAGGAGATCTAAATATGATAAAAATATATTGTGTGAAATTCTAAAAAATTCAACAAAAAGCTGGGCGTGGAAGCTCATGTCTTTAATCCCGGCACTTGGAAGGCAGAGACAGGAGGAGCCCTGTGAGACAGAGGCCAGCTACACAGTGAGTTCCAGGCCAGCTGGGACTGCACAGAGACCCCGTCCCCCCAAAAAAAATCAATAGAAAAGGAAAAAATTTCAATAAAAAGAGGGAAAAAGTAAAAGAAGGTATCGGGTTATAATTAGTGAAGTTGTCCCAGTTGCTGAGGCCCTATGTCAAGAAGAGCAAGACGCACAATCCAGATGAATAAGCACTTTAATACAATCCCCCCCACCAGGGTCTCTCTATGTAGGCCAGACTGGCCTGTAATTCACAGTTCCCCTACCTCAGCTTCCTCAGTGCTGAGATTACAGACATACCCAGCAATCGTGGCCTGATACAGTCTTCTAAAGGGGTTTACTGGGTCTGTTTTGCAAGATCTCCTCAGTTCTGTCCAGGCAAGGTCTCTTAAGACTACAAGTTCATGGAAGTCAGGAGCATGATTGAGGCACTGTGCATCTACCTGGGGCTTGTGGTGCAGAAGGAACTGGATTTGCAGGGAGTTTACAGCTGTCAATGACGTTAATAAAAATAAGGAAGTACAAAGGACTAACACCTGTCAACCAAAATATTCAGAATTTCACTGTGAAATTTGACTGTGAAAGACATTCCTCTGAGAAACGAGCTGACATCTTGCAAAACCCCAGCCTGGGCTTTGCCTTCTTATATCATCTCGTTTTTCTTCCTGTTATTTCTGAAGTCACAATTACAGGTTTGCAGTTGGAGGAACTGAGACAGTTGAATAGTGTGTTAGTTAACATGTGACTTCAGTATAAAATGCTATTCAACTCAGAACTCGAATTTAAGACACTCGCATATAGAGAAAGGAAAACAGGTTAAAATATTTAAAAATATCTTTTTTTTCTTCAAAATTTAATCCCAAGTCTCCATCATTTTAGAACCAGTGGAGCAAACAGTAAAGATAAAGCCGGAGAGGTCTTGTAGTATCTATTAGATACTTGTGTATCTTTTAGATCTTTTTATCTAAGGGACTTTCCAGTCTACTTTTCTAGGGCCAGACTTCTAATCAGAGTGGTATGAAATTATTGAAAAAAATAGAGATAAGTCTCCAAGGTATCATGAATTCAACACTCAGAAAATAAAAAATAATAAATAAAATATTTTTAAAAGAAAACAAGTAAAATATCAAATATTACTTTTTAAAGAGGTTCAACTCTTAAAAGCACGCTTGCTCATTTTAGAGAATTTAGAGAGTATAGGAACATTCAAAAAGCAAAGTCCCTGCACGTGTAACTAGGAAAAACTTACCAAAGTCTTGCTGCAGCCTTCCAGATTCCAGAAAACATCAGCACTGTGTTCAGTACTCACTAAGTGAACCAAATAGACATTATTGTCCACACACCAATGGTCAGTAGGGTACTATAGGGAAAATGATCCAGAAACTTTATGACAAAATAAAACTTAAAATATGTGAATGTTCACAGTCACCTTCAGTGGAAGGTAGCTCAAGTTTTATGTCATATCACCTATGTTTTCAAACAGGTAAAAATGTTTTTATATATTTATTTATTTATCTGCATCTTAGAAGCAAGCTTAACCCCCTTAACACACACACACACACACACACACTCACACTCACAGACACACACACATACCTACATACACATACCACACATACATATAACATACATCCAAAATACATTTAGGAAAGTTAAAGAAATTCTAGAATTTTTTTAAGTTTTTGAATTAGCTTACAAACAACAGGTTTCCTCCTGGCATTTTCGTGCGTGCTCCGCCCTTACTGACTTATTGCCCGCTCTCCTCTCCCGTCCCTGCTCGCCCCTCCTGCTGGTCCCTCCCACCTCTCCGCTTCCCCTCTTCTGTTTCCAAGACACGCATCTTCTTTTTTAAAGTTTTATTTTATGTATGTATGTGCTTTGCCTGCATATATGTGAGCGCACCCATATCTTGCAATGCCCACGGGGCTCAGAAGAGGGCATTGGATCCCCAACTGAAATTTCAGACAGTACTTAGCTGTCTTGGGGGTGCTAGGATTCGAACCTAGGTCTTCTGCAAGAACAACCGGTCTTCTTAACGGCTGAGCCATCTCTCCAGCCCTTCATGTCACAGGCATTCTGCTACCCTCTTTTGCCCCGCTTCCTCAACCCTCCCTTCAGACCCCCCCACTCTTACCATTCCCTTTCTAGTTTCATGACCTATCTTCCCCCAAACAAAGACAAATATATAGAAATCAAAATCTAGGATCCACATATGAAAGTACATGCTATTTGTCTTTCTGAGTCTGGGATACTTAACATGATTTCTAGTTCCATCCGTTTTCTGCAAACATCATGATTTCACTTTTCTTTACAGATAAATAAAATTCTATCCCAAGTGTGTGCACCATATTTTCCTTATTCGTCTGACTGCTTCTGTTTTTTAGTTATTATGGATAGTGTACTCATAAATATGAATGTACAAGTATCTCCGTGATATGTTGACTTAGATTCCTTTGGGCATATTCTCAGAAGTAGTGTAGCTGGATCATATGTTTCTGTTCTTGTTTTTTTGAGTAACGCCCCTACTGATTTCCTATCAACAGTAAGGGCACTCTTTTCCTTACATCATCATTGGCATTTGCTGTCATTTGCTTCCTTGATATTAACCTTTTCAGAACCATTATTTAATAAGAATTTCTGACTCATCCTTTTGAAAAGGTCTGGCTGGAAAATCTTTAAGTTCTAATTCTAGGTATAAAAAAAAAATGTAAGAGGTTTCTTCTGTCAGCGTGTACTCTGTGATGAGCTCCTCTTTCTTGGATTCTTTCTCTAGACCTCAGATGTCTGAAGTGATCTAACTTTTTTGGATGTCCACACAAAAGACTGCTGAATTCCTACATATCTTGCTTCAAAGCTGAGTTTTATAGCTTGATCTAAGCACCAAAAATATGTAAGTCAATAGGTGTGACTTAGCACATAAAAACAGCCAGAACAACCAAACACTTCTATTAAGTTCTTACATGTGTCAGATACTAGTATGTGTGTGAATGACTTTTCTGGGAATACCTTCTGTTACAAATGGAATTTTACCTAACCTTATAACCAAAGTCAATCTTCTGTTTTGAGATCATTTAAAACTATTCAGTCTGCCTTCTTGCTGAGTGGTCAGCTCATTTAAATCTACATACTCTCCAGGAAAATAATGAAAACCATCTTGCTAGGCCTTCGGTTTCTCTCATAATCAACCTTTACAAAATAAGCTAAACAAGAGACTGGAAAGATGGCTCAGAGGTTAAGAGCACTGGCTGCTCTTGCAGAGGACTCAGATTCAATTCCCAGCACCCGCATGGTGGCTAACAACCATCCAAAACTCCAGTTCCAGGGGATGTTATGCCCTCTTCTGGCCTCCATGGGCACTATACAAGGGTACACTTACATACAGACAGACAAATACACTCATACACACAGAATAAAAATAATTTTTAAAATACTTTAAAAAAGGATAAGCTAAACAAATATCTTTACCCTTAGATTATGTTCCCTGTTTCTCCTATATGACCCTTCCTTGCCCCTGGCTCAGAATAATGTGTGTGTGTGTGTGTGTGTGTGTGTGTGTGTGTGTATGTGTGTGTTTTGAAAATATCATTACAGAAAGCAGCAACATTAGAAGCAATAAATTACCCCCAGTTTGTGTTATAAACAACAGGTAGGATTAGATTGATAACATCTGTTTGTGGTTTTGGAAGGGTCAAACAAGGAAAATTCTTCCCTGAAAAGACAAGGTTCCTCATTTCTTTCCCATGTCATGCTGGATGTACTGTTTAAATAAACAAAGAGAGCATGTTGTTGTTTGGAAGAACACTTCTAAGGAACAGCTCTGAGAACAAATTAGGTTCATTTTGGTTTACACAACTCCAACAGTCAGGATCTTCGTTCAGGTACCTCCACTTGGTGGCATCACCACATACGTGCAAATTTAATCTTCATAACATCATCCTCCTATGAGTTACATACTCTCACTATCCTTTTAAATTTTTTTTAATATTTTTATTTTTTATTTTTATTTTTTATGTGTATGAGTGTTTTGCCTGCATGTATGTAAGTGTACCTGTGTCGTGCAATGTATTCAGAGGTCAGAGAGGGCATTGGATTCCCTGGAACTGGAATTAAGGATGGTTGTCAGCTACCATGAGGGTTCTGGGGATCAAATCAGTGTCTTCCGCAAGAGCAGCCAGTGCTCTTAACCACTGAGCAATCTCTCCAGTCCCTTAAAAGATATTTCTATTTACTTATTTTTTGCCTTTTTGAGACAGGGACACCCTGTAGCCCCAACTGTCCTGGAACTCAATATGTAGACCAGGCTGGCCTTAGGATGGAGCTGTATTTGGTGGTGAACACCTTTAATCTAAACATTCGGGAGGCAGAAGCAGAGGGATCTCTGTGAGATCAGGGCCAGCCTGGTCTACATTGCAAGTTTCAGGCCAGCTGAGGCTATAGGGAGCCTCTGTCCCAAACAAAACAAAACAAAACCTTGGGATAGCAGAGCTGGAACAGAAATTAAAAATCACCCACGTATTGTGTAGATAAGGAAACCACCTTGTACGTGGGACATGGCTAACTTGTGACCTGAAAAAATTTAAATTCTTGTTTGGCTTATTTTCTTGGAAGAACAAGGAGAAGAGGGAGGAGGAGGAGGAGGGGAAGCAGGAGGAGGAAGACTAAGGAGGAGAGGAAAAATAGAATAGACAGCAAGTAGCTGACTGATAGAAATGGCTCATGGAATAAGACTCATGACATAGGATATTTTTATTCCTTACACAAAGGAAAGTCCAGTCATTCACCCACTGCATCATTCTAGGGCCCTGGGCTCATACAGTGCCATGAAAGTAGACGAGGGTCTGCTCTTTCTTCCTTTAGTTGTCTTGCTGCTATCTGCCCCCAGCTTGTCCTTTGGCATCTCATGAGACCTTTTGCCTTGGCAGACTTCTAAGACATTGCATGAAATCCCTATCTTTTGATCACAGGTCTGCCACACGGAATCTTACTACTGCACTTGAGTCCACAGTGCTCTGGCCAGGCCCCCACAGGCTCCAGGGTATTCTTCCTTGCTGGAGGTCTCGTCCTGTTTGTGATACTGTGCAAAAGCTAGAGCAGATCCCCAGTTCCTATAGAACCTCTTGCAAATCCATCCCTCTCACCTGCCCATGCCAGTCTCATCCTCCCTCTTTAGGATCAGGCTACCTCTTCCTCTTCCCCCCACTCGCCCCACCAACCCTAAAACTTTCTAAAGCAATGGCTATAACACATCCTCTAAGATACAAAGCCTAGCTTTATAGTTTCTTTCTTTTAGGGGGTCCCCATAGCAGAAAACAAGATCTCTGGAAACATAAACCAGCTATTTATATAGTAAACCAGTTATTTATATAGTTATGTGTTTAATCTCTCTCTGTGTCTCTGTGTCTCTGTCTCTTTCTCTCCCTCACCTTGAACTGAGGATTAGGATAGGGTTGTAGTTACATTTAGGACCCCTATATTTTATTCACTTTTGTGTCACACTCCCCATACTAGCTCCAGATCTTATTTAAAAAAATAGTCATTTGATGCCCATTTCCAAAGAGAGGAAAAAGCAGAGGAGAGTGGGAGAAAGGGAAAAGACCAACCACATTTCTACAACAGTTCACATAAAACAAGAGTAGACAGAAGGAGTTGAAGACGAAGCCAAAATCTACTAAGAAGAAATCATTCCTAGGACTGGAGAACATGTATGACATGAGGGGGTGAGAGATCAGTCACAGATCATGCTAAGATGGTTTGAGTGACTCAGTTATATGATGTGGGTTTCTGGGAACAACATGGCATGGTTCTGCTGGTAAATGGTGTGCATTGTGAGGGGTTTATGAACCTGAGTCTGGCTTGGGAATAGTAAGAATGATTCTCTCTAGAAGGGATGCCCAGCTAGGTAAATGTGTGGATCTCACTATTCTAAGTACAAAATAAAATTGTGATGTAGGAAAAGATGTCTTCATAGATGCCCTTGTCTTCTAAGACACATTTCAAACATTCAGTTCCCCAACTTTTAATCTCACTTTGGTTTCAAAAAAATCATCTGATAATATCACTTACATAAAAGGCAAACTACTGATGAACACAGCAGGGGATTGCAGCAGGGAACACCTCTGGTTGTGCATTCGAATGCGCACAAGTGAGTACCCGGCTCAAGCTGAAGGAATGACACCAGTGTTCGTGCGGCTCCTACCTGCACCAGGCACTGTTCTAAGCACTAAATGTCTTCAGCAAAGCCACACAGAAGGAAATCATTGTACAAATGGAAAAACTAAGAAGGAAGAGACTGTGACTTGCCTCTAAAATAAATAATGGAGCAGAAAATATAGCCTAACATTGTGGCTCTGTGTTCACAAACACTAAGCTGGAAATTAGTGTATATAAGTAGAAATTTTAAAAGAATGCAATTTGGAGCCAGACTTATTGGCACACATCTGTAGTCTCAGCTACTCCTGAAGCAGGAACATCACTTGAGTTCACAGGTTCAAGCAGCACAGAAAGGCCCTGTCTTAAGAAAATAAATAAATAAACAGAAGAGAACGGAAACATAAAATCCACGTTGTGAGGCAACATTCAGCAAACTTAGATCCCGAAAGTGTCACCCTTGTATTTCTGACTCTTGAGACATGGCCTTTGCCAAGAATTAACCTCAAGGTTTGGAAGTGACGGTAAACACCTTTAATCCAGCAGTTGAGAGGCAGAGCAGGCAGATCTCTGTGAGACTGAGGCCAGCCTGGTCTGTATAGAGAGTTCCAAGCCAGCTGGGGCTACAGAGAGACCCTGTTGAGGAAGAAGGAGGAGGAGAAGGCATAGGAGGAGGAGGACGTCTCAGACAACTTAATGTCATACATTTTCCGCAGACATGACCTACATACAAAGTTATTCCTTGAATAGCAATTGCCTGGAAATAACCTAAATTTCTACTGATAGGAAGCTGGTTTAAAAGTCTATAAAGAAGAATGCCTTTAAAGAAGAATTATAGTACAGCCATAAATACAAATAAAGGAAATCTCTATACTGCTGTAGAAAGATCTCCGAGATACTTATGTAGAAATTAAACAAAAGCATGATTCAGAACTCAAGCATGCTATAATTTGAGTAAATAATGGTGAAAGGAACACGTGCTTGTATGTGGATAAGTACAGGAAACCTAGAGTTGGTTTCCTGAGTGGGTGTGGACCAGGGAAATGAGGACGGAGATTGTTTGGGAGTATCCCAGCAGGAAGAAGGGGATACTCAAAAGGCAGAACTGCAGGTGCTTAATGACAGAATTCTTTTCAAAGATGTGGACAGGACTAAGAACATAGGCCGGTGACTCACTGGTGACTCCGGAGGGAAAGGAATCATTACCGCCTAAGGCCCTAAGGAACCTGAACCCAGATTCCTGGAGAAGCCATGACCTTCTCCGGCTGAACACAGCCAGTCAGCCCAGCCCAGAAGAGGAGCGGAGAGCGAACTGCATCCTCCCCTGCTCTTGGATCTCTTGCTCCCCTAGAGGGCAAACCTTTGGAGGAGGCTGCGGAGCATCCTTGCTGGGGAGCCTTTCCAGCTGGCTGTGGTTGGGCAGAGCCGGTCTGGAGGGCACGCTCTGCCTACGCTGCACCCGTTCAACCACGTGAATACGAAACACATAAAAGTTGACTGGTTTTTTTGTCCACAAAAAAAAGAAAAAAAAATTTTTTTTAACCCACAAATGAAGGAATGGAGCATACGGTTTCCAAGACTTCTTTCTCAAACGCTTAACTTTTCTTTGAAGCACCAGGTTTCACCAAGCTTCAGTCCACGGCTCCACCTAGCGTCGAGACGAAGCTTCACGCGTGAACTCGGCCTCAGTCGGCCTATGCCTCAACGCGTGTCATGTAAGAAGTTCTCGTTGCGAATTATACCCAGATGATAAACACTGGTCTTATCCCCTGAAGAGGGGGAGGGACCAATTATTTTGAGACTTAAGATACTTGGGGGAATGCCCCCTCCCTTTAAAAATAGTAACGAAAAATTAACCAATTCAATTTTGGACTAACTCATTGTGATATGTCTGGGTGGCGGGGGACTGCGGGGGGATTTCAAACCGCTAAAGGTAAAACCACGTGCCACCAGCATTAAACCTTCCACAGGCTCCTTCTAAGCTTGCCCTTCCCGTTCACTTGTTCCTAATACGGAGATTCTCAATTCTGGCTCCAAAATCTCAGACAGAAGAAGCTCCTCCCAGAGATCTGCATATTCGACTTTCAAGGGTTTAGGCTTTTTAAAGCTCCGCAGAGGCTGTAGTGGTCTGCCCTAGTGGATCTTGGCCTCCTGCAGAATACGCCCCCTCCCGTCTCAGGCTGTTCTAGATGCGCTTGCATCTAGAGGATGTAAAGGAGGTCTCTGAAGAACCAAATTCTAGTTCCGCCCAGTCTTCCTGCCTCTAGGCTGTCAGTAGTCAGTTCCCCGATAAGATTTGCCCTTATTTCTTTTATTTCCAAACGTAGACCCTCTGAAGACTATTTTTCTCCCCTCTAAAGACTTTCAAAATAACTTCTGTGATTTTCTTAAAATAGAAAAATGGTGATGGTTTTTATTTGTTTTTTGACACAGGGTCTTACATATAGCCCAGGTTAGCCAGAAATGCTCCATTTTCCAGCCTCGGTTTCGTTGAGTTCTGGGATTACAGGTCATCATGCCCAGTTTAGACTATTCTTTTTAAACTATCAATTTTATAGCAGTCAAAAATCATGATGTTTCTGTGAGGTATAAATTATACCTCTGTCAAAACTGTGTGAGCAAAGTGAAGAAGTAACCAACAGAAGAGAAACTCTTCACTAGCTGTAGTTCCACCAAAGGGGTTAATAGCTCTAATATACAAAGAATTGAAAAATTAAACACTCCCTCCCAGAACCAACTGCCAACTAATATGTGGGCCAATGAACTGAACGGGCAGTTCTTAAACGAAGAAACGTAAATGGCCAATAAATATTTTTAAAACTGTTTAATATCCTTAACTCTCATCGAAATGAAAATTAAGACAATTTTGAGATTCTATCTCATCCCAGTCATAATGACTGTCAAAGGCAAATGACAACAACAAAGACAGCAAATGCTGGTAAGGATGTGGAGGAGGGGGGAGGAACATTTGTTTACTGTTGGTGGGTAGTGGGAGAGTAAACTGGTGCAACCAATATGAAAATCGGTGTAAAGGTTTCTCAAAAATGAAAATACTCTATAACTCAGCTCTACCACTCCTGGGCAGATACTCAAAGGACCCTATATTCTGCCACAGAGATATTTGCACATCCTTGTTTACTGCTGCTCTATTCATAATAGTCAGGAAATAGAACCAGTCCAGATGTCCATCAACAGGTAAATGGATAATGAAAATGTGGTACATATATACAATGGAATTGTATTCAGCCATAAAGAAAATAAGAAATTTTCAGAAAAATAGATGGACCTGGAAATAATTATATTAAGGTATCCCAGGCTCAGAAAGACAAATACCATATGTTCTCTGACATATGCAGATCTTAGCTTCTAATTTTTATATGTGTGCACTGATGTGGAAGAAAGTGTGGATAGAGGTCATGAAACTAGAAAGGAAACCATGAGAGAGGGAAAAGACTTTATAGAAGGAGGGAGGGGTGAGCATGAAAGTAGAAATTGCATCTACTAGAGGTGGAAGGGTATGCGGGGTGGGGGGAGTAGATTTGGGAGAGGGGCAGAGGAGAGAGAGAGCAACCAAAATAATGTATTATGAAAATGCCTTAATGAAGCTGGTTACTTTATATGCTAACGAGAAGAATACAATTTACAAAAGAACCTATTTCAAAATATATTATTTGGCCCACAAATTCTACCTTAGGAATTTATCCTACACACATAGTCATATGTGGGGTGGTCGGGGGGGATGCCATAAAGGAGTGCTCAGGGCAGCACTGTTCCTAAAGCAAAGATGGGAAATAACTGAAATATCTCGCTAACAGTGGGCTGGTAAACTGTGGTACATGCAGACAGTGCATATTAAGCAATCATTTTAAAAACAAAGTATTTCCATATTTGTGGATATAGAACAATTTTAAGATTTACCACTAAACCAAAAAAGATCCAGTATAATGTTCTCAATTGTATTTATCATGTTGTTATTGTATTTATTATGTTCTCGTTGTATTTATTACAAAAGAAGAGACGTATATTTATCTATACTTACAAGAATTAACTATCTGTGGAAGGATACATAAGCAACAAGTTAAAAAGCTAACTCTAGGAAGCAAATTATAAATGATAGGTCTCAGGTAGCAAAAATATAAAATAAAAACCAGGGGCTCATCACCAAATAAAATAATGAGAATATTGTCAATACATTCTTTAATAAATAACTTTTGTTGAGACACTCTGTAGCCCTGGTTGGCCTGAAACTCACCATTTAGACCAGGCTGGCCTCAAACTCACAAAGATCTGACTTTCTCTGCTGGGATTAAAGGTGTGCTCCCCCACACAGGGCTTAATACTTTAAAATCTATACAAAATCATATTCACTCCATTCAGCGACTAAGCATTTAAAAATACCTTCTTTGGATTGGATGCAACCCTCAGGGCTCACTGCTTGGCAAACTGAACATAGGCTCTTTCTTCATGTCCCTCCCCTCCCCGTCTTGTTTTTTAGACTTGTATAAGTGGACCTGTATTGTAGTTATCCTTCTGCATTATCTTTTTTTAATCAACATTATATTTGTGAGGTTTATCAATATAAATGCCTGTGTAACATTCACTGTCACTGCTATGTACCATTGTATGATTATTAGTTACTAATAGAATTAATCTTAAATCTGAAGTTTCAATTACAAACCATCGAAGAATGAATGTGACCAAGCTAAATAGGAAATGGAAATGAATAACTAAAGATGGATATATGCATATATATATATATGTAAAATGTATGTGGGGTGTGTGTGTGTGTGTGTAAAACAAAGGCTCTTGGAGAAAAAAAAAAGGTGAAAGGGCCTGGAGAGATGGCTCAGCCGTTAAAAGCACTAGCTGTTCTTGCAGAGGATGGGGGACTCGGTTCCCAGCACCAACATGGCATAAGTCAGTAAGTTCCAGGCCAGTGAGTAACACTGTCACAGAAGACAAGGCAAATGGCATCTGAGGAATGACACTCAGGGCTGATCTCTGGCCTCCACAGGCATATCTATATACATGTGTACTCCACACATACTTGAACACATGTACATACATATATACATACACACACAAACATTATAATAAAAATCTGTATTATATTGTTTGGATAGACAGATTAAGTTTTGCTTTAATAAGTATTTGCAAAGACATAGATAAAGGGGATTCTTAAACAGTAATAACACGAGTATAAACTGACACAACTATCCTGGAATACAATTTGTCATTATCCTACAGGCTTGAATATTTGCGTGTGTCATAACCCAACAATATATGCTCTTGGGAATTCGTGCACAAATGCACCAGAAAACTCAAACATGGATATTCACAAAAAACATCTTTTAGCTAAAAACAACCAATGGCGGGTTTTGGTCAGAGAAACTAGCAAAATAGAAATTATAAGTTTTTATTATAGATATTTGACTGTGAAGCCATACTAGGAGCCGGAATACTGTATAGATTAGGCTGTTGTTTCTTTGTCCAGTGCTGGCACTAAAGTCCACAGGACAGGCAGTGAAGAACGTGGAGTGGCATTTAAACACCTTTCTGACCCAAGAGTTGCAAAACATGAACCAGAAAGTCCAGCAGATGGCAATCATGGCTCTGGCACAGACCTGAGTATAAGGAGCTGTGGTGGTTCCTTCACTTCTACCTCCCTCATCAGGCAGAAAATGCCTATAGCAGTCCATGTTATCTGAGCTCACGTGAAAATTCTGTAAGAATTGAAATGACTTGTATCCAAGAAGCTTTCGTTGTTGTTTATTGTTTGTTTGAGTTATCCTTATGTACCTGAGTACTTGTCAGTATTTTGAACCTAAATACTGGCTATCCCTCCCCTACAAGGAATAGTCCTGATTTATGTGTTTGTGCTATTGCCTATCTATTGCTATCACAGAAAGGGCAGAGACAGCTTTGCAATAACAGCTCTACTTATTCTGCAAAGGGAATTCCTCATTCCATTCAAAATGTTGGTGACTTTAGGGGACAGAGATACCACATTATGGCGGTTTGGCCTCAGTTTAAACCAGGAGTGAGCACAATATACTGAGAACTTGTTCCTTCATGTTTGCTTGGAATTGATTCTTCGAACAAACCACTTGTTTTGTATTTCCTGAAACAATATATTCAGTGTGACCTGGGAAAAGAATGAGGAACCTGTCCTATCAGGGAATGCCTACTGACCCAGAACAGTGCATACAGCTACAAACAGATGTTGTCAATGTAATATGACTTACTGTTTACAACACTGCAAAACAAATGGGATAATTCATTACTTCCAAGGCTTTATACTGCTTTCAGAGCTTGGTATTTGTACAACACACACATGCACATACACACATGCATGCACACACACACACACATACACACATACATTATTCTGGGTCAGGGCAAGAAAGGATTAAGAAGGATTAAAGCCGTATGTTTAGCTTATAAAAGGAGCCCAAGGCTTAGTAATCTTGCTTACATTCTAAACAAGCTGAGATAGTATTTCATGATCTCAAAACATATTAGCTTTGGTTACGAGGTTACATAAGATTCCCATTTGTAACAGAATGTATTTCCAGAAAGTCATTTCCGAAGTGATTTCCAGAATAATTTAATGTAATATTACTTAAATTTAAGCATGGCATCCAAATGTTCATTTATTGAAATGTGAACTGCTGGCCTTGAAGTAAATCCAAGTTTCCATTGTTGTATAGAAATCTGATTACTAATTTGATAACTATAATCCATGGCTATTTTGTGACTACTGATTTTAGGGGGGGGATAAAGGAGATAAGAAAAGAAATAAGTTGCTAAACTTCAATTTTTTTATTGTTGGCCAGTCATCTAAGATGAAAGCTCAGTCTACAACTAAGATGTAAAATGTAAAAGTTTTTGGAGATAGAATGAATCTTTGTAGATATAGTTGCTGTAAGTAATGGACAACAAAACCCCAGCACTGGGAATAAGCTTAGCTAATCTCAAGACTATCACAGGGAAGCTGTGGACTTAGGGAGGCAGTCAGAGCTGAAGGAACAGAGGTAGTCCCATAAAGGGTGTGAGAGACTGCTGAAGCAGGAATCTGGCCAGAGCTGACTCAAAGTAAGGCATCTAGGTATAAGGAGTTATACCAGACAGTGGAGGAAGAGGAGACAGTCAGAATGTGTTGGCCCTTGAATAGTAACTGTTTCTGCAGACAGTAATAGGCTCCCAGGGGAAGACTAGGGGTAGAAACTGTAGCCCTCAACACAGAAGGAAATGACATCTCTACCCTCTTACAATTTAATGTTCTTCTGATCATACATGACTGCACTAAATGAACAAAGGTTCCTTGGGAAAAAAACTCAACCAACAAATTAAATCGAATGTGCACAGAAACAAAATCATGAAAAGCAAACACAAATCTCCTCTCCAAATCACGAATCCCATAGTAATGGCCCCTAGTGAAACCAACCTGGAAGAACTCCCAGACAAAGAATTAAAAAGAATCATTTCAGCTACATTAAAAAACTCAAACATGATACAAATATATTCCAAGAGAAGAAAAACAAAGAGTTAAATGAAATAAGGAAGTCAATCCAAGATATGAAAATAGAATTTAATAAAAAGAATTGCTGAAGAAAAGTCTAACTGAAATGATGCTGGAAATGAAAAACTCAAGCCAAACCAAAAACAAGAGATAGCTTGATGGTACAACATTTGATTGATAATCAAGAGGTCCTCAGCTCAAATTCAGGTATTCCCTAACATGCTGGCCTATGTGATGGCTCAGTATGCAAAGGTGCTTGTTACTGAGCCTGACCACCTGAGCTCAATCTCTGGGACCCATATAATGGAAGGAGAGAACTGATTCCTGAAAGTTGCTTAAATAAAAACCTTAATGGAAAGCCTCACAAGCAGAATAAATTGTGTGGAAAGCAGAGTACCAAGCCTGGAAGATAAGGTAGAGGAACTAGATCACTAAGTAAAGGCCAATCAGTGATATTTTTAATAGGAGAACTTTGGGACACAATGAAAAGATCTACCTTGGATTGTGAACATATGAGAAGGAGAAGAATATCATACCAAGGTAGAGAGAATATCATCAATAAAATCATAGAAGAAAAATTTCTAAACTTAGAAGATGACTGTCCAAGTACAAGTGGGCTACAGTATACCAAATAGACAGGACCAAAAAAGAAACTGTCATGATATATTATAGCTAAAGCACTAAAACACAGACTAAAGAAAGGGTATTCAAAGTTTCAAGAGAGAAAAGTCAAGCCACTTATAAAGGCAGGCCCATCCGAATAATAATATTGAATAGAAACTCTTAAATCCAGAAGGAATGGAAAGATGGATTCTAAGTTCTGAAAAACCACAGTTTCTAATTTATACCACAATACCCACCAAAACCAAAGAGAGAAACACTGGAGTTAAATGTTGTCATAAACCAAACGGACCTAGCAAACATCTACAGAACATTCCACCCAAATACACATTCTCCTCGGCAACTCATGGAATAATCCAAAATTGATCACATATTAGGATACAAAGCAAATCTCAACAAAATTAAAATAACATCCTGTAGTCTATCTGACTATAACAGAAGAAAGGTAGTTACCAACAACAATGGGAACTACAGAAAGTACACAAACTCTTGGAGACTAAATAATACACTGCTGAATGATAAATAGGTCACTGAAGAAATCAAGAAGGACATCAAAATAAACTGCATAATTGAATAAAGTGAAAGCACAGCATAGCAAAATCTATGGGACACAATGAAGGCATTCCTGAGAATAAAGTTTACAGCACTGAGTGCCTACATCAAAATTTAAGAGATCTCAAATTAATATCTTAAAAATGAACCTTAAAGCTTTGGAAAAATAGAAACAAACCAAACTCAAAAGCAGTAGATAAAGAGAAATAATAAAATTCAAAACAGAAATTAATGAAATAGAAGCAAAGAAAAATATTTTTAAATCATTGAAATGAAGAGTCAGTTCTTTGAAAAGATAAACAAGACTGACAAACCTTTAGCCAAATTAACCAAAAGAAAAAGATAAAAGACTCAAACCAATAAAATTAGAAATAAAAAGGGAGAAATGACAGCACATACAAATGAAACTCAGAAAATCATAAGGACATATCTTAAGAACCTCTGGTTGAGCAGGATATGTCTTTAATCCCAGCACATGAGAGGAAGAGACAGGTGAATCTCTGTGAGATCAAGGCCAGTCTGGTCTACATAGCAAGTTCTAGGCCAGCTGGGGCTACAGGAAGACTCTGTCTCAAAAAGATCAAGCAAAAACACCAAAACCCTCTGTTCACTAAAGTGGAAAATCTAAAAGAAACAGATGAATTTCTAGATGCAGATGACATACCAAAATTAAACCAAGATGAAACAAATAATTTAAACAGACTCATAACCAGCAGCAAGATTAAAGAAGTAATAAAAATTCTCCTAACTTATGAAAGCTCAGGATCAGATGAATTCACTGAAGAAATTTACCAAAACTTCAAAGAAGATTTAATACTAATGTTAATCAAAGTATTTCATGAAATAGAAAAGGAGGCTTTAAAACTCTTTATGAAGCCAGATAAAGACACAAGAATGAAGGAAAACAAAATTATAGACTGATCTCTCTAACATAGATGCAAGTAGTCTCAAAATACTGGAAAATTGAATTTAATATCATGTCAAAACGGTCATTCATCATGATAAAGTTGGCTTCATTGTAGAGATGCAGGTTTGATTCCACATACATAAATCAATAAATGTTATCACATAAACTCAAATACAAAAATTATATTATCCTCTTAATAGACTCAGAAAAGGACTTTGACAAAATTCAACATCTTTTTATGATAAATACCATGCTGATGATAGGGATGGAGGAAACATACCTCAACATACCACAAACTTATAGCCAACATATCTTATAAATGAAGAAAATCCCAAAGCATTTCTGCTAAGTTCAGAAACAAGACTAGAGTCCTGACTAGTTTTCATAGTGCTGGAATGTGCTATTACAGGCTTCAGGGAGAAAAGATATCAGTGGTCTAACCTAGCACTGGAGTCTGCATGATGCGATACTACCTGCCAAGCAAGATGTGTCCATTGATGCAACAATGCCATGAGTGTTATCGGGGAAACCAACTTCCTTCTGATTGGATTTGAGGCCTTGCTCCACAAGAGGGATTCATGCTTGGTACTGTAAACCTGGTCAAAATCCCATATCTGTGGAGGTCATAGGCCCTACCCAGCAGGAATCGTACTGTTGTTGTTTTGCTAAATGAGCATGCTGTCAAACTACATTCTAAATAGCTATGCTTATATCTGTAGATTTGTGGTGATCTCAACTTTGGTCAAAGAAGCTTCTTTTCACAGTAGGTATTAGTTGATGCAAAGATTCATAATTGTTCAGAGTGCTAAGAACAAATGACTCTGAGTGTGCAGTCACAGATGGGACATCTATATCAACCTCCCCCTAACCAAAGCCTAGGGAACATCAAGGAAGGGGGTGGGGAAAATATAAGAGCCCAGGAAATAAGATTGGCAATTGACTCATGGGTGCCTATGAAATTAAAAGTCTTCCAAATGGCAATAAATTGGTCAGGAAGGGCTCAGAGGCACCCAAAACAATATAAACTATTGCCATCACTCTTGGTTTCCCACTATAACTAGATGATAAGAGTGTATTCCTGAAGACATCACATACTTTGGTTACAGGACACAGAGAAATCAGTCTTGAACTGGCCAGGCAACTCTGATATTATTATGCAGAGACCTCAACAGAGATGCAAACTTTCTCTGCAAAGGGACAACCATCAATGCCACCAGTCGATAAGAGTCCCACACCTAGGCAGTAGGCTGCTTTCACTTTTTCTTGCTCTTATCCTTTGGAGTCTAGACTTGGAAACTTTTATGTGTATATCTATGTACCTTGGCTCTGAGTTGCCGCACATTGGTGTCTCAAGAAAAGCAAAGTCTTTCACAGTTTAGGACAGGGGCTCATGGGATCAAACCAGTCTATTATGTGGGATTAATCCAATATTAAAGGAGAAAGTCACTCCCTTGCTGGGATGGACAAATCTAGAGAAATGCAAGATCCATCTGTTCCTCTCTGTGTGGGGATTCTCCTTCCAGCGCCAATTTTGAAAGAGGGGCTTGTTTATTTATTTATTTTTAATTCGGAAAGGCATTTTGCCAGATGTGGTAGTGGAAACCTGTAATCCCAACACTTGGGAGGTAGAAGGAAGACAATCAGGAGTTCAAGGTCAGTCAGGACCATATGAGACCAAACCAAGCAAAACAAGAAAGAAAAGGACAGGAAATATTTAACCAGAAAATTATAAAATTAATGACTAAACATTTTTTAAAATTGGAATTGCAAGGGCTAGAGAGATGGCTCAGTGGTTAAGAGCACTGGTTGATCTTGCAGAGGACCTGGGTTGGATTACCAGCACCCATATGGTGGTTAACAACCATCTATAACCCCAGTTCCAGGGGAATCCAATGCCTTCTTCTGACCTCCCACAGGCATTGCATAACACAGGTGCTCTTACATACATGCAGGTAATGCAATCATACACACCTTAAAAACAAAAAAAAATGGAATCGCAATGATAATTTTCATAATGGTGTAGAACCACATGGTACTGAAATACATTACTAAATGTATTATATAAATGTTTATTTCAGACATTGTCTCAAGAATTTTAAAAAATTAGTGCCTTCTCCTCTTTGGAACAAAACTTTTCACCAAGTTATATTATAGTCTTATGAGACATCATGAGAACTTTCCATGTATTTTGTACTCTTCTTCCAAATTAATTTCAACTGTCAGATAAGTAGAGATGTTGGGAACCTACCCAGCTCTTATATCTTGTGGCTGAGCTTTAATGAGAGCTTGACTTTTTCCAGAAGTCTGGTCTTCACTGACTGAGTAGTTGAAGAAAAAAATGCCTTGAGTATGTGAACCATGTAATTTCATGTCAACTAAGGAATTCTAAAAATACTTGCTTACTGAAAGGGCAGTTACGTTTTTGTGTTGGAACGTGTTGCAGAGAATAAATACTAGTTCTTTCCTCCCTTACTTTTTGTCACAAACATACGACAAAATTAAAGACTGTCAGAGCAGCTTAAGTAGGAAAGTGGAGAGGCTAAATTGGCAGGCTTGGTGAGTGGGCCTGCCTGGAACCTACTCCATCTCTGAAAGATCCGAGAGGCCACGTTGTCCCAGCGATGATAATTCAAGGGCTCCATCCATTCAAGGCTACTTAGTCTGAGACCCAGAGGTCTCAGCAATTCTGCTTCCTGGTTCCAGTGTAAATTGTAATCAAGGAGGAGGACTGGAACTTCTGAGGCCCTCCTTGGCAGTGTGGCCAAGCACAGAACATTTTAAGTCCTCCTCAACTTTGTGTCGCTGGTGTGATACATTAATAATATGGGTTAACTAGTGTTTTAGGGGAATATGTAGTAATGCCATTCACAATTCCAAGTACTTCTAACATAAATTACATATTTAAATCCCTACAAAATCCTTTACAGAACTTTGGACCTTAGAGAGGTAACAAACCTAGATTTTTGTTTTTCAGCTTTCTTATTTTTTTAATTATTATTTTTGCTTATTGGTGCTGGGGAGCAAACTCAGTGCCTCCCATAGAATAGGTAAGTGTTCTGCCACAGAGCTATAGGCCCAAGAACATAAGCTATGAAACAAGTCAGTATGTCCCTAAAGCTTTTGATCTTCTGCCCGATTTCTGTGAGCCCTGGCTTTAGATAATGGGTCTTAGTGTCCTTGATGTGACAGATGGTGTCCACTGTGGTAGATATTGTTGGCTCTTTGCCTATGTCGCCATAGGCCTTGCCAATTGCCAGTAACTAGACAACCTTCCCTAGTGGCTGTGTTGACTAGCATGCCAACTTTGAGCCTGGTTGTGTGGTAATGTAATGCATCCCCCCCCAAACATCCCCTAAACAGTGACTGAAACAGTTGGGGTATTTATACCCCAACTCTTTTGTTTCTCTGGTAGAATAACTCAAAAGAATGAATTTTACATTACTGCCCAGAAGTCCTCATTATAGTAGCATGCTTTTCACTACTACATACTTTAGCCACAAGAGGGAACTGCATGAACAATAATAGGCTATTCTGAAACAGTCCTCTGAGTATCTCATTAGCCAATGCCCATTCCTAGAGTCTATAAGATTCATGTTATACCTGCCACATTTTATCCAAACAGTGTTGTCATCTGAGAGTTGGGTTACAGAGCTGGCTAACTACTCACTTAAAAAAAAAAATGAGTAAACTGATTTTATCTGCTTGATCACAAGAAGATATGGGGCTTAATGACAAACTGTATACAGGCAATAGCCAACTTCCTTTTCTAATCCAAACATGGCTGATCTAACCCATGTGTCTTCCTACCTAGTCAAAATAACAACATGGGGGAATTCTTGCCATTTTTTGTTTGTCTTTATCACAGAAGAATACTGAGAAATCTTCTAAGAGCACTATGTTTGCTTGGAGGTTTGGAGGGGTAGGTTGAGGTAAAAGCTAGGATACTATTCTTCCTTCTGCAGGGTCCTGCAGAAGAAAACCCTCTGACTACAGTGGTGGCACAAGACAAGTCCAGGATCAACCCTGTGGAAAGCCTGTAACAAATGATGCTGGGCATCTCCAGGCCAGGTCTAGAGGAGAGAACGCTCTTCCTTTGATGCTTCATAAGTTAGATGAGGTGAGCCACAGTTCAAATATGATTCTATTGTTGAATGCTAATTCCTTGATTTACATAGAGCCTTCTGTGTTCAATGACATGATTCATTCTTCCCTCGAATCCTTCCACTTTCAAAGTATGTTTCAGAGAAATTACTTAATTTTCAATAATTCACAAGACCCTTGTTTTATACAAGAGATTTTATTAGAAAGTAGTATAAGCATAATTAATAACTTCATTTGAAAGGACACAAAATGGAAATAATATATCTAGTTTCATGTGTAAATATTTTTATATATTATCATTAAATTCTTGTGCATTTCATAAATCTTAATTATTTAGACTCCCTCACCAGATTTCATGCATTCTGTCATATCTGCTAAGGCCTATTGAGTCAAGTTTGTGTCTCCAGATGTTCCTCAGTGTGAATTCATTCACTGGAGCCTGGTGAGGCTACATAGCATCATTCCCTTAAAGACCAACTCTCCCTCACCCAGCAGTGATAGCTGCCTGTGATAGATCCTCAGCTAAAGTTGGGCTGTTTTTGTTTTATTTAAGGTATAAAAGATACTACTCTCTAAGTGAATGT
The DNA here is from genome assembly GCA_035773235.1 of Eospalax fontanierii. Taxonomy (NCBI): domain Eukaryota; kingdom Metazoa; phylum Chordata; class Mammalia; order Rodentia; family Spalacidae; genus Eospalax; species Eospalax fontanierii. The sequence goes on along the minus strand of CM069544.1, from coordinate 34,129,942 downwards.
AAAGTGATTCCACTTGTTTCGTAACTAGAAGAATTAGAGAAATATATTCCTAGGAACTGGGATAAAACTAGCTAATGTCTACTCAACAAATTAGGCATACTTAGTAAGCACAATTTGTGAAATTGTTAAAATTTTGGACTCCATATTCAAGTTATCTTACTATGTAATTCTGTAAGCTCTGATTCTCTTAAAGGCTCAGTTTCCTTATCTATGAAATGGAATAATAGCATTTACCACATATCATTGTTAAGAGGATAAAAATCAAAGTGCTTAGAGAAGAATTTAGCACAAAATACAAAATGAGTAAGTGTCCTTTGTGCAACACTAAGCATAAGACAAAGTTCTTTGTGACTAACCCTAAATATTCTGTTGTGAATTCATGCATGAGAATAGCCTGAGTCCAAAATATACTGTTAAAGGCACAAATTAATCTAGCTCTTGGTTTCTAACCTGTTAAGACAGGAATTATCATCCTTACCATTCAAATGAGGAACAGTTGAGGTGAGTGATCAGCATGAGCAGGTATCCAGGTTTGATTTGCCTATGATTTACCTACCAGACAACCCAAAGCCACCGAACCACTCAGTCTCTGGCCCTCACTGGAGAGTTGTTACAACGTCCAGATTGGTATCACACTGGAATACCGGGAAAGTCATGCTCACACTTCTCAGAATTCCAGTGCACTTTCGATTTGGTTACGTGTGAATGGGAGAATTGAGAGATTGAGCACATGCAGTGTAGACCATGTGCAGTGTAGTTTTATTTTATTTTATTCTTAATGAACTTGCTTCCAACTTTATTGATATGCATAAGATCATCTGGGGTATTTGTTCAAAATTTTAATTCTTTGATCATACTACCAAGACATTCAGACATTCATTCTGATTCAGGAAGTCTAGAATTTAATCAAGGAATCTGCATTTTAATTTATCTACAGGCAGTTCTGATGCCGGCAATTGCATGGACCAGACTTTGAGAAAAGTGATCTCCTTGATAGCAAATCAACAAAAATTTCAATAGTACTTACTGTCCTTCTGATTTAAAAAACAGAAAATGCTCCAAATATAAAAGAAAAAAAAATTTAAAGATCATAGTCATACTTTTTGTAAATACCTTGTTTTTTAAATCCTTTTAAATAAATGCCATTAAGGACAATAAATATGTCTCAAAGGGCACTGATAGCTCTTTTACCATTTCTTCTTCAAAAAAAAAAAAGATTTATGAGGGCAGGAGAAATGACTCAATGGTTAAAAACACTGGCTGCTCTTGCAGAGGACCAGGGTTCAGTTTCCAGCACCCACATGGCAGCTAACTGGAGTTCATAACACCAGTTCTAGGGGATCCAATGCCCTCTTCTGACATCCATTGGAACTATATGACATGGGTGCACTTACAAACATGGAGGCAACACACTCATACATGTAAAATAAACATAGAAACTAATTTTAAAAGATTTATTTAGTTTTATTTTATTTTATTTTATTTTTTGCAACAGAGTGTCACCACGCAGCATTGGTTGGCCTGTAACTCACTATGTAGCCAAGGCTAACTTTGAAGCTAACCTTGAACTCATAGGAATTGCCCTTCCCCTACCTCCCACGTGCTGGGATTAAAGGAGAAGGCTACCACACCTAGCCTTGCTTATTTTTATATGTATGAGTTTTGCTTGTATGTCTGCATGTATTTATGTGTACATATGTGTGTGATGCCAAGTGAGGCCAGAAGAGGGAACTGGAGCCACCACGTGGGTGGTGGGAACTGAACCTGGGTCTGCTACCAAAGCAGCAGGGCTCCTGATGGCTGTGCCATCTCTCCAGCTCTGTATTATTTATTTTTCTGTTGCTGTGATAAAATACCATGACCAATGAAACTTAAGAAGGAAGGACTTATTAGGTTTATGGTTCTAGAGTAGTAAGAGCCCATCGTGGTAGAGGAGGAATGGCAGGAGGCAGCTGGAACAGAAAGCTGTGAGCTCACATATTCAAGCAGAGAAGGAAGCACAGAAACTGGGAGTGGGACCAGGTTCTGACCTCTCAAGGCCCCCAGGGACCCAATAATGATGAACCTCCTCCATCATGGCACACCTCCTCAAGTTTCATGACCCTCACCAAATAGTACCACCAACTGACCAAGTGTTCAAATGCTTGAAGACGTTCTCATTCAAACCACCACAAGCCACTATTCTGCCATTTTTTATCAAGTACTTTTAATAAAACACCCTGGGCACACAGCTCTGGAGATATAGTCCACTTTCGCTGATTTTTTTTTTTTTTTTTTTTGAGAAAGATTGTTACTGTGTAGCCATTGCTGGCCTGGAACTCACTGTGTAGACGAGGCTGGCCTCTGACTCGCCACTTGTGCCAATGGTTTTTATAAATTATTTTTACTTCTGAAGTATATATCAATGTACTCTAATATTCAGAACCATTCTAAAAAATTTGTGATTCTTGTAATGCTTTGAGTATAAAAATAGTTATCTTCAAACTTGATGAAAAAACTAAAATTATATCCACTGAAACTGAAATTCAGATTGGCTCTTAAGCTTTGACATTTTGTGCAGGTCTCCGGGTGTCACAATCTATCAAAGATAACAGCCATGGTTCACACTGTCATGGGAACATCATGAACTATACTTACATAAGCCTAGATGGAACAAGTCATTCACTTCATGTGGCCTGCAGATAAAATCAAGACATGGCAAATACAAGATATAGGATTCTGCTGCCAGTGTAACAAGGCATACTGTTTTTATAGAACTTTTTATAATTAAAAGGGATATACTCTAAAATAATAAGATGATGCACAGTAATACACAAGGAACATAGTTGTTCATTACTAAGTGTATACTGAACATAATTATATGTGCCATACTTTTTATAAGCAACTGGGACACCAGCTTGCTATGCAGCTTCACAGATACATGAGTAAACGCTGTGCTACATTACAATGATGATGTCACTGGGTGATGAGAATTTTTCAGTTCTACCAGTCTTATGGGAACACTGTTGTGGCATATTTGTTACTAAAACTTCATTATACTATGTGTAACTATAATAGCATTTCTCCAAATGGCCAATAAGCACATAAAATTATGTTCAGCATCAAGAAGCATCAGAGAAATTCAAATCAAAACCACAATGAAATATTAACTCATACTCTTAAAAAAGTCTTAGCCAGGCCTAGTGGTATACCCCTTTGATTCCACCACTCCTCAGGAGGCAGAGGAAGGTGAATCTCTGTGAGATTGAGGCCAGTCTGGTCTACACAGTAAGTTCTAGGCTAGTTGGGGCTACAGGGAGACATTGTCACAATAAAAACAAAAACAACGAAACAAAAACCTCAAAATTTGGGAGCTGGTGGGATGGCTCTCTTCCAAGTATCATGAGGGCCTGAGTTCAGATACCCACCATCCACATGAAAGATGGATGTAGTGGTATAGTAAGCTCCAGGTTTGGTGAGAGAGTTTGTCTTAGAAAATAAGGTGGAGAGCAATAGAAGAGGACTCGGACACCAACCTCTGATCTTCATCTGTATGTGTTCACAATGCATACACCACAGATACAGACACACTGAGCTAAAAATAAGACACACTGATGAGAATGTAAGAAATTGGAACCCTTATGTACTTTTAAGAGGATTGTAAAGTAGCCCATTTTAGAAAACAGTATGATGATCCCTAAAATATAAAGAATAGAACTATCGATCCATCAATCTCTTGTCTGGGTATATCCAAAAGATATAAAATCAGAATCTCCAGGAGATATTTGTAGACCTGTGTTCATGGCATTATTGATAGTAACCACAGGAGGAAGAAACACAAATGTCCTGGGATGGATGAGTGCATTAACACAGTGCGGCATACATGTAGAATGAAACAAAGGCTATCCTGTCATATGGTCCATGGATGGGACATTAAGTGAAATAAGCTAGCTACAAAATGGCAAACAGTGTATGATTCCACTTATGTAAAATATGTAAGTAGTCAAATTCATGGAAACAGAAAGCAGAATGGTGGTTGTCAGGGTCTGGGGGAGGGTAAAAAGGGGAAGTTTTAATGAATATAGTTTCAGTTTTGTACGATGAAGTTCTGGAAATGTTTCACAATATGAACATATTTATACTACTGAGCTGTACACTTAAAAATGGCTAAGGTTGTAAATTTATACATTATTACTATTATTGTTATTTTGGAGCCAGGATCTTGCTACATAGTCCAAACTTGCTTGGAATTTCTGATCCTTTGCCTCAGCCTCAGAAGTGCTAGGATTACAGGCGTGCACCATGCCACCCTGTTATGTGGTTTTTTAGAATGCTTTTATTTACAATAAAACTATAACTAAAAATGATAAAAATAAAAATATTTCCATTTTAAAGCATTTGGGAGGTTCTAAACCATGACAGATATAAAATTAATACTGAGTTTGCTTATTAAAATTTTTTGAGAACTATTTCTAGGATTGTATTTGGGATTTATAATTCTTGAAGAATCATATTAACCTAGTGGTGAGAATAGGAAAAAGAAACTTGCTAGGTAGTTAGGGGACAGACCTTAAAACACACAGTTCTGCTATGGCCAGAAGTATCCTTGCTTCTGTTGACAGTCCTGTCCTGGTCAGAAGCCAAAAGTGTACTGGCCAGAGGCACTGCTCTATGTCCTTAGTTCTTTCTTTTTATCTTCTTCTTCTTTAGCACAGCAACCCAATGAGCATAGCTTCCTGGAAACTATGTGTGATCAGATATTTCATTGGTCCTTGGAGATGTAAATAAGAACCCCATTCCAGTCACTGGGACAGACAGGTGCACAGACATCTCCATCTATGATTGGACGAGCTAAACTGACCAGCTCACCTTCCTTTAGCTCAGCTCAAGCATTATTTCAAAGACCAATTTACTTTCCCTAGACAAAATCCCTTAACAGCAACCATCTCTTGGAATCCTCCCATTGTAGAGGAAACTGCTGGCCTTCTCTCTGCAATAAATTCTCCTTTCAGCTTTCTCTCTGTAATAAAACTCACCCTTTGATGTCCATGAAATTTGTTGAGTTCTCAAGATATTAAGAACCCAAAACCACTGACTTAACAGAGACTTTGGTAATGGTGAACTGGCACTCTAGTCTCTGAATTAAGCACATCTTAGACGAGGAAGTCTCCATCTCTCAAGGACCCTCATTTCACTAGTAGAAAATATAAGAATAGGAAGAACAGGAAAGAAGCCAAGAATTATATTATATTCCAGAATGGTCTGTTACAAGTAGACACTATAATTTACTCTAAATGACACAGGGATAACACAACAAATATGAAATTTTGGCTGAATAAAGAATGGGTCTAGAGAGAAAGATGTCTGATTGGAATTAAGGTGAGCTTCCATATTATGGTGTTAAGAATTCTTTCCAGTTCCTTTTTCTAGTTTAATAAAGAATATACACAAAATTTGAGTACTGCATTTTGTTATCCTAGAGAACTGACTGAGACAAGGCTAAACAGAATAATTGTGATTGTTTATTTAAGTCTGTTACTAACCTGTTTTTCATTTCTAAAAAGACCAAGTGGGGTATGGTGGTTCAGTCCTCTAGGCTTAGCATTTGGGAGGCTGATGAAGGAAGAAATGAGTTTTAGGTCAGCCTGGGTTACATAGCAGTTCCCTGTTATAAGTAAACAAATGACCAAAAGTGAGGTGGAAAAGTAGCAACTCTTTTTCCATTTTGCTTGGGTTTCTTCAGTTTATTTCTAGTTTGTGCTAATATTCCATCCCAGAAATCTCATTTGCATGTGTTAAGGCTTATTAAAATAAGTCTTTCCTTATTTATGATTAATTAATGATCCCAAGTAATATTTAACTATAATCTGTGAGTAGAAATGTGGACAAGATAGGTTCATTAGTTACATAAACTGTAGTTACTGAAGTACTCTTAAATATTTCCATTGTTTATTTTTGCCTTTTTCACTTTTGCTAAGGGCCTGCCACCATTTCTAGATTTGCACCATGAATGAGGAAGCCTGAATGAGTGCTGAGAAACACTACCTGCAGCTGGGCAATAACTTCCACACGAATCAGCATTACTGCCAGCAAGAAACTTCACAAGATGTCAAGGTTACCCAAGAAGCAGATTGAGAGAAGCCAGGAGTGAGGTATCACTAACCCTGAAGAACTGTAGGAGGAAAGGAGAGATGACTTTGCTCCTGACACCTCTTCCTTGATCAGCTCACTGGAGCAGTTCTGACACAGGACTTTTGGCCTTTGGCAATTTGTCCAGACACAGGTCATGCAAACTACAGCTGAAATGAATTTCAAAATCCCACGTGGAGTTTGGAAATTTCTACTATGCTGTAATATTTTTAATAAATCTAGGACAAATTTTCAACTATATACTGAAGTACAGAGAATAACACAATGATTTCCCAATGATTCATCATTCAGCTTGAAAGTTTATTAAGTTTAGCCAAACTTGTTTCATATATCTATACCACACACTCTGATTACTTCTATATTATTTTAAAGTAAAAACATAAAATCATTTCAGCTCAGTTATTTTTAAATGATTTTTTACTTATTAAATGTTTTATTTTTATGTGTATGAGTATATTGCCTATATGTATGTAAGTGTACCTGTCATGCAGTTATGCAATGCCCAAGGAGATCAGAAGAGGGCGTCGGATACATTATACACTGGAACTGGAGTTGCAGGTGGTTGTTAGCCATTACACAGACCTGGGAACTGAACCCAGGTCCTCTGCAAGAGCAGCCAGTGCTCTTAACCGCTGAGCCATCTCTCCATCCCCTCAGCTCAGTTTTTAATTACTAGTTTTCATGAAGAATAATCAACAGTCCATCTCATTAGCAATGCATTGGTTGGACATGATACAAGTTTAATGAAGTTGATGTTAAAAGTATAATGAAGAGTCAGAAACTGAAGAGTCAGAAACTGAAACAGCAAGCCTATGGAAATTATCATAGGCTCTTATGGCGGTCCCAGTCATTAGGAGTGGTATGCTTAGAATCAAAATTCAGCTATGGTTCTGTCATCAGAAGCTTATGAATGTATGCAAATAGGCATAGCCTACTTTTAGTCTGATGACTCAGGGTACCTTTTCTTCTAATTTTCCCTCACTAGTCTCGGGACCATGCTGAAACTCCACATTGCTGTATTACTCTCTTTGATTTGCCAGCAGTGCAAGGTCCTACTTGAAGCCTGACAAGCTTCAAGTGGGACATTTCAATTATTAAAAACTTTACTGTTTTAAATTTTTGTCTCATTACAAAAGTAACATGATTACACATAATTTAGAAAGATATAAAAAGCTCAGAGAAAACATATTAAGTGCCCATATTCAAGGATAATTTTTTTTTTTGAGATAGGATCTCCCTGTAGCCACAACTGGAACTTGTTATTCAGACCAGGCTGACCTCTATCTCACAGAGATCCACCTGCCTCGGCCTCCTGAGTGCTGGAACTAAAAGCATGTACCATCACACCTGACTTCAAGAGGAATTTTTAAACACCAACATTTTAATGATTTTCTTTTTTGCTAAACATTTATTCATAAACATGAGATATTTTATATAGAGTACTTAAGCTATTTTCAATACTTCATAATATAGTCAATATACTTTTATAAGTTCTCCAATATAATTTTTTAGTTTTACAAAATATTCCATCATACATAAGGACAATACCTTCTGGGACATATCTATTTAATTTCCTCTCCAATGCATCATACACATACCTACACATACACACAACTTTTTTTTATTCAAGACATGGTCTCATGTACCCCAGACTAGCCTCAAATTCCATGTAGCCTAGGATGACCTTGAACCCTTGACCCTCTTCCCTCTACTACCTCCCACGTACTGGGATTACATACACTATGCTTGGCTTGTGAGGTGTATTTTAAAGTTAAAACGCCATATATTTCCTCAGAAAATCAAAAAGAAATAAGAAGAAACAGAAAGATTCAGGTGTCTCTGTCCACACACACACACACACACACACACACACACACACCACGAATGTAATGCTAACTAGCCTTTAAAAAAATTGTACTAAATTATCCTCTGACCCACAGTTTATAAACATACCTGTTTTCATGCACTCTCACCAACATTAATTCTTATAATAAAAAGTTTGTTAAGTTTAATTGAAACATACACACACACACACACCCCTATTAATTTTTGCTTATCAGTTTCAGTTTAGTCTTAGCCCAGAATAGTCCAGCTAGTTTGACTAAAGTGGTGATGGTGGGAGAAAAAAAACAGGAAGACAGAAGCCCCAGGCATCAGATTGCTAGTATATTTTGTAATGTTTAAATACATTTGAAAGTAGCAAAATCCAGTCTATAAGCTTTCTGTCACAATGGGTAACTCTCAAAAATGGGGTTTTAGAGCCAGATACTTTACCCAGTTACTCCCAAGGGAGAAAGGTTCCTTCTCTATGTTCAAGCCAATTACCACAAACCAATTCAAACTAGTCTTAAGACCACTGTATCTGGGGGCTGGAGAGAAAGCTCACAGAGATGGTTCAGGAGTTAAGAGTTGCTTACTGTTCTCATAGAGGGGACAGAGTTCAGTTCTCTATACTCACAAGTGGCTCACAACCCCCTGTATCTAAGGGATCTGACACCTTCTTCTGGCCTCTGCAGGCACTGCACATGTGTGGTACATATAACCTCATGAGAGTGCATACACATACACATACATTTTTAATAAATCTTTAAAAAATAGATAATTAGGTCTTTAGAAAAAAAGGGTTCTTTTCAGGTCATATGACATTTGGCAGGTCCACCACTTAAGAAAAAAGGAGCAACAGTGTAATTGTTTACCTACCTAGAAATATTACCTACCAGCTTCTCTGTAAAATTAAATCAAATCATGCATTTGAAATTCTTTTGAGAACCTTACCTGCTGCAAAGGAGGAACAGGGGGAATTAGATTCTGAAGTTGGCAAGTAAGTTCAAAACAGAACAATAAAAATCACTTAGAAATCCCTAAATCATCCGTGAGTGCTGGAAGACAGGCACACTTGTGAGGCACAGAAGAATACAGCAACTGAAAACCTAAACCAAATATACCCAATATCTTCATTTCTTCTCTCTCTGCAATGTGTACAACTCTGTCCAAGAGAAAAAGTATGAGGCAATGTATGTATACGGGCAAGTCCGGAGACCTTTCTGGGCCTCTTTGATGGTGTAGCTCAGTTAGATCTACATTTCATTAGTCATTTCATCAGAAAAATAGGCTGCTATGCTGAGGGGTGGGACCCACCAGGAAGGAGACCATATGAAGCTCAAAAAGTTGGTGAACGGGGAGACATTTCTTTGATGGGCTTTTACAGAATGCAGGAAATGTTCAGAAAAATTATGCAAAGTTACATATTTTGTCATAAATATCAACTGTATCTAATATGGACCATTACTTTGTTTCCTCGTTTGCTGTAAGCATTAACATTACTTTATAACAATGGTTAACATTTAATTGAAAAAAGAAATGCAGGTATAGAAAAATTAAAGGGGAGCATGCAGAGACGCAACTTTTTATTCCAGAACCCTCTTCCTCCAACTCCATATCAGATATTATCTTTTCTTCACACAATCCTATTATTAGGTCAATCACTTGAAAATAGTAGCTACCGTTAAGGCTAAGGGTCCAAAAGTTAAGTACCAAGTTACACAATATCTCCAGCCTGGTCCAACTCACAAACTGAGGCCACTTCTTTCTCAGAACACACTTGATGGTGAATACAAGAGACAGGATCTGGGTTTCACCTAGTATTATGGCTGTTAAAAGGGGCTGATGAATGCAAATTGAATTCGACACCTATACTGAACCATTTAAAACTCCCCCGACAGGACTGGAAGCCCTCTGCCGGTTGGTTGGTTTATTTACTGACAGAATAAAGGCGCTGCCTGGGATGTCAACTCCACGAAGGCAGGAACTTCACCACCAGCTCTCACTCTAGGCAGAGAGACACAAAAGACCCTGTACAGACCGCAGGCAAAGCGCGCCAGGGAGGCTTAAGAGCTAATCAGAACTCCAGGGTCACGTGACGCGCACCGCTCCACCCACCCCCGCCCGCTCCCGAGGCCACGCCACTCGAAGGAAGTCCAATTGGGCCGTGCTAGGCGAAGCGCGTTTTCCGCCGCCCGGGCGCTTCGCAGAGGTCATCTCTGACTCGGCTCAGGTCCCCGACTCCTCACTCCAGGTCGCCAGCCGGATCGCGCCGCAGCCGGCGTCCAGCCAAGCGGCGGCGGTGCTCACAGGCGCTGAGGCCTATGAGCACCGGGCGGAGCCTCGAAGAAGCCCGGGCGGTGCTTCCCGCAGCGCCAGCCTCTCCGCGCCCGGCAGCGTGCTGACGCGCGCGGCGAGCGGGGCGGGGCGGCCTCGGCTCCTCCCGCCTCCCGCCGACTAGCCGCCCGCCTCCCCCACCCTCGGCCCGTCAGCGCCCGTGCCTGCGTCGCCCACCATCGCGTCGGCCTGGCCCGGCCCGGCCCCCGGGCAGATGCCCCGAGCTGCCGCCGTCGCCGCCGCCGACTCGGCCGGTGGCGGTGTGAGAGGCGGGCGCCCGGCCCCGGGCCGCCGAGCGTGACAGACGCGGCCCGGGCCGCCGGGGGCCGTCGGGGCCGCGCGCGGACCATGTATTTCCTGAGCGGCTGGCCCAAGAGGCTGCTCTGCGCGCCGCGGAGCCCGGCTGAGGCGCCGCTCCACGTCCAGTCCGACCCTCGGAGGGCGTTCTTCGCCGTGCTGGCCCCGGCCCGCCTCAGCATCTGGTACAGTCGAGTAAGTAGACGCCGACGTCGTTCTGCGGCGCTCGCCCCGTCCCGACTTCACCCAAGAAGCCTCGGCCCTATCCGGACGTCACCCGAGCGACCCCCGCCCTGTCCCGACTTCACCCGAGCGACCCCCGCCCCGTTCCGACTTCACCCGAGCGGCTCTGTCCCCCTCTCGACTTTACCCGAGCGACGCCCCCCTCCCCCCCCCGCGCCCTGTCCCGACTTCACCCGAGCAACCTCAGCAGGGTCCCAACCTCTCCCTAGCGACCCCAACCCGCAGCCCCTCTCGAGCCCTCTGGTGCGTGCCCTAGGCCCGCAGGAGTCTCGGCTACCGGCGACCCCGCGTCGCGCAGCCAGCCGCGCACTCGGCCCTGCGCTCCCTTGGCCGAGCTCAGACTTGCCTTGCCTTCTGCCCTCCTTCCCAGGAGCAAATTTTTTGGAACTTTCTCAGGACCGTGGCAGCTGTGGTGTCCCAACTACCCCTTGTTTTAAAGGTCGTGTTTTGGAGTTCAGGAGAGTCTGTAGGTCTTGACCGAGTGCCAAACTTTACACCCTATAGTACCTGATTTCTAAAAGCAGTTGGTTGGAGTTACTTATTTTTAATGTAAAGGTCTCCTTCGAACAACCCTTCCTCACTTGCAGGCTGAGTCCCATTCTTTGCTGCTCTTGGGCTCCAGAGAACTGCGGGGTGCGGGTCAGGAGTGGCAGAACTCAAATCTGTGCTGCATCTGGAAATAATAAGACTTGGAGAGAACGTAGGGCAGAATGCGCTGCTTGAGTCCTGGCGTTTTCTTTTGTGTCAGTTCCGAGATAAGAGAAATAACTTGAAAAGTCGTGAGTGGGATACCCGCTATCCTGCCATTGCTGCTTTCTGGAGGTCTGTCTAAAAAACACAGAATTCTGAGCATAAAGCTGTCCCCCCAGTCCCATCAGAGACGGTACTAATCGATGTCAGAGTGGTGTTCTCTTTTCAAAGATACTGGAGATTGATTGTGACCTTGCTCATATTAGGTCTCTGAAATACTGATTTTAGTTTGGTTAAATCTTCTCTGCCTATTACTATTGGAGTGCCGATAATGCCCTTGACTGTCCCCACACACAACCATGATAATGAATGAAACTGATGGTAGAATTTAGGTAATTCTGGTATCTCTTCTATTTGACTATTACATAGTTAGGTTGTATATCAGACTTTGTCTTTATGTTTTGGCTGACATGATTTTCAAACGTATCAGCTTCTATAAAATTTTGAGGTCAATAATATGATATTCTGTTTAATGTTTAATTGAAATTTTAAACGTGTATGTTGTGTATCATTTGTTTCCAAAGATTCTTTTTTAACATATATGGCAGTCAAATAATTTATTTGCAGGTAACTATTAACTTTAAAGTTAATGCAGAAAAGCATAATTAGAATTTGAACTTTAAATTGTTTTCATTTGAATGTAATGAATTGTAAAGGCTACTAAAAATTTACTTTTCTTGCCTCTAAGAAGACAAATCTGATTTTTATTTTAAACAAATACAAGTTTAATATGAGGGATGAATAGACCAGAAGCCTGTAACTACCTTATTTTCCCCCACAAAAGGAACATAAAAATGTGCCTCAACTTTCTTAGGAATAATGTGAATAGTATTAAAATTCTGTTGGTTTTGGAGTTAGATGCAATATAAAAAGCAAATGCGATTCTGGAACTTAAAACTAATTTCTGCTTTTCCTCAGACTCCCACTGTACACACATCTGCTTTTTGCTGAAATGGATGGGCCACTATTGATAGCTAATTTGTAAAAGCTAATATTTTCATGTACACCAACAATGTTACACTCATAGCAATGCTAAAAAGTTAGATATGGGGGATATATGGTATTGTGGTATTGAAAATTCTGGAATACCTTTAGCACTCTGTGTTTACACAGCGGCTAACCTGGAGCTCTGACTGAGGACACGCTCTGTCACTTGAAAATCAGGTTTGAATAAGATAGTTCTAAGGTCTGATTATGTGGTCAGGTAAGTAGAGAATATACACCAGGCCCCAGCTTCCAAGTTTTCTCTTCCTGGGATATATGTGTATGCACTTTTTAAATTTTTTTATTTATTTTTATTTTATGTGTATGAGTGTATTGCCTGAATGTATGTAAGTGTACCCGTGTCATGCAATGCCCAAGGAGGTCAGAAGAGGGCATCACATTCCTTGAACTGGAGTTACAGACAGTTATTAGCTACCATGTGGGTACTGGGAATTGAACCTGTGTCCTCTACAAGATCAGCCAATGCGCTTAACTTCTGAACCATTTCTCCAGCCTGTTGTATGCCTTTCTTACACTGTGAAAAGGTTCATTTTAATTTTCTGGTTTCTAATTTTTCTGCAACAATATGAAAGTAAGTTTAGGTCAACAAACTATTAATAACAAATATCTTGAGGTGGATCAAGGATGCTATTAATTATACTCATTTGGCGTGAATTGGTTTAAGATATTTTCACTGAGAACACGAACACTTTGATTATTTTGGAAGGTTTTGGTTGCAAGTAATTTTTTTTTTTTTAATGTCTGAGTGTATTGCCTGCATGTGTGTAAATGTACCTGTGTTGTGCAGTGCCTGCAGAAGTCAGAAGAGAGCCTCGGATCCTTTGGAACTGTAATTGCAGATGGTTGTTAGCCACCGTGTGGATACTGGGAATTGAACCTGGGTCCTCTGCAAAAGCAGTTAGTGCTCTTAACCACTGAGCCATTTCTCCAGCCCCAGGTTGCAAGTAATTTTATAGAATAAAGTGATCTTGAAGATCCACAGAGTTTTACAGAGTTGAAGTGTTACAGCTCCTTTCGGGCATTTGAGTCAAGGAGAGATTCTCAAAGGGAAGAGAGGATAAATAAAAAGATTTGCTTACTTGAAATTTTGTTAGGACTCAGTAAAGTAAGCTTGCTTAGGAAGAATTCTCTTTTAAAAGAAAAAAATCCAGCTTTGTGGAAGAAGCATGTTTTTAATAGACTAAGCTGGTTGTTTAAAGGTCCAAAAATTGCTGTATGTGAAATGTTGATTACCTGTGAGGCTGTGGAAGCATTAAACCAACATCGTTAAGAATAGTGTGTATATTTTTGGGGTCTTGTAGTGAACTTTTACATACCTTTCAGCTGTTATTATGTACCTTAAGTAGTTACTTGGAACTCCAATGTTTTAGAGTTATATCTGTTCAGACTCATTTTCTAGCCAGATTTGAGAAATATATGTTAGTGCTATTTGGGCTTGTTTATGAACAGAATAATTTCTGTAGATACTTTGCCTTTCAATAAAGATTTTAAAATAGCCTATTTCATCAATAAAGTGTGAATAGTTTATTGCTTTGTTTTCATTGTAATATGTTAGTATAGATTTACCTTTTCAACTTCGTAATTCTAATTTGGAGCTCTAAATAAGTTCAAGGGGCAGCAAGATTTGGCTAAATGGCTCAGCTGGTAAAGACACTTGCTACTGAGCTTGACTAAATAAATAAATAAATGTAATTTAAAAATTCTAAAAAGCTACTCAGGAGTCTGTAATGGTATTATATATTTTGAAGCCCCAAATGGATGCTTTAAAAAGATTTGGAACCTAGTCTGGGGGCCTAGGATTAGAGAATAAGACAGGAATAGTATTCATTTTGAGGCCAGCCTGAGCTATGTGATAAACTCAAGTCAGATTAAGCTGGTAGTAATGGAGAGAAGGAGAAAGAGAGAGGAAGGGAAGGGAGGCAGGTTGATTTAGAATCTGTGTTAAGGTGAGGTGGCAGAGGTAGGTGGGACAGTTAATGTGTTTCTGTCAAGACTGTTATAAAGGAATTCAGCTTAGAGGGCAGAGCTGCTTTGTAACACAAGGTTTGATTTATGATTGACGTGATTATTGGATGAGATGATGCATTTTATACTGTAACAGTGGTCCCTGGATATTCTTTCTAGTAGATTCCTTAACTATGACTGGGGGAGTCAATATATGTGAATCTTAAAATGATATTTAGGATGTTTTCATTATGAATTAGATTTATAGTCATCTCAATTTTCTGATTTCAAATAATTAAAATACCTTCAGAAGTGTTTTTGAATACTAATTGTAAAAGATGGCAGAATGTGAAAGGAATGAAGAGGCTTATTATATGTAGTAAATATTCTGCCCAAAGATGTGTGTTAATATGATAAGTGAAAGTCTTGAGTTATCACTGTAGGTTGCTAATAAAAAGCTGGAATTGGCAAATCATTGCTGTCAGAAACACATGTATTTGAGTAACGTTGAGCAGAAACGTGTATTCCTGTTGAGATGTGCTAATAGTGGACTGTCCCTGTTGATGTGTACATGGAAAACAGTGAGATAGATGTCTCAAGAAGCAAGCTGTGTCCTCAGGAAGGCTGTTTAATTTCTGTTTTCCCGGCATTCTCCTTTTTCAACTCTTCTGTTACTGCCTCCAGAGAGCTTCCTTATAAATTCACAGTTTTGGAAGTCTAGGGTTCACTTTTTGTTAAAGAGTGAGGTTCAAACTCCTTAGTTTAATATCAGAGACACTCCCATCCAAGAATGCTCTCTTGCCCCATCTCTACTCATTAATATATTATCCGTCCTTCAGCTTCTGTTGCAATCCTTCTTTCTCCATGAGTCATTTCTTTACCTACCATAACCAGAAGTATTCACAGTTGATGAACTACTGTTTCGGTTTTTTTTCTTCTAGCTTTATTGAGGTATAATTGACAAAAAATGTAGTACTTAAGGTGTGTGGTTAAATATTTTTAAATATGAATACATGTGCAGTGATCACTACAGTCAAGTGGATAAGTATGCACATCACTTCACATGTGCAGTGAAAATACTTAACTCTTGGGGAGTTTGTCCTCAGACTTATACATGTACACTGTGGCCCATGCATGTCCCCATCATACCATCATACACATGCCCATAACAGCAGCAATAATAATAAACCTAAAAAATCTACTCTCAGCAAATTCCAAGTATATAATATTGCCAACTGTACTCACCAAACTGTATGCCAGATTTCCAAAACTGCCTAGTCTTAGAACTGCAAGTTTGTATATGACCCGAATCACCCCATTTTGCCTAGTCCAACTTCTGGCTAGCTCCCTTCTCCTCTCTGTTTGACATCTTGAGATTCCATATAAATAGTAGCTCATGCAGTGTGTGTCTTTCTGTGCCTTATTTCACTTAAGATAATGTTATCAATGTTGCACCAATATCAAGATTTCCTTTTTTAAAGGTTGAATAATATCTCATTGTGTATATATACTGCATTTCCTTTATTCATCTATTGGCAGTCACTTACCTCATTTGCATATTATGATTGTTTTGCATAATGTAATAGTGAATATGGGCATGCAGATAACTTTGAGATACTGATTTCAAAACCTGTGTGTGTGTGTCTCTGTGTGTGTGTGTTTAGTAATTCCACTTCTGGAAATACATCTCTATATATGTACAGATAGGCAGGCAGGCAGACAGATGATAGTTAAGAAGTGACATTGTTAAACCATATAGTTCTATTTAAAGTTCTTTAGAATGTTCAATAATGTTCTTCATAACTCCTATCCCAGTTTACATCCCTGCCAATAGTGCCCAGAAGTTCTCTTTTCCTACATCCCACCAATATTTTATCAGTTGACATTTTGATAAAAAACATCCAAACAGGTGCAAAGCACTGTGTTAGGACTTTAATTTGTATTTTCCTTGTAATTAGTGATGTTGAGTTGTTGAGTATCTCTTAACCTACTGGCTTTAAATTTTATTTATTTATTTATTTATTATTTATTTATTTATTTGAGACAGGGTTTCACTATGTAACCCTGCTGACCTGGAACTTGCTATGTAGACCAAGCTGGCCTCAGTCTCATGGAGATCAGTGTGCCCCTACCTCTGCCCCCTGAGTGCCATTACTAAAGGCATGTACCAACATACCTGGCCCTACTGCCTACTTTTTATGTTGTTTTTTGAAAACTGTCAATTTAGGTTCATTACTCATTTTTAATTTTTTTTCTTTTTTCTATTAACTTTTATGCATTCCTTCAATGTCTTGGATAGTAGCTTCTCTGTTAGATATGTGGCTTGCAAATATTTTCTTCCTTTCTTCTGGCTTTTAAATTCATCAATTGTCTCCTTTGCTGTGCAGGAAGTTTTTAGGTTCATATGGTCCTATTTTTGCTTTTGTTGCCTATTTTTGCTTTCTGCTGTCAGTCAAAGCTCATTATCAAGACCAATATCAAGGAGCTTTCCCTCTATTTTCTCTTGGAAATTTGTAGTTTACAGCTTTATACATAAGTCTTAGCTTGTCTTCAGTTGATTTTTGTTTGTGGTGTGAGTTCAGGTTTACTCCTTTCCGTTTGGATGTCTAGTTTTCCCAGCGCCATTTATTGAAAGAAATGTTTTCCCTTTTGTTTAATCTTAGTAAGTGTCTTTGTCGAAGATTAAATGACTGTGTATGTGGTGGTGGTGTGGAGGAGGTTTCTTTCTGTCTGGGCTTTCTCTTCTGTTCCATTGGTCTGTGTATTGTTTTTATGCTAATGCCGTATTATCTTGATTACATAACTGTATACTTTGAAGTCAGGTAGTATGATGGAAACTTTGCTTTTCTTGGGATTGCTGTGGTTATTTGTGTGCATGATTTTAGGATTTTTCTTCACATTCTATGAAAATGATGCTGGAATTTTGATACGGTTATATTAAATCCATAGTTCACTTTGGGTAGTATGGACATTTAAACTATTAATTCATCCAGTTCATGAACATGGGATAGCTTTCCATTCATCTGTGTCATGTTCAGTGTTTTATACTTTTTGGTGTCATCTCATTGGTTAAATTTATTAACTCTTTAAATTTTGGGTGCTCTTTATAAGTGGAATTTTTAATTTCCTTTTTAGTTTGTTTTTATGTATAGAAAAATAGTAACTTTTATGTTTAGCTTTTGTGTCTTGCAACCTTACTGAATTTCTTGACTTATTCTAACTTCTTTTATAGTTGTAGAGTTCTTAGGCTCTGTGTACAAGAGTCCATAATCTGTAGAGACAATTTGATTTCCCTTTGAACCTTTACTTTCTGTTGTAAATTTTGACTCAGCTTAATTTTTCCAACTGAACTATCTTATTTTATCCACAAAACAGGGGCCTTTAACACTGGCTACTCAAGAGGCAGAAGCAGGATGAATACCAGTTCAAGGCTTGCCTAAGCAACTTGGTGAAACTATCCCAAAATAAAAAAAAAATTGAAAAGTGCTAGAGATACAGTGGTAGAGTGTTTGCTTTAGTGCGCGACCCTCTGGGTTTAATCCCTAGTAGGGAAGCAGCAGCAAAACTGGGAATGCGGGTCATCTGTGTTGAAGTCTTTGATTTTGTTGTTGTTTATTTACGAAAAATGCCTTTATTTCATCTTTATTAGTGAAAGATTTTCTTTGGATGCATAATTCATTTCTTATAGTGTTCCTCTTTTAGAGTTATAACATTTTATTGTCTGGGCCTCCATTCATCTAAGAGTACAGCTGTTTCAGAGTGGGCGGGAGAGGAGGAGGGGTTATTTGTGCCGTGCCTCTCTGTATGTATTTTTCTGTGTGAGATATGTTGAGATTTTTGAACCTTTGCTTCTTTTTCCCTAAGTTTAGGAAGCTTTCTGCTGTGGATCTTTCTGTTCTGCTCTTCAGCTTCGGCTGCATTGCTTGATGCAGTTCCTCTTCTGGTGTTCATTTTAGTCCTGTCTTCCTCTGTTTTAGAAGAATTTCTGTTAATTTTATTACAAATCAACTTTGACTTCTGTAGTTCATAAAAATTTTGCAGTTTTACTCTCAGCTGCTATGTTTTTCATCTCTAATTTCCATTGGGTTCTTTGATGCAGTTTCTGTTTTGAGATTTTTTTCCTTTGTCTACAGTCATAGAATAATTTTCCTTTAAGTCTTTGAACATATTTATAATTCTTTACTTTAAATTTTCTGTTAAATTGAACTTCTGGGTCACATCTATCAAATCTTTTTGTTCTTTTCTCTCACATATGAATTATTGTGTTTCCTTGTGTTTATTGGTTTCTTGATATTATTGTTCATAATATGGAGTGTAATAGAGACCAAATTTTGTTATGCTCCTGTACAGTTGATTTATGTTCCTACAGCCTGATGCTTTATCTGAATTCAGACTTCAAATTGTTTCCCATGACATGAGTAATATCTGACATCTTTAATTTCTCTCACCTACCACTATTGCCTTTTCACAATGTACAGTAGAGGCTTCCCCGGGCGGTTTTTATTGATCATTCTGTGACACTGCAGTGAGTTTACAGACACATTTTGAGGTTGATTCTGTTAGAGATGCTCTTCCTTTTAGGGTTTCCGCCATAATTTTCCAGCAGTGCTACCAGGTCTAACTTTGTTCTTCGATGTCTCAAAGCATACTGCAGCTTTCAGTCACTATGAGCCACCTTAATATCAGCATTTGTTATTGAGTGACCCTACATTGACACATGATTATCATGAAGTGTCCATATTTCTCTCTGTGTTCCTTTTTAGTATTGTGTTGTCTGTGCATTTTGAGACGTGTAGAATAACATGTAATGCATTATAGTGTGCATTAGCCTTTTGTGACAGTTCCAAAATATCTGAGGTAATTTAAAAGGAAGAAAGGTTTATTTTGAGTCACAACTTTGGAGGTTTCGGTCCATGATTGATTGCCTTGTCTTATTGCTTTGGGACCTGTGGAGAAATGGTGCATGATGATGAGAATGCACAGTCCCTCGTGGCAGAGGGGAGAGACTAGTGTCCCAGGCACTTTTCAAGGGTGTGTCCCCAATGCCTGATGTCATTCCTCTATGCCCCACTCTTCCTAAAAGTTCTCCTACCTCCTAGTAGTACCGTGTTCTGGGAACCAAACCTAAAACACATGAGTCTTTAGAGGACATTCCAAACTAAAGCTTATAGAATACTTCCTGGCCCTTAAAAAAAAAAGAAAAAAAAATCCTTTAATGTTCCACTTAGTCATTTCCTTCTCCCAGCCCCTGATAACTCCTGTTTTTGGTTTGTTTGTTTGTTTGGTTGGTTTGTTACTGGTCTCTCTTACCTTTCCTTGTGTCATATAATTGGAATTTTAAAAAATTATTTGTTTTTGTTTTATGTGTGTTATGCCTGTATGTATGAAAGTGTACCTGTGTTGGGCATGTGGAGGACAGAAGAGGACGTCCAGTTCCCCTGGAGCTGAAGTTACAAAGGATTGTTATCTGCCATGTGGGTGCTGGGATTTGAATCTGTGATAATAAGTCTTGAAATTGGATAATGTGTCTCTTCATCTAAAATTTAGAGTTAATTTGTTGACATCTGCGAAATAACTTTTGAGATTTTGACTGGGATTGGATTGGATCTATAGATCAAAATAGGACATCTTGACAATATTAATATGGGATTTTGTTGATCGCTTTCATTAACATCTTGTGTAATATTCCTCGTATAGATTCTGTTAGATTTATAAAATGAAATATTTCATTTGAGGGAACCTAATGTAAATGAAAACATGCTTTTTGTTACAAATCCCACTTTTTCACTACTGGAATATTGGAAAGTGACCAATCTGTATTAATTTTGTATCTTGCAACCTTGCTATCATTGCTCTTTAAAATATTTTTGTTATATTTTATTTACTTTTATTTCATGTTGTATGGGTGTTTTGCCTGCATTTATATAAGTGCACCAATGTATGCAGTGCCCACAGAAACCTGAAAAGGGTGTCAGATCCCCTGGGCCTGGAGTTATAGATGGTTATGAGCTGTGTGGGCACTGGAAACCAAACCTGATCCTCTGCAAGAGCAGCCAGTGCTTTTAACTGCTGAGCCATTTCTCTGTCCCTCTCATTGCTTATTTTAGAATTTCTGCTGTTTATTCTTTCAGATTTTGTACATATATTGTGCTATCTATGAATAAAGACAGTTTTAAAATTTTTCTTCCTTCTCAGTTCATTAGGACTGTGCTAAAAAATAGTTGAAAGTGAATGAATGCATCCTTGCCTTGTTCCTCATCTTAGTGGGAAAGCTTTTTAAATTTTATGTGTATGAGTGCTTTGTGTGCATTTATGTAAGTACACCGTGTGTGATGTCTGAGGAGGCCAGAAGAAGGCATTGGATGCCATGGAACTAGTTAAGGATGATTGTTAACTGCCATGTGGGTGCTGTGAACTGAACCTGGTGTCCTTGGTAAGAGCAGCCAGTGCTCCTAGCTGCTGAACCATCTCTGCAGCTCCAGTGGGAAAGCTTTAAGATTCTCATTATTTTATATAATAATATATGAATAACATGTAGAATTTCATTATCAAGTTGAAACTCTTTCAGTGCGTGTTATATAACTTAAATGTTTCTTGCTACCTTTTTTGATACCACAATTTTTTTTCTTTATCCTGTTTTTGAGCTATTAATTGGTTTTTGATGTTGGTCCAGCCTTGCATATCTGGGATATATTCTACTTGGTCCTCATACATAATTTCTGTTATGCATTGTTGGATTTAATTCATTAATATTTTTTGAGTAGTTGTGCAGTCATGTTCATGAGAGATTTTTTTGGTCTGTTGTTTTGTTTTGTTTTACATATGGTAACTTTGCCTGGTTTTGTTATTAAGATAATGCTGCCTCATAAAATTCATTAGGAAAGATTCCCCCTGCCTCACTTCTGTCTTCTACAAATCTGTAGAGAATTGGTATAATTTCTTTATATACTTGGTTTAATTTACCTATGAGCATATTTGGGGATTGTTCTATTTGGAAAGTTACTAATTGATTCAGTTTAGCTTATTCAGAAATTTTAAAATATTTTTAGTTTTCTAAAAGTGATCTTTAAATTTTGTTCCTGTATGTGTAGCTGAGATATCATTAAAAAATAAACCTGTTTTCTTTCAGCCTAGTGTGTTAATTGTAACCTACAAGGAGCCAGCAAAGTCATCTACTCAGTTTGGATCCTACAAGCAAGCTGAATGGAGGCCGGACAGCACCATGATAGCAGTGGCAGTAAGTGCAGCTCTCCACTTGCGTAGCATTTTCTTTAGAAGCATGAAGTTGCATTTAAACTTGATTCTTTCATATGACTTTTTCTATTCTTTCACACACAGTATTGTCTCTGTGACTGGGATGGTTGTGCTGATTCTTCTGTGTACATGCTCTGTCTTGCTGTCTCCTTTTCTACTGATCTATCTTCCTTGTTGACTTCACTTCATCCTGCCATCCCTGAACAACATTTGAATTTTTTTCTGTGTTATCTCACTTTCCTGTTTGTCTTTGAAGTCTGATCCAGTTTTTTAACCTTTGTCCATATTCACATGATACTTTTCAGTTTATATTTTAAGTTCTGCTCTTCATTTGGAGGATATTATAAATATAATGAACTTTACATATCATACTTTATAGCATGCTGAATTCTGATATCCATTTGAATCTATTTTTATACTTTGCTTCGTTAGATGTGCCTAAAACTGATTAATTTTACCATTTTTAATTTATATTTTATTACTGTCATTCTTAGGAGTGTTTTCATCTATTATCATGTCCAATGGTTATGAATAGTTAGCATTTACTGAACACTTCCTATATGAATCATTCATTTTCTTTAGCTTGGTGCTCTGAAGTAGTACTATTATCCTTCATAATAGACGAGTTCATTTAGTGTCTGCAAAGCTAAGGATGTCGTTCTGTTGTGTATTGAGACAGTGTCTCACATTGTAATCTTGACCTCAAACTCATAGCAGTCCTCCTGGCTCAGTTTCCTGAATGTTGAGATTGTAGACATAAATCCCTATGTCTAGCTTTAAAAATTCACTCTATCCAAAGGCACACAGTTAGTCATCTTGGTCTTCTTTGTTACTTCGTTCCTCTTTTTTTTTGATGGTGCTGAAGATAAACCTAGGTCCTCAATACTTGCTAAGCAAACACTTTATCACTGAGCTACCAGCCCTACCCCCCAAATGACAGATAATATATATTGTAGAAAAAAATGAATTTAAGAAATTAGACTTTTATTTACTGTACTTTTTCCCCAGTCATGGGGATCAAACTGGTGTCAAACTAGTGTATGTCAGGCAAGTGCTCACCACAGAGTTCTGCCATTCTCCCCTTAACTGCTATACTCCTAACCACTGTGCTAACTGACCTCTGCTTGCTTTCAGTCTCTTTGTAGTTCATGGTGTATCATGTTGACTAGGTTACTCATCTGAAAATGATCCAAATGACCAAATATACTGAGGAGTTCTGAACTTCTTATAGCAGGAGTTGATAGATTAACAACTATATACCAAATCCTTCCTGTTAGATATAACTCATGAACTGATAGATTTTACATATTTAAATCATCAAAACAAATCAGAGTATAATATTTTGCCATATTTAAAAATATAAATTTAAATTTCAATGTCTATAAATAATGTTTCACTGGAACATAAAAATACTCATGTGTTTATATTGTCTGTGACTTCTAGAAGCTACAACAGCAGATTGAGTTGAGTAATGTTGACAGCCATATGTGATGTTCTCAAAGCTTTACCCTGTTCAGTACACTATAAATCATCGCCACACAGTGATAACTTTATTGCATTTCAAGTGACATGCATACTGTGACATTATGTTATATTTTTTACTAGTACATGCTGATGTCAGAAGAAAGGAAGAGAAAAATGTCATGCTTTTAAAGCACATTCAAGTCTGGATTTATTTATTATTGAATTAGATGGCAATCTATTGTGTGTGTATTCAGTGAATTACACTAAAGCTATGCCCAAAGAATACAGTACATGTGTCACTACCAGACTAAGTACTCATACTCTTTCCCATTCATTGAAAGTAGTAGAAAAATTAGAAATTTTAAAACAGTACTTTTATCACATCAGATTTTTATCACAAGAATAAATATGAAAATTCATTCAGAGTAAAATTGCTTGGTTCTTGATGAGCTAGCAAACGTTATAGTACTGAACCGTTGTAGTTGATTCAAGTTGTCAGTGCTGAGTATGAGGTAACTGAGAATTAATTACTCTGTATAAATAGCCTATATAGAACTCCCTGTGAATAACATAGTCAAAGAAGTTGAGCGAACTAATTTAGTGTAAGTTGAAGAATCCACTAAGATGTATGTTAATTGATAACAAAATATATGTGAAAAAGAAAAAAGATTTAGTTGGACAAACATATACAAAGCTTGTGAAAATATGACTTTTAAAGTCTTGACCATTATATGTTTTTATCAGAGATAGAAGCTGAACACCCTGACCAAAACTACTCCACAAGTGTTTGATGGCCTCCTGAAGATAAAAGTTTATTGGAATCTTTCTTAGCTTTGGTTGAAATTAACATTTCCTGCACTTAAAGTTACCTTCTGTCACTAAATAGGCATTGAATGACTTTGGAAAACATCTGTTTTTGTGTGTGCTGGGATTGAACCTAGAGAAATATACATACCAACGTAATCGCTCTGCTACTGAGCTATACTCCAGGCATGGAAAATAGCTTTTGCTACAGATTTGATAAAAGCTTATTAAATTCAGCCTAAAACAGTAGGCAAAACAGTCCACCTTTAGTAATAAAGTCATTTCAATAACAACCCAATAAAATTGTTTAAATCATGAGTAGTGTCAGATTACTTTGAATACTTCAGTGCTCTCACACATTAGGAAAAGAAGATCTATATCTCATATGGAATTAGCCGTGAATTTATTTTCGAGTTTACAAAACAGGCCAGTAACATTCTTATGTCACTCATGCAAGTGCAAAGAAAACTTTTGTAGTCGTGCAAAAGAGAAGTTTCTGCTGTGCATGAGATCACAAACCTGTAATCGCAGCACTGAGGGACTTAAGATAGGATTGATACAAGTTGGAAGTAAGCTTGGACTATGTAACAAGTACTAGGCCAGCTAGGGCTACATATATAAAGAGAGAGAATATTCTCATGAAAGAAGTTTTCAGGTATAATAGCTGTAAATTCTCATCACTGGCCAACATTAATAAACTTTTGCAATCAGTTTTGATGACCAGGAATAGTAACTTTAAATCCCTATTAACCAAAATGTTATCCCTATAAAAAAAATTCTATTCTCATTGAAGTGAATGTGTATTAAAACTTGTTCCTCTCCACATTGATCATGCTGTTTCATTTTCTGTAATTCTGATCTCTGACAGTTTGGGGCTTCATTGTCGTAAGAAACACTGCCCTTTGGAGTACAAAGATCACCCTTGTACTCCAGAGCCCATTGATATTCAACCCAGCCAATACCAAGTGTCTTTACCTTGCATCTCCCAATTCTTCCTATATAAATCACAGAAAGGTTCTCTGTCATGGTTCCTCTTGTTTTTGTGCCTCCTGACAGATCCTGGTACTTTGTTTGGTGTGACATGATAAGTGGTCCATGGTTTTCTTTAGCTCACTGAACATAGTTAAGCCTGTTGGTTTAATAGTTTTGGTTAATAATTCCAATATCGGGACTTGCTCAGGGATTGCTTTTATTATATCCTTTATTTCCCATGATTGTGCTGTAACTTTCTTGGTTTCTTTGTATGTTTTATAAATTTTAGTGAATACTGTATTGTAACTCTGGAAACAAATTCTTTCAACTTTTCAGATATTATTAGGTTTTACTTTTTGCTTATTGTGACTCCTCCTAACTACTTGTACAAAGTACTTCTTGAGTGTGCATTCTTGGTAATTTCTCCTCTGTTGGCAGCCAGTTATCTAAGGTTTCTTTAAGTCTTACAAGGGGGTTGAAAGGATAGACCCCCCCCCCCAATTTTTCTTGATCCAGAAACCAGCTCCCCAGTGATCAAAAGCAAGAGTCAGCACCCATAACCCTAAGTGTTGGAGGACAAATTATGTCCACTCATTTTCCAGCCAGATACACCTGACAAAACTGGCCAACTACAGAAAGCTAAATTGATAAAATTCACCCCTTCATCAAGCTCTTTTCTGGACATTGCACATGTTCTACTCAGATACAGAGTTCCAAAATCATTCTTTTAGACAAATCTTTTCAAATTCAGTTTTTTTGGTAGATAAATGGATTTTAGAGCTTCCTCTGCTGACTTCCATGATGGACCTTCCAGTCTTACACATTTCTTGATCTGTCTGCTGTGTGTGTGTGTTTTCTTTTTTGGTCTTACTGAGGCAGGGAGGGTCTCCATTTAACCCCAGCTGGCCTGGAACTCAATACGTGGACCTGATCTCACAGAGATCTGCTTGCTTCTGCCTCCTGAGTGCTAGGATTAAAGGTGTGCATTTCCACCCCCGACTTGATATATGTTATTAATTGTAGTTGAAATTTGTGAATTGAGTAAAGAACCTCAGGAGTAAAATGTTCTCTAGAGCATGTGTAGGGTAGATTATGTATAGTTATGGCAAAGAAGTAGTGGAGTTTGTGTTAAATTCAGGTTGGGAATGTTTTCCTTGTATTGATTTCATGAAAATTTTACCCAGTGTTTTAGTTGGATTTTATTTATTTTCCTTCTTGACTCTTTTGAACAATTAGTAAACTTATTTTGATATAAAAATTCAAATTCCCGTAGGCAGTGGCAGTTGTGATTGCTAAGCTTAGGAATCAAAGTTGAGCTCTCAGTTCATTTCATGCTTTCTTTTGAGGATGATTCTGACCTGGTTAATCTATTGAGGTGAAGTAATCCTTCCTAGGGTTATCACAGAAGAATCTGAGGATTACCTTCCTGAGTATTCTACTTCTTGCCCAGTGAATTACAGCCTTTTTAGTCTTACGAGACAGATACTGTTAGTAAGGCTTTAGAAAAGGCACGCACTGTTCTCTTCTCCATTTCTTTCTGATTGTTCTTTCTCCTGCCTTTTGTAGTCCTTCACCTCCCCGTCCTTACTGGTATTCTTCTTATAGTAAGTCTACCTGTAAGAGCTTTATCCTTCCTGGGCTCTTCAGTTTTATCTCCCCAACTTAGGGAGTCTGCCAGGCTGTGCCTCAGTTTCCTTTCTTAATGCTGTGACTTAGAAAGTCTTCGTAAGGCAGTAAACCAGGTAAGAGGGATAGGCCCACCTTCGTTCTCATCTTCCAAGGATGATTTGTGTTTTGAAAATAATTGTTTTTGTTTGGTTGTTTGTTTTTTTCTGAGACAAGGTCTGTATAGCCCTGGATGGCCTGGAACTTGCTATGAGGACCAGGGATCCAACTGTTTTACCTCCCAAGTGCTGGGATTAAAGCATGTGACACTACGCTCAGATGGGAAAAATAATGGTTTTTGATGAGTGTTTGTTCATGTCAAAAGATACTCATCACTTTTATTTTGGCATGCTTGTAAACTTACATTTTCTATTTATGTATATTCCTTTCTGTGGATGTACAGGAGTTACATTATTATCTTGGGAGAGTAGCATGATTTGGGTGATTGATGTGTTTTGTTATTTTGAACACATATAATAAATATGAGAATAAAATAAATATAATTTACAGTAGTTGTGCCAGTATGTAACATTAGGCATACATACAAAGTCTGAAATCCTTAATGAAGATGATTGATACTGAATATGAAAATAATAAATCAAGACATTTGTATTTTCATCTAGTGTACTGTGTATATATAAAATTTCAAAATGTTGGTTCAAAATGATGCTATGTTCTCCCTGATACTGTAATTGTATGTGTACTTTATTTTCTATGTTATTAACATTTGATAGGCCGAAGTGTTGAACTTTTTGGCCTTTGAGTGACTGATATTTTAGACAGCATTTGTATATAAATTACCATCTTAAAAACTGGTTTTTCCTGCTACTTTCCCAACCCTTGTCAGGTAGCAGTAAAAGTTTAAAATGGTGGTTATTCTGTAACTTTTGCTCTGGCTTGATTTGAAGCCCTTTTCCTTTTGCTTTCATAGTCTCCATAGTGCAAGAATGTAAAATTTCCATGAAGAATTAAGATAATCCTTTCTGAACAATCTTTATCTTGGTTCTTTTGTATCCTAGTAAGTTAAACTAAAATTTTTGAAAATATATTACAGAACAGCAAAGTTTATAGCTAGTTAAACGCCAAACCCAGCTTTGCTGAAGAATCTGTTTCCGCTGTCTTGCCTTTAAGTGAAAAACAGGAAGCTAGTACTGGAAAGAAATTTGAAACCCTGGATGATTTCTTCGGTTTTGATTGTTTCTACTTTGGGTAAATGCCTGCTTGCCTCTAAAATGATAGGAATTCGGTGTTACTATAAAGTAGTTTGGGGAAAGTATTTGCCACTCTGGTGCTTAAAAATGTCTGGGCGTGTGAGTGTGTGTAAAATATGAATGTATAAAATGGTTGTTTGAGTTTTGCAAGTTACATACATGTACTATAGTCTTAAAATGTAGCTTTTATTATATAATGTTTTGTTGTTTGTGTTTTTAAAAATTAAGTCCATGGATTTAACTTTTGTAAAAATTATTTTTAGTTACACATTTCTATATGTGTGTGTGTGTATGTGTGTGTGTGTGTGTACATACATGTGTTGTGGAAGCCAGAAAAGGGTATCAGATCCCCTGGAACTGGTGCTGTCAGTGGTTGTAAGCTGACCGTGTGAGTGCAGAAACTGAACTTGGCTCCTTTGCAAGAGCAATTTACACTCTTAACCATTGAGCCATCTCTCCAGTCTGTTTGTATTATTTATTTATATTTTATATGTATGAGTATTTCACCTGTATGTTTGTACGTGTACTTAAGTTGTACAGTGCCCATGAAGGCCAGAACAGGGTGTTGAATCCTCTGGAACTGGAGTTAAGGACAGTTGTTAGCTGCCTTGTGGGTGCTGGAAACTGAACCCAGGTCCTCTGCAAGAGGAGTCAGTGCCCCTAACTGTTGAACCATCTCTCCAGCTCCCTGTTTGCATTTTTTAAATGGTTGCTGATGTTTGTTTTGTTGTGTTAACTTTGTTTTTGAGACCGTCTCATAGGGTATCCCAGACTGGCCAGGAACTTATAACAATAGTCATTCCCAGCCACTATGATGCTGAGATTACAGGCATGAGGCACCATACCTGGCTACATTGATTTTGTTTAATACAATTTTGCTTTTTATAATATTTCACTAGTTTTTTAATTTAGATGTTCACATACAAAATTCACATGTTCATATTTTTGAAATTGGAGATTAACTTTAGTTAGCTGATGTTCAAATTTTGAAAATTCAAAATTTGCTTTGTTTTTGCTTTTGTTTATCTAGTGTCTCAGGGTGTGTTTTATAGTAAGTGGCAGAATCTTTATTTTTTTAAGTATGTAAGTGTGCTTTTTTGAAGTACATAGTAAAGTTATTTGAGTAGAATGAAGCTATTTTATATTTACACTGTTGTAGTGTGTTGCTTTACAAGCTTAGAATGATTTGTCACATTTTTTTCAGAATTCAAAAAAATACAGTGTGTTTTGCAATTTACTGAACAATTATTTGAGAATATCCATTTTCATAGTATTTTATAAACTTGATTTCAGTACATAGTTTATACAATATTTTAAAATATGCTAAACTGTAAATTGAGCTATTAAAAATCATATAAAAAAGCCATAATTCTTTAAAGCAGGGTTACAAGTGAAATTTCTCTTTATAGTCATAATATGTAAAATTAAAATATCTGGTGACACTTATAACATTGTTTAATTCATGATCAATAAAATTTCTCTTTCAGACAGCCAATGGCTACATCTTGTTTTTTCATATTACGTCTTCAAGAGGGGACAAATATCTCTATGAGCCAGTCTATCCCAAGTAAGTTTATTGGCTTTCATTCTTTTAATATATGGGTTGCATACTTTATATTTAGAAAACCATTGTACTTTCGGGTTGGCTAAAGTTACTAAGACATTAAATTAAGCTAGCATTTCTACAGTAATGCTTCAGAAATGACCAAGGTATTTGAACTGTTATTTCTTTTTTTAAAAATTATTTATTGTTTTTATTTTATGTGTATGAGTGTATTGCCTGCATGTGTGTAAGTACATCTATGTCATGCAGTGCCCTTAGAGGTGAGAAGAGAGTGTCGGATCCCCTGGAATTGAAGTTACAGACAGTTGCTAGCCACCATGTGGATGCTGGGAACTGAACTGAAAGAGCTACCAGTGGTCTTAACCCCTGAGCCATCTCTCCAGCCCATGAACTGTCATTTCTTAGATAAAGAAATCTGTAACTAAATAATTCTAGGAATACAAATAAGTGGTGTTGCATCCTTTCTAAGACGTTCAGCGTTACTATTAATATAGGCTTTTATTTTCTAAGCTTTATTAGGGAGAGCGAGAGATGATAAGAAGAGGTGAACTATCAATCAATTATAGGCTCCTTTGCCTGTGTTTTTACATATGCAAAGAGAAAAAGCACTTGATGAAAATTTGGGGAGAACATGAACTCTTGCTTTTTAAACTGCCATTATGTTTTCCATTTTTCCTCCATAGCATACTTTACTTTAAAAATAAAACAACGTATAATTTTAAAGCATGACATCTTTTCAAAACACAAAAACAAGCTACAAAAATATAAACTAGATATTAAATATAAGTATATCCATCACATTTCTGGAAGGTAGAAGATATCTGAAGTTTAATAGTTACAGAAGAAATCAGTGATAGTACTTAACAGCCAAACAGATGGCACAGAGGTTAAGAGCACTGGCTGATTTGCAGCGTCCACATGGCGACCATAAGCATCTATAACTCCAGTTCTAGGACATCCAGTGCCCTCTTCAGGCACCTGGCACACCTTGTGCACTTATGCATATGTAGGCAAAACATATCCATATAAAATTAATAAATTTTAAAAAAGAAATTAGTAAAAAAAAAGTTTCATTGGTAAATTTCATTTCTGAAAATTAACAGAAAAAAATTATTTTAAAAGCAAGTAAGAAACTTAGGAAACGTGTTTTTAGTCACTAGGGCCATAGCTAACTGTTTCACATCAAGGATTCATATAAATTGCTAATAAGTACACAAAAACTATACTAGATAAATAGGTAAAGGCAGTCTCATGAGAGGCAATATGGTGCCTACAAACACCAGAGAAACTGTTCAGACTCAACATCCAAATAAAATAAGACATCAAATTCAATATATTTTTTAAAATCCACACATTTTAATGAACAAAAATATTTATATACTTTAAAATTATCACTGAGTGGAGGCATAGTAAATCTTGTGCTGCACGCTTCTGATAGTAGCTACACACAAAAATGTGATAATGGGAAGTTTGTTAGCAGGTTTTTAAGTCAGAATTTTTCAGACTATATATTAAAGGGGGATTTATGAGAGTGGCTTACATGATTTTGTCTGAGTAGTCAACAGTGGTTGTCTTCACACTGGAGAGGCTGAGTCCACAAAGCTGAAAGCCCTTGCAGTCCCATTCTGGTGCTGAGGTCCAGAAGGGCTCTTGGGGAGCCACTGGTCCTCAGTCTGCATCTTATCTCAGCAAAGGATGGCAGCAACAGAAAGCAGCAGCTACCTCCATCTCCTTACATCTGCACTGCAGTGGGAAGGCGCTGGCCATTCTGAAGAGGGTCTTCCCCAGTCAACTAATTCTTTCAGAAAGTACCTTTAAAACCTGCCCAGAGGCAGGTGAGTTCATATCCAGTCAAGTTGACAACCAAAATTAATCTGAACCACAGCATATTAGCTGATGTATCTGTCTCAAGTGAGAGAAACACTATAGTGTTTCAGAGAACTTCATAAACTGGAGAACCTGAACATATTGTAATGCCAAGTGAAGAAAGAAGTCACATAAAATCATGTCAGTATGTAATACATGTAATATGACAATTTCTTAAAACAACAAAGTAAAGAAAAAAGTGCAGGATCTGGGTTTGGTGGTGCATGCCTGTAGTCTCAGTACCGCCTGACTGTTTAAGCGGGTACAAGACTGGGGAGAGCTGTGGAGCGAGACCTTGTCTCTTTATTTAAATTAAAGCAAACAGAAAAGGACAATGGCCTTGTCCTTTGTCTTTCTCTTGTCTTTGTGCTAACCCCATTCTGGTCCTGTTCACTTACCTATAGCTGAGTTTCTTCTAATGTGAGCAAAAGTTTCTTTGTCCCTTTACTCTGGACAGTGAGTTCTCTATAGGAAGTAGCATTTTCAGGCTGGAGAGATGGTTCACCAAGTTCGGTACCCAGAACCCATGTTAAAATGCCAGGTATGATGTCATGCACTTGTCATCCCAGCACTGGGGGAGGAGGGGGAGGCGGGGAATAGGCAGGTCCTTAGGACTTGCTGTCCAGCCAGATTAGGCTGTTTGGTTCCTCTGAACCATGACACAACATACACAAGAAAGTAACATTTGGAGGCTTGGTGTGGTAGTCCGCACCTTTAATCCCAGCACTCAGGAGACAGAAGCAGACCGATCTCTGTGCGATTGAGGCTTGCCTGGTCTGCAGAGTGAGTTCCAGGCCAACTGGGGCTACAAATAAATCTGTAAATAAATAAACAAATAAATAAATAATAAAAATCTCAGCTTTGAATGTGTTGTCTAAGTAACTTGAACAGTTTGTGAGGTTTGGGGGGCAATATAACTAGATAATTTGTTAGCTTTTCAATTAAAAGAAGACAATTCATGTGGTGTGTCATCTGTTTATAAACAATGTTCCCCTGTAGGAAAAGCACACTACTATCACGTAAAAAGTAATTTAATGTCTAACATGAAAATGTGTAGCAATACTCAGAAAACGACCATTACGAATGCAAGATACATTTTAATTATATAGCAAAAAAACACCAGAAAAAAATACATTGCTTTTACTTTACCAGAATATAACTTCTAGTAACTGCTAGATGAATTCAGTAAGATCAGTACACAAAACAGTTTTCTGAAGAACTTGTAAAATGGAAGTTTAAAAAACCTTTTTCAAATTTTAGGAGTTCATGTGTTTAAAACCTGAAAAATTGTGCTTACACAAAGGTTTGAAGAGAATTAAAAAAAAACAAAACAGAAAAAACAAAACAAAACTTGACTTGGGCAGTATTGCCCTCTATGCCATTGTAAACACTCACATAGCCATTTAATTATTAAACTGCTGTACAAAAAAAAAAAAAAAAGCCATGTAGCATATCCATAGTCAAATGCTAACAAAGTGGCATAGCCAGGGTTTGAACCTAAGTCTTATAACTCCAAAGTCTATGCTCTTCCACTTTGTATCTTATCTAACAGTCTACTACTTTTTAGTATTTATTTGGGGAAGTAAGGAATAGAAAAAGGGATCTGTGATAGTCCTGAAGGACAGAGGCAGCATAATAAAAGCCAGTAGTTAATTGTCTCTTCTTCAATTATAGAACTACTACTGTCTCTTGTTTCTCCTACCTAAATCTTAGGAGTTTATCACATGAACTCTTTTTTTCTGGAGCATCTCAGCTTTCCTGTATTGTATGACAGCATCTTAACCTCAGCTACATAGCATTTTCCATTACACTCAGCTAAGAACAGGGTAGATGCCTCCATGATCTTTACCAGTGTGCCCAGTGTTTCTAATATTCTTGTAGATGCAAAAAGCCTCCCTTCTATAGTGGTGGCTGCCCCACTAAGTAGCCTCCTCTGTCTCAAAGGTTACTAACTCTTTGATAAATGGATTTTCTGTTTTATCTTTTTGTATTTTATAAATTCCATTTCCTATTCAAATATCTCCTCTTACTTACACAGACCAGTATGCAGATGCAGACTGACTGAAGGTGTTGATTTTTTTTTCCTTTTTTTTTTTTTTTTTTTACATTTTAACATTTGCAGAGAAATCAATGATGGAAACTTTGCCCAGGATAAATCAGAAATAATTATGCTTGGCTTTGAAAAATATTGATGTGATTATGTTTATAAGTTTAGTAGATTTTTAAATTGCTAATTAATTTCATTTCTTAATTCAAGTAGATTAAACAAGTAAGTTCTTAAGTACTTTTATTGTTTTTACATTTTTTCATTTATTTACTTTCCTTTTTGTGTGAGTGTTTTGCCTGCATGCCTGTAAGTGCTCCAGTGTTGTGCGGTGACTGCAGAGGTCTGTATCCTTTGGAACTGGAGTTAAGGATGGTTGTTAGTGACCATGTGGGTGGTGGGAACTGACCTCAGGTCCTCTAGAAGAGCAGCCAGTGCTCTTTATATACTTTTTTGTACAGCAGAAGTCTCCTCCCCACTTCTGTCTTTCCACCACTTTAACGAATTATTGGTTGGTTGGTTTGTGGGTAGGGTCTCTCTCGGTCTTTTTCCCAGGTTTGTCGCTCAGCTTATGGGCTCTTCCCACTTCAGCCTCCTAAGAAGCTGAGAATACAGGTATATCCCACCATGCCTAATTGACCCTTTTCTTTGTTTTTTTCCTTTTCTGTTTCCTTTTTCTGAGATACCAGCTTTATTGAGTCCAAAGTTCACTGGGGCTATGAATATGGCTTAGTGCTTACATGTGCTTGTCTACCTTGGTTGATATCCAGTACTACAAAATTAAACAAAAAGTTAAAGTTCTAAAATCTGGGATCTTTACTTATAAATATTAAAGATATGGGTACTCCGTACTTCACTGGAGAAAAAAAAACCTTCCCAACAACTGCTATCAAAACTCTTAACTTCCTTCTCAGTTGCCATTTTCTTCTCCACACATGGGAAACATCTTACCAGCTTGCTGTCATGAATAAGTGTTGGCTGGAAAGAGAAAAGAGACTGAGATTAGCAGTTTCTGATTCTAATAGTTTTTCTCCAAAAATTCAGCTTCCCTACAGAAGCTTATATTGTGGGCCAGAAACATCTACTGAGACTCATCACATGTAGAGGACAAAGGATGCCAGAATTATTATATACAGGAAAATTTCTTCAACATACATTTGTGGTTATATATCACTTTAAGGCATGGCCATGCTCTGAACAGTGCATCCTAAGGGAACTTCATTGGATGGATGTTAAGAGTACTACTTAGAGGAACCTAGATGGTACAGCATGTGGTAGATATATAGCTGTGGCTGCCTGGGCTACCGACTTGTACAGCATAGCACTGTGCTGAAGTAACAGCGGTATTTGTGTATCTAGATGTAATTAAAAATAGAAAAGGCACTTTTTAAAAAGCCTTTATTTTTTTAAAAAACTAATTTTTTATTTTAACATATGTGTATGAATGTATTGCCTGAATGTATGGAAGTGTACCCGTGTCATACAATGCCTGCCGAGGACAGAAGAGGGCATCAGATCCCCTGGAACTGGGGTTATGGGTGGTTGTTTGCTACCATGTGGGTGCTGAGAACCAAACCTGGGTCCTCTGCAAGAGCAGCCAGTGCTCTTAACTGCTGAACCATCTCTCCACCCTTGCCTTTACATTTTTATACAAGAAGCCAGGTATGGTTGAATAGATCTTTAATCCCAGCACTTGAGAGGCAGAGGCAGGTGGATCTGTGAGTTCTGGGCCAGCCTAGTCTACATAATAAGTTCTGGGCCAGGGAACTCGGGTTAGAACTACAGGGGGAACTTGTCTCAAAAATGCCTAAAAAGAAAAGAAATGTTTTAGTTTTGGGGCAAGTGACACTTTTGGTATCTTTATGACAACTAACACTAGAAACTGAATACTCTTTTATACCACTGGCAACTGAGTAGATTGTTTATATTAGTAGTATTACCCCAAACCCATGTTTGTGTTGTACTGCATGTTAACAATGGCTACAGTGTGACTAAGCAGTGGGAATTTTTCCCACTCCACTTTAGTTTTATGGAATCATTACTGCATTCATAATCTACCTTTGATTGAAATGTTTTGTTCTGCATGACTGTACTTTTTTTCCCCCCGTAATAATTCCTGGGTGTTTTTTAGAGAGAAAAAAAATTTTTTTTCCACCTTGCTTCCAATATATGTATTCAGTTAATGAATTTGATAGTCGATGGTAGTCATCTAACAGTGCTTTCTTTTGAACTTCTCAAAACATCACATAACTATTTTGATTTCTGTATGTGTCCTGTTCTGTACATTTACATGTGTAACTTTACATTTTGAACTTTGCATATCTCATGGGTCCATTAGCTTCTACATTGCAGTTACACAGCATTTATCAATAGGGTAGATAAAAATATTACTGTATAATTTGTGAGTAGTGAAATTCCTCTTGTCTTAGCCAGATTCCCAATATGGCATCTGAATCCACAGAATGATAGAATTAGTAAAAGATCTGCCCAATTCGTGGAACCCTGTACCTCTTGCTTACAGATTAAAGGTCATTTGAGTCTGTGCTTACTTGTACTATTTGCTTTTTTTTTTTTCATAAAATGTTCATTAATAAAGCCGGGCTTGGTGGTACCTGCCTTCAATCCCAGCACACCAGAGGCTCAAGCAGGCAGTTATCTGTGAGGTCAAGGCCAGCCTGGTCTACATAGCAAGTTCCAGGCCAACTGAGGCTAGAGGAAGACCCTGTCTCAAAGAAAAAAAGAAAGCCCCAAAACAGATTCCTTATTAAAGATTATGTCTCTTTTTTAAACTCTTCTGAATGCTAGGGAGATGGCTCAGTGGGTCAAAGTGGTCCTCAGCTGTGCAAGCAGGAGGACCTGAGTTCAGATCCATAGCACCCACATTAAAAAAAAAAGAGAGAGAGAAGAAAGCTGGGCACAGCTGTGTGCATCTATAAGCCCAGGGCTGGGAGTGGGGAGGGAAACAGATTTTTCCCTGGAGTTCATTGAGCAACAAGCTTATTCAAGTCAGTGAACTGCAGGTTCAGTGAGAGACCCTGTCTCAAAAATTACTGTGAAGGAGAATGGTGGAAAACACCTATTGTGTGTGTTTTGTGGGCTGTAGTTTGGAACCATTTATTCTGTTAGAATAATAAAGTAACTACCTATGTGCTCAGCAGTCAGATTGAACAATTTCCAGTCATTTCTAGAACGTTTACATACGTTTAAGATACCAATTATTCTGTTCCATCCAGAAATTCTTCCATTATTATGAGCATACCAGTAAATAATTACAAGACTGTAGTTGGGTGGTAATGTATGAGGTCCTGGATTCAACCCTCAACAAATCCTTTCCCATAAAAAGGAAACAGGCTGAATTATCTACAACTGATGAAATATGAGGTATAGAGGAAGAAAGCATTCTGAATTTCAAAACTGTTTTGGAGATCCAAAGCCTTTCATTCCTGGGGCTCTAAGACCGTCAGAACTCCCTAGGTCAAGACTACCACATTGCAGAATTATATTAAGATTTGTGTTCATTATCCTAATAAATCATTTATCCTGTGCCCACTATCATTTGCCAGGCATTTGTTACAATGTCTGACATTGTATATATCTAAGAGGCCTAAGATACTAAAAAAATAAAGTTAATGTTAGGGAAGGGAAGTCAGGTATAGCTTAGTGGTAGCTAACAAGGCCTAAGAGAAAGAGAGAGAGAGAATAAAAGCTTATGGCACTACAGAATGACAAATGCCAAGTGAATGAATGTCCTGAAAAGTCATAATAGTATTTTAGGGGGAAATGCTTGTTTTCATTTGATTTATGTGTTTGGAAGAAAAGATAGCTCTGAAGTGAGTAATGATTTGAAGGAAAACATTCGTTTTGTGATAGGATCTCATGTGTAGCCCTGGTTTCTCGTTCCCTCAGCTATTCCCCTGCCTCGTTTACCTTATGCTGTAACATGACCACCACACCTGGCTAGAATTAACTGCCCTCTTGGCGTTTCTGTTACCTCCTCCAAATCCATTAGATTATCTGCTCTATTTTTGTTTTCTTAGTTGGTACTTAATAGTATTTGAGATTTGAGTATTTGAGGATGAGATTTGTTCAAATGCCTGTGGTTTGTGTAGTAGCAGTTTACCATGTCGTTGGTGTTATTTGATTGACATGTATTAAAGGCAGTCTTCTTAATTTTTTTGTATAAGATTTCTGCATTTTTATGACACATTTTTAGAATGCCATAATTTGAGTTTAGATTTTAATAAGTTCAGTGGGAAATTACTCCCTCCTGAAGGCTACCACACATTTGAGCAGTAATTGACCCACACCACAGAAGCATTTCATTTCTCATTGACCTTTATTGACATGAACACCCAGTAACTGTTAGAATAGGAAAGTGGGAAACTCATTTATACAAAACACATGTATAAAACAAAATCTTCAAACTGGGTTACTTTCTTTTTTGCCGTCTTACATGTTTCTTGGACTTAATTCTACCATCTCAAATATGCCGATGTTTAGATGCGTGGAAAGGGGGCGGTGGCATTTCAGACCAACTGGGTTGGTACAGGTTCTCCTCTTACCTGGAAAAGTGACTTTTTGAATTACTTTCTGTCCTTTTCCAGTTATTTTTTGTGTGTGTATTTATAAATGAGAAAAAAAATTAAACATTCTTAATAAATTGCACCTGGCATGTTGTCTAGGCTGCCTTTTAAATTGTTAAACATAATCTGCTTCTACTAGATGTTTGTTTTTTGAGACAGGGTCTCCCCTTAGCCCCAGCTGACCTGGAACTCTCTGTGTAGACTAAGCTGGCCTCCATCTCACAGAGCTCTGGCTGCCTGCTGTGCCTCCCTTATACAGCCCAGGCTCACCGGCCCAGAGATGGCACTGTCCACAGTAGACTGGGCCCTTCTATATTAGCTACCAGTTAAGAAAAGGCCTCGCAGACAGCCACAGACCAATCCAATGGAGGCGTTTCCTCAGCTGAGGCTCCCCCTTTCCAGGTGTCTCTAAATTTGTACCAAGTTAACAAAAACTAACCAGCACAGTTAGTTTCTGGAAAAGCCACCTATTGGTTTTAATTGATTTTTCTGTTGTTTTATTGTGTATATGTGAATTAGTTTTTTTTTAAATAAATTTTGTTTCTGTGCTGTGTTATGCATGTATAGTATTGTATGCATTTGTTAGGGTGGTTGTGTATCTGTGCATGTGGAGGCCAGAGGTTGACATCTTTCCCTGATCACTCTCTACCTTTATTGAGACAGAGTCTCTCACTGAACCTGAAGCTTATTGATTGGCCTGATCTGTGAGCTTCAGTGATGTCTGTGTATGTGTCTTTTCTCCCTGCCACCCTTGTCTTGGCTTGGTGCTTTTAGAATTCTCTTTGACAGTTATACACCTTAGTTTCAGTCTTTTCAAATTTATCCTACTTAGAGTTTGTTGAGTTTCTTGGATGTTTAGATGTATATCTTAATCAAATTTAGACAGTTTTCAGTTATTTTCTTCAGTATTCTTCCTGTACATACTTACCTCTTTCCATGCCTTTGGGACTCCCATTATATATCAGTATGTTTGTATGCACAGTGTTGTTCCT
Source organism: Eospalax fontanierii (assembly GCA_035773235.1). Classification (NCBI taxonomy): domain Eukaryota; kingdom Metazoa; phylum Chordata; class Mammalia; order Rodentia; family Spalacidae; genus Eospalax; species Eospalax fontanierii. The sequence continues at coordinate 34,090,997 of CM069544.1, read as the reverse complement.
ATAAGTCTTTTTAAAATTAACTTTTGACAATTTCACACATGTATATAATATATTTTGGTCATCTTTGCCCCTTACCCTGTCTTGTTCTGTTCCACCTCCTGCTTAACCTTTTCTTCCCAATTAGACCTCTTGTTGTTATGCTTTTCCCTTTCTTCCTTCTTTCCTTCTTTTTTTGATTTTTAATTTTTTATGACTCCATGAGTTTAATTAGAGTTGCTTGCATGAGTATGGATGTGGGATTTACAGAAGCATCGACAACTTAACCACTGGCTTCAATGCTAAAGAAAATCTTTTCCTCCCTCAGCAACCATTCTGTCAACTTCTTCTTAGCTACACTGCCCCATTCATGAAAGAATGATAGGTCCAGTTTCTGGGTAAACATAGCTGCTGAGTTCATGAGTGCAATACCTATGTCCTATGTGGAAGACAGCTTTCCCTGGCGCTTCTCCCCATCATCCTCCAACTCTTAAGACTTTTTCTAGTCCCTCCACTTCAGTATCCCCTAAGATTTGGAGTGAGTGATGTAGATCTCCTGTTTAGGGCTGAGCACTGAGTAGTCACTTATTCTAAGCATTTTGACCAGTTACAGTCTGCAGTAACAGCCATCCACTGCCAAACAAGGCTTCTCTGGCCAAGGCTGAGAGCAGCACTATTTTGTGGGTATAAACAAATATTTAGAAGGTAGTTTGATGGTCACAACATACCCATCTATCCAAAGAGCAGCAGAAGCCTCCCACTAGGGGCCTATAACCTTCCCAGCCATGGGCATTTGACCAGGTTTACAATACTAAATATGAATCCCCTCCTGTGGAGTGGGCCTCAGATCCAGTTAGAACATAGGTTACCCCCAGAAGAGGAATGCACTGTTGTACCAGTGGAGGCACATCTGGCCTGGCAGTTCAGTTGTATAGCATACATCGTCCATTCACAGCTGGGTAAGACTACTGATGCCTTTTCTCCCTCACCGGCCTGCATAGCACCTTCTGGCACTATAAAAGCTAGATAGCAGTATATGTATTGGTTTTCATTGTAGAAAAATCCAACAACTGTCAGTTATCTGATTTAGGATGCAATATTCATTAGCCTAAGCTAAATCCTTATGGTACAGCTTGAAAATAGTATGGTGTATAGTGTATGCCGACTTTTAAATTCTTCCCTAAAGAGCACAAGTCCTTTACTATTTTATTTTGTACTAAAGTAAGTCATATTAGTTATCTATAATGTTAAGTAGGCCAGAAACCAGTTTTTCAGTGTGCTCAGATGTGAGAAACATACTTACTCCTGCTTAACCCATACTCCGCTCCCCTCTGCTACCCCCATCCATTCTTGTCATTCATCTAAGTGTTTGTTCAATTGCTTAGAGCCTGGGATTGAAGCCACAAGTTCAAATGTCAGCTCTTTCACTTATTAGCTCTTCCACCATAAACAAAGTTCTCAATATTTCTTAAGTTCTGTCTTTTCTCTAGAAATAATGAGGATAATGAAGTTTATCTTAAAAGATTATGTATGTCTAGAGCATTTTGGTGCATGTTTTCCTACATGTGTATCATTATTTAGGCATTAGGTACTCTTCATCTGACTTCATTTCACCCCTGAAGCCTCAACTTTTATTAATTTCTTCCATCTGTTATATTGTATCTTACCAATTTATTGTGTAACTAAATTTTGATGTTTTTATTAGTTTTTTCTGTCAGTATAATTTTTAAAAATTTGTTGTATTTTAAATATGTATAGAAGATAGAATAGGCCTTTTCTGTGAAGTTTATCTGTAATTTTATAATAGAAATCATTGAGAAATCAAAATACTTAAATTTGTCATAAGACATCAGCTCTAATAAATAAAATACTTTATATAAATAAAAATTGAGGGTTTCCACTTTAAGGTAAATGATCTTGAAAGGTTCTTCAATCAACCAAAGGACAATTTGAAATAGTATTTGTCTCTAATGAAAGCTAGAAGTGTTTCTAACTAACCTTTGCATTAAAAATTGTAAGAAGAGTAAATGACTGGAAGATTAAACTGATTGCCTGAAAATATTGGCAGAAATCACCTCATTTTACCTGCAATCCCCAAAGACTCAGAAATTAGACTAGTATCACAGAGTTCTAGCTATGCCCAAAGTGAAGTAAGAACCATAGGTTCCTTGGAAGAATCTAAGTACAGACCAAGGATCCCTTTACATTTCACAGGATACAGGAAATTGAACTTGAGGAAGTGTAGACGGCCAGTTGTACAGGAGTAAACTGCAGAAGCAGAGCCGGTGAGCAAGTGAGACTTGTCATGCTGAACAGTAAGCAAGCCTCCTTAAAGTAGAAACCTCTATTGGAATTGAGGGATCCTTCCTAGAGACACTGAACCAGGCTAGAAAAAGTTATTTAACAGTTAGTAGTATCTCAGGCACACAGGTAAAACAGCAGTCAGCCTTTAGGCAGTCAGCCAGTTGACAAACTCACCGACATACACAGAACTTTCTTATTCACTTTAAAAAATATTTTTATTGATTTGAGAATTCCGTACACTGCACTTTGATCGTATTCAGGTCTTTCCCTTCCACCCCACCTTACTACTTCCTCCTGCTTCATGTCCCCCCAACCCTTTTTTTTTTTTTTTAAATTTTTTGAGACAAGTTCTCTCTGTAGTCTCAGCTGGTCTGGAACTCACTATGCAGACTAGACTGGCCTTGAACTCACAGAGATCAACCTGCCTCTGCCTCCGGAGTGCGAGAATCAAACTTGCCCAGCTTGTCTTTTCTTTTTTTTTTCCTTAAGGGCCTATTGAGTCAAATTTGGGTTCCCCAGCCAGGCTCAACTCTAAATATAAAGAACCAAATGATTATTAATCATTTTAGGAATGTTTCCAAAGTAAAAGACATGTAGTAGAAGGAGTGGGGAGGACTTAAAGGGGAAAGGATGCAGAAAACAAAACATGTGAGGAAATGACCACGACCACCTCAGACAGCTATTTGCCTAGTGAAACAGAACAAGATGTCTTAGGGAAGGTGGGGTGTGAGTCAGAGAAAGTTTGGGGAAGTTGATATAGTAGAAATAAAATTCCACGAAAGTTTTGAAACAGTTTAGAACTGTGTACAGTTACAGTATAAAAGGCAAAAATGAGGAAAACAGAAAGTTAGAAGTTAATATGAGATTCAGTATATAACCTAGCAAGAATTTCAGAAAGAGATTACCGGAAATCACAACTCTTATTAACATAATAAACCCAATTTGAATATCCCTAACTTAACACTAAAGACCTTACTAGATCGAGCAGGTCAGGTGCTCAGTGCAAACAGTGATGTAGGTTCACGTACTTATGGGAAATACATTATTCTCAAAGTTTAGAACCTATTAAAGGTGCTGGAGAAATGGCTCATTGGTTAAGTACACTGGTTACTGTTGCAGGGGACCCAGTCTTGAGTCTTAGCACCCACATGGTGGCTAAGAACCATTATCAATAACTCCAGTTCCAGGGAAATCCAGCACTCTCCTCTGACTGCCACAGGCATTGCAAAACACGGGTGCACTTACACACATGTAGGCAGTCTACTCATACACATAAAATAAAAACAATAAATAGAACCTGTTAAATAGAAAAGTAGAACCTAAGAACTTTGAGGTGGAATGGGGACAGAGCTAAAAATCTGTAAATAAAAATGCCATTGAAGGGCTGGAAAAGTGACTCAGTGGTTAAGAGTACTGGCTGTTATTGCAGAGGACCCAGGTTCAGTTCCCAGCACCCAAATGGCAACTCAAAACCATCCATAGCTTCAGTTACAGTGGATCCAGTGCCCTTTTCTGGCCTCCATGGGCACAAACATGCAGCCAGAACACTCATATGTAATAAATAAAGATTTTTGGTGTCATTGAGAATGAGTGGTATATTGCTCAGTGGTAGAGCACTATCCTAGCATGTGCAAAGCCTCAGGTTCTATCCTCAACCCTCATAAACACACAGCATTGCACCTTGGGGGAGGTGGTGTCATTTTTCCTCAGTGATGGCAGCCGCATATAAATGGCTGTATTCCAGTAAGAAACCCCAACTAACATTATGCAAGCAGCAGTAAGTAAACTCAATGGGTTTTAAAAAACACATTGGAGTAAGAAGAGGCTTGTTGGGAAGAAGGGTTTCAGTAGGAGAGAGGAGATGAAAGGGAACAGAAGGTGAAAATGACCAAAATGTAATATATGCGTTTACAAACTTGTCCAAGAAAACAAGCACACAGACACAGTGGTGCACGCTTGTAATGCCAGCATTTGAGAGGTAGAAACAAAAGAATCACAAATTTGAAGCTGGCCTGGGCTACATAGCAACATCTGTCCCCTATCTCAAAGAGGTGGATTGGGGGAGTTTTAAGATACTCAGGGAGATACATTATTTTGACGATACATAAGGGACCCATAAGGGAATTCCAGATGCTGGTCATTCTTTCAGTTGTTGCCATTTTAATACAGAATGTTCTTTAGGAGTTGACTTGTTTTTAGAAGAATCTTCAGAGACTGCTTCTTTTAACTTTCTTTTTCATAAGCCTTCCAGCCTATTTGAATGTTAAAGATTACTTTGAAAAATGAAATTAATGTTAAAACTACTTACACCTGGAAATTGACCACAAGGTAGTACATGAATATGACTCTAATAAATTAATTATTCATGCTCTTTTTAGAAACTGTCACATTAACCAGACATACTAGTTATACACAAACCAGTGTCAGTATCAACTAGCTTAACCCTTCAGACATACAAGGGATCAAATAATGCCTGGTCATCGCAGTAGCAGGACTAGGTGACAGTAAGCCACCACCACACTTTAATAGCGTTAACCTGCTATTAAAAGTAAGTTTAAAAGTTGCTGAACAGCAAAGTAATTATCACAAAACCCAGAAACCTCAAAAACTATTGAACTTGTTCAGTTATTTGAACATAACTTCAGTAGTATTAACAAACTGAATTCTAGGATTATAGGTGACTGAAAGGAGAAAAGTGGTGTAGGCAAGCAAGTTGTTAACAATATGGGTATCTGTGAGCAAAAGATAAGTAGCCATAAAATCCTAACACAGGCAATGAGGAAGAATGGCCAGCTAGTGATAGCATAGGCCTGTGCCACGTGGAGATAAAGAATCCAAGACAGTTCTATGGTCCTGAGGGATGTGTGTGCACAGTGACTCAGTTTCTTGGTATTGACCTACCCACTTGGGCACAGCTATTAATCACCAAGAATTTAAAGAATAGATCATTTTGTTATTAATTGCCAAGTCATTTATGAAACATCTGATTATATCCCTGAATCTGACATTAATTCTGATAGCCAAAGATATGAATCAAGGATGGTATGTGGAATAAGGTAAAATAAATTAACAATTTGGACCATACGCTATCTGTAGAGTCATATATTTCTTCTATGCTTTACTATCTCCTAAAGGGCTTACAATCATTTGAAATAAAATGTCTCTTTTGTTTGGAGAGCTGGCTCAGTGGTTAAGTTCATTGGCTGCTCTTGGAGAGGACCTGTGTTCAATTCCCAGCACCCATGTTATAGCTAACAGTTCTTGATAACCTCTGTTCCAGGGGAGCTGGTACCCTTTTCTGGCCTTTTCATGCATTGCATGGATGCAGTTGCATGCAGGCAAAACACTCATACATATAAAATAAAGATAAATTAATTTAAAAGCCCAAAATGGTGGCTAGATGGCTCAGTGGTTAAGAGCACTGGCTGTTCTTGCAGAAGACCCTGATTCACATCCAGCACCTACATGGTAGCTAAGCTAACAACCGTCTGTAACTGTGGTTCCAGGGAAATCAATGCCCTTTTCTGTCCTCTGGTCACTGTACAACTCACGTGCACTTACATATCTGCAGGCATAATACTCCTGCACAAAAAATAAAAATAAAATTAAAAAACCCATAATGTATGTTGGTTCTGCTGAGGGTTTGCTTTATTTTAGGTCTTTAAGTGTACTCCCTCCCTCCTTACTTCCCTCCCTCCCCTCTGCTTTTCTTCCATCCACTTTCCCAACACAAGTTATTAGTCAAACTTACTTACATCCATTTGATATACAGATATGTCTACTGTAATGAAGTTCAGGCTTGATTTTCATTTGTTAACCTAAAGGATGAATACCTTATTTATAAGTTTGGTTATGTTTATTTAATTGAGCATATAGTAGTTACAGAGTGGGGCAAATATAATATTTTTGTCTTAATCCTGTGCCGTTTCTTTTAGAGGAAGTCCGCAAATGAAAGGGATACCCCATTTTAAGGAAGAACATTGTGCGCCAGCATTAAATTTAGAGATGAAGAAAATACTGGATTTGCAAGCACCTGTTACAAGGTACAGTGCTTTGGTTAAGTTTGATATTTTGTGATGACAAAAGACCATGTTGTTAATCACACAACTGACAAGAAAATTGCTTTTCTGCACCCATGAAATCTTCACAGTGTGGTAGTCTAACAAAATCTGCCTAATGACAGAGCCAGTTGATATGTCAAGGTGGATGAGAGAAATTTCACTGGATTCCACCTCTAGATGAAGAGCTGCAGGCAATCAATGGAGACTGAGGGAGGGAGAATCAGTTTTCTCCAGGGACTGCCCCCCTGAGAGGGCTGACCACTTGGGATTAACTCTAAACACATATACACATGAGCTCAAAATTATTATATACTCATCATGTGCATCAAAAGGTACTTAACGTGTTAGTTATTACTTCAGCTTGGAAGCCTTTTCAAGAATGTGACTTAAGATGTCTCAGTGAGTAAGCACATGCTTCACATGTGTGAAAATTTGAGATTGAATCCTTAGCATTTACTTCAGTATGTAAAACTTTTCAAGAAAATGATTTGAGAGGGCTGGGAAATGGTTCAGTAAGGAAGATCACGTGCTGTATATATATATATATGAGGACCTGAGTTCAGATACCTAGAACCCCTGTAAAAAGCTGTGTGTGGCTGTACCCAAGCCTGTAACTTCAGTCCTGTGGTCTGCAGAGACAGAGAATTGTTGAGTATTGCTAAATGCCACCCTACCTTGAAGTTCAGTAAAAGAACCTCAAGGGAATAAATAAGGTGGAGTGAGAGCAGGACAGGCCGCATTCTCCTCGGACTTCTATATTTGTGCTTATCACACACACATGCACACACACACACATATATAAAATTAACATTTTTTAAAGATGTTACTTGATGTAGAAAGAATTTTTAATGTATGTGGGTACTTGCAAGGTGAAGTAATGCATATTTAGCTTTCTGTCTCCACCTGGTGGTAAAGCTGTGTAGTACATGGAATAGTATAGAAAAAGAACCTTTTAAACATAAATTTCTGGGGCTGGGAGTGTAGCTCAGTAATAAAGCCTGTGTTTGATGTGCTCAAGACCCAGGAGATAGCCTCTAGCAGTTGGGGGAGAGGGAGAGTTTCTTCCAACTTGTGTGCATTTAGTCTAATAGCAGGTTCTACAAATTTAAATGGCTAGAAATTTCCACAGTTTCAAATTTCCAAAGAAAGAATTACATTTCAGAGCAACGTCATTAGCATGCTTAATATTTACTTACTGGAAATTTGGTTAGAAATTTCCTATATGGTTGTGAAATGAGTGAGAAGACATTGAAAGATTTTATAACAAGCTGTGTTTCTACTGTCACCACAAATATGTCAATTCGAGTTAGGCATACTTGTTCTAAGAACAAGTGTTAATTATAAATAGGTATAAAATAGATATTCTTTCTTAATTTAAAATGTCTGTGCTTGTTCCATATCCCTTTGATTTGGGGTACTTAAGAGCACCATGTACTTACTATATGGTGTATAATTTAGTTATATATATTGATAACTGCGTTTTGTGGATTTATGAATTATGATTTATATAATATGTATAAGAATATTTGGTTGATATGAACACTATTTTACTTTAAGTTTACCAGGCAGCATATAATATATATACATCATATTGCTTCCAAGCATATTAAATCCTTTAGAACTCAGTGAAGATCCTAAGTCAAAAGTACATACAACTGAGAAATAAGATTCCTATTTAATAGCCCATAAAGCCAATGATAGAACTATCTCTGAGATAGAGCTATCTCTGAGTATGTTTATGTGTATTTTGTATGTACTTAAAATCAAGGATAATATATCAAGAACCAGTACAGCTTGAAATACATTAAATTGTTAGTCTTGACATTTGTACAAAAAATTAATCATGAATGGTAATTATGTGGCTTGGGGCAAGACGCATTTTCCAACCTTTATGGAGAAATATTTATTACTTTAACAGCCAGTATTAGCCATTGTTTTAATACCTTTGTTACTTTTAATTAAATGAAATGATGTGTCTGTCTTTTCATGTAGATTGCTTTGTCTGTGTGGTGTTTGTTCATGCTTGTGTCTGTGTGTGTTTAGACCAGAGATTGATATCTGGTATCTTTCTCAGTCATTCTCCATCCATCTATTTTTTTAGACAGGGTCTCATTATGTAACTGACTGGCCTGGAACTCTATGTGGTTGAGGCTGGCCTTGAATTCACAGAGATCTGCCTGCCTCTGTCTTTCGGTGCTAAGATTAAAGGTGTACTCCACCATACCTGGCCTTCCATTTTTGAGAAAAGGCCTCTTTCTGAACCTAGAGCTCAATGATATGACTAGACTGACTGGCCAGTGAACTCTGGGGACTCGCTTTTCTCTGCCCTGCTCTCCCTCAACCCCTCCTCCCTCCAGGCCCTGGCATTACAAATGTGTGCTGCCATACTTGACTTTTTATTTGGGACCTGGGAATCTGAACTCCAAGTCTTCATGCTTGGAGAGCAAGTGCTTGACTGACATCTCCCCAGCCCTCATGTAGATCCCTTGTCATGTCTATCGTAGTTATTTTAAGTCATTTTGTGTTAATTCTAACATCAGGATTGTCTCTTTGGTTTTTTTATATTGATGGACTTTTTCCTTCGGTTCACATATTCCTATTTCTGTATCTGGTCAGATGTTGCAGTTTTGTTTATTATAATGTAGAGATTATGGCATCTATTAGTTTTCAAATGAATGATCACTATCTGTGGGCAGTGGCTGCTCTTAGCAGATTGTGCAGATGAGCATTTAATATTTATTTATTATGTGTATGAGTGTTTTGCTTACATGTACGTAAGTGCACCACATGTATGTAATGCCCACAGAGGCCAGAGAGGGCATCAGATTTTTTGGAACTGGAGCTACAGATGGTTGTTAACCACCATGTCAGTGCTGGAAACCTAACCTGGGCAGCCTGTGCTCTTAGCCACTGAACTCTCTCTCTCCAGCCCCTTTTATTTCTTTTATAGTATTTCTTGTTTTTAACCCACTTAATCTAGTTTGTGACTCTAGCTGCCTGCAGTCTTGTTTCTCTCATAATTTCCAATTCTAGATTAAATTATACCTAAAGTTGCTAGACAGCTACATTGTAGCTGTGACGTTCTGCTTTATTGAAGTATTCCTTTGTCTTTTTTATTTTCTGTTTCTGTTTTAAGTTAGTTGTCTTTTGGGACAGGGGTCTTACTGTTATCCTGACCAGACTGGAACTTAGTATGTATACTGATCTGGCTTTGAACGTAGAATTGAAAGTCCTCCTGCCTTGTGTACATGTGTATGCCATCACACCAGCCTTGCAGAAGCCTTCTCTAAAGCAGTTCTATTCATACGTGACCCTTGCTTTCCCAGTGTGCTGCCTTGAAAGTTGATTGATTTTAAGTTGCTTACTTCCCTACAGTTTGCAGTCTGTGCTGGAAGATCTCCTGGTTGCTACTTCTGATGGACTTCTTCATCTTATTCATTGGGAAGGAATGACAAATGGAAGGAAAGCCATTAATCTTTCCACAGTACCTTTTTCAGTAGATCTACAGTCATCTAGAGGTAGTTATATTTTCTACATGAGGTAGAACCAGTTGTTTAATATTTGACATTGTAGTACTACCCAAAAATATGAGGTGATAACTTAATATAACCTATTTTATTTTTTCATCAGTAGGTTCATTCTTGGGCTTTGCAGATGTGCACATCAAAGATATGGAATACTGTGCCACTCTTGATGGGTTTGCTGTTGTGTTTAATGATGGTAAAGTTGGATTTATTACACCCGTGTCAAGTAGATTTACTGCAGAGGTATGAATTATGCACATTGAATTATTTTTCATATATTAATTTTATTCTTTATTAAATCTTTTCTTATTTTCTTAATTGATGTAATTTTAATCAAACTATACAGAGTTTTGTATTTTGTCACTGACTTTATTCTGTGGAAAATTACCATTTATTTCAATCCTTCCTGAGTCTAGCACACTCATGATCTTTATGTCTTCCCAGTGAAGTTACTGTTTTAATAAGATTACTAGCCATTGTTTGTGTGTTAGTTTATAAACCATGTTAATACTGAACCATATAGTATGTCATGATTGCTTTTTTCCTTTTCCTGCATATTTTCATTACTACTGAGAGTTATTGTTTTGTTCTTTTGGTTTGCTTATTCTGTGTATGCTTGAGGCTTGAGTGTGTGCATATTCATGTGTTTGAAGGTACACATATATGTGCAAGTGGTTGTATATATGCAGGGTGCATGTGTATGTGTGTGAGCAAGCCAGAGGACAACTTTGACTATCATTCATCGGTCATTGTCCACTTTTTTTTGAGGCAGACGCTTTCACCGGCCTGGAGCTCACCTGGTAAACTAGCCTAGCTGGCCAGCAAGTCCCGAAGATCTGTCTGTCTTTGCCTCCTTGGCACTGGCATTGCAAACTCAGACCACCACGTACTACTCGGCTTTTTACATAGGTTCTAGGTCTCAGACTCAGGTTGTCACACTTTCTTTGCAGCCACTTAATTGACTGAATTGTCACCTCAGTCAGACATTTGCTTTTTCTTTATGTACTTACCACAAAACTGACTATTAGTGGTATAAATGTCCTTGATAAATCATCAGGTTTTCTGTTTTATCTTCTTTAAGAAGCGTTCCTTATAACTTTCTGACCTTTTCCAAACTGGACTTTGTCTCCATACTGATTGCTTACTCTTGCACACCTTTAGCAAGCATGTAGTTTATGTTTTATCATCATCATATCCCAGGAGTCTTTATACTTCTTTATTTGTATATCCTTTGATAGCTATTGATTTTTGATACTTGAATGGCAAATATATCAATTTTGTTGCTGTGACAACCTCAAATAAAATTGAGTTACTATTTTCTGTTTTGGTCGGATTTGTTACATGATCTTCAGTACAGAAAGATAGTCGATGAGGCTGTTTTCTTGGGGAACCCTCCTCCCGTCTTTAAGTTTCTTCCCTTCCCACTCTCTCTTATTTCACTTCTTTCTCTTCTCCTCCTCTATCTTCAGTGTTCCTTGTAAAAAAAATGCTGAAAATCCTTCCAAAAGGTATATATACCTGACTACCCCGATATTCTGGCATTTGAGTTATGGGAGATTTAAACAAGATGGTCCAAAGTCAAGGTGTGAACTTTGACTTTCTTTGATGTTCCCTATTTTTTTTCCAAGGAAGAATATCTAGTTTTTCCTGGAGTAGAAGTAGGGCCTTTCTTGGCTGCTCACATTGCATATATTCTCAGAGAGGACCCAAGTCTTCTTAAATAGACTTCAAAACAACAGCTTTTAGTCCAGACTTTGAAATATTTTTTATTTATTATTTTTTATTTTATGGGTATGAGTGTATGCCTGCATATAGGTAGTTCACTCTGTCATGCAGTGCCTCCGGAGAGTCAGAAGAGGACATTGGAATCCCCTGGAACTAGAGTTACAGATGGTTGTTAGCCACCAGGTGGGTGCTGGAAATTGAACCCCTGTCCTCTGCTAGAGTAGTCAGTGCTCTTAACCACTGAGCAGTCTCTCTAGTCCTAGTCCAGACTTTTAGAGATACCCAAACTCCCAGGCCTTTTGTGTACCCTGTAACATAAAATGAGCTATTTCTAAGCATTCTTTTTTGAGTCTTCCAAGTGCTGGGATTAAAGACATGTGCTACCACCACATTCGGCTAGTATCATAATTATTATTAAATTTCTCTAGTGGTAAAGATTGAACCCAGGATGTTGTGCATGTGAGGGAGTACTAGGTAGTACTCTACCACTGAGTGTCATGTCTTCTTAAGCATTATTTACCCATCCATATGCTTCCAAATTTCTAAAATTAGCTAATGATGACTCTTCTTTCATTCTTTCCCTTCTTCATTATTAATTTATGTTTCTTGGGGGGAAATCTGTTATAAAAATTGGGGATTTAGGGTCTATGATGGTTAATACTGATTACCAGCTTGACAAGATCTAGACTCACCTAGGAGACAAATGTCTAGGCATGCCTGTGAGGAATATCTTGATTAGATTAACTGAGGTAGGAAGACCCATCTTCACCATTCCTGGAGTGCACAAAAAGGAACAAACTAGCTGAGCACGTGTAATCATTGTCCCCTACTTCCTGACTGTAGATGCAGTATGACCAGCTGCCTTAAACTCCTGCCAGTAGGACTTCCCTGCCTTAATGAACTCTCAGGCTGTGAGCATAAATCTATGGGTATAGTAAGTCACTTAGGAGTGAGTTAAATGTGGTAACTTTAGTTATCTACTATTTAGTAGAAAACTAATATTAGGTGTTGTGACCTTTCTAGCCTCAGGTTCCTAAGCCTGATATCAGTGTCAGATTTGGGCTCTATTCTGTGAAGTGGACCTTAACTCCAATTGTGGTTGGTTACTCCCATAATATTTGTGCTACTATTGCACCAGTGGGCATGTCTTGCCAGGCCAATTGTTGTAGTTCACAAGATTCAGAGCTGGGTAAAGTTAATGTTTATTTTTTTTCCTTCCAGTAGCTTGCATAGCACCTTCTAACACTGTGAAAGCTAGCCAGTAGAGATGAGGCTCTGAAGTCAGCACCAGCTGGATTTCTCCTTGTTTATTCTACAGCTCATGTATGTAGTGTCTTCAGCAATAGGGTCGTACCCTCAAGTTCTGGTGGGTGACCAAGAGCAAGGGGAATGGCCAGTATTGTTTGAGGGTCCATGAGACTCCCAGATCAGCAGTTCTAAAGAGGGAGTCTATTATTGACTTTGAGGTTTTTTTGTTTGTTTTGATTTATTTTAGTTAGCCTATGATATCTAGAAGGGGCATGGAAAGTGGCCAGCTTCCAGTAGAGTGTGTGTGGCTCAGCTTCTGCTGCCCTAATATGAGGACCAAAGTTTGCGTCCCAGCACTAACATCAGCAATTCATACGCTCCTGTACTCCAGCTCCAAGGGATCCAACACCCTCTTCTGGCCTCCAGGCATCTGCACACAGTCATCCACAAAGATTCACATATATACACATAAATCCTAGCTTTTAAAATTATTTTAAAGAAATAGGCTATTAAATTAGATTATATATGTGACAGATGGTATGTGTGTTGGGGGTGTGTATGTATTATAGTGTATTACTATTAGATTGTTAAGTCATAACCTTTGCCTTATTTTATTATTTATTATTTTTTAAGAATTGTGTCCAGGGTCTCATTGCATGCTAGGCAAATGCTTTACCACTGAGCCACACATTCTTAGCCCTTGCCTAACAGTTTATAAGCTAAGTATCTTTATTTTGACATATAAGATGAGCCAACTAAGCTAAATACCTTCTATGTCTATATATGGAATTAAATAGCACATGAAAAGAGTAGTAATGTTATTCATTTATTGAGTCTCTAACTTGTTGAATGGTAAATAGTATACTGATTGGCATATTATATTCTCATTTAATCTCTGAGATACTCTTAGAGGTATAGAGAATAGTAAGCTATTCACAAACAGTAAGTTGCTTCGAAAAGATACCAAATAAAATTCACTGCTTTGTATTAACCAGGTAGAATATTATGCTAGAGATAAGTATATTAATGAGTGATAAGACACTGTTTCTGCTATTACAAGGTTTATATCTGGTTTATTTGCTTATTTTTAAATATTTTATTTGTTATTTTTATTTTTTATGTGTATGAGTGTATTTTCGGCATGTGGGTAGGTCCACTTGTGTCTTCCAATGTCTGCAGAAGTCAGAAGAGGCCATTGGATCTTCTGTTAACTGGAGTTATAGACAGTTGTTAGCCACCATGTGTTTTGGGAATCGAACCTGGGTCCTCTGAAAGAACAGTCAGTGATCTTAACCACTGAGCCATCTCTCCAACCTCAAAGTTTACATTTCAGAGCTGAGTACAGTACAGTGGTAGAAAGCATGCATGGTATAATTGGATTTGATAACTAGTAACACAGAAAAGCAAAAAAGTTTTCATTATAATGAGATTGTCTTCATTTATTTTACATTTTAAGACTGAATGTACATCTTTAAGTATATGATAAATAGATTAGCACTGCACTGAGCTTTTGGGGCCAATTAATGAAAGACTTGACATTTTAAAGGAAAATATTCAGATGATAGTCCTTATGAATTATTTCCAGATTAAATCTGATTAAACTGAATGTTTATTGAGAGAGAATTTTTTAAAATACAATTGGGGGACTACTTTTTAAACCTTAACTTTTTTTTATTTTAGCAACTTCATGGAGTTTGGCCACAAGATGTTGTTGATGGAACATGTGTAGCAGTAAATAACAAATATCGACTGATGGCTTTTGGTTGTGCAAGGTAATTGATAGAGACTTGACTTTTTAATAAAGATGTCTTAGTATATGTGTGGACTTGATTATGCTTGTCATAATTATCAGTCACTTTAATATAAAAACTAAAGATGTCTTATTAGAATGAAATGAAGATGAACGTATTTCAGAGGATGAACATTAGAATTTGTAAAAGTGAGGTTTTTTTTTTTTAACTGTAGAAAAATGAGTGACAAAAAGGAATGTGAATTAAAATTTAGGGTCTTTATTGTTATTTTTTGACTTTGGTTTTATATTGCCTTTACATGAAAGTGTGTTTTAATTAGTGAAAAAAAAAAGGCTCAGACATAAAATCAGTTCCTTGCCATAATTCATATGATAGAGAGTTTAAAAATAAAGTTAGAGGCTGGACATGGTGGTATATGTCTATAACTCCAGTACTCAGGAGGCAGATGCAGGTAGATCATGAGTTTGAAGATATTAAGGATAGCCTAGGCAACATAGTCTAGGTAACTTAGTAAGTCCTTGACTCAACAAAAAAGGGGAGGGGACCTTTTTTCCTCCAAAGAAGGAAAAAATGTTTATATTCATGAATTTGATTTGGTCATACTTTATTTAGAATTTGTAAATGCATGGTCATGAGCACATTCTGCCTGGATTTTACCCTTCCCGACTCTCTTTGGGTAGGCAAAGTTATGTTAGTCTCTGAAGCAAGTTGAGGTGAAGGGTTCCTCACTTTCTCGTCTCTGTAAGTCTTTGAGAATTAATAGAATTCTCCAGTGAAGCCATCAGGGTCTGGATATGTCTTTTAAGACTCTTTTTGGACTACTTACTCAATTCAATTTTAAAATCAAATTTAGGAAGATTTTTATTTCTATCTGTTTTTAAGTCTTTTTTGCAAAATTTAGTTTTCTAAGAGCTAATTTCTTACATATGTACTATCAAATTTACTGGCATAAAGTATGTAAATCCTTTTTAACTTTCATATTGTGAAGTAAAAACGTGTAGCAGGGTGCATAATTCAAATATTCACAGTATAAAAATTGATCCCATACTACACCCCTTCATCCACAATTGGATAAGATAGCACTGTCAGTCTGTCATGAGCACTGCCTCTGCTATTTCTAATTCCAACTCCTATTTCCTCTATCTTGCTTAGGAGTCATTTTCTATCTTTTATTATAATCATTTAATTTCTGTTACAGTTTAGCCACACAGACACATTCCTAAAGAACAGAATTTAATCTTGGTATAATTAGAGTTACATATCATGTTTTCCATCTTCCTTTTTTCCCTTAGTCATCATTATGAATTTATCATTGTTATTTGCCAGTAGCTGTAATCACTTAGTTTTGATATATAGGTAGTGCTTTAGTATGTAAATATATCATTAAATAAACTTTGGGTTATTTCCTGATGACCAGAAAGAGAGTGAGTCTGTTATATAAGCCCAATATCTTTTTCATATGTAAGAGATAACTATTATGATCTAATATCCAGCTCTTACTCATATTAATCCAGTTGTTACAGAATGTGTGTGTGCGCGTACATTCATATGTGTACATGTGGGTGTATGCATGTGTGCAGGTCAGAGGATAATCTCCAGTGTTTGTCCTCACGTTTACCTTGTCTGAGACAGGGTCTCTGTTTTTTTGTTGTGCACTCAGGGAGTCTCCTTTCTCTGCCTCCCATCGTCCTGTAGATGCACTGCGATTATAGATGCTTGAACTATGTGTCTCATTTACATGGGTTCTGGTGATTCTAGCTCAGGCCCTCACACTTGGACTGCAAATGCTTTTACCCACTGAACCATTGCTCTAGCACAGCAGAACTTTTTTATGGCTCATGTTGTAACTAGGATCAATCAAGATGTATCGATCAATTTGGTTATCACTTTATTTACCTTTTACATTTACATTTTACGTTTAACAATCCTGACATCTCTTTTATTTTTATGGCATTGGCTTTTTTTTAAACTCGGTCAATTATTGATAAAATGTCTAAATTTACTTCATTGTTTCCTTATGATAGCATTTCATTGGTTTCTCTTAAAGACCTTGAGTGACTAACCTAAAAGCATATTGTTGTCAAGTAAAAACTGTTCAGTGACTGAAATACTCACAAATCAAGTTTGGAATAACATTTGAAGAATGTTCACAGACACAAGTGCATTGGCAAGTGTGCAATTCCTATTTTACCTGTATTCAGGGATAGAACCCAAAGATTTTAGCAAAGTCAGATGTTAGAATCCAGAGGAGATACTTCAGGCTTGGGCTGTGGGATTCTAGGTTCAATAACTGGAAAGTGCTAGCCTTTTCCCCAGGATACTGAAGACAGAATCTTAGTTTATAGCCTGCAGTAACTCCAGTTTTCATTGATTAGGAGACTGTGCCGGCATTTTTTGGCATGATAGTTGATAATGGGTTGGGGTTAACAGGCTTTTGTTCCATTTTTTTTTTTGAGGGGGTTGTTGGTTGTTTTTTGTTTGTTTTGGCATAGCTCTGTGTCATTCAGACTGGTAGCACTAGCCTTGATCTGTCAGTACTTGCTGAGACCAATTGCCTTGAATGCTATGCTATAGCTGATACATTAAGAGTTCTATAAGACCCCAACTTTCTTTTTTTTAATTTATTTATTTTTAATTTTGTGTGTATGAGTGTACTGCCTGCGCATGTGTAAGTGCACCTGTATTGTGTGGTGCCTGTGGGGATCAAAAGAGGGTGTCAGATTCCCCTTGAACTGAAGTTACTTATGATTCGTAGCTGCCATGTGGGTGTTAGGAATCGATCCCCGGTCCTCTGTAAGAGCAGTCACTGCTCTTAATCATTGAGCCATCTCTCAGCCCCAAGACTTTCTTTAAGAATGCCAGTTTACACAGAGCAACCCAAATCTTAACCTTTGATGGTTTCATTAAATTCTGAGTGTTTTTGCATGTTATTCCTTTGTCATGATTTAACAGTAATATCAAATTGTCCCGTATTGATGATGCCAAATTTCATCATTTATGGTGATGACCATGTCTCTCTCATAGAGATTTCAGGGAGGGAGATTTTCATTTGTTTGGTTGGGTTTGATTTGGGATTAGTAATTCATCTTTAAATTTTTTCATCATTTATTTTATACATAAAACATAGAGAACAAATCAGGATAATTTGTATTTTCATCTTCTCAGCATTTCTTTGGCACCTTTGAGTGACCTCGGTTCTTCATTCTAGCACTCAGACACCAGTGTCTTCCCAATGAAAAAGTAGTCTTGTTCTGAAAAATACTTTAAGTCCCTTCTGTTTCATTTTAATTATACTGTAGAAGCAATATATTAGGTACCTCATTTTCCAGAATGAATGTTGGTTAAATATTTGAGATGAGAATAGCTCCATAAACAGAAATATAATTCAGCTTTGAAATAAAACTTAGAAATAATATAAACAATTTACTTTTGGTTTCTGGACTTTCATAAGTTTGATCCTTAAAAAGATTTTTTAGTGAGATATTTATAAATCCTGTGTACAGAAAAGCATATATAAAATGGTAATCTGTATGGTCCAGCATAAAAAGTAACACATTATGATGCTGGGCACAAAGCATGCTCCTAACATTTGAGAGGCTGATTCAGGAGGATCAAGAGTTTACAGACAGTTTGGACTACATAGCCTGATGCTGTTAAGAAGAAGGGGACGGCTAGCCAGTGAGAGAGAGAGAGGAAAAGAAAACTAACACATTATAGTTGTTGTTGCTTAAGCCAAGGGGCCTCATTTTGGACCCCAAAATCCACATAAAGCCAGATGTAGTAGTGCTTGTTATCCCAGTGTGCCCAAGACAAGAGGTGAGTTGGAAACAGAATTCCATGAAGCTCACAGGCCAGCTAGCCTAGCATCTAAAGTGATGTGGTCTCAAAGTTGGAGGCAGGGACCAACACTGGGGTTGTCTGACCTCCATACATAATGTCCTTGTGAACACTCCTATATGAATAGGAATATATACATCATAACACTTATAAAAGAAGCCCTCTGTTTGCCCTTGCTTGATATTCCCCTTTACAACCTGGGCAGTTATTAATCTGAAATGTATATTCATCAGTTTTTTGTGTTTTGACCACAAGTATAGCTAACAACTGTGTTTTGACTGAAAAAAATGTAGATATACATATATCTTCATGTCATATATGTATGTATGTATTTTCTGTGCATGTTAATGCATGTTGCTAAAGTTCATTCTTTTTCAGCGCTGTATGGTACCAGTTTATTTTTTTCATTCTCATGTTGCTGTGTGTTCATGTTGTTTCCATTGTTTTGTGATTATACATAGTAGGATGATGAACGTTGTATGTGATGCCTGAAGAAAATGTTAGGAATTTCTGGAATACAGAGAGCAAATCGCTAGACTGTAGACTATGCATTTGTTCAGACTGATGGGATGATTACAATTACTTGGAAAATGGTTTTGTTTTACTGTTTATACTCCTGCTACCAAAACATATGAGTTCCCATCATAATGCTTTTTCCATTTTTTCTTGTCGTCTTTTGCTAAAAGTGTTGTTTGTTTTCACAGTGGTTCTGTACAAGTTTATACAATAGATAACACTACTGGAGCCATGCTGCTGTCTCACAAGTTAGAGCTTACAGCAAAACAGTATCCTGGTGAGTATTTTGAAGGCATTTGATGTGTCTCTTTATCTGTGAGGAGTAAATTCAAAGTCTCCTTCCCTCCATTCTTCTCTCTGTCTCTACTCACCCTCAGTGTATGCCTAAAACCATAGGTAATGCTGAACCCTCTATGTACCGTTTTTCCAGTTTACGCACAGACTTAACAACAGTTTTACTTACGAATAGGGCATAGTAAGAGATACTGTGTGTACTAGTTACTTTTCTCATTGCTGTAACAAAATACCTTACTTAGATCTAGTATCATGACACAGAATTGAGAACAGGTTTGGACGGAAAAATATAAAACTCCCTGTAGTCACTACATATGCCAATGAAAAAGAGGCCCCCATATTTCTCTTAGAGTTGGAAGAATTTGAGCAAACAAAAAGGATACAGCCACAGTAAATCTTCCCTGCTGAGCCACTTGACTCTGGAATAATTTGTTCAGTATAATCATAGAAAGATCAACTCTCATACTGTATCAACACTGTAGGACTTACGATTAAAACCTGGGTTAGTGTGTACAGCCAAGAACTCAGATATTCCCAATAACAAAAAATTATGTTTGAGAGAAAGGCCACATTGAGCATATTGTTAATTGTTCTATTTTACTATCAGTTGTTTTAAAACAATTTTTTTTTAAAACTTAACAAAGGAAGGTTTGGGGGCTGGAGAAATTGCTCAGTGGTTAAGAGCCTTGGCTGCTGTTGTAAAAGACCCAAGTTCGATTCCTAGTACACACATGGCAACTAAAAACCATCCATAACTCTAGTTACAGGGGAATCCATTGACCTCTTCTGACCTCCACAGGCACTGCACAATACAGGGTGCACTTACATACAGGCCGTACAGTCATACATGGAAAATAAACACAATAAAATAGTAAATAAAAAATAAAGGAAGGTTTTACTTTGGCATACAGTTTGAGGGGGATACAGTCCATCATGCTGGGAAGGCTTGACAACAGAAGCCTGAGGCAGCTTCTGCGCTCAGAAAGTAGGGAGAGATGAATTCTGGTGCTCAGCTTGCTTTCTCCTTTCTGTTCCGACTGGGACCCTAGACCATAGGATGGTGCTGCCCAGTCTCCTCAAGTAAAACTTTCTGAAAACACTCTGACACACACCCCCAGAGATGTGTTTCCATGGTGATTCTAAATCCAGTCAAGTTGACAATGAAGATTAATCATCCCACCCTGATTTGATGATCATACATGGTATGTATTGAATTATTGCAGTTTATCCGATAAACTTAAACAGTGTAAAAAGCAAAAAAACCTTGTGAAATAACAGATAGTAAAATAGAAAAATTGTAACAATATGCTCCATGTGTCCTTTCTGGCAAACATAATTTTTTGATATTGAGAGTCTCTAGGTTTTTGGCTGTACATTAAACCTGGTTTTAATCAAAATCCCTAAGATGTTATCACAGTACCAAATCTTTCTCTGATTATGTTAAACACCTTATTCCAGAAGAGTCTTAATAGTTTACTCAGTGGGGAAGACTTAAATGTGGATGGTGTCCTTTTCTGTTTGCTTAAATTCTTCCAACTGTACATGGACCCTGGTGGCTGCTTCTTTGGTGGCAGATGTAGTGACTTCAGGGAATTTTATATTTTTCATTCCAAACCTGTTCCCAATTCTGTCTTACCATCCTAGACCTAAATAAATGACTCAGTCAGTTACTTGAAGGGACTCCTCACTAAAGGCTTAATGCTTTCTGGTGTAACACATCACTGTCATTTGATGTTTCTTGCCCATTTCTTAAACCCACAATTCATTGCCTTATATGTTTGAGTAATGCATTTATTATGCTTATGCACTGAGGCCATAACTTTTTGCAGTTCCATCACAGTTTCACAAGAGATATTTTTTTTGGTATTTGGTTTCTTTCGAGACAAGGCCTCTGACAGAATAGCTCAGCCTGTCCCGAAACTCACTGTATAGTCCAGACTGGTCCTGAGCATTAGCAGTTATCCTACCTCAGTCTGCCACTTGAGAAGATTTATTGTTCTTATCATAGATCTTAGCAATGTTGGCATGAAGTTTTTTGTTGTTGTTCTTCTTTCCTTAAGAACTTTCACCAGATCACTTAAAAAAGCATTTTACCGGATTTTCTTTGATGCTTCTGAACCACCAGCATCCACTCTTGTGCTTTGGGGCCATTAAAAAAGAGAAGGCTTGCTTGAACACAAGCTTTGCTATACCATCTTGAGTTTTTTATTTCTTGAATTTCTCATTTCATAGTTTTAGACTACAGTTAATCTTGAGTAACTCGGAGTGTGGAGAAGGAAACCACAGGTGCCAGGGCTACAGTACTGCTACTGCTGTGCTTAACAGTGCCGACTGTACATTAAAGATGCGTGCTGCATGTAAGAAAATCCGTATGACTCGAGGATCTGGGTAATTAAAAAGGCCCCTGAGATATCTCTATTCCGTTATTTCCGGACTCACTTAGTTTTAACCTCTATATTCCTTGTCTAGCCTTTGTTGTAGTACCTGATTTCAGTTTCTTCAACACTCTAGACAATGTTCTAAATGATGTATACATAGCAGTAAACAAAACTGAACATTCTCTATGAATCCTTTAGTGAATTTCTGCTGTCACGGTGCTGTAAAAATTCTTTCTGGGAAGTGCCCACAGTGTCCAGCCCCACCCTCCTCTCTAGGTCCCTGACAGCAAAGCGAGTATAATATTGCCAGACTACAGTTTGGAAACCAGAGTTGATTTGGACTTACTTACAAAGCAGCTAGCACCTGGGGAGGCCCTATGAGGCCATACAGCAAAGTCTACATTTCTGCTGGGACCTGCCCAAGATGGCGAACTCCATCATCCCTCTCGACCCTCCCTACAACTCAGGTCACTGGTTGGTTGGGTGGGGTAGTTGACTCTCCTGGTTCCTCCCTTTCTACGGAGCACTAGCAGTCAAGTTTATTTGTGCTGATCCAAACAGGCAGGTGCAGGCTTTGTAGGCTTTGGGGAGCAGAGGACCAGTTGTTGCCACACAGGGTTAAATCTAAATGCTTTGTATCTGTAGAAATGCCTTTTACTGAAACTAACAGAAAACTTAATGTACTATGATGTAAATAGGATTTATTTTCTCAAGTAGGAAGAAACCAAAAAGCTATTTCTGACCTTCATTTGACCTTTCCTTCATGGTCATAAGCTAGATTCTGAGTTCCAAGCATTACTTCTTCATTGTGTCAAGAAGAAAGCAGCAAAGTGGATCCTGCTGCTGCTTCTTTCTTTCTTTCTTTCTTTCTTTCTTTCTTTCTTTCTTTCTTTCTTTCTTTCTTTTTTTTTTTGAGAGAAAAATTGTTCTTGAAGCTGCATCCAATAGATTTCCACTCTACTTCCCCTAGCTGTGGGCTCTCCGTGGCTCAGTGGATGTGTCTGGGGGCTCTGTGGGTATAATAGACAGCCTGTAGGGAGGTGGGCATGAGCAGGTAGACTCTGCTTCTACCCTGAAGGGCCTTCCTCCATCCACAGGCCTCCTGAAGTGCTAGGGAGGGAACATGTTCTGTCCTGAAAACAGTGAGTAGTTGCTTAGCCTCCCTGTCAGGTCCATTTCTGCTGCTTTGTGGCCACCTCCAGTCTTGGGAGGCCAAGGCATGTGTCGATAGGCCAGGTGGGGGTGAGGCTGCAGGAGGAGGCATATGGGGGCGGATGTCATCATTGCCTTTCACGTGGGGGTCTACATGCAGACCACATTTTCACCATACTGTCTCCTCTCTCCAGGGCCAATCTGGTCCAGGAAGCAACCTTCCAAGACCTCACCCTAGAGGCTCTAGAGGAGGAGGTGGGGCCTCAGACTGGTCTTGACTCCTGATCAAGCCCTCTGGATCTTGAGATGTTACTAGGTGATTGAGACCTCCCACTGAGCTCCTCAACTTGAGACCTAGGATACAGGAACTGGAAGAGGTCTCTGGCTAATAGGCTCATCACACAATCCAGCCAAAAAGAGTCAGGGAGAGGGTGGACGGCTTGTCCACAGTAACCCCAAAGGTCACTAGCAGGGCTAGAACTCAGAATAGCAGAAGCCATTGCTCAACATCTAAGTCCTTAGGTCCCTGAGCCCCAGACTGGAAAGTGCTAGGGTAGAAATTGCTTGACGGGCATTGGGGAGGAAGTGCCCAGGGCCAACATGGGGTGGCCATCCAGGGCCAAGAGGCAGCTGTGTGGGAGGTGGCACTGTTACTTCACTTTGCACTTGCAGACCCACAGATTCTGGAACCAGATCTTCCCTTGCCACTCTGTGAGCCCCAGGTTAGCCACCAGCCCTGACTTAGGCCTGATGGTGATATACAGGTTGTAATAGAATTCCTTCCCCAGCTCCAGCTGCTGGTGGGTGTGTAGACTGGGTCTTACCGTTGCCACCGCCCCTTGTGGCCACCACACTACGCTGTGTTCACCTGTAGGGCATCTACCTCTGTGCTCCTCATATTGGAGACAGTGCACCGGGGCTGCCGAGGGCTGTGCCACATCCATACCACCAGTTCTAAAAACTCACTGTTTTATGCTTAAAAATGCTTCCTTAGCATTTCTATTAGTGAAGTTTTTGTGATGGTGAACTCTGCTTTTATTTTGATCTTAAATGGTTTATTTTCCCTGTGATTTATAGTTTTATGTGTTATACAGTTTGAGTAAAACTTATTCACTCTGCACCTGTTGGAGAAATTCCAGTGTCACTGGGAGTTTTTATTGCTGCTATTAGGAAGTTTCCAGTAAACTTGTGCTCCTTTTCAGATTAGTCTTTTCTCCATAGTTACCTTAAGTTTCCTGAGCTTTATGTTCTGCATTTTCAGATTTTCAGTCTGATGTAGGTTGGTGAATGGGTTTGTTTGTTTGTTTTGAATACTGCTTGTGAGTTTGGCTGGATTTGAGGGTTCTTACCTTTCCACTTATTCTGGAAAATCCAGTCATTACCTGAGTGTTGCCTTTCCCCTAATCTCTTATTTTTGAACTTTAATTAGATATAGATTTCTATTTTTCTATATTTCATATCCTGGCTTTAAAATTTTTTAATTTCTCTAGGTTGCTTTCTAGAATTTTTTTTTCTGTCTTTAAAATTACCAATTTTCTCTTCAGTTCTGTCTAATATGCTGCTTAATATGCCCATTTAGTTACAAATTTCAATTATTTTTTTATTTCTAAAAGGTTTATCTAGTTTATTTAGTTTATCTAGTCTGTATTCTGCTGCTAGTTTACAGTCTTATTATTTTTATTTGTGTGTGTGTGTGTGATACATGTTTTTGTGTATGGAAGCCAGAGGTTGATAAGTGTCTTCTTCAGTTACTTCACACATTATTTTTTGAGGTGGTGTCCCTAACTAAATCTAGAGTTTGCTGATTCATCTAGACTGGCTAGCTAGCAAGCTCTGAGGATCCTGCCTCTGCCTCCCTAGCACTAGAATTATAGGCACATGCCACCATACCTGGTAGCTGTGTGGGTGCTGGAGACCAAATTTAGGTCCTTATACTTGACCAGCAAGCATGTTATCATTTGAGCCATTCCTCACTTCTGTCTTATTTCTTTTTTATTAGTAGTATGTATTATTATAAGTAGTGGGGAGACAAGCATATGCCACAGCATGTGTGTGGCAGCCAGAGGACATCTTTAGGGAACTGATTCTTTCCCTCCCACCCTGCATTCCAGGAATCGAACTCTGGTCTTTAGGCTTGCATAGTAAGCATTTTCCCCATGGAGATATCTCGCCAGCCCTCTCTAACTTCTTTAGCTATAAAAAAAATGGCTGTTTTTTATCTTGTTTCCATTAGTCCTAGTGTCTGAAGACTGAACCTGCTTCTACAGTGACTCAGTTCTTAGGGTTCATTTTAGCAGTTTTGACTGAGAGGTAATAATGTTCCTTCAAAGTTAAAAGTTTACAGATGCTTTGAGACTTGGATTGCATTTGATATCTTCTCGGAGATCACTTGGTACTGCACCAGTCTGGACCCCTTTGTATTGTGCTCTCTGTTTAAGAATTTGATGTTGTTGCCAACTACACTAATTACATAAATTATAAATCAGGCTGAGGACTTGATTCGTGACTGAGGATTTTCAGGGAACTTTTTTTCTCTTCAGTACCATGAATGAAATGTGGAAATATTTCTTTCTGTTATTGATTTCCCTTTACATCACAGTTTTTCTCTTACCTTCCTTTGTACCGTGGACAATCTTAGCATTGCTGGGTGTCTTTACTGGTTTCCTGCTGTGAGCAAGCTGTGAACTTGACGCCCCCATCCCTCACATGCTACATGGATGTTCTAGCATGATAGTAAAAATTCCTGGGGTTTGGCAAATAATACTTTGTCCTCATATTTTGGTATGTTTGAGTTATTTAAATATTCTTTTCAACATACTGTTTTAGTGTGAAGAATCATTTAGTGTATCATTTGTTGCACTGCCCGAAGTAGAAATTTGCTCCTAACATTTTTATTACTCTTACTATGTAGACTTTTTTTTTTAAAAGACCTGCATGTATTTCTCTCTAAGGATAGTGTTTGCTGCAACCTTATCCCATTTTAAAGAACCTGATTTACACAAAATTGGAAACTTAATATGATATAGTGACAGTCATTCAGGTAATCCCAGCAGAAACATCTCTCCTGTCAGTTCACTTGTGGACCGAATATGTTCAGCTCAGTTCAGGCCAAGGCTTATAATCTTATTTCCAGAATCCTGTGTGAACAGGAGTCATCTTAGCATTTGAAACAATTGTGCCTTTCTGCACATTTAGACTTGAACTCATAGTCTGTAAGAAGTACTGTTTCTAAAGCAGTTTTTTAACTCTTTTCCTTATTTCTCCACAGACATTTGGAACAAAACAGGAGCTGTTAAATTGATTAAATGGTCTCCTGACAATAGTGTTGTAATAGTAACTTGGGAATGTGGAGGCCTTTCTTTGTGGAGTGTGTTTGGAGCCCAGCTGATTTGTACACTTGGAGGAGATTTTGCGTGAGTCAATAAAGACAAACTTCAGCTAAAATGACCCCATGATTTCTCTGATACATATATTCAGAAATTCGGATCATAACCCCCTCTCCCATTTCACTCTCAGGTTTTATGTGGATAGCAGTCAAAACAATGGAGTTTGTGATGGCATTTTCACAATGTAAATCTCTGCCTTTTGACCATAATCCCCACCCTTTTACCAACTAGTTCAGTTCTCTGCTTTCATGCCATGTTGTCTATGTTTTTGTATTTAAATCTGTATCACACACACAAGACAAAGCACGCAATATTTTGTCCACCTTTTCCACCAACCCCTATTATCCACTCTTACTCCCCCACCTTCTTCCAGGACCGCCGCTCCTCTTTCCACTTGCCTGTCCTGTGCACAGATCCTGTATGTGTCACTTAACGTGATCTCTGGTTCCATCTGTCCCTGTTTACTCATGCCAAAACAATTTGTTAAGTATGGATTTAATTTGTTAGGAATATATTGATTCTTCAAACACCCACCTCTGTAAAACCGACAGTTGATTCAATAAAAATGTACTTACTGATCCCCAGGCATAGGAGCGGGGGTAAAACAGACTGCCAGGTGTGGTGGTACTTCCAGCACTCCGTAGGTAGAGGCAGGGGAATCTCTGTGAGTTCCAAGCTATTTAGGGCTGCGTAGTGAGACCCAGTCTCAAAAAAAAGCATAATTAGACAATGGCTCTGCCTTCGAGTAGCTTATCACCCTGTGAGATGAACTGTTTGCATAAATAGCTGGTAGAGAGCAGACAGCTTTATTAATAAGGCCCTGGGGTTAGTGTAGGTAGACCCAGTGGGTTTATTTCTGCCCTCCTCATATCCCTTAAGCCTCAGTCCTGATGAACTGAGCACATCTTTTCTCAAACTGTATGGTGCTGTCAAGAAGACAGCAGAACCAAGCAGGATGCAGTTAAGTTGAGTGATCCACTTTGATGCATTACCCAGAAGTTTTTCAATTTCATGCATTGTTGTGTATTTCTAATTTAAAGGAGCAAAGTCAGTTTGATTTTTTTAAAGCTGATATTAAATATTATGTGAGATATATATATATATATATATATATATATATATATATATATATATAAAATGAAGACTATTAAGCTTTTATTTTGTTTCAGTTACAGGTCTGATGGTACTAAGAAAGATCCCCTAAAGATCAACTCTATGGTAAGTACTTTCTGTAAAAAATTGGCAGAGTATAAAAAAACCTTAGAATGTCAAATAAAAAAAGACCAAAAATACCAAACTCAGAATGTTTTTCCTCTGTTCTCACATTGATTTGATAAAAATCACAAAGCATTTTTGTCTCAGCAGATTTTTTTTCTTATATATGTCATAATTGGTGAAACTTAGTTTTTTTGTATGTTTTAAGAAAGGGTCTTGCTGTATAACTGAGGCTGGCCTCTATCTGTAGAGCGCAGGCTAGCCTTGTCCTCTTGCCTCAGCCTCTAGAGTCCTTTCAACCTCTGACTTTACATAGGAACATTTTCTTTTTAAAAAATATTTTATTTATTTTTATGTGTATGAATGTAGGTGCACCTCTTGCATGTAGGTGGATGCACCCATGTTGTGCATTGCCTACAGAGGTCAGAAGAGGGCATCAGATCCCCTGCAACTGGAGTTATGAATGGTTGCTAGCTGCCATGTAGGTGCTGGGAATCAAACCTGGTTCTCTGCAAGAGCAGCCTGTGCTCTTAACTGCTGAGTCATCTCTCCGGTCCAGAGCATTCTCTTTTTCTAGGTTTTCTGGACACTACACTTTTAAAGCAGTGAAAGTGAGGCTTGCACTACCCTTCCCTTTTATTCCACAGAGAAAGGCATTATCTGGTCTTGAATTTCTCCAAGAACTAAAACCATCATGGACACCTTTTAATGTCTTTCTCTACTTCATGTTTTAAAATAAGTTTTCAGGGACTGAGGACATGGCTCAAGTTGGTAAAGTGCTTGCTGCACAAGCATGAGAACCTGAGTTTCATCCCTAGCACCCACAGCTTTGTAAAAAGTTGGATGAGGTGGTACATGTTTGTAATCCAAGTGCTACGGGGGAAAAGATGGGCAGATACCTTTGGCCACCAACCTAGCCTAATCAGTGACCCTCCCAAAGTCCCAATGGGAGACTCTGTCTCAAAACATAAGGTAGATACCCTCTGGCCTCCACATACACATGCACATACGAACATATCACATAAGTTTTCAATCAAATAGCATTTCTATAACTACTAGCCAGTGTTTTTGAATGACATGTAGTAGCCATTATTACCAGGCTCACTAGCTTGATATTTCAACCACAAACTAAGGAACTGAGCATTTTAGTTAGTTGGTACATGTTTATTTTGGGGAAAAAATAAAATTAAGTTTTAAGGGAGCTAGAGAGATGGCTCATTGAGTAACACTCATTGCACAAGCATGAGAGTGTGAGTAAAAAGCTGAATGTGACTGTATGCATGCCTATAATCCAGCACTAGGCGGTAGTGAGGCAAGTAGAGACAGGAATGTTTGGGGCTTGCTGGTTGCCAGCCTCACTCCAGATTCAGTGAAAGACCCTGTCTCAAAGTAATAAAGAGAGTGATAGAGCAGGACACCCAGCATCCTCCTCTGGTCTCCTGGCACGCATGCACACACAAGGCAGGGATGTGGGAAGCAACTTTTATACTTTCGAAAATTTTAAGTAGTTTAGGAGCCCACTCCATTGCCACTTTCTTGACTCATAGATTGTGAATTACTAACTTCAAAAATTCTGTGATGGACTCTAGTTACAGATGTCTTATAAAATTTATTTTCCACACCTTGGTGGTACAGGTCTGGTCAATCCGGCAGAATAAAATGGAAACTGGTCTTCCATTTAGAGAGATTAATTTATTTAAGGCAACTCACAAAGTTATTGTTGCAACATACTGTCCACGACCGGCCACCATATTTACATACAGTCCAGGCTCAGTGCCACGGTGCTCGGCTGCCGTCCTATTCCGGCCCATTCCGGCCGGAGTTCCATTTCCACTCACGCTATTCTGGGGCCGCAGGAACCTGGAATGCTGCCTTCTGAGTCACTGGCTCTCTGTGTGCCTGGGGCCATGGCACTTTTCTCCCGTTTAGGGTTGAGTAATCTCTATGTGCCATTCAGTGCCAGTGGATCCCCAGGGTAATCCCCCGTCTCCCAGCCTTCCTGCCCCGTTATTGGTCAGAGGGCGGGACTTGACACTGAATGAACCAATAGTAAAAATTTAGAGAGAAATATGTGTCTACTATATACAGAATATTAAAATTTATTAAACTTGGAGAAATTTATTTGAATCTTTTCCTTTATAGCAAAAGAAAGAAACATATCTTGAGAAACCAAATAGCTTGGCTAAGACAATCTAACAAATATCTGGAAGGAAAACTAGTCTTGCACCTTCTTGTCCTTTGCTCTGTATACAAAACTACATTTGTTGTAGCTGCTTCTTTGTTCAACTTGTAGTAGGTTAATCAGGGTCGTCTTCTAAAGGAATTCTTTGTATCCAAGAAGCAGATAATTGAGAGGTTACAGAGGTGCTTCTTAGGATTGGAATCTTGAAATTGAAGCTGAGAACATTGTTGAGTGCTTTGCCATTCTAGGTAGAGGGCAGTGAGTTGTTTCCTCTGAAGATAGCTAAGATGTAGGCAATGGCTAAGAATTGCTGGGTGTGATTTTTTTTTTTAATTGTTAATTATTAACTGTATGCATGATATGTGTGTTTGTGGACATGTGTACCACCACACAGATACAGAGTTGAGTCTCTTTTACATGGGTTCCAGGATTCAGACTCAGGTTATCAGGCTTATATAGGTCACACTTTACCAACGAGGCCATCTCACTGTCCCTAGATATGATTCTTATCATATTTGTCATGGTTTCTCCGACATTCAGAAGATGATAATTTTGTCTTTGGTTGTTTCATGTATAGACTGTGTCTGATGACTGAAGTTAGGAAAGAGATAAAAAGGACTTTTTGTTGCTTTGACATTTTTTTCTTCTTCCTTTCACCCCAAGAGCTGGGGTGCAGAAGGCTATCACCTGTGGGTAATCAGTGGATTTGGTTTTCAACACACTGAAATCGAGGCTGACTTCAGGAGTATAGTTAAACAGCCCAGCATTTTGCTGTTTCAGTTTATCAAGAGTGTACTCACTGTAAATCCTTGTATGGTAAGTAATTTAAACTCTGATATCTTTAGTGCCTTTTATGTCAGAATTTCAGATCCTTTTCCATAACCCATAGCTTTGAATACATTCTCCAGTTGTTATATATACCTTCTTTCTATATTTTTGTGATTATTGTATTTCTATTAAATTTATGCCAAAATCTTATTTCTGAACATGTTTTGAATTTTTCTTTTACTCTGGCCAAGTGAAGACAAGAATATTCCTATGGCTTGCTGGCCAGCCAGTCTAGCCAAATTGGCAAGCCTCAGGTTCAAGGAGAAACCCTGTCTCAAAAAATAAGGTTTGGCCCAGTCGTTCACACTCTTAGTTCAGTACTTGGGAGGCAGAGGCAAATGGATTCTGTGAGTTCAAAGGTAGCCTGGTCTACATAGTAAGTTCTAGACTTACTCATATACCTAAAAAATGATAATAATCAAGAATCGCCAGAGAAATAAAAATGGAGTATATTCTACCTTCTCCATTTCAAAGTATAATTTTAAAGCCCATTAAGGGGCTTAAAAATCAGGGCGTAATTTCTAAAAGCAGGAGCTAGTGTATTTGTCTCTAAATATCTGTAGAACCCTGCACAGTCACTAGTAAA
This sequence comes from Eospalax fontanierii, assembly GCA_035773235.1. NCBI lineage: Eukaryota > Metazoa > Chordata > Mammalia > Rodentia > Spalacidae > Eospalax > Eospalax fontanierii. The sequence continues at coordinate 34,060,034 of CM069544.1, read as the reverse complement.
CATTGTGTACTTACATTCAGTTTTTCGTATGTAAAAATCTTACAATATTGCGTTTTAGGAGCGATAGGGATGTACTGTTAAAACATGTGTGAACCTGGACCTGTCAATAGAGCACACTGTAGCAGGACCGTTATTTACACCAAGAATCACCAAAATACTGTCTCTTCTCTCTAAATATAATAGTCCTGAAATCATTGTGTTGTTTTTCTCATCTGGGAAGAATCAGTCTTGATACATGCTATACTCTGAACAGTAAAATTAAATCAGCCTGCTCCTTAATATTCCCTACTAATGCTGCATTATTTTTACTTGCCTGGCTCCTTTACCCTTCTTCTTTCTCTGTCTAGAGTAACCAGGAACAGGTGTTGCTTCAGGGAGAGGATCGCTTATACTTAAACTGTGGAGAAGCCTCACAAACCCAGAATCTAAAGAGTTCCTCGGCACACTCTGAGCATATACGGAGTCAGAAGAGCCCGTTTGCAGACGGCCTAGAGACTCAGGGGTTAAGCACTTTACTTGGACATCGTCATTGGCATGTTGTACAGGTAAGTGTTTACTGATTCCTAGTAGCTCAGTCATTGGTAAGCTCTCACTTTAAATAGATTTTTAAGTGTTTTAATTGCTATGTCTCTCAATGCTTTTTCTTTTGGGTTTTATTGTCCTTGTCTTTTTTCTTTTCATTTATTATAGAGTATGTCCACACTATTAGTACTGACAAGAACTAGAAGCTTATTTTTTCCCCTCAGTGAAGATAATTTTATTTTACTTTGAGCCTCTGTTTTGCTTAATCTAGCTCTATGGATTTACATAGCCTGAAATTTAGTTATTGCATGGAAAGTGGCGATTTTAACTACTGCCCTGGGCAGCTGACTTTACAGTTCTGATGGGACCACAGTGAGGTTAGTTACTTGGCAGTGGACCCAAATTGAAAACTTGTAAATGCTCAAAAACTTTATTGCTAACAGTTTTGTTATTTAATATTAATAAAAACATGCACTCCTACCACTTTTAAATTAGCAACTTCTTTTAGCAGTTTGGTAGATTGGTATGACAAATGAATTCTGAATTTTAGTACCAATTAAGATTATTTTGGTAGAGTGAATAAATTGAAATTTCTTAAAGGAAACTTGTACACATAGCTTCAAAGTCCTGAGTATTTTCTTTCTTCTTTTGATACCAAAAGGATTTGTTTCTTTTAGTCAGCTTTTTCTGTTCTTTTCTCCTTTCTTTTGACATAGAATCTTGCTATGTAGCTGGTCTAGAATTCATGATTCTTTAGCCTCAGCCTCCCGAGAGTTGGGACTGTACTATACACTTCCACACTGGCTTCTTCCCAGTCAGTTTCTGTTGCCATAATTCTTTGTTCTCTCTCTGTGCTTGTATCTTAACTGCTTACTGGAGCTTTCTGTTATTTTCTGTTGATTTTGAGTGTAAGATAATGTGAGATTTAAAAAAAAAAATGTGGTCTTTTTGTGAAAGGGTAAAGGAACAATAATAGCTCCTACAAGTGACTTGTAGTATGCACCAAAAGAAAGTGTATTTAACGTACATTAGGAATCAAACAGTGTACATACCATTTTATATTTAGTAACAATTTTTAAATAAAACTGCATCAGCTGCTTCCTTGACTAAAATTTTCCACTGCTCCCTTCTCTCCTATAGCCATTTCTCTGCTATTTTCATTTCCCCATACTTTGAACTATTCATTCTACACTGACCTAGCATCAATGCCAGTTCTGCCTAGCCAGGTCTGTGTTACCAGAGAGCCAAGTAGAGCAGAGGATCAAAGAAGGTAGGTCTGGAACTCAAAAATCCATCAGGCAATAACAAAATTGAATTTCCTTCCAGTTCAAAAATTCAGTGATTCTTAGCTATCTATGAAGCATTCTGCAAAAGAAGCGCATATCACTGATTTTAGAACATTAGGTGTTAGCAAGATTCTTTTGTCATTCTGTTCATTAGGTAGCTAAATGTACTTAGAAGATGAACTCTATCAATGTGAGTTTACTGGGGTTTTTCATTTTCTTTAAAAGTAATTCCATAGTTGTGCTCTCAAAACAATTAATTTATGATGGATTCATAGAATTTTTAGAGCTGGAAGGACCTTAGAAATCATATAGCCCAACTGGATTCTATATAGGAGGAAAGAAGCTCAAGAAGTTCTAAGATTTGCCCATTACACAAAAGAGTACTGGCCTACCTATCCTTACAATGATCCACATTAAAATAACAAATTCAGTGTAGTTTAAAATCTAGTTAATGAGTGTTAAATCAAAAATTTACTCCTGACCTTAGAATTTGCCTGTGTGGCCATGTTTGAGGCTGAGTTGCACCGCACTCTGCTTGTTAGCAGTGGGGCCTGGAGATTGGATGCAAAATGGCAGGGGTCTTTCTAGGGTAGTTCTTAGTGTTTAGTAATGCAAAAGCTTTGCCTTCCAAGCTTTTTAGCTAGTCATGATGACTCCCTGAAGAAACATGGGGGCCTGGATTCATTCCCCTTTTCTAGGAACAGAGCTATCAAGTTGATCTGTTTACATGGTGTATATTTTGTGTGCTATGTGCGTACTCTGTAGTTTAGAATTCATCCAGTGATAATTCTACTGTGCTTTCCACCTGTCATCTGGAATATTATGGGTTTTGTTTAAGACATCTGTGTTATACTCCTTAACTTCCAGATTAGAAGATTGTATGTTAATAATATTTTTTAGCTAAAACAAAACAAGTATTTATGAGAAGCAAGGGTGTTCGGTAACAGTATAGATAGTGCCTTTTTCAAAATTATTTTTACTTTAGTTTCCTTACAAATTTAAAAAGTACTTGAATAGGATGTGACATTAAAAAGTAAGAGCCATTTAGTTTGTGGACGTGTTCCTTCTTGAACTGCCATTTTGTTTAAAGTAAATGCTGATTTCTAAAAGATCTTCATTATCCAGTATTGTGAGAATGTTGATTTTTATACTTAACCTAGTTTTAATTATTTAGAAAGAGTAACCTTCACAAGATGTGGGAGGTGCAGTGCTAGGGATGTCAGTGGTACATTTTAAAGGTGATTTTCCTTATATATGGTTTGTTCTCATCCTACAAGGTGTTGCCAAGGGTACCCAGTGTGCTATTTGGCCCGAATCAAACCTGCCAAGTCATTTAGTTCGATACAACTAATCTAGGAGGGAAGAAGAATTTCAGCAGAAAAAAAATTTTAAATAAGGAAAAAGAGAGGAAAGAATCAAAAGCCAGTTAACTCCACTTAAGAGCAACTGGGAGAACCTCAAAAATGGAGAGAATTTTTTCTGTACTCAGTTTCCAGTGATATGGCATGATTTTTGTACCGTGAATACATTTATGGCTTGAGTTTCTTCATTTGTTAGCTGCCTCTTCTGTTTTCAGTATTAGAGTGTATAGTTCAGAGTTTAGGTGACATGTAGGAGATACTAGGAAAAAATGTTCTAGTCATGAAATAATCAGACAAAACAAGAAAGAACAAAGACTTAATTTGAAACCTACATTTGGGTTTTGAAAGTAAATCATTTATAATTTGTAGTACTTCATAGACTTTTGCAGTTAAAAGAATAAATTGGTAGCTGGGCATGGTGGTCCATTCCTTAAGCCTTTAATCCCGGGGCATAGCGGCCCATTCCTTTAGCCTTTAATCCCAGCACTTGGGAGGCAGAGGCAGGCAGGTCTTTGTGAAATTGAGGGCAGCCTGGTCAAATAGTGAGTTCCAGGCCAGCTAGGGCTACAGGCAAACCTTGTCTCAAAAGAACCAGGCGGGGGAGGGGACAGAAAGGAATAAATTGTTTTTTTTTCCTGTAGAGATACTTGTTAAGAGTTTGGTAATTGATAAGCTTTTATTATGCCTTTATATTGGCATTACTTTTGCAGTGAGAGGCTAGCTCACACATGAGCAGCCTACATGCATTTCAGAGACCAGGGAAACATCAAACTGGAGTGTGGGAGATTTTTTTTTGTTTAGTTTAAATTGTCCTTGGTCATGGGCATCTGTACTCAAGTACATGTGCTACATTCTCTGAATAGCTGTATTCTATGTATCCTTAAAGATTTGTGTTTTTAATTATGTGTATGTGTTTGTGTGTAGGTATGTCTACATGAATGTGCGTGCCAAAGGCATTGGATCTCCCTGGAGCTAGAGTTGTAGGCATTGCAAGCCACCTGATATGGGTGCTGGAAACTGAGGCACAATGTGCTCCTATTGCCAAACCATCCAGCCCTATTCTATTCTTTTGGGGTTTTATTATTGTTGTTTTGTTTTTAAGGCAGGGTCTCCTGTAGCCCCAGCTGGCCTAGAACTCACTATGTAAACTAAGCTGGCCTTGATCTCACAGATCAGGCCTGCCTCTGCCTCCCAACTGCTAAGCCCTATCCTATTCTTAATTAAAACAGCCTTGTAGAAAATTGCTTTTAAGTTTATTTCACCACCCAGTCCTTTCCTTGGATTTATTATTACTCTGAACTAATTTTCCCATTGTAGTGAATTTTATCAATTGAACTTAGTAGTCTATTCAAGTATATATTAGGACATAAAAATTTCTTAACAAACTGAAAACTATTTAAATTTTTAAGTTGACTTGTTGAGTTACAATTGAAATCTAGCCCATTATAAATCAGTTTTCTTGGGGATACAGGTACTTTCAGCATGTTCCTTTCACCCAATTCTTTCTTATCTTTACATTGTACAAACGATTTTTATTGGATTTGATTACACTTTACGTGGCTTTTGGTTTGGGTTTCTTTTTCTAAATTTGACCAGCTTTCTTTAATCAAATAAATTTGAATATATAGAAGCTTTTCTTATTTCAGGAACAGAAAATTCCTCCTGTGTTCTGTTTTTCTGTTAGTTCACACCCCATTCCCTCCACCTGCTCATGAAAACTAATTAGTAGTCTAGTAGAGACATCAGAGTCTATAGAGTTAGAATTTACTTCATCCACATTGGTATCCCACAGAATATTCTTGAAGTTGAAAGTTTCATATCACTGATAAAATAACACCTTGAACAAAGATGTAAAATAGATAATGTGGGAAAATACGTCCACTGTTGGTATTGCAGATAAAGACTTGCTAATTGATAATAGGAAAATAATAGTTCAAACCTAGTAATACTTGTTATGGATGCCTATTTAGTAAGTCAGTTGCTATTCTCAGGCAACAGAATTTCATTTCGTGTGGTGTACATTCTTGTATTGGTAAATTTTATGTGCATCGTTGTTTTCATCAGAACAATATAAAGATTGCCACCTAAAAGCTAAAACTTGCTAAAGCTGATGTTTGGGGATGATCTGCATCAGCAGATAGAACCTGTTGTCTGCACCATTCATAGCTGCCCTCACATGTCAGTTTGAATTGAGTTTAATACTAGAAACAATATTGTACGGGAAATAGAGGAAATATTATCTAGAAATTTCAACTGAAAGATATGACATGAAATATTGGCTCATAAATAAATGCTAAATTCCAAGGACTCTGCTCCTGAAGCTGCTACTTGGCACGTTAAACACTGTACAGGAAGAGGAATCCCATATTGGCATAAGTTAACACTGTAAGTTGAAATACATTACATGTCTTACCAAACTGATATGTTATTTCCTATAGATTTCCAGCACCTATCTGGAAAGCAATTGGCCTATACGGGTAAGTTGTTATTTTCTTGGTTGTTGCAGTAGCCATTCAAGGAGGATTCATTAGAGTAAAATCTTAATCCTAGATCTATTGTCCATTGCTAGTGGATTCATATCTATATATTTGTGAAATGTGACTAAATATTTGGCTTTTTAAATTTAACATTTTATATTTTAATTACTTAGCAAACATTAATATTCTGTTGACCTTATGTATTATTAAGTACTTTATATCTAGTAAAGTGTATGTATTTTCAAGGAAGAGATCTTAATTTTTTTTTTTTTTTTTTACAGTTTTCAGCTATTGATAAACTTGGACAGAATATTGCTGTGGTTGGCAAGTTTGGTTTTGCACATTACTCTTTACTCACCAAAAAATGGAAACTATTTGGAAACATTACTCAGGTTAGTGTTCTTAAAATAAAAACCAGTCTCACAATATAAAGTATAAAGCGGGGGTCACTGGTCCTGGGCTAAAGATACAGCTCAGTAGCAGAGCACTTGCTAGCACTCACAGATTCTGGGAAGAGAGGAAAGACTGGCATTAATAATGTTCATAAGCCTATTTTGAAAAATACTTGATAATTTGATAACAGATCTGATAGTTGAGTTTTTATTCTTTTTTTTTTTATGTGTATGATTGTATTGCCTACATGTATGTAAGTGCACCTGTGTTGTGCAGTGCCTGCAGAAGTTAGAAGAGGGTGTTGGATCCCCTGGAACCCGAGTTACAGATGGTTGTTAGCTGCTATGTGGTTGCTGGGATTCGAACCTGGGTCTTCTACAAGAACAGCCAGTGCACCTAACCACTGAGTCATCTCTCCAGTTTGAGTTTTTATTCTTATTAAGATCAGTAACAAGGACTGGGGTAATGACTCAGAAGTTAGAAGTGTTTGCCACATAAGCAGAAGTACCTGAGCTTGAATTCCCAGCCCCCACATAAAATGCTGGGTGGACATGGCAGCTCACCTGTAATTCTAGCCTCAAAAAGTGAAGATAGGTCCTGGAGCAAGCTGGCTGCTGAGATTAGCCATATTAGCAAGCTCTGGTTTTGATTGAGAGATGCTGTCTCCATGACTGAGGTAGAAGAGCAATCAAGAACAGTAATCAAGGAGACTCAGACATCAAACTCAGGCCTTGGCATGCACTTGGTCACACACATCACAGGCACGTACCAATGGGGAAAAAAAAGATCAGTAGCAATAACAATTGTTTATCTTACGATTAAATACTACTTTCAAGATTGAGTTTATCACATGTGATAAGAATAAATTTCCATGAAATCAGAGATCATTCTGTGAGTGATACTTGTATTTGGGTAGCAGAAAGAAAGAAAGATGGAGAGAGACTTTTATAAGAGCCAATGGGAAGAAAAGAGGAAAATTAATAGTAGGTGTCTTTTGTGTATTAGGCACTTTAAAATGCTTTTGTGTGTATTATCTCTTTATAACAACCCAATGAGGACACAAATGTTACCATTTGATAAAAGGAAAATTGGGATTTGGTCACTCACCTGATGAAGGAAAAGCGGAATTTATGCCATGCTTGATTAGAGAGAGGGATAATGGGGCTGTGTGGTATGGATTATTTTGAATGATGTATCTGTTTACTTACAGAAATGTTTTTTAAGATATGAACCATTATTAAATAAAGCTCTTGAGTAATAATTCAGGAGAGAGAGAATACAGCAGAAATAATCTGAGGTTTCTATGTCTGCCTAAAAATACTTCGTAACTGTTTTATAATTTTGCGTATCGTAGTTAAGATAAATACATTTTTACATTTTCTTTTAAGGAGCAGAATATGATTGTTACTGGTGGCTTGGCCTGGTGGAATGAGTTTATGGTCCTTGCATGTTACAGCATAAGCGACCATCAAGAAGAGGTAACTTCTTTTTCTCAGAAATAGTAGACTTAAAATTTTAGAGCTAATAAGTACTATTTAATTTTAGGTAGAAAATAATCCATTAAACATGGAATAAAACATGCTTTTTTCAATTGTTTAGCATTTTAGACAGCAGAATTACTATTTTAGATTATTACTGTTCTTTTTTAAAGTGGCAGAACTTGCAAGATACCCTTTTATATCACAGCACTCAAGAAGCTGAGGCAGGAGGATTGCGAATTCAAGTTCAGTCTGGGCTACATAATGAGACTCTGTCTCAAAAAGCAAAACAAAATACTTTTAGCTCTTAATATTTTCTATAAAGCTTGATAATAATATATAGTTAAAAGCAAAAAAATTGTAAGAACAGCTGTTCTTTTTTAAATATAGCTATATTTTTAATTTGATGTGTATCGAGTAAATTGTCTGCATGTGTGTAAGTACACCTGTGTTATATGCAATACCACTGGAGGTCAGAAGAGGGAAGTGAATCCCCTGGAACTGGAGTTACACATGGTTGTTAGCTGCCATGTGGGTGCTAGGAATAGAACCCTGGTCCTCTGAAAGAGCAACCAGTGTTCTTAACCACTGAGCCATCTCTCCAGCCCTAAGAGTGACTGTTCTTAAAGACTGATTTATTGATTTATATGATTGTTTTGAGGAACTCTAATCTCATTATTTCAGATCTCAATGTGCAGATCTGAAAAGATGTCTTTCAGTATTGCATTCATAGTGTGGCTATTTCGTCTTCTGTATTCATAAAGTGTTACCTTGCAAAAATACATTTTTTTGATAAAACATTTACATCTTTTAACTCATATTAACAAAAAAACTCTGTGGATAAAAATAGCATGCCTGAACTCTTTAGGTATCCCTGTAGCCATCTCATTTTTACATATTAATTTCTTCTTCAGCTCAGAGTATACCTACGAACATCAAATCTGGACAATGCCTTTGCTCATGTCACCAAAGCACAAGCAGAAACATTACTGCTTAGTGTCTTCCGAGACATGGTAATTGTATTTAGAGCAGACTGTTCGATATGCCTGTACAGTATTGAAAGAAAATCTGATGGGTAAGTCACACTATGACGTAGCTCACTTTTGCTCCCACTTTTCCTGTTTCCCCTATTATGTTTTCTCGAAAAAAATCTTTTCCCATTTCCATGATTTGTTTCACTATAAAGAGTTTTAACTAGTGGTCTCTATGTAATAGCTGTGAAAAAAAAAAGAAAAATAGCCTGCATTGACTACTTGATTTCATCTTCTCATGTTTTTCAGGGGAAAATATCTATTTTTTGCTGAGATAAATCTTAGGTACTTTTTTCACAACTGAAAATAAGTGGCTAATAACCATCCTAGTTTTCAAACACTTGGAGAATTTTAAGGAATTCTATAGGAATCCTAAGGAAGCATATCCTTAGAAAGCTCACTTAAGACTCTTACTGCAGTGGATGTTGTAGTATGAGCAGAAAAAGACCCAAGTCTGCAGTTGCTCCATGGAGCTGTATATTACTGGCATGTGGTTAATTTGCAGCATGTGGACTACATCTCTTGGGTTTTATTTTGTTTTTTTGTTTTGTTTTTTTATCTTATTTTTTATGTGTATGAGTGTACTGCCTGCATGTATGTAGGTGTACCCATGTTATACAATGCCCACAGAGGTCAGAAAAGGGTGTTTCCAGGAGTTGTTAGCTTCCAAGTGGGTGCTGGGTACCAAACCCAGGTCCTCTGCAAGAGCAGTCAGTTTTCTTAACTGCTGAGCCATCTCTCCAGCCCCATTGGGTTTCACTTTGTTCTCAGAGGTATGTTTGTTTAATAAAAACACAAAGAATGTATTTACTGAAGTATGGTGAATTATTAGTAATGCAGAGATAAAAAATCAAGACATATTACTATCTCAGTAATAAAATCTTCACCCTTCACAGCCGGTTTGTTCCCTACCACCAACCGCCTCTTCCCCAGAAGTATTTATATGTGTAGCTTCTTCTCTGGTGGTGTTTTTTGAAGTTTATTTGTGTTGCATCTTTGTTTTTCCTTCTTTCTAGCATCTTATTCTTTTTGGGTCCCTCAACCTCACTAGTCCTTATTGAAAGGTATTTAGAGTGGAGAAGACAATAGATAGAAGACATTTGGATTTGCCATAAACAAAATGTACTGCTATAGTAGCTGAAAAGAGGAAAATGATCTTGTTATGTTGTGAAACTACAGTGTTTTGGTTGTTTTTTGGTTTTGTTTTTTTTTACAGTTCGAACACTACTGCTGGTGTTCAGGTTCTTCAGGAGGTCTCCATGTCACGATACATTCCTCACCCTTTCTTGGTGGTCTCTGTCACTCTGACTTCAGTGAGTACAGAGAATGGAATCACCTTGAAAATGCCACAGCAGGTACCATTCCGTTTTCAGAGTGCTTTGGAGTTTATATTTCAATCTTTCGTGTCTTAAGTCAACATTATAGAGTATTTGTTTAGCAAATAAATATTGATATGTAACATGAACATTGTATGAAGATGCTAAGTTTCAGTGGCAAGCTAAACAGTCATGGCTTCTGGTCAACATTAAACAAGTAATTCTGTACATAATTGTTCCTCTGATATGTATACCAAAAAGTAACATAGGTTACTATGAAAGTATGTACCAGAAACCTGATACTGTCTGAAGTTTGATATACCATTTAAATTGAAACTTGGGGTATAGGCAGAGATGATCTAAGCAAAAAGGGGGAAAAAAAAGCTGGACAGTCTGTAGGATAGCTATAAGTAAATAGCACAGGGTAAAAGGAGATAATCTGGATTAAATAAGACTTTTTTGCTATAACATCCAGACTCATTGTTGGTAAGCTGAATTTATGAACTGAATGTGGTAACTGCTGTACTGCAAAAACAAGCCAGTAAGGTCATGTTTACCCTCATTTAAATCAGCTTTTAAGAGGCACCGTTGTATAATTAAGAATAAGTATGGATTAAGAGAGAGAGAAAAGAAACTTATTTCATTTAGCATTGTGATTTTAAGGCAATGCCCAGGTATTTTAAGAATGTCTATTAAACAGTAGAGGATAGATGCCTTAATATCTTGCTTTAAATACCCCGACAAAATTTAAAGCCAGGTGTAGATGGAATCAGTATGGCAAAATCTTGGTCATTGTAAATCTGGATAATGAGAACACAGAGATCATTGTACTTGTCCATAGTTTTGATCATGTTAGAAGTTTTCATATTATAAAGAAAGAAACTTTGTATGCCCCAGCCACTTAAGAGGGCTTCCCAAAGAGATGTTTAACTTAATGAAAAGCTAGTTAAAGCCACGAGCACTGCAAGGCAAGTCTTGATTTCATGATGATCATTAAAGACAAGGAACAGTGAAAATGAGAATGAGTTCCTTGTTAAACTCTGGAAACCTTCATGGAGAACAACAGATCTTGTAGGCCAGGAGATGATGTTTTGAATTCTTCCAAATTTAGGATTTTGAACATATAGGTAGCTTTTTGAAACTTAATTGGTTTTTCTGAAAACCTTGATCTTGCCTGATAGAACTATTGCAGTCACCTATAATATTGTTAATAGAAAATATTGAAAGAGTAGTTAATAATAATCACCACTTTTGAAAAAAAGAGTTGTATTTTTTAAGGAAGTATGTGAAATATAGTTGTAAAATCAACCATATTAAAACTTAAGGCTATATATATGGCCCAGTGGTAGAGTACTTACCTTGCATGCACGAAGCCCTGGGTTTTACCCCCAGCACCACAATAAATAAGCAAGTAAATTTTAAAAATTGAGTGTTGGTCTTTATGAACATTAGGCATATTGTAGTAAATTTTAGCCATTCCTTCGCAGCTCTTTGGAAATGTCTGCAGAGGTTGTCCATACGCCAGTTCTGGACACTCCTACTGTCTTAACTCATGTGTGCATGTTTGGTTTTTTTTTTTGTCCTCTGCCACTCAGCTACATTTCAAATCTGAGAGCCTGACTCTTAGAGTTCCCAAGACTCTTAAATTCCATTTCCCATCTCATTCCTCCAAGTTACTCACAGCTTTTCATGTTTTATGATAGGCATGCATAGTTTTAGTGTACTCTTTTTCTTTTTATAGTCTTGGTTGGAACCCAGGGCCTTGTTGCACATGCTGGGGAAGTGTACCAGTGAACAACATCTCTCACTTGCTTCTTTGGACACGATCTGCTGCAGAATAAGCAAAAGCATTTTGTACAACTATGTATTGTATACCTAGAGTACTTAGGGTGAATCACCCCTAATTTACTAGAAACTTAAATTGTCTATCCAACAAATGTCAAAGTCTGAGACTCAGTCCCACATCAGAATAGTCACTTTTTCTTCCTGAAATTTTCTTCTTTACCTTACATTGTATCAGATTTCCTTATTTCTCCTCTTTTCGGGGGGTGGGAGGGACGGGACCCTCAGGTAATGTCCCTCTGCACCTTCTCAGACTGTGCCTCAGGAACTTCATCTATTTCTTTTTGAGTTTACTGGCCTCTCTCCTTATGCTCATGATGTTGGCATAGTCAGTTACCTCTGCTCAGTCATTACACACTTCTATTCAGGTATCTTAAGGCTCGCTCCAGTTTAATATGGGGGCAAGATAAGCTCTTCTTCACTTTCTGGGTTTTCTTCCTAACTCCTATTATTGATGATCTCAACTTTTCTAATACCCCACTTAGATTCTATGCCTTGAAGTCGTCTTGTTCAGGCTTGCTTCTTTATTTTTTCATGGGCTAGCAGTAAATTCTCTCTTTTTTAAAAAAGTAGAAATGTTCTTCCTCTTTATAGGTGGAAATACTTGAGATAGCTGGTACTTAGATTAAAGTAGTGCTTCTCAAACTTCTATTGTATGGTTGCTTGAGCTGGGTAGTAGGATTTAGTAGTAAATCATTATAGTAGGCTCTTTACCTCTGAGATTTGATTGGGATTACCAAAACAAAATGGCAGGCTAGTCTCACATTCCTGAGGTCAATACAGTAATCTTCCCTGTTTGAAGCAAGTGTTTGTATTTTTTAAAATAATTCTTTCATTTGAGAACTGTGCATAAGTGGTTTGTTTCCTCATGCTTTGGCCTGGCTTTCCAAACCCTCTTTAAAGTTTTCCTAAAATCCCTAGAATGAGATTATGCCCACTTTTCTCTGGAACTGCTCTGTCCTAGCTCCATGCTTTCCTTTAACATTTCATGCTTAACTTAGAATGCCACCCCTTCCCTTCTGTCTGTGACTTCCTAATCTCTTAGGTCCCACCTTATCCTTTTTAGGCTTTCTCTAGCAATTCCAGATGGATCACTGAAATCATCTCTCATTTTTTATGAACTTCTGAATTTTTCTTAGTTTTTCAGGATAATTCAGGTCTGTACTAATATTGTTCACTAATTGCCCAATATGTTGTTTTATTTCTTCATAGCCAGAAAGCTTGTGTTCTCACCGAGTCTAGCAGAATAAATGTACATAGTACAAACCTCAGTAAATATTGTTGTTTAAGCTGTAAATCCTTTGTACTAGGCGGACAGGGAATGCCAAGAACATATCTATAATTTAGTATTACTCAGTTTCTCTTTATGCAATTTCAGGCTCGTGATGCGGAGAGTATAATGCTGAACCTTGCAGGACAGCTCATCATGATGCAGAGGGACAGGTCAGGCCCTCAGATCCGGGAGAAGGACAGTAACCCTAACCAAAGGAAACTTGTAAGTAAAGGTGCAAGTCCTTTTGAGCCCTGAGAAGATATGAGGTTAGGGTTTATAAACAGAAGAATTTAAGACCATTATCCCATGATTTAGAACCTGAGAAAGCACATAAATCCATTTTACAGCTGGATTTAAGAAGAGCAAAGAGTGAAGGAAAAGTCCTAAAATAACTGTTTTACGGTCTCATATTTCAGATGTGAGGCACTACCCTGCTTAGGGACTTAATTTGTAAATTTCAGTGGGAAAATAAAGCTAGGTTGACAAAATTTCTAGGGTTTTGTTTATATATCCCAGCACATATACTTTGAAAGGTACTGTTATTATCTCTACTTCTAAATAGATGCCCTTACTTTTCCAAAAGCTGCATTTGAAAACCTAGGAAGCTAGAACCTAAGAGCTTAAGAACTGCATATGTAATAGGAAAACAAACAAAAACCATCTGTGGTCTTGTGTCTCTTCCTCAGCTGCCCTTCTGTCCTCCTGTCGTACTAGCCCAGTCTGTGGAAAATGTCTGGACTACGTGTCGAGCAGATAAACAGAAACGCCACCTTCTAGAGGCCCTCTGGCTGAGCTGTGGAGGTGCAGGGATGAAAGTCTGGCTCCCTCTCTTCCCTAGGGATCACCGCAAGCCCCATTCATTCTTGTCCCAGCGGATCATGCTACCTTTCCACATCAACATTTACCCCCTGGCAGTTCTGTTTGAAGATGCATTGGTCCTTGGTGCTGTCAATGACACTCTACTCTATGATTCATTGTATACTCGGACCGGAGTCAGGGAGCAGCTGGAGGTGCTCTTCCCTTTCTGTGTTGTGGAGAGAACCTCTCAGATCTACCTCCACCACATCCTCCGTCAGCTTCTGGTCAGGAATCTTGGAGAACAAGCCCTGCTCTTGGCTCAGTCCTGCGCTGCATTACCTTACTTCCCTCACGTGCTAGAGCTTATGCTCCATGAAGTTCTGGAAGAAGAAGCTACCTCACGGGAGCCCATTCCCGACCCCCTGCTTCCCACTGTGGCGAAGTTTATCACTGAGTTCCCCCTCTTCCTACAAACAGTTGTGCATTGTGCCAGGAAGACTGAATATGCTCTCTGGAATTACCTTTTTGCAGCTGTTGGAAACCCCAAGGACTTATTTGAAGAATGTTTGATGGCTCAGGATTTAGACACAGCTGCCTCTTACCTTATTATCTTACAGGTAACTGTTCTTATAAAGGGATAAAAATTAATGACCTGAAACTTGGGAAAAAAAACAAAAAAAGAAATGTCCTACCCAAGCATGGTGGTATACACCTCTAATCCCAGTGCTCAGAAGGCAGAGGCAGACAGATCTCTGTGAGTTCAAGGGCAGCCTGGTCTACGTAGAAAGTTCCAGGTCAGCTGGGGCTACAGGGCGATGCTGTCTCAAAAAGACAAAAGAAAAAGAAATGTCCTGTGATTGTGTTTATGGAATTAATAGTCATATTTTCTCCATAGTGTATATCTTTCATTTTGAAGAACTCAGACTTGCTAAATGGCTACAGATTTTCTTTACTATTATAAAAGTAGCATTATAAAGGTATTTTGTCCTGTTTGTCCTGTATCTCTAACTAATCCCAAAATAGAAGAGTATAATCATTGAAGAGTATAATTTTAAATAATGCTCAAGACGTGTGTGTGTGTGTGTGTGTGTGTGTGTGTGTGTGTATGTAGGCACATAAGTGCCATGGCATGCATGTGGAAGTCAGAGGACAACCTCTGTTATTGATTCTTGCTGTCTACCTTGTTTAAGACAGGGTCTGTCTTGCTTTCTGCTGCCACATAAACCAGGCTAGCTGGCCCTGGAGCTTCTGAGAATTCTCTGGTCTCCACCTACCTTGGCTTGGTATGGGATGAACAAGATTACCAACATGTTCACTGCTATGTCAGACTGTTTTGCCTGGCTTTTGGGGCTCTGAATGTAGGTTATCAGACTTGTAAGAACCCCCCGAGTAATTTCCCTAGTGGATTTTTTTTTTTTTTTTTTTTTTTTGAGACTGGAGCCCAGCTGGCATGGAACTCACTCTGTAGACCAGGCTGGCCTCAATCTCACAGAGATCTCCCTGTCTCTGCTTCCTGGGATTAAAGGCATGTACCACCACGCCCAGCCTGAAAGTTTTTTATTATATGTAATGGCTACATATAATTTACATGTTCCATGAGAAATATTACATTAGACTACTAAAATGTAAGAAACATGAACAGTGAGAAAAGTGTTATTTTGGACATTATTGCATTTGTCTGAGTTAACCACAATAATAGATTTATTTCCCCATAATGTGAAATTGCTGAAGGGATTCTTTTCAAACCAGGCTTGTATTACAGCATCCTGCCATAGCCAGCCAAGAAGGCTCAGGCAATACATAGTAATGACCCTCAACGACACATTTTTCTCAAAATAATGGGTTGAGACCCCTGAAAATGTGTTTTGTCATATATTTGACAAAAGGGCTAGAAAGTTTGTTCGGCCAGTAAATCTGATCCAGACTTGAGAGGCTGTACTTACAGGTTCTTTCCTGTTACTCCAAAGTCATTTTTGTTTATATAGAAAGCTAACCATAAACCTAGTTTGAGTCTCAGACTGAAACAGTTTTCCTACCAGCTTTTGTTTCCTGACAGTTGATTTAAACCAGAGGAGATACTCAAGTAGAGGCTGGCAGCCCTTAGATTCTAGGGTTCTTTTGCTAACCCTAATGAAAAAAAAAAAAAAAAATCCCATAATTATAAAAATAGAGTTCAAGTGAATGGTGACTGCTTTTTTCATTCTGGGTTACTCCTCAGACCTCAGTGTTCTTAGCAGAGGGATTGGAAGCTTCCTCCAGCACAGTCCTTAAATTACTATGAATTGGCAGGTAATAAACTGTAATTAGGCTCAGTCTATCTGGCAGCTTGCCAGGAAAGCAAACAGGATGTTAGATTGTAAAAAAAGTACTGAGTGTATGGTAGAGCTACTTGACACTACCCAAAAAGCAAAGACTTAATCATATCCTCAGAAAATTCTCTTATAGGAGACAGATCTAAGCTTTTCTGGAGTCAGGCAAACAGATTTAGATTTTCACTTAACTCTTGATCTTCACCAGTTTAGTTAATTTGGTTTCCTCCTCTGTAAAATAGGAACTTTGCAGTCACTGCAAGAAATGAGATCATATATATGGCATGTAATGGGAATTCAGTAAACCATAGTATATATTTTACCAGTGGAGTACTTGCCTCACTTTTTCCCAGATGGTACTTTTAAATGGTCCTTTTAATCTTAGTATTTAATTACCCCAGCCATTATTATAGCTTATTCCTTGGCTTTAGGAAGGTGTAGAGAAAAGAATTGCTCGTATCTTCCAAAATCATGGTATATAAAAAGAATGCCTTCTTCCTTGGTTGTTGTAGAACATGGAAGTCCCAGCCGTAAGTAGGCAGCATGCCACCCTTCTGTTCAACACAGCACTGGAACAAGGCAAGTGGGACCTGTGTCGCCACATGATTCGATTTCTTAAAGCCATTGGTTCTGGAGAATCTGAGACACCTCCTTCCACACCTACAGCTCAGGTTAGTTGCAAAATTGTACAGCTTCTTTGAGGCATACACCCACTGGCATCTGGCTAAACGTGGACTGCATGTTGTGTGTAATCACAGGAACCCAGCTCAAGTGGTGGATTTGAGTTCTTCAGGAATCGGAGCATCAGTTTATCCCAGTCAGCTGAAAATGTTCCTCCTGGTAAATTCGGCTTACAGAAAACACTAAGTATGCCATCAGGTCCTTCTGGGAAAAGGTAAGACTAAAAGCAGTTACTGCTTTCTGGCCTTCTCTGTCACACTACATTTCAAGGCACTTATAAATTAAGTCTTAGGAGAATGATTGCTTAATTCAGTTGCAAATCCTTTGTCATTTGAAAAAGGCACAGAGGCCTGCCAGAAGGCGTCCCCTTTTCTCTTTTCCTTTTCCTTTCCTGTTAAGTTCACTCCTGTTCTCTGTAATTTCTGTACCTTTGTATGGAAGTGGATCTGGATATACCCATTTTGAATGTAATTCATGTCAAATTACAGAAGACCAGAATAAAGCCTTTTGATTGGGAAGCCATTAGGCAGTGAGAGCTGAGGACTCAGGAAGACTAAAATCGACATTATACATAGGTGGTACGTTATCTCTGCAATGGTGGCTGCAACTCAACAGTGAACGTTGTCCTTTATGTTAATGGCAGATCATTGATATTTCCTCTGCTCTGTGAGGTCCTGGTATTTCTTCTTGTGATATCTGTTCTTGGCTCTTGTTTTTTCCTCTTCTTCTTTACTACAGTACTTTGCCCATACCAAGAGTTAGCATGTTTGATTACATTTTACTTTTTTCTCCTGTCACTGGTTGTTAATACCCAATATAAACCCACACCGTAATCCCAAGCAATTTACCAGTAAAATATAGTCATGGAGGAGTTATCAACAAATGTCGGCCATACTCTGAATTTAAATATTGGTTAATAATTTACCAAGAGCTCAGTGTGTGCCAGGCACTATTCTAAGCATATGCATATTGAGATCTTAGTCCTTACTACTCTGTGAGGGTTGTTAGTCAGTGTACAAATAGGAAACAGAGACTCAGAAAAATACATTTGACTGTATTCATATAACTGATGGGTGATAGAGTGAAATCTAAGTCCTGAAAGTCCTGTTTATGCTATAAGAGTTGATAGACTATATTTAGTTGTCATTTTTTCTAGTTTTATTTTCATATTGTCTGCATAACTCATGTTGAAAATCTTTATTGCACTGTGTATCCCTTTGGTCTCATTTGTCTCTTTATTAGTCTTCACAAATACATTATTTGCTTGCTCCCTTCCACCACCCACCACCTCTTCCCAGTTCAGCTTCTTTTGTCCCCTATTTATTACTATTCTATGTATTTATTCTACAAATTGGTCTTAAGAGATACCTGTGTTCCCGGTGTTTAACCTATCTTGGGGTCGTGTGGAGAAACTGACACTTTTCTCCCTTTTCAGGCAGAATTAGATAATGAATCTCTAGCTTCCTTTTCAGCTTAATCAATACTACTGTGTAGAAGAAGTATGTGGAGTCCTTCAGTAAGGTTTGTTCTTTAGCTTTCTTCTGTTTCCACTTATAGGTGGAGCAAAGACGGTGACTGTGCTGAGAACATGTATATTGACATGATGCTGTGGAGACATGCTCGGCGTCTCTTGGAAGACGTGCGGTTAAAGGATCTTGGCTGCTTTGCAGCCCAGCTAGGCTTTGAATTAATTAGTTGGCTATGCAAAGAACGTACCCGAGCTGCCCGGGTCGACAACTTTGTGATAGCCCTAAAGAGACTCCACAAAGATTTCCTGTGGCCACTCCCCATTATTCCAGCCTCTTCTATCAGTTCTCCTTTCAAAAATGGAAAATACAGAACAGGTAATACAGACTTCTGCAATTTTTACAAAGCTTCTATTTCATTCCAGATATTTTATCATTAGTTTAGATTCAAGGAAGTCTTTATTTCAAATTCAAGAAAATAAAAGCCAACTTTTTATATACCAATTGGAACATCTGCCATTTGGCCAAGGATATAAATGAAGTGGGAACTATTATCTCATATGTCTTTAGGCCTTGATGTCAATTCATAAATCTAACTATTGTTAAATTATAAACAACTTGAGAGCTGGCTGAATGTACAAGTCCCTACACTTACCTTACTGCAGCAAAGAATTTGGACTGAGTTAGTCCTGAGCCTCAAATAAGCCAAGCTGTGACCCACCTGACAGACTCACTCCAAGGAGATAATAAAAATGCATCTTGAGCACTTGTTCTGTCTTCTAAACTTGGAGAAGACAAAGTGAAATTGTGTTTGAAAGAAAAAGTTTTAAAATTCAAATCTTTAATAAAAACTTTCCAATTATTTAAACCAAACCTTTTAATTATAGTGTTTAGAAACTGAGTCATCTTAAGAAGGCAAGTGACTTAGATCAAGATGGTATAGTATTGCTTAGTTCCAGTAAGAGATGTGATATGGCTCTGGGATGAAATTAGAAGGTCAGTCTCTTCTGTCATTCCACTCCTCATTTGGGTTGAATGACAGAGTATAAGGGTGATGGATGGGCTTTGAACTTCTAGTTACTAGCAATGGCATAAGTACATCTTGAATCCCCTATTTGTGTTTCTGGTCTACTCTGCAGTGGGAGAGCAGCTGTTAAAGTCTCAGTCGGCTGACCCTTTCATGAACCCTGAGGTAGATGCTAGCATCTCTAATATTCAACGAAGTCAGAGCTGGCTCAGCAACATTGGCCCCACCCATCGTGACATCGACACAGCCTCATCCCATGGACCACAAATGCAGGATGCTTTCCTGTCACCATTATCTAATAAAGGTAAATAATTTAAGTTGTAGCTATTCTTGAGTTTTTTTTGGAAAAAAGTTGATGTGCCACAGGCTGAGTATAGCCTCATTCTTCTTTGAACATCCTGAAGGATTAGCCATCAGTATCTGCCTAGAGAGATAGATAAGGGCAAATTGCTTTCAGTGTGCTATGCCACATTTACTTTACATATATAAAAGAGATAAACTCTGAATAGTTTAACTAGTCAGCATTAATAGATAAATCTTTGCAATCAGTTTTTAAAGTTTATTGTGCTTACGTGTACATGATCTGGAGTGGGGAGGGGTACGTATATGGAGATCAGCAGACAGCTTTGGAGTCAGTTCTTCCATCTTTACATGAATTCTAGAGATGGAACTCAGATTGTCTATTAGACTTGCATCATCCAAGGACAAGTGCCTTTGCCCACTAAGCCATCTTACTGACCCTTTGCATTCACTTTTAATTAGGAAAATACTTTTTGAATGCCAAGTAATAAGCAAAGTGTTATCCTCACATAAAGAATTCTGTTCTTAGACTAAGAAATCTCATATCATAAAAAATATACTGTTATCATCATTTTTTAGAAACATTTGTTACTTCTTTATTTTATGTGTATATGTTTACTTCCTGCATGTGTTTAAGTGCACCTGTGTCATGCAATGCCCTGGAGGTCAGGAAAGGGTGTCTGATCTCCTAGAACTGCAGTTACAGTCAGTTATTAGTCAGTTATTAGTCACCATGTGGGTGCTAGGAATTGAACCCAGGCCCTCTGCAAGAGCACCTCCTGACTGCTGAGCCCTCCTCCAGCCCACTATCACCATTTTTATTTCATCAAGAAAATATAAAAAAAATTTCTCTTTTTTTTTTAAATTTATGTAATTCCTACAGAATATCCTTCATTTTACCTCTTGGCCTTCAAAGCCTAAAACATTTACTATGTGACTGTATATTTTAAAATATACACCAACTTCTGCTATAATGTGCAGACACAAACAGAAGTGGTTTTGAAACAATCTGTGTTACTATAGAGTTTTAAAATTTGTTTAAAATTTAGTAATTTGTCTGCTGTTTTTAGTACTGGTGGTTGAACCTAGGCCTCATGCGTGCTAGGGGAGTGCTGCTGGACTGTCATTCTGCCAGTCACTGTTATCAGAGCTTCTGTCATATGAAGCCTGTAACTGCCATTGCTTTCTAATTGTAAAGTTAGAGCTTTTTTTCCATTCCAAGGTATTTTTTGCTCTATTAGACTTAAAAAACAAGATCTGTTGTTCATATAATGGCCATTTTAGCTGCAAATTTTGAAATCCTGAGGAGAAATTGGCATCTCAGAAATAGCTATTTAATAAAATAAAGGAAAATGTATTTCTGCATCAAGGTCCATGATAACCTTTGAAAATTCATCATCAGGTGATGAATGCAGCATTGGTTCAGCCACAGACTTGACTGAAAGTAGTTCCATGGTGGACGGGGACTGGACAATGGTTGATGAAAATTTCTCCACACTCAGTTTGACACAGTCTGAACTAGAGCATATCTCCATGGAGCTGGCGAGTAAAGGGCCTCATAAATCCCAAGTCCAGCTTCGGTAAGTTTCTTGGGTCTTCAAAAGCACAGAAAGCCTTCCTCGGGACACTTGTGCAGAGATACTTTCTTACCACTTGTTGCTGTTTGTTCATCAGCAGATCTTCTTTCACACATTTTGTTACTGCTTTATCTATAGTTATTTGCTGCACATTTTCATGGAGGCGGGATGTTTGGACTGGTGTGTTGTCATTGGTCTGATTCTCAGAGAGTCTTCAGTAATCAGTCAGATTCTTGGTATTGCCCAGTCTTCAGAGGTGGACAGAGAGATGTTACAGAACATAAAGATGGGGCTGCATGCTGTGGACCGGTGGGCCTGTACAGACTGGTAAGTCCTGGTTTCTGCACTCAGAATGCTTTGATGAATGATAACTTTTCACATCAACACTGTTATAATTCATTTATTTTTAATTTTTTAGGTTAGTGAAAATACAAATACTTTCGTATGTTAGTATTTTAAAGCAACTTTCTTTAACTGTTGTATATTTAGCCATTTGACTGTGTAATGACCATTAAGTAATTTATACTGTGGAAACATGCTGACTTAAAATTGATGTGGTTACAAGTGATCTAAGAATTAAACTAGAACTTAAATTTGTAGTTCAATGGAATTAAAAGTTACAAAAGAAAGTCTGCTTTCAAAGACAAGTTATATGGTCTGTATAAATTTTAAGGCTTTTGTGGCATTTCCAAGGTAAGATAGTGGATAGGGGTCAAAGGGTCCTGTCTTTGTCAGTAGTCATATGGAGTTTGAAGCTGCTTACTTCTCTTACTTAGATTAGTCCTCCTTAACTGGTAAATGCACTTAAGTTTGATACTCTCCAAAGGGTTCTTTCATGAGTCTGAAATACTGTTCCGTTTTTAATTGTGGTACTAATTTTGAAATGTCAGTCTTTGCCCTTCCTGCTTAGAAATGAAAGTCTTCCCTCCCTAGTTTTCTTCATTGTATCAATGTATAGTAGGAATTTATTCATAACACTCAAGCAGTGCACGCACGTGTGTGTGTATGTGTGTAGACAGAGGTCAGCTTCAGATGCTATTCCACAGGAACCACCTGCTGTTTTTTGAAACAGGGTCTCTCAATGGGACCTGGGGTCACTCATTCCTCACAGGAGCCTATCTGTTCCTTCCAGTACTGGGATTCCAAAGGTGTTCCAGTATACCAGCTTTTTATGTGGATGCTAGAGATTGAAGTAAGACATGTCTGCACAATAAACACTTTATTGAGTGAACTAGCTTCTCAGCCAAGCCTTTTGAAGTGTGGCAGGTGACAACTAATTATTTTCCCCTTTATTCAGCCCTGGGTATAAGCCATTTTTAAACATCATTAAGCCGCAACTACAGAAGCTCAGTGAAATAACAGAAGAGAAAGTCCAGCCTGACACCTTCCAGCCGGTAACAGTGGGTAAGACTCCTGATCAGACCAGCCCCCGGGCAGAGGAAAACAGGGGCTCTTCCAGCCATGGAAGCATCCCTCAAAGCGAGAGTGGGAGTAACAGCACGGTTGGCCGGAAAGAGGAGGACACCACTCACACAGATGAAGAGGAACCATTTCAGGATGGGGCTTATGACTGTTCTGTGTCCTGACAACGGTGAGCAACTTCACAACAGGCAGTATTAATCAGCAGCAGCGTGCAACTGAGTACACTGACCTGCTTGAATGACTTAATAGGGAAAAGAACTCGGTCAGACACTCTTTGGTAAAGTATTATTAGATCTTAATGAATTCTTCTTCTAAATCTCTTTGACTCCACACACACAAATTGTGATATGAAATAAAGCATCTTTCATAAGAAAATTTTAAGCTGCAGTAGAAAGTAACAAGAGTATTGTATAGATGTACAAGAATATTTGGGTTTTTTTTCCACAGGTTTGTAGCTCTTAAAGTAGAGAAATTATTTTTCCCCCAGATAGGCATACTTTTCCACTACTTGTAGCTTATATTTCTGGATTCAGTATTGTCAGACTGGTTGTGTTTTGTTTTAGTGAGTTTTTTTTTTTTCTTCTTCTTTTCTTTTAAATAAATGCTAAGGTGCTTGCTATAGCTCATCAGGTCCTGGAGCTACTTGTTTGCTTCCTTGGATAGAGTTTGCTGGACTCCACAACTGGTCCCTTAAGTAGATGCCTGCCCTCACATAGTGTGGGTCAGTGGATACTGATCCTTTGGCTTTACTACTCTGTTCACTGCCAGTCCTGGATTGATGGAAGCTTTTAACCTGTGAGTTAATGTGCCTGTTTCAGCAAGTTTGATTGCTACTAGATCAGTGTGGGCAGAGGGTGAGGGGTTCATATGAATTATGCTGATACCACTAAACTATTTTGTATCAAAGAACTGTATCTTTGTGAATACTGTTGTGTAAATATACTTAAAGGCACTGTCCATATTTTTAAGGCTTGTATTATAATCTCTAAGGTTTTATGCTGGGTTCTGGATGACTACACTCACTCTTGGAATAAAGACAAGGCTTGTTCTTTCCAAAATGAGCAATCTGCATAAAGGAAGAAAGGCTTGTTGGCTTAGTTGTAAAGTAACAGAAGTGATCCCACCGATCATGAAGTGAAACAGGTTTTGTGAAAATTAATGTAGTTTATTTATTGCTTTTGTAAATGGAATAGAAAAAATGGGCTTTTATGTACATAGACTGTGGGATCCTGTATTATCACAGCTACTAAAAATTGATATGTAAATTCTTCATTGTAAAGTTAAGAATATTTTATGTATTTCTAGACATGACTTAAATTTTAGTTTTCATACATTATGAAAGCAGAGCTACATATTCAGTTGCTTCAGACTAAACACATATCCACTGTATGTAATTCATAACAGTATTAATTTAGATAGCTTGTTTGTACTGTGCAATTTGAACAAGGAATGCAACGTTATTTTTTACAAAATCTTGTTTATTTTTATAACAGTGTATTTGATGTGGACCAAAATTCGTACCACTATGTAAAACAGCCTCTCTCCTCATAGTAAAAATAAGTTTAGAAATAAAGCTCAGTCCTCTATTCTTTTTAAAGAGGTAGATTTAGTTGTCTTAGCCAACTTCCTTTACGGGAAACTCAAAATTACTTTGAAATTACTTATTTCAAAATTCACCGACTATTTAAAATTATTGCGTTTGGTAATTTACTGTTATTTACTTTTTACTCTAGAAGTGCAATAATTTCACATAATAAAACTCCTGAATGGGTGACATATGTGAATACTGGTACCTGGTCCTTATGGTGCTACTTTAAGTTTTTGTTTCAAACCACCAACCTTTCTCTGAATTTTAAAATGCAAAATAATGTTTCCTATATAAGTACATGCAATGCAACAAAAAACTAAAGTGAAATATCTTCTGTCCTATTCCATTAGAAAGAACCAGCATTTCTTTTTGTATTTAGTCAATTTCTAGTGTGAATATTCAGTTAATAAAAATTATTTACCATTATAAGCAGCGATGGTCTTTTCAAATGTCTTAAATATAGCACTGTGCTGCTGAGTTACCTCACTTTTTTGGTGGGAGTGGGCAGTACTGAGGATTGAACCAGGGCCTCTCAACATGCTAAGCAAGTGCTCTACCCGTGAGTTACATCCCTCTCCCGTTTTTGAGACAGGGTCTTGCTAAATTGCCCAAGCTGGACACCATTTTGTAACTCCTCAGCTGTCCTAGTTGCTAAGATTATAATAAGCATATGCTACTATGCCAGCCATCTCATAATCTTAAAAGCAGGGTACCAGTTAGTCAAGGTTATCCCTGCGGTGTGACTGAGAATGAATCTTTTATAAAATACATACTATTCAACTAGGAAACACCCAGGTGAGAAATTTGGCAAGTTTAAGAAAATTTCTCTTCAGTTGTATAATTTTTTTAAGAACTGTTTTTGCTGTATTGTTCAGTTCAAAACTTATCAACTGTTTAAGCCATATTTTAATGAATTTAAATATTCTGCATAACTATTTGAAGGTTATATATACGTTTTTAAGTTACTTGCTAACACCAAAACAAATCATTTGGGGATAAAAACTTCTTTTGCTTGTAATTAAAGTTGCTGCTGCTTCTGTGATGTGTATTTTCTCCCTTGGTAAAGGGTAATAAAACCATTATGTGAACTTTTGTTTACTTACCTCAGGTTAATAGCAAAAAGTGTATATGTATTAAATGCCACAAAAATATTCCCATCAAAATTTCAATAAAACTTTCCAAAAAGCAAAAACAAAAAAATGAAATCATACTAAGTCAGCTGAATACACAAAAAGTTAAATTAAAATTGATATGCATTTATCATGAGAAAACTCTTTAAAAGATACCAATAAACTCTGACATTGAGTTAAAAAAATTTTCTTCATTTTTCAGTCCAAAGGTCTCCTGGATGAAATAGAAATTCAGACAAATGTATTGAAATATTTGTATGTAGAATGGAAACATCAAGTATCTGATGGCAATATTAGAATAGTTCATAACGGAAATGTTCATAGTGAAGAACTGATAGAAAAGTATGCATACCAAGGGAGCACTCAGCAAACAGAGGTGTATAGACTAGGCGTCTTCTCTACTAGGTAGAATCAAAAATGATTTTTCCCTGTTTCCTTTTGCCCTTAAATCTGCTGTCTCTGGATTTCCCTATTCATGTTTCACAAAGAGAATCATCTAGTATGTCAAGGGTTGGTTTGTAGACAGGGTCTCTTGGGTAGATCAGGCTGTCCTTAAACTCTAGATCTGCCTGCCTAGTACTGATATTGGAAGCATGTGCCACCATGCTGCTAAAGTTGAATAATATTCTGTCATATGGGTTTTTGTTGTCAGTTTAGAGAGTAAGGACTTGGAGTTTTTCCACCTGGGGCTATTGTGACTGACACTGAACATTCATGTATTAGGAATTCTCCCTTACCCTGGCTTGCCCTCTAAGGTTTCAGTCACCCAGTCAACTGAGGTCCAAAATATTAAGTAAATAATATATAGAAATAATCTTTAAGATTTAAATAACTTTTATTAAAGCATACTGTTATACCTATTTCTTACTGTGCCTAATATATAACACTTTATCATAGATATATTATGTATAGGAAAAAAAAGGTATAGTATACAATTCACATCTGTGGTTTATGAGCCCACTGAGGATCTTGGACCATATTCCTCTGGATAAGAAGATGATGAAGGAACTATTAGACTTTTCTATGTGGACATGCTTTCACTTCTCTCTAGGAGTGGTTTTACTGAATAATGTAATTTTTTTTTTTTTTTTTTTTTTTTGAGGAAATGGCAGGCTGTATACTAGAGTGCCTGCACCAATGCCCCTCATTAGCTATGAATGAAGGTTTCAGTTTGCTACCAAAATTTGGTGAAAGTCTTGCAAGATTTTCATGAAATGGCCACATCATTATAACTCATACCTAACGGCACTGAACATCTTTTCATATGATTCAGACACTTAAGTGTCTTTGAAGCTGAACAGAAAAGGTCATTTGCATCATTGGTTCACCAGTTATTTAGGTACTTTGAATACTAGGGCTTTATCCAGGTACATGATTTGCAAGTATTTTCTCATTCTTTCCAATTTCCATTCCTTCTTTTGACACAGATTTTCATTTTGGTTTATGTTTCTTTGGTTGCTTGTGCTTTGTCTCATAGCTAGTAAATCAATCGCTTAACCCAAGGTTATGAATATCTGTGCCTGTGCTTTACAGTTTTAGCTCATATATTTAGAGCGCTGATATATTTTGAGTTAATTTATATATATATGAAGTTAAATTGCTAACTTGACTCTTTTGGATATGGATACTCAGTTGAGCACAATTTGTTGAAAAGGTTTCCCTCATGAAATGTCAGATTGACTTAAATTCTGGACTTTTGTTATCATGCTCCGTCATTACAATGGTCTGTATGCTTATCTGTGGCCGCAACACAGTGTCGTACCTATTCTTTCTTTACAAGAAATGTGAAAGTGTGAGCCCTGTATTTCTTTCATGGCTGTTTTGGCTATTCTGGTTTCTTGCAATTCCATATGAATTTTAATATCAACTTTTCAGTGTATGCATATGTGCATGACTGTAGGTAAATACAAACACCCAACAACACAGACTTGGATAGGTATTATATTCAATCTGTAAATCAGTTTGAAGAATACTGTCCTCCTTAAATATTATGCTTCCTGATCCATGAATATATCTTTCATTTAGGTCTTTAATTTCTTTCAGCAATATTTTGTAGTTTTTCAGGGTAAAGTCTTGTTTTTGTTATTCATTCCTGATTCATTCTTCTTGTTATTCTTATGAATGGAATTCTTAATTTCACATTTGAATTTATGTGTGTATACAAATAGACTTGATAGTGTATATTAATAATAGATCGCATGAACTGACCCACTAACTGTAAGGCTTTTTCTTGGGTTTTAGGATTTTCCAAATAGAGTATCATGTCATTTGCAGACATAGTTTGAACCCTGTATTTCAAATCTGTATGTCTTGTCTTGCTAAATTTCTCTTGCTGGAGCCTTCAGAATGATGTTTAGTAGGAGTGGCAATAACAGACAGCTTGTTTTCTTCCTGATCTCAGTTTGGTGGGGAGAGCTTTCTGGCTTCAAGTGTGACAGCCTTGGGGTGTTGGCTATGACATTTGCCAGGTTAAAGGAATTCCCTTCTGTTGGTTAACAGGTTTTTAGTTTTGCTTTCTCTCTCCCACTCTTTGCATCTAGTTAGATGATTAGTCTGTCCTTATTCTGTTAGTGTGGTCCATTTCACTGATCCTGCTTGTGGTCAAGATGTGGACCAATAAATTACCAGTGAGTCTTTTAAAATAAAAAATGTGCAAAAAATTTAAAATAGATATGAAGCATAAGTGCCTTGTGGTTTCCTTTGGCCCTAAAAGGAGGAGAGGTACATGAAGGTACAGAAGTCAGTCAGTTGTCACCTTGTTATGAACTAACTGGAGGGAATTACCTATTGTTTGGTATTAAAACAACAGCTTGGAAAAATGTTTGAAGCACAAATGTAGCCTGTGTTCTGGTGCAGCCCTTCCCTTGAGTGGAGGTTAGAACCATCACTGGCTGGAAATCAGCTTCTTCTCTTATCCCTAGCCCCCACTTAGAAAGAAAAAAAAAAAAAAACTTTGTTAGCCCTTTTGTGATTTTTCTCCTCCCAGTGAGATGGTTTAAATCTCCTAAATATGCTCAAGTTCCCCATTTACCAAATAGGTCATTTTAATTTTTATGGAATTCAGGTGCACCAATCATTCCAGGAAAAAGACTCAAAGTGAAGTGTTTCCGTGTTGAGTTCTTTGCTGATATTACTTATTAAAATAGCAGTTGTAGATAGACTGGGTGTAGGAAATAAACTAAGATTCATATTTCCAACCAATATGTTAAAAAGTTTATTTCAGTAACATTGTAAGGCAACAATCAATCCTCAGCAAGTCAGCAAACCAGTGAAAAGGCGACAGACACACTTCTTCCAGCAGCTCCCTGAGTCAGCTGGCTGCGGCCCTGCATGGCCACACCTGGGAGAGTCAACAGTGTTTAATTATAGTGCTGAACTGTGGAAACACTTCCTGCAACAATCATTCATAGATCAAGTAATAGAACTCTGAAATCACAATTCTTCATACTTCTCCCTGAATGTGCAATACTGTGCTACTTATATTTACATTCACTATGGGGAAAATGCATCTATTACAGCCTGAAAAGATCCTTTTTGAAGTGAATTATTCAAATGATCAGATAATCTTTAAAAAGAGGGCACTTAAGTCTAATCTCAGAGGTACAGATAATGAAAGAGTGTGCTTATTAGCAAAGTCATGAATACTGATATAACTGCTTGACCATTTCTAGCCTTAAAACAACCTCCCCCAGATTAAGCATGCCTGAAACTTAGTGAGCCCCTTGTTACTGAATGCACAATATCAAAGCTTCGTAATGCTAAAGAAAATTAAAATCATTTGCATAGAGAAGTAACCCAAAGGCAAAAGGAAAACCATGATTTATGTTGAACAGGAGAAACTATCTTTCCCAAAAGGGGAAGAGGGGTTCAGAGAAACCCCAGGAACAGATATAGGCATATATTTTGAAATTCATTGAGATATTACTACTGTTACTTATTTCCCACAGTTATGATCTGTACAGCCTATTCATAAACCCTGCAAACCTTTACACACTACTTGACAGCTAATATGTATGCAGCAGGAGCCAGACACTTGAAGCACTGACAAGATACAGTTTCTACAAGTCCAGCAAAAGCAGTGACTCCAGTTTGCAGTATTAATACAGGTGAAAATCAGCATGTTATCATTCAGCTCTGGCCACAGCCCGGATGTCTACATGGGCCCAGTTCGTTTTTAGGGAGTCACAGATTAGGCAGGCAATATAAGAAACATGATTAAGAAACTTAAGCACATCACACACGTAACACAAGCACTTTTAAAAACATTTTCCCCTGCAGTACACAATATGCTCTTGCTGTTCAGATAGTTCTGAGGGCCACTTTCTTTGAGAAACACCCCTCTTGTTCCCACAACCCCTGAGAAGTTGTTCTGTTTTTTTTTTTTCTTTACTATGGCTTTTTCTTTCAACTGTGTTTTGGCCCATGTTTGCTAACTCAAATTTTGTCTAATATTTTATATTTATTGATGTAAAGAGAAACTCTAGCAAAATTTACCACTCATTTTGTCAACCTTGTCACCTCTGGAACCTACAGAAGCCACAAGAGGCACTATTGTGACAGACCTCACAGCTACATCTGCATCTTCAGAATGAAAAGCACCTTTAAGGCTAAGTGCTGCCATTATGTTGGATCTGAACACTAACAGATAAAGGTATAGTGCTCTCATTTCTAAGCTACAGCCTCAAGTTTTAGGAAAGCCAGTCTCACTGACATTCTAAGAAATTATTCAGCTGGCTAGAAAACAAAAACCCAGTGCATCAATAAAATTATGTCCTAAAGGATTAACCTTGTATAACAGAAGATTCCTATAAAACAAACAGAATAAATATTTGTAAAATACTTAGCACGCCCAGCCCTCTTCCTATCTTGCTCTTCCACTTCAGAATAGCCATGCTGGTAATTCAATGCTCTGGTGAAGGCAGTTCAGGTCGTGTACTTCCCCAAATAAAACAGCCCATGAAAACTGAGGGGGAAATAGAGCTGAAGAAATGTTCCCCTCCATAGGTTAGTGACAGGGAGCGTGCTGGAGAGGAAAACAGACATTGAATACCACCTCAGTAAAGCAGCACAGAAGTAGCTTCAGTGCCTGGGAGTCAGCCCAGGGCTCTGCACCAAGATCTGGGCTTTAGAATAGACAGAACACGCAAGGCCGCCTCTCAGAGTCTTGAAGGTGCAACACTACTTCCACAGTTGTTACGGCAGTCACTTTCCAATGACCTGTAGTTATAGCTCAGGGAGAGCTGTACCCCAGTGAATGATACTTACCCATCATCCACTGACAGAACAAATGAGCTTACCTATTTCATTAACAGTGGTCTGATGGTCTACATCTTTCTTGATCCTCGAGGGAAAGCTATATTAAGTGGTATGTTACCTAGTCCTTACAGTCATATAAAATGACATGTTTAAGTAGCAGTACCAACAAGTGCTTAAGTTCCAGAAAACTGGAGTTTTCAAGTGACAGGCCAGGCATCAATATCCCGATGTTTAAACCATACAATGCTTGATTCTGAAGAGTATTAACCCAAAAACCTCTTTCAGCATACCCTCATTAACCTTCATTGACTTGTGTTACAAACATCCACATAACATGGGAGAGCAACTGTCACATGGAATGTCCACGGAACATGTACTCAAAGCTCATCCACAAGTTTAAAACACAAAGAGACTGTAGGTGCACACCCACGCAGAGGGAAATGTCCAATCTGGAAACTTCTCCTTCAGAGCATCTAACTGAGAGGATCTCCTGTCTTCCCCTGATAGATAGTGGGCAGCAATGGCCACAGTGACCATTCCTTCAGGTTGTTGTTCTTCTGAGACCTGCTAGAGAAAGTCAGTTAGTTCTCGAAAACCAGAACACTGAAGTCCAAAGTTCTTGTTAAATACCACCTGGGAGCCTGGGAAATTCCTACCTGCACTTCTATCCAGAACTGCCACGCGGAGGCCTGGAGCCCATGGGAGTAAAACACGAAGTAGTCCCCTCCTTTGCTTGTGACTGGGGTGCCATTGCCAAGAGACCACTGAGAAAGTATCGACCCTTTGTGGGCTCGAACATAGAAAGACATATGGCTTGGTCCTGGAAGATAAGAGGGACAAAAGAATATTTAAGTCAATCAGTAATGACAAGAAAAGCAATAAATGTAACCGTCCAAATGATACCAGGGAAGCTTCATGTGTGGTTATGACTTTAAATGGACTCACCACAAACCCAAAAGGTACGAGAATAGCTGAAAGGCAGGCTACCTACAGTATAAGCTCTCAAGATTAGCTAAGGGCAATCAGTCTACCCATATCACTGATTTACTACATATTATCAAAAAAAAAATCTTTTACAGAAAAATCTAATGTTTTAACTGAATATCAAGTTATTACAGCCTTGTTAAATGAGCACACAGAAGTTAACCTCCATATTTCCACAAAGAACAAGTTATTAGAAAGGGAAACAATGAATGCTAATTTGCTTATTAAAGGGGGGGAGGGCTGGAGAGATAGGCTCAGTGGTTAAGAGCACTGGCTGTTCTTGCAAAGGACCCAAGTTCGGGTCCCAGCACGCACATGGTGGCTAACAACTGTCTGTAACTCCAGTTCGAGGGAATCTAACACCCTCTTCTGACCTCCGAGAGCACTGCACAACCTCCGAGAGCACTGCACAACACAGGTGCACCTACACGTGTAGACAATACACTCATACTCTAAAAATAATAAAATTAAAAAAAAAAAAAAAACCTAGTTGGACCTATCTGACATGCAATCTCTCAGCAGCTGCTGAGGATGAGAACATTTCCTATGTCTTGAAAGTTCTTTCTCAAAGATATCCTACCCTACTGACAAAAATGCCCAGGTCAGCGGCTAATCAGGAACAAACCGCCAGGTTTCGTTATTTGACATGCCTTGAGTATCATTATGTGCCAGTGAATATACTGAGTGCCTGCCACACAGAAGAAACTGTATTGTCAGGATAGAAGTTCAAGAGAATGTCACTGGCTGAAGGTGCAGCAAGAGAATGGCTGAGAAAAGCTTAATTAAGAGGCTGCACACTAAAGACCTAAAATGCTCTGTCTGAAACCATTCTGCAAGCAACAGAGCTTCATTAAATTGTTTTAAAGTCAGGAAGTGAAAGTCAAATCTAGTGCAAATAAACTGGCAGTCCCCGAAGGAAGTCCTAGGGAGACTTCCAGGCAGAGTGCCTATTGGAATTCTGGAAAGGCTAACTACTAGTTTTAAACATGGAAAAGGGAACAGAATATACCAGCAAAGTTAAAGCCCTGCCTACCAATGCCAGGTAAATGTGCTGTGGATCTGTTTGACAATGAACCTACATCTAACACAAAAGACTTTCAGAAAGGCCTCATAAAAATCAGAGCCAGAGCTGGACCAGGTGGTAAACTCCCATTAGGAGGCTGAGGCAGGCAGATCATGAATTTAAAGCCAGACTGTTAAAAAAATAAAAATGCCTAAAAGAAATATAAGCTCTTACGTTGCTAATCATTTTAACTTTGAGGAGAGAAACCATACAACTTACTAAAAAGTTTAAGTCAAAGAACATAAAAAAGTGGAGTATGCTTCTGAGACTAACTTCCAAAGAGAGGTGAACCAGAAGGAAGTAGACTACATGCCAAGTACACAGCAACCATTAAAATACATATAACCGGGCTGGAAATGTAGTTTAGTTGGTATAATACTTGCCTAGCATACATAAAACTGATTTCAATCACCAGCACCACATAATCCAGGCATTGTGGCACATTCCTGTAATCCCAGCACTTGGCAGGTAGATGCAGGATGATCAGAAGTTAAAGGCCAGCCTTGGGTAAATAGTAAGTTTCAGGCCACACTGGGATACATGATACGCTGTCTCAAAAAGTATCATTGATAAAAAGTGAGACAAACAGCATACAAGATGTGTGATAGAGCTTGAGAAGGTAAGGATAACATAGATCAGTAACTCTGACCTATATAAAGAAGAGCTAGGGGACCAGAGAGATGACTCAGGGGTTAAGAGCACTGTCTGTTCTTGCAGAGGACCAGGGTTCAAATCTCAGCACCCACACAGTAGCTAACAACTGTCCATAACTCCAGGTCTAGGAGATTCAGTGCTTTCTTCTAACCTCCATGAGCATTGCAAGACATGGGTGCATTTATGTATACATAATCAATACACTCATATACATAAAAAGTGATTAAAAACTGAAAAACATATTTAATTATTTTTATTTTATGTGATTGTACAATGCCCTCAGAGATCAAAAGAAAGCACTGGATCCCCTGGAACTAGGGTTAGGACAGCTCTTAGCTGCCACGTGGGTGCTGAGTACTAAAGCCGGGTCCACTGCAAGAGCAGCCAGTGCTCTTAACCCCTGAGCCAGCTCTGCAGTCCCAAAAATAGTAAAATATTTTTTTAAAGAAGAGTTCAAGGGATAAATTACTTGCTGCAAAAACATGAAGACTAGGAGTTGAAAATCCCCCAAACCCACGTAAATGCCAGGTAATTCGTGATAGGATCCCAGAGCAAATGGCCTAGCAAGACTAACCCACAGCCACACGCTTCGGGTTCAGTGGAGAGACCCTGCCTTAATAAGTAACGTGATGCAGTCAAAAATTCTCCATGTCACCCCTGGGTTTCCACACTGATGTGCATGCATACACACACATATTATGTTTAAAAAAAAAGAAAGCTCCTTAGAGAGGAAATAAGTGACATTAAATACTTTTTCATATTTTAACTGGCCAAAAAGATATTTTTAATTTCCTTTTTCAAAATCATAAATATGGTCAGGTACACTGTACCTTTAATCCTGAGGCAAGCCTGATCTACGTGAGTTCCAAGCCAACCAGAGCTGCACAGTGAGACCCTGTCTCAACAACAAAAAATCATAAAATGAACAATGTAATTATCAGGGTATGATTAAATTTAGCTTATGTTTGGATAACAAAATAATGACCTAGGGAAGGAAGCATTATTATTTTATTATAAAATACATCAATAATTCCAACATTGGTGAGGCAGAAGAATGAGAATCACAAGTTGAGTCAAGCCTGGGCTATAGAGCAAGACCCTGTCTCAAATAAAAAGCATACTTCATGAAGTAGTACAGAGCTACTTGAAAGTAAACTTTGATTAGTTTATAGATGTCCATTGCAAACACTAAGTCAATCACTAAGAAGAAAACTAACATGGCTGGAGAGAGCTCAGAAGTTATGAGCACTTGCTGCTCTTACAGAAGACACAAGTTCGGTTTCCAGCAACCAAGTTGCTTTGCTTACAACCACTTGTACTTCAAGTTCCAAGGGATCCAGCACCCTGTTATAGCCACCATGGGCACACACACACACATGGTATACACTCACAGACGCATACACAAACATGCAAATAAAAATCACTAAAAACATGAAAGGAAACCATGACATACACTTAAAAGAAAATGGAATCATTTTCTTTCTGAGTTAAAACTGAAAGCCAGAAAAATAGTGGAAGACAAGAAAAGAGCAACAAACACGTCAAATATTAACACATGTTGATAATTACTGTGAATGTCAATGGTCTAAATACACTAACACATTTTTAGAGTGGCTCATAAAGCAAGACACAACTAAGTACTGTCCATAAGAAATTCTCCTTAGTGAAGACATACAGGTTAAAAGTAAATGGAAAGTGCTGGGGATGTAGCTCAGTGGTGGAGCATTTATCTGACATGCACGTATAAGTTTCAGGGTTCCAGCTCAAACACAAAGATAAGAAAATATAAATGGATAGAGAAAGATACAATGTTTAGAGTAATTAAAAGAAAGCTTTGGTGAGCTATATTATTTCATACTTCAGAACAAGGAAAAATTTCAATAATGAAAGGACATTACATAAGGTCATTTCTGTAAAAAGATATAGCAGTATTAGTGTATCTGCACTTAATCACAAAGCCACAATGTGGTGAGACAAAAACACAGTCAGGTTGCAGTTGAAATGAACGTCATCATCAGTTGACGTGACCTAAGTGACGGTCACAGAGTTCATCCAACAGTAGCAGCACACGCATTCAGAGTTCACAAGGAACCACACCACACAACATATCTTAAATTTAGAACAGAAATCATGGTTCCCTCAGACTGAATTGAGATTAAACAAGAAATTGATTTTAGAAATACGGCATGAAAATCCTAAATTATTTGGAAACTAATGAACGTACTTCTAAATAACAAGTGGGTCAATAAAGAAGTCTCAAGGGCTGGGATACAGCTCAGTGACAGAGCACCTACCTGGCATGGGTGAGGTTTTAGGTTCAATCCCCAGCAATCAAAGTAACAAATGACAAAAAAAGAATCTTTAAATATTTTGAACTAATTTAACACTAAATTACAACTTAAAATTTGTGGGATCTAGACCACAGGATTGGAAAACAATGTGGGGGGAGGGGTAAAAAAATTAGCAACAGTAAAAGGTTTTTAACCATGCAACAACCAAAATTTCAAAATCAAACGAAATGAATCCAGGGTATTCTATGATGCACTGCATGACCTCACTGCAGCTTTGGGTTTTTACTATACATACAAAGTTTTCTCCTCTTACAGAAACATAATGGTTTAATGAAGAGAAGCATACACTTTTAATATTTCCTTACCACCATTCCTGAGCATGTAGCAAATTTGTATATCTTTGGATTGCAGTGTGTTAGACTTTAATTTTTAAAACTGCTGTTTGAGTTCCTGATGAGTTTCATAAAAAGATATTAAATGAATTTTGGTTTGGGATTAAGACAGGATTTCCAAACTTTCCGAAATGGCCCTAAACATACTGCTGTCATTTTGTACTACATATTTATGGGAAGCAGTATTCTCAGCACTGATGATTATAAAATCAAAATATCAGTCAACTTTGGAAAATATTGAGGATGCTCTACATCCTGCAGTATCAAATATTCAGCCAGGATTTAATTCTTTATGTAAAAATAAATGGGCACATCCATCACATTAGTATACAAATTTGCTTGTCTTTAATAGCTCATAAAATTATACGTGTACCAAAGAATTGCTTTAAAATAAATTTCTCTATGATTCATTATCAGTAAATGTTTGGTTTGTATATCTATTTTAATCCCTGGGGTTACATAAGAATTTCTCAGGTAAAAAGGAACTGCAAATAGAAAAAGCTTGAGCCCTGACCAAGAGCATAAGTAATGTTCAGAAGGAAACTGACAGCACTGACTTGCATGTATTAGGAACGATTATGTAAAGCAGCAAGCTTAAGCTTCCATTTCAGTAGGCCAGAAAAAACTGAGCAAATTAATTCAAAGGTAAATAGAACAGAAGAAGTAAGAGCTAGAACAGAAATCAAGGAAAACAGAACTCAAAAAAAAAAAAAATCAACTAGGATAAAACCTAGTTTTTTATTTTATGTGTGTGAGTGTAGTGCTTGCATGGAAGTAGATGTACTGGTGTCACGGGATGCCCACAGACGTCAGAAGAGGGTGTGAAATCCCTTGGAACTGGGGTTACAGACAGCTGTTAGCTGCTGTGTGAGTACTGAGAACTGAACCCAAGTCCTCTGCAAGAACAGCCAGTGCTCTTAACTGCTGAGATATCTCTCCAGCCCCCAAAACTAGACTTTTTTTCCCAAGATCAATAAAATTAATCAGCTTTAAATCAGGCTGTACTTTTGCTCAATTTTTAGGAACTTGGTTTTACTTGCTGTTAGAAATACTACACATAAAGTGCCAGGTGTGATAGTACATGGTTCCAGCACTTAGGAGACTAAGACAGGAAGATCATGAGTTAGAGGCTAGCCTGGGCTATACAGTGAGACTATCCCAAAAAGAAAAAACAAACCCTCTCGAGGTCTTCCTAAGTTACTCTGATATGCTGAAAGGAAAGACATACATGTACCTTATTAAAAAGCTTAAGAAGTAAGGGCTGAAGAGATGGCTCAGTGGTTAAAAGCACTGGCTGCTCTTGCAGAAGAGGGGGTTCAGTTCCCAGCACTCATATGGTAGCTAACACCAAGTTCCAGGGGGGATGTGATAGGTACACTTACATACATGCAGACAAAAAATACTCATACACATAAAATAGTATATATATATATATATATATATGTATATATTTTAAGCTTAAGAAGTGAAGGTAAGAAGAAAAACCTATCTTCTGACTTACCTGTTGCTTCAAAGGTCAACTTTACAGAATCCCACGGTGTCCATTCTTTGGATATAAGTCTGAAATGAGCAGGATTTGTTGGAGAAATTTCTGGAGCAGGAAGATACCAATTTTTCCTATAGAAAAATTTAGGATGTCTTATTAGTTGATATCCATAACTCACAGCAGAGTTCAGAACACAAGGACATCTTTGGATATGATAAATGATGTCAGCTCTCTGAAGCCCAGGTTACTGTATAATAAAATCTTCCCAAACAAAGGACTATTTCTATTTCTTCTAATTCTTATTTCTTATGATCCAATCCTGAACTGCTAAGAACTTCACAAAGGCCAGGATGAAACTAAAACTACTATGTTTAGTATATATGTTAGGAGGGTCACCCTTTCTAACTACTTAGGTATCTTGAAGAAAGACTTTCCTAAACTTCAAAAAGAAAACTCCCAACTGAAGTTTTGTAGTAATGTAAAAAGCATTACAAACAGCACTTGTGAGTTCAGGTTAAGTTTTAGTTAAGAAGAATACTGATATAGTAGTAAGATTTGAGAACAAACTAACTCCCAGTTTAAGCAAAAAGCAGTGTACCAACCTGATCAGAAAGTGCACTGGAAGATACCATGGGAAACCACAGAGTGGGGCATTCTCCTCACAGTGAGCTCGGATAGTGTCATTGATCTCAGGAATGTGAGGTGTTACATGAGACATTCCAGTGTAATCAAACCCATTGATCCAAATTCCAGAGTCTCTTTTAACTATGTTTCCTTCCAAGTTGTGAAATGTTCTACTCATATGCTGAAAAGAACAAGACTACTGAGAAACTTTCAACTAATACACCCACATTCCCACCCAGTTTAATAAGACCAGACCAAAACTGATTAGACATGGGGGGGGGGGAACAGTCGCTATTAAGTTACTATTAGTGGTGGGTTTTTTCTTTTAAATTAGATGATGGAAATATAAATGGCTGTTTTGTTACATATCACAAATATAGTTGAATGCATATTTCAATTATATATAAAAAACTGACCAGAACAACATTTTATGCTACAGTCCAAACTACTTCACTTGAGCCCAGGAATTCATGACAAGCCTGAGCAATATAGCAGGGGAAAAACTGAAAATCCATTAAGGTCAGGTTAGAATTCCTTCTAGAAAAATATTTCAAATAAGCCAGGCATTGTGGCACATACCTTTGTTCCCCGTACTGGGGAGGCAGAGGCAGACAGAT
This sequence comes from Eospalax fontanierii, assembly GCA_035773235.1. Lineage (NCBI taxonomy): Eukaryota > Metazoa > Chordata > Mammalia > Rodentia > Spalacidae > Eospalax > Eospalax fontanierii. The sequence goes on along the minus strand of CM069544.1, from coordinate 34,021,390 downwards.
CTCTGTGAGATCAAGTCAAGCCTGGTCTACACAGTGAGTTCCAGGATAGCTGGGGCTACAGAGAGACACTGTCTTAAAATAAAAGTTAAAAAAAAATTTTTTTAAGAAATACATGCTAAGCATTTAAGTATATCCACACTCACTCTCGTTCAGTGCTACCTGATGATAATTCATGTGTAGAGAAAAACAGGAATGGCAGCATACCACTACAGTTCTAGGACTCATTCAGAATAATTGTACTAACAGCAGAAAACAGCCTGAAGAATACCAAAAAGTAAAGGAGAAAAGCTGGTACAGAGCAGAAGTTGGCAAAATGAAGCTGGCAGACCACTGACTTTGTCTCTGGGGTCAATAAAACTGTTTATACATGCATAGGTTTAGTTATAGAGTGTTGCTGCTTTCACTCTATAAAAATAGATTTAAATATAATAGATTTAAATATACACAGATGACAAGACCTAAAATGTTTGTTCTGCCCTTCACAGGGAAATGTATCCCAGAACAAATCAGAGTAGAACCTTTTAAAAATAAAAATGTAGCTTTTCCTAAATATTACTGCCAAGGTTACAAAAATTAGTGAGCCGCTGCACCTCCTAACATATCTTTTCTTCACTAAAGGCTTCACAAACTATAAAACTTGCCACATAAAACAGACTACCATATCTTTTAGGAGCATAAACAAAGGATGTTTGGGTGCTTTTCAAAATCAAGTTCAAGTATTTTTTATTTTCCTGGTCCTTGAATAATTATCTAAGTTATGACTTTGGCATTGTGTGACTACTTCACAACCTCTAACTTAAATGGAACTGAAGCTCTTGGCTATACAGTACTACCTCTAAAAGGTTTGGGAAAAACTGAAACCCAAAGTACTAAGATTTAATAGACCCTTTTAAAGCTGTTATATTTTCATCATATTATTCTTAATATTACTTAAGATCAGTTTTAACAGAAATTTTTAATTTCTATTTTACTTTGCCAGTTAATAGTTTGAGAATTTTATTCAACCTGTAGACATTTATATAATCTGTATTTTCAAAAGTTCATTATTTCCAGATACATACAGAGTTTTAAACTTCAGATAGTAATAAAACAAGAGCACATCTTCAGTCCTGCCTCCTGGGAAGTGTCTCGCTCATGCGAATGTCCCCATAGTCACCCTGCTTGTTCTTATACACAAAGAAATCGAGAAAACTAAATAGGCCAGTCACCTTCCTGTTCACTAGTGAAACTCAAAACACACAAGTTTCATCTCCTGAACCTCAAATGCTCCATGAAGAATTATTCTTACCTGAAGAAACACTCTCTTTGGCTTTGGATTAGCAGGATTGGAGCTATACGGGAAAAAGGCTCCACTGCAAACGAGGAGGAATGTAATTGTACACACCAAAGTTAGAGTTAGCATGGTTTTTTTTGTACTTCTGACAAGGTAAATGAAGTTAATCTGAAACACAAGTAACAAATACAGAAAAATTACAAATTCATATCACTGGAAGAAAGGTGTTTTAAGCTAGCTTTATTTTGTAGTAAGTACTGTCTAACACAATGAGCAAAGTTATGAGCATGCGATAATATACTTTGACACCCAGTAAACAAAACAATAATTCTCAGTGTTTTCATAAGTCAGAGCCTAGAAAATGGCAGGTGCCTCCAAGTGACTACAACAGTGCCTTGTGACAGGTGGCCAGAAAGCAACTGGGAGACTGGAAACAGCGTAGTGATCCTGTGTTCAAAAAATAGAGAAGACAGAACCAGGTTCCATCACCAGCCAAGCCACTGCTTTATGGCTCTGTCACTGATCAACACTGCACAGCAGACACCTGAACTAACAAATATGACATCAAGCTATCACATTGTCAAAGGTAAGCTTTTAAATCTAACCATGTTTCAACAGAATTCAGATTCTACCCCTAATGTTTCCAGTGATACAGGAAGGTGCCTGATGTTATCCTCTGCCCTCCTCATACATCCACACATGGCAACACTACACACACATTTTAAAGAGGGAAACACGAGGACTCTGGGACTCTGGCATGGCTTGCGTGGCTGATGACAGCTGTTTCTTACTGAGTCTCCTGATCCCACGCCTATCAGCAGTCCTATTTCAGTTCTCAGCCAGTCAGTATAACTGGAGTGACCCAAGAAAGCCATTAACTGAGCACTTAACAAGAATGTAACTGCTTTCTAAAAAATACATTTAAGGGGGCTGAAGAGATGACTCAGTGGTTAAGAACACTAACTGCTCTTACAGAGGACCTGGGTTTGATTCCCAGCACCAGCATGGCAGCTCACAACCATCTGTAACTCCAGTTTCAGGGGAATCTGATGCCCTCTTCTGACCTCCATGGGCACTGCACAACATGGGTGCATTTATATACATGTAGGCAATTACACTCATACATGTAAAATAATAATTTTAACAAAAATAAAGACTATATTTAATAATCTCTTGAAGACTGAAAGAAAAGTTCTGTGAAGTAAAGATTGTGGCTCAATGATGTATTACCTAAACAATAATCTTAATTGATTAATAAGCTATTGTCTGTAACACTGACATATAAATAAGAAAATGAACAGAGTGATAACAAATAGCACCACAGAACAACTGGCCACTTCACATTATAATGGAAAGTACACTGGGGATTTATTTGGGTTTTTGGAAGGGTATTGTTTTGAGACAGGGTCTTCCTATATAACCTCAATCTGACCTGGAACTCACTGTGTAGACCAGGCTGACCTCAAACTCACAGCAATCCCTGCCTCCAAATGCTGGGATTATAGGTACTTGCTGCCATGTCCAGTTGTAAATTGTTGTTTTTTTTTTTTTAAATATATATTCTGAGACATTCTTCTCTCCTAAAGCTTTTCAAATAAAATATAATTTATGGCACTCTGTTTTCCAAGATGCCCATGCTCTGGGGACATTTCTAATCTCCAGTTTCAAGGGCACGTTTTACCACATTCCATATGATCAATGGAGGAGCCAAATGCCCACACTGGACTCATCTTTTTAAAATTTTTTTTGCTTTATTTTTAAGTGTTTTGTTTGCATATATGAAACTGCACCAGGTGCATACAATGCCTACAAAGGCCAGAAGAGGGCATCAAATCCCCTGGAACTGGAGTTACAGACAGTTGTTAGGTACCATGTGAGTGCCGAGAATCAAACCAGGGTCCATTGAACCAGTTCTCAGCCCCTGGAGTCATCTCTGGTAGGCACTGTCTTTAGTTCCCAGCACCCACATGGTGGCTAAAATTGTCCATAACTCCAGTTCCAGGGGATGTGACCCCTTTTTTTCTGGCCTCCACAGGCATTTCATACATGTGGTGTGCTTACATACATGCAGGCAAAACACTCATACACCTAAGAATAAAGTTTTTTAATTAAAAGAAAAAAACTAAGCTATAATGGAGTCAAAACTCATTTCTCTGTTTCAGTCCCTAGTCTCACATCTCAAAGCATACCTACAAAACTCAGTAAGCACTCCTTAGGAATTCCAATGAAAAAAACCACAGAACAGACCTGCCTGCCTTCTCTAGAGAGGCTTAACCTCTGTCTCAGACATCATGCCAAAACCAACAACCTCGGTTACAACAGTGAGTTCTAAGCCAGCCTGTGCTACAGAGCGAGATCCTGTTTACAAAAAAAAAGAAAAAAGAAAAGGTGCTGGGGAAACAGGGAGTAAGGAAGACTTAGGTGCTAGAAATGAAAAAAAAAAAACATAAAACAACAAAACATTCCACTAGGTGTTTTTTGTTTGCAGTTTTCTTTTTTGTTTACTTTTTGCTTTGAGATAAAGTCTCACTGTGTGACCCTGGTTGATCTGGAACTCACTATGTAGACCAGGCTGACCTTGAACTCACAGACATCTGTCTGCCTCTGGGGTTAAAAGTATGCACCACCAAGCCATTCTACATTTTCTCGATATACTAAACCCACAAGATGCACAGACATTCACCCTATCATTTGTTCAAGTTTTTCTCAATAAAGATAATATAATTTCAAAGAATGCAGGACAGCTAAACTTACCACATATCCATATAAAAAATAAAAACAAAAGAAACCCATTTTTCCTTACAAAATAGGAGGAGAGAATCATCGTACAGGCAGCCAAAATGGAGGCCAGCACAACATCAGGTGGGATTTCCGAACCACTTCTCCCAAGGATAGGAGTAAACATCTCAAATACAGCCCAGATGAGGTACAGTCCATAAAGGTAAGGGACAAACATCCCCATAAGGTAAAGAGCAATAAATCTTCCTTGGGCACCTAGCAGGGAAAAGAGAAAGAAAACATATCTATGAAATTCTACTGTTAAGATACAGATTTTTACAGTGTTCACCTGCGTTGGCACCTAACAGAAACAGGGTCAGATGTGACTTGTCCTCTCGATACATATGATAAAGTAAGATCAGACATCTTCATCAAATAAGATCAAAATATACAAGTAATATAATAGCATGTGTTCATAAACATGGGAATGGGATGGAGTATAAGGTGTAAAATAAATATTTGCAAGGCATATGGTACACTCCTTTAATCCCAGCACTCGGGAGGCAGAGGCAGGTGGATTTCTGTTAAGACTGAGGCCAGCCTGGTTTACATGGCAAGTTCCAGGCCAGCTGGGGCTATAGTGACACCCTGTCTCAAAAATAACAACAACAAAAAATTTTTAAAGCAAACTAATATTTTGGAAAGCCAATTTGATTAAGTAAATAGTCTCTGAAAGCCTTACATATTTTAATTTAATAAAATTGCGTATTTTCCCAATTGTATCAAAACCCAAAAATAGCCTACCATGCTTCTTAAAGTCCTCGTGCACACAAAGCTTTGTAAGCAATGGAAATGCTACCCAGACAGCACTCATGAATGCAGAGCAAAATCCATGGTAAGTGAGACCAACAAGAAAACCACAATGCACAAACAGTGAGGTGTCAAAAAACACTTCTCCCAGATACTGGTCGCTGGCATTCTGAAAGAAAGAGAATACACAGCATCATTCAGAGCCATTCATAAATGTCTTTTATAACGGTTTCTACTGCTCTGGGAAAATGCATTTTATTTTCAGTAGGGTCTGCCCTTCACACAGAGGACACACACTGGCTCCTCAACTGCTGCACAGAAAAGGATAACTTAGCAAGACAGAGTGGAAGCCATACTGCTACTTCTGTCACTAGTATACCTTGGAAATGCCCCCAAATGAAAGTGCTTCGCTAAAAACATGAATCTCCATCCCTTCTCCAGTTTCTGTAGCTTCCCAACCCTGTTTCAAGCAAACTAGAGCACCGGCCTATGAAGGAACATCGCCAGTGGCTGCTGCACACACGGGTATACCTCAATGACAGCCACCCTTGGCATCAATGACTCCTGCGAGTGGCTTGAGACTCCTGCCTTTTCTCCCTCTACTTCGTCACATCTGGCTCTATGCATCCTTTTCCTAGTCTTGGTATATTCTTACAAAATCTGAGATACATTTTTGAGACTTGAAGCCCAAGGGCACCTTGTACTCTGTCAGAAAGTTACCTAATGAACTTCAAACATTTTAACATCTGCAGGAGTGATTCTGTGAATACAAACATCCATTATATTTACAGTACATAAACACCAAAGAGATTGGAATCTTTGAGCTTCTTTTTTTCTGGTGCTCACTTCTGTTTATCCCACACATTTGCCCTCAGGGACCCCACTGCAGGAGCTCAAAAGTTTTTGTCATGTATTTTCAGAACAAGTTAAAGTTCATTTGGTGAACAACAGGTTAGAGTTGTTAAACACCCCAATATTGATCTTTGAAAAGAAGAAAATAATTCTTAGAATTCAATCTGAAGGCTAGGGCAGGGTGGTTCATGCCTGTAATCCTAGAACTCATGAGGCTAAGACAAGAGAATAGTTCAATTTGAAATTAAATGAACTCAAATATTTAAAGTCAAAGCACTCATTAGTGAACTGAAATAACTGAAAATATTTTACCGTAAGTGCCCAAACTGAACAAAGAAAACAATATCCCTTAAATCTACTTTGATCTATACCTCTATTGATCCCTTCCAGTCTTATACTATTCCAGTATAGTTGCCAGAGTTTTCTTACTAAATCACAAACCACTCTATTCTGCTAAGAAAAGATTAATTGCATCCTAGTTTTTAGAGTCATACTCCAACTTCACCCTGGCCCACTTTTTACTTACTATGGTTTTTGTTACCTTGTCTTTACCACACATGATTTTATTGACTGTGACCCAAACATATCTTGCAGAGTCCCACTTTTGACAGCTCATCACCCTGGTCTCTATCACACATGAATAGAGGCTTACTGAAATCTACAAGAAAACTTGTCTCTTGCCCCATAATCTCACAGCACTTTGTCACTCTATTTCACATCACTGCACAATGTAAAAGAGTCACTGTAGTTCCTACATCTTCCTCAAATGAGCTCCTCAAATGAGATCATAGTCTCATGGGTCACATGACCTCGGAACAGGACCATGCCAACTGTTATGAATATTTGTAAAACAACAAGCCATGCCTGTTGGTACAGGCCTGTAATCCCAGGTACTCAGAAAGCTGAGGCAGGAGGAGCATAAGTTTAAGACTTGCCAGAAAAGTTTAGTGAAGCACTGTCTCAAAATTAAAAGTAAAAAGATGGCGCTTGAGAAAGAACTCAGTCAGTGAAGCGCTTACTGTGCAAGTAGAAGACCTGTGTCTGATCCCCACAGTGGCACAAGCTGGTAATCCCAGGATGAGAAGGCAGACAGATCCCTGGGGCCAGCCATAATCAACAAGCCCCGGGCTAGAGGGAGATCCTCTATCAAGGTAGATGGTGCCTGAGGAGGAATGACACCTGAGGTCATCCTCTGGACTACATACACACATACATGCATGCACACTGTACACACACATGCACACACACACACACACACACCAAAAAAAAAAAAAATAGCAAAAGAGAGGACTAAGGATATAGCTCAGTGCTACACCACTTGCTAAAGCATGCACAAAGTCCAGGGTTCAATCTCCAGTACTGTCAAAATCACTAAATATGGGTCAGGCTGTGGGGGCACACCTTTAATCTCAGCACTCAGGAGGCAGAGGCATGCAGATCTCTGTGAGTCTGAGGCCAGCCTGGTCTATAGAAAGGCCAGCCTAGTCCACATTGAGAGTTTCAGGCCAGTCAGTGATAAATAGTGAGACACTGCCTCAATAAATAGTAAATATTTGTGAAATAAAAAAAGAGCACATTACTTTTTCCATTCTGCCTTCACCCCAAAGTGTTATGAGCAAACCTCTAAAATTAGTAAAAGTAAATGGAACTTTGCTCAGCATTTCTATTCTACAACTACTCAATCAATAATATTCAGGCAACTCTGGTTTTATATAAAGAGCTACACTGAGAATAAACATGTGATCCCGAGCCTCACAGTGTAATTCTTCGGGAAAGTGAAGCTACTAAGATGAAAGTATGATCTGAGCCATAATCAGATGGCTAACGTCAAAGAATCTTTCTTCAGTAGTGAATGCTACCATGGAAGGGTTCCTCAGGCCATTTCACAGTAACTGACAAACACCAAAGATACCCAATGAGAAGATGCTAAATGACAATCTTCCATGTATCCATCACGATCTCTATCAGGACAGACTCAAAAACATAGGTATCCATTGACTGTCCTGAAAAGGAGAGCTAAGATCCCCCCATCCTTTCAATTCACATTAGAAAAAACAAACTATGACTCACTGTAATTCATTTTTGGCCCTGTTATTATATAACCATAATTCCTAATTTCATTATTGCCAAACAAATTTATACAGTTAAAATCAATAATGAGAATATTCTCTAAAAATCAGTATGAATTACTTGAAACCATGCTTCTCTTCTCATTCCTAACAATGTGTCTTTAATTAATCTTGATAACAAACACACATTCTGTCAAAACCTGCATCAAAAACATGTAAGAAAAAAACTAGGGGCTGGAGAGATGGCTGGGTGGTTAAAGAGCACTGGCTGCTCTTGCAGAGGACCCAGGTTCAATTTCCAACACTCACATGGCAGCTAACAACTATCTTTAACTCCAGTTCTAGGAGAATCTGACACCCTCTTCTGACCTCCACAGGCACTGTACAAGGGTGTACATGCAGGCAATACACTCACTCATACACATAAAAATAAAATTTCTTTTTAAATCATCATAACTCCCAGAATAATAAAACTTCCAGAAAACAACACAATTATGGGAACATTTTCTATAAGCCATTCTGAACAATTTCTAGTAGCTCAAATGCCCATAAACAATAAATCCCACTTGAGTTTGTCTTCAATTCTTGAAAGCAGGAAAAAGAAATCAACAAATATGCCTGACACTTACCACATAATAAAATCTTTTTGCAAGGGTATGTATGAATATTATTTTGGCCACTGCTGCAGTTCCATACAGGCAAACGGCAATATAGAAGTGATTATACCATGAGAGAGACTGTCCAATAAGAGAGATGAACACTGCTATAATGAGAACTATAACAAGGCTGGTAAACCAGCTAATGAAAGTGATGCCAAGTCCACACAAGAAGTCTTTCATGTAGTTAGCAGCTAATGAAGAGAAAACAAAAAGTTAATGTTACCACCTTCATCAAATCAATCACATAACTAGTGAGTAGTGCTAAAGACACAAAGTTAAAACAAAAAGTTTAACACTGCAACTGAAGACATCGGAATATCCTAATGTGGAGGACTGTTAAGCACTAGAAAGGGGAAGAATAAAGGATCGGTATTATCCTTTATTATTCAAGGAACACTTAGTGAGATTTTGAAGATATTAAGGACTCCAAGTAAGGGGCTAGAGAGAGATGGCCCAATGGATAAGAGCATGTACTTCTCTTGAAAAGGACACAAGTTCAATTCCCAACACCCACATCAAGTAGTTCACAACCATTTGTAACTCTAGCTTCAAGGGGATCTAATGTCTCAGCTTCTATAATCACCTGTACATACACAGACATACATAACTTAAATATAAAATAAAATATATTTTAAAAAAGACTCCAAGAGATACATCTCATAGGATGCTTTATCAAAATTTTAGCAAGGATTTTAGAAGGCACAGTTCTATATAAAATTTTGTTAAAAGAATCTAACAGGACAAGCAAAATGGCTCAGCAAGGAAGGGTGCTTTCCATACAAGCCTGACAACCTGAGTTCCATCTTTGAAACTAATATGGTGGAAAGACTGAACCAACTCCCACTAGTTGTCTGCTGACCTCCTCATGCATGCCATGGAAAGCTAGTGCCCACACACATGCACACACACGCACACACACACGCAAATAAATAAATGTTTTTTAGAGATGCTAACAGGAAAATAATGGCATGGGGAAAATAGTGATAAAGAATAATTTAAATTTCTGCTACTTTATCTTGTGATATATAACTTATTCAAGCAGAAATATTTCAGGAAGAAGGGAACAATTTAACCAAAAGCAGTTCATTCATATTGCAGAACAGTGTGCCAATGACCGGTAGTATAGAAGACTTTTTAATAGAAGTTTTCATTAAACATCAATCTATAAGGCTAGTGAGATGGCTCAGCAGGTAAAACAAGGCAAATCGGCAGACCTGAGTTCAATCCCCAGGACCCACATTGTGAAAAGAAAGAACCAATTCCCATAGCTGTCCTCTGACTTTCACATGCAGACGGACCATGTTATACATGTATGCATGCACAAACACAGACACAAAGTAAACAAATGTAAAAGTAAAAAGTCATCCTATATAAACCATTTTTCTTTTTTGTTGTTACTGAGTATAAATTTTTAACATAAGTTATAAAGTTAACTATATTGCTGAACATATTAAAATTTGGTTATTAATAAGTACAGATTATTCTAACAATTTCTTTTTATGAAAAGTCCATGTTAAAGTATCTTTCCTTAGTTAGTTTATATATTTCAGTATAATTAGTAATTTTACATTATAGCACAAAGCCTGAATTAACACAGTTGTGACAGTGGAGTTAGTTTGTTGATTCAGACAACTCAAGAAACATGTGGTAAAACTATCCATGCATTTGTACAGGGCCAGGAAGACCAGGACACACACAGGGAGAACATACTGCAGAACAGATTTTGGTTTATTTGGCTCTGCCTTGCATTAGTGTGGCTAAGATTGTCAAGTCAACTAGCTCTGCTAGTTTTAGTGTCTTTTTAGTTTCTGCCAAGGCCACTTAAGACTACTGTTTTAGAACACCAAAATTTTTATAGTATTTAAAGTCAAGCAGAATAAAAGCAGCCCTAGTACAAACCATTCTTTAATAGCTCTTAAATAGTACTGCTAGGAGTAAGTTCATGAAAACTTACTCTGTTTCACCAAGCCTATAGATATTATAAGCAAGCATATCAATATAAGACTTATCTAGGAATTTCCTAAAATATAAATCAAGTAAAACTTTAAGATATTCTTCCTGAGAAGGAACTGGCACTATGACTAAAATCTTTCAAATAAATCCCACCCCCAGTGCAGTATCCAAATTTTAGAGGGAAATACTTACTCTTATGTTTGGGCTGCAGCAATTTTTTCCCAAGGTACAGAACAACAGCCATCACTACCATGTAGTTTATTATTGAGCCAACACGAGAAGGGTAGGCAATGACAAACAGGCCAAACACATCAAAAAAGACCATGTTTCCATGTCGATACTCAGATGAAGAAGCCAGCATATCAGATGTAGCTAGATGTTTAAGAACCGCTAAAATGTTGTCACCTTTTAGTAAGAAAGATAACAAGGTTGAATAGACCATATGACCTTCATGTACCACCATGTAAAGCAGAAATAGGCAATCTAGTATCTGAATAAATATTTGAGAAGAATGTAAACAAAGCTTCCTGCCACCCTCCTGATCCCCCCACCCTGCCTTTTTTCTACCAAATTTTCCAAATAAGATCACTGCTTCCTAGTACACTCAGCTCAGCCTTCACCTTCTAGTACAACTATTTTCTATGATCGAATCTGCAACCCAAAAGCCACATTCTGTCCTTAGTCATTTAATTTTTACTAACTGTGCCAGAAACTTCTAGATACCAGAAATTCAGTGGTAAAATAAGAGACAAAAGCTTCATGTAAAGTTCATAGGCACAGAACAAGTTGTTACAGCATGTTAAAAATTATTAGGAAAGAGAAGAAGAAGGAGGATCATGAGTTCAAGGCCAGCCTACGCTGGTTCAAAGCTACCTTGAGCTATATAGCAAGATCCTCTCTCAAACAAAAACAAATCCTAAAAAACAAACAGGGCACTTGGGAGGAAGCTCAGTGGTAGAGTACTTGTCTAGCATGCACAAGACTGTGGGGTTGACCCCCAGCACTGCAAGAAAACAAAAACAGAACAAACAACACCACCACAAAGAATTACTGAGGAGGCAGAAGGACTGCAACTTCAAGGCCAGCCTAGGCTACATAATGTGATCCTTCCTCAAAAAAAAAAAAAAAAGAAAAGTAAGCAAGCCAGTCTTGGTGATATATGCCTATGACCCCAGCATTAGAAGACAAAAGGCAGGAGGCTTACAGGAGCAGGCCAGCCTGGTCTGCAAAGTAAGACCCTATGTCCTGCTCCCAAAACAAGAGGAGGGGATTCTTGTCCATAGCCAGTCTGAATGAGGGTCACCTTCCCACCTCTCATTTTGGGTATATTCTTCACTATTTGACAATTCTACTATAAGCCTGGGCCAGGCCATCCAAATACTCACAGTGAATTAGTAACTGTAACATAGCCTGGGGTTAACCTGCCAACTGAATATTTCTGTTCAGACAGCAAGACTAAAGTCCTCATCTCTCCAATTCCAAACCCATAACTCATCCCACCACATACTGTCTGTCTAATGTATAGGCCAGAGAATTATTGTAGAGATCATTCCCAATAGTTCATCATTGTATATCAAAAACCAAACCAGAAATACCAACCTGCTCTCTGAATGGAATCTATCAGAATTCTGTCCGCTGTGTCATACTTGGTATGATAAATGTAGCCATTCTCAATAAAAGCTAAGTCTATTCCTAAGACACAGAGGAGGGGAAAAAGTCATTTTGCTTTAAAGATCAGCCTTGTTTTAGTCTTTTTTTTTCTTGTATTAATTTCTTAAAAGACAAAAATATCAAATCATTAGGTTGATTGAAGTCTGTCATATTTATGAATGACATAAATTCTATTCTTATAAAATCTGTAGCTGTGGTTCATAATTTAAAACATAATGATTAAAGGAACACTGTAAGTCACACATCAAGGGGAAGGAAGTTTAGGGAAACGAGTTTGGACAGCTAAGAGCCAAGTTTTAACTTCAAATAAATGATACACCAAAGGAGTTGGAAAAGCAAGATAATAATCATGACCATCTTTTGGGAATGAAATGCTAAACAGTTCTCCCCTGTTTGGCCATACCATGGTGCAAGACAGACTATTCTAAAGGAGGTAGGCACTTAAATTACTACTAAGTTTTTAAAGGGACAACATTAAGAACCCTAAATTCAGAAGGGACCATTCGCACATGCACAACATACTTTCAGAATTTATTTATTCACAAATTCTCAAGAAGTCAATTTTGCTTTTGATACATCAATGTTGTACAATAGTCTTCAACCACTGATAAAATACCTGGAATGTTCCCAAAATCCCTGTAGATGCGGAAGTCAGTATCTGAAGGAATGATTCCACTTTGAAAAACTTCCTGAGCCACCACAGAAGCAAAAGGATGTTTAGCTGCTGAAACATAAGCTTGAACCAACCAAGGATTTTCAGGACCTGAAATGAAACATGATCACATAATATTTGGTTATTTTTTAAAGATACCCTTGTTCCATATTATTATTTTTTTCAATGTTGGGTACTGAACTTAGGCCTAGAACAAGCTAAGCAGTTACTCTACTAACTTTTCAAATAATACAAATATTATTAGAGTGGTGGTTTGGGAGAAAAGAATCTAGAATTTTTTAAATATTTTTCTAATACATGTATATAACTTTTAGAATAAAAAATAACATTCTGTTAACATGACATAACTTTAAATCATGAGCGCCTGCACACACTTGCCATTTATTCACAAAGATACAGACACAGAAAGAGACACACACAGAGAAATTTTTTAAATTAAAAAAAAAATTAAAAGTCCAATTTCAAAGTATTTTTCAAGACTCAAGACAAAAATCTTAGCTCTAAGTAACTGTAAAAAAAAAATATGTATTTCAAATAAACAATGACACAGAGTAAACATTCCATTCCAAAAGGGCATAATAGAGGCACAAAAAGGAGAGATGAGATCAAGACAAGAAAAATCCAGTAGAACAAATATGAAACCCTATAACCCCATGTCCAGCATCCAAGATGTGTGATAACATGACATGAGCACAGCCCACCCAGGTTCTCTCCTGGGCTCCACACATTGCCAGTGACTTTCCCTGGCAGGCCATTACCCACTCCTAGCATCTCTAACTTCTTTGCTGCAACTTTGTTTCACAGCTTTATACCCTGCAGAGACCCTTCTACCCTACCTGAACTTCCAGAATTCTTTGCAGTATGTCTCACAACCTGATAATGCTTACATTCTGTACACCTATAAAACCAGCATCACACAGATGGTGTAGGGGTAAATTTACACAGAGTTTCTCTTTCCCTCAAGGGACATGCCTCCAAGAACGTGATTGACAGCCAACCAACCAATGACTTAAGAGGGAGGGTCTAGTGGGAAAGCAGAAAAGGCTGGGAAGGAGACGCAGGAGGGGTGCACTGGTCTCCATCTCAGGGGTTTGTGCCAGAGGTCCACCGGACTTCTGATCAAAATGATGGCTCCCCTATATGAAATTTCTGTCTCTCCCCAGGGATGAATCCTTTGTAAGTAACCCAGAATAAATTGGTCTCTAATTGGAGACCATTCTCTGTTCACTCAGTCAGTTCAAACCTAGGGGACTGGGGCTTAACACTGGGCCTCACTTCGAGAGGAGAATTCTTAAGACAGATGGCAAGGTCTATTGCTTACATAATCAGTAGCTGAGCCCTCTTGGACCATGGCTATAGCTTCCTTTACATGCCTAGGTGGGAAACACTTTCCTCTATGGCCCTGTGCCAGCTCTTTTTTTTTAAAGAAGGACTTTTGAATTAGTTTACACTTTTTACCCTTGGATATGTAATGAGTGGGATCTCAGTGACTCCTGAGGTATACTCAAAGCACCTTTCTTACTATCTGGGTGCGAAGTACTTGGCTTCTTTTATATTGCACTAATCGCTAAAAACCAGAGTTTGCTTGACCACAACTTTATGCCACACTTATTTTCTGGCCAAACTGCAGGGTTTTTTAAATCTGTACTTTTTGCTCCCCATCCTCACTGTAAATCTGGATAAAATTAGGAAGTAAAACTGATGGCCACAAGTCTAGTTGTTGGGCTGCCTTGACATTTCTTCTACCAAAGTAATTAATCTGTAACATTTAAACTCAGCCTACCACAAAAGTCTCAGGATAGCAAAAAAATGTTGACAAGTTCCTTGCCAGAATGTGACATGCCTGCCCTCTGGGCCAATTCTCAGCAGAGTCCTCATTCCATCTGAAACCTCCTGAGCACAGTCTTCACTGTGCACATTCCTATCAGCATTCTGGTCTCTGAGCACCAGTCAGAATTACACATCAAGTTTTGCTTAAGTATTCTAGACTTTCTCCATACTCTTCAAATTCTTCCCATAGTCAATTTTGAAAGGTTTAAGAACCACAAAAATTTTGTCACAGCAACAATCTCACTTCTCAGTACCAATTTTCTTTGACAGTCAGGTTTTCATCATTGTGACAAATAACAGAGAAAAACATCCTAAAGAAGCAGTTATTTACTTTTGACTCACAGTTCCAGAAGACTCAGTCCATCATGATAAGGGAGGGCATAGTGGAGCAGAGCAGCTCATATTATGGTGGTCAGGAAGCAAAGAGAGAGCAAGGTGTGTTAGCAGGCTTTCTCTTTTGCCCCATTTATTCTAACTGGGCCTCATACATGAATAGCACTGCCCACAGTCAGGGTGAGTCTTTCCTCCTCAGCTAATCATCTCTGAGGACACCCTCAGAGACGCCTAGAGAGGTGCTTTACAAATTACCTAATTACTTAATCCAATCAGTTGATAATCAAGATTAATCATTATCACACCTTAATCAGATGAGGAAAAGGTAACATAAGTAATAACACAGCAGACACTTTATACTTCCTGAGTTGATATAAGGAGAAAAACAAAAATACAATCAGAAAAAGAAAAATAACAGTAAGGAAAAACATTGAGAGGCTTTATATTAAAATACTATTATTAAAAGTGTTGCTACTGGGGCTGGGAAGACAGCCTAGGAAAGTGCTTGTTGCCCAACCATGAGAATCAAGAGTTTGATCCCAGAAACCATATAAAAATCCAAGTGTGATGGTTCAGTTCCTAGCACCCATATGGGGCAGCTCAAAACTGCCTGGAATCCAATTTCAGGGGAAGGATATCCTTTTCTAGTCTGCAGACATCTGTATGCATGTAGTGCACATACATACACCGAGGCACACACACACACGTACATTAAAACAATTAAATGAATAATACTTTTTTAAAAAAGAAAGTACTATATTTGAGAAGGCAGACTTGAAAGAGCTCTAAGAGTAGAGTAAGAGTCTATACTATTTTATGAAATGGGGTTAGAAGGGCATTCACCCTAATAATTTTTACATTTTATGTGTATACTATCTACTGATTGTGATATGTTTAACAATCTATAATAATTAAATGCTATGCTTGATACTGCACTGAAACTCAAGTTTAAAAAAAAAACAGCAAAGACAGAATTAGGACAATTGGAAAATATCAAATATACATTTTTATTAGGAGTTCTATAATAATATTATACATCTTGAGTATGGTAAGTACACTATTCTTTTACTGAGTGATTATAATAAGACTACCAATTAACATGACTTTCCTGCTCAATTTTGATTATCAATTAACATGGATTTTCTCCTCTATGTAAATTACAGATTGGCTTTTAAATTATTAAACCATCTTAATGATCAGCCTAGCTGGAAAGAATCACCAGTTTTGTATATAGAAATCACTGGGGGATGAGGAGATGACTCAGCATGCAAAGCTGCTTGCAATAGCAGCCTGATAACCTAAGTTTGATACCTAAAACCCACATAAAGGTGGAAGGGGAGAACTGGCTCAAAATCAAGTAAAAGCAGACCCCCAGTGTCGTCTCTTCCACTGCTCTTGTCCTTCCACCTTCAGCAAGTGATACAGACACAGAACAAACAAAAATGGAGACACCACTAAAGAAGACACAAATATTACTGAACTCTATAAACACAACCACTGAATTTTTCACGTGACCTTCACAAAAGCAGCTTTGGTGGAGTAGAAAGCAGGGAGAACTGTCTTAGAACAGGACAAGAAGTGAAAACCACAACTATATGTCATTCTTTTGAGAAACTGCAGTTGAGGACTGGCTTGTGAGGAATGTGGTTCTTTCTCTCCCTCCCTTCCCCTTCCCTTCCTCCTCTTTCCTCTTCCCTTCTCCTCCTCTCTCTTGGTCCCCTATAGCCCAGGCTGGCCTCAAACTCACTATGTAGCTGTAGCTGAGGATGACCTTGAACTTCCGATCCTCCTGTCTTTACTTCCCAAGAGTGCTGGGATTGCAGGTGTGTGCCATGATAACAGATTTACTCAGTACTGGAGATTAAACCCAGGGCCTTGTGCATGCTAGGCAAGCATTCTACCAATTGACCTACATTCCCATTCCAAAAGTGGTTTGCTTTAAGATGGAAGAAAGAAAAATGAATGACAGAAGACACAAAAAATTTAAGTCACCATCTATATAGCAAATTTACTTAAATACCTTAGTGGTATTTTCAATTTTCCACCTTTATAAAAAAAGACCAAGATGACTGTGTAATACTATGTATCCAGGGAAACTATTTCTGCAAGATAAATTCCCAGAAGTGACCCTGCTGGACTAAAGGGTCTGCATGTTTTTACAAGTATTACACACTGCCAAAATGCATCAATCTATATTTCCATCAGCAGTGTGTACTTGCTGTTTTTGCCAGTCTAATATAAAAAAATTACTGTTCTATGAACTTGCATTTCTTCTCAAATAAAAACTATTTCAGCAATCTCTTAAAAATTAAACAAATTTGGAGCTAGGGTGATGGTTCAGTGGATTAACTACTTGTGGCACAATCATAAGGGCTGGAGTTCAAATCCACAGCACTCACATAAACTAGATGGTTGAAGTGGCCTACTTGTAATTCAAGAAGGAAGGAGGCAGAGGCAAGTAAGCTGGCTAGCAAGAGCAGCAAAAAAGGCAAGCTCCAGGTTCAGCAAAGGAGCCTGACTCAATATACCAGGTGGAAAGTGACTAAGGAAGACACCCAATGTTAGCCAGTAGTTTCCACATGTATACACATGAACATACATGTGTTCCCACACACATCTGAACATGCATACACACAGACATACATACGCAAAAAGAGAAGATATTAAATTCTCAGCATGACTCAAGAATTCTATTCCTAGGTATCTTCCTAAACGAAATGGAAAGTATATTCACACAAGGACTTCCACATGAATGTGCATACAGCATATTTATAACAGACTAAGAGTGGAAACATTCCAAATGTTCACCAGCTACAACAAGTTACTCAATTATTTAAAAAAAAAAAAAAAATGAAGTACTGACACAGGCCACAACATGAAGGAACTTCAAAAGCATTGTACTAAATAATAAGCACAAACTACACGATTCCATTGCTCAGAAACATTTAGAATGGGTGGATCTTTAGAGTCATGTTAATGGCTGAGTTGGGGGAATGTGAGTAACAGTTAATTATGAGTATAGGGATTCCTTTAGGGTTGGTCAGAAATGCTCTGGGGAGAACTAGCTCAGTGGTCAAGGGTGCTTGCTGCTCAATCATGTGGACCAGAGTTTAGATCATACCACCCATGTCAAGCAGTTCACAAATGCCTTTCACTCCAGCACCAAGGGATCCTACAGTCCCTTTTGGCTTCTGCAAGCACCCAGACATATAAATAAATAAACTCTTTTATTATGATGCAAATATACCTTAAAAAAATTGAATTTTACACTTTTAAGTTTCTGATATAAGACATATAAATTATATCTCAATTTTCAATTTGAGCCATAATTTTAAAAAGAAATAGATTCTTTAAAAGATAGCAAAATATGATGCTATTTTTATATGTATTTTATGTGTATTAATGTATTGCCTGTACATATATAAGTGCACCCATGTTGTACAGTGCCCACGGAGGTCAGAGAGGATGTCAGATCCCCTAGAACTGGAGTTAGGAAAGGTTGTTAGCTGCCATATGGGTGCTGGGAATAGAACCCAGGTCCTCTGGAAGAAAAGCCAGTGCTTTTAACCACTGACCCATCTCTCCAGTCCCTATCCTATTTTTTATTTTATTTTATTTTTTGGTCTTTAAGACAGGGTGTTAGCCTGGGACTCACAGAGATTCATCTGCCTCTGCCTCCTTGCTGAGACTAAAGGTGTGTGCCACCACACCCAGCTTATCCTAGCTTCTAAACAAATAGGTGTTCATGTTCACAAATCTGTACGTACAGAAAAAAAATTCCAGAAAAGAGTAGACCAAAGTATAGCACTGGTTTGCTCTGGGTAATGTAAATAAATGACCTTTCTGCTGTGGGCTTTCTTGTGTACGCCTGAGAGGTCAGAAGAGGGCATCAGAGTCCCCTGAAACTGAAGCTATGGATGTTAGACACCATGCTGGGAATCAAACCCAGGTCCTCTGTAGGAGCAGCCAGTGCTCTTAACCACTGAGCCATCTCTCCAGCCAGATTTCTTTTTAAACGAACATATATTACTGGTTTAATCTGTTTAAATTTCAAAAGACTGGATTTTACTAACACCTTCATTACATCAAGCCCTCACGACTCATCGTAATACTGGTCTGATAAATCCCTCTTCCTGGTGTTCGGTAATAATGGTTTTACTCTAGTTCCTAAAGGCTCCCCAAATGAGCATTTCTCTCTGAAGTGACAATGGAGCTCTGGAGAGTACAGACTGTTTTAACCAAAAAGTTTCCTTTGCAGAGCAATTACTATCACACAGAAAAAGAAGGCCTGTTAAAAAAGCTGAGGACAGAGCCACACGTGGTGGTGCAGGGAGGCAGAGGCGGGAGGATCTCTGTGAGTTCAAGGCCAGCTTGATCTATATAGTGAGTTCCAGGCCAGCTGGGACTACAGGGAGCCCCTGTCTCAAAAAGAAAAGAAAAGAAAAAGAAAAGGGGAAAAAAAAAACTAAGGGGAAAGAACAGTTTAAAATTCAGATAAAGGGGGAAAGACAGTCTCAGCAAATCTATTATGGGATGCTTGCAGGGGAGCAGTATAATTGTTAAAATGAAGTTTTTACTTAAGTTTAAATTTAAATGTTTACCATAAAATTTAAATTTTTAAATTACTGAGTAAAATGTTTAAATTGTACATATATTGCTAGTAAGTCCAATCTTTTCTTTATCATTAAAGTAACATATTCATAGCAAAACTTTTAAATAAGACAGAAAACTAAAGAGAGCAGTAATGCTAACTCTACTCCTAACTTTGCAGAGCAACAGAAAGCACAAATCAATTTTCTACATTTTGCCCATCTCCACTCCAGGCACACCCACAAGCACACACCCACCCACCATCGGGCTGTAACTATCATTAACTTTGCTTATAAGCTTCCAGATACCACAAAGATTTCTATATCTCATAAAGCTGAAGATTTTTTATCAAAAGTTACATGCATTTAGTTGAAAGGTAGGAATTTTGGCCTAATCAGATCGAGCAAAAGTGAGTACTCAATTAATGTAAATAAATGAAGAACCGAAGAGCTTGGACCTAATTTTAGGTAAATGTATTTTCATCTGTCTGAACTATATGTATGGAATGTACTAATATATATTGAGAGAAAAACTTCAGGAATCAAATGGACAAACCAAAAGATACGGTTATCTCTGGGCAGTAGAATATGGGAACAGGGTGCTGGGATTATATATTAAAAGCATTTAGATAAAGGCACTTAGCATTTAGGATGCTTCTGGCAAGGGAAAATAAAGACACACTACTGCCCATGCAGAGCCAGAAGTAAGGTTTCACAGCAGTGAAGAAAAGACTTCCAGTTTACAGAAGTTTCTGCTGCTCCTTTTTGATTAAGTAGCTGTTAACGTGTTCCTCCTATCCAGAGTGATGTTTAAGAAACTGAGGAAGTAAAATGAAATAGCTACTGCTCCCTATAGATCCCTATAGAATAGAGTTCAGCTTAAGGAGAAAGGAGAAAAAGAAAACCTTTCTGCAGATGACCCTATGATTTTGAAATTCTTTTTTAATTTTCATTTATTATTTTTATGTGTATGAGTGTATTGCCTGCATGTATTTACGTAGATGCACGACATGCATGCAATGTCCACAGAGGCCAAAAGAGGGTATTAGATCCCCTGGAACTGGAGTGACAGAGTTGTTAGCCACTGTGTGGGTGCTGGGAATAGAACCTGGATCCTCTGGAAGAACAGCAAGTGTTCTTAACCACTGAGCCATCTTTCCAGCCCTGACTATGAAATTCTTAAAAGTGTAACTGAAGCGAAATAAATGTCTATTTTGAAAGTTAAAAGTTTAAAGTAAGTTGGATAGAATATTTAAATATGATACTCTTTAAGTCACAAAAACCACTTGGCACACACCTTTAATCCCTGCACTTAGCACTCGGGAGGTAGGAGCAAGCAGATTTCTGTGAGTGCAAGGTCAGCCTGGTCTACATAGTGAGCTCCAGACCAGCTGGGGCTACAGAGAGACCCCGTCTCAAAAAAAGGACCAAAAAAATTTAAACTTAGTACTTAGTATCATTTCATATAAACAACACCATGTCTTTCAAAGATGCTACTAAGTAAGTTTCTCTATCACCTTACTCTAGCCTATCTCTCCTCAAACACTGCTCACTATTAAAATTCCTAGCAAGCCAGGCACAGTGAAGCATACCTATAATCTCAGCACTCCAAAGGTAGAAACAAAAGGATCAAGAGTTCAAGGTCAGTCAGGGCTAGGAGGCCAGAGCCTGTCTCAAAGCAAACAACAACAAAACAAAGAAAAAAAGAAAAGATAAAAATCAGCTTTTGGTAAGTGCTCTGTGTATGGCTAAAATGAACTGATGTTTTGCCCAAATTTCTAGCAGAGAAAGGACATGAGCTGGAACTTCAGATGTCAGATTTTAATAGCTCCTCCTGACTAAACAAATCTGTGAGCTTTGAAGTCTACTAAGATGACAAGTACATGATATTTAGCAACAGTATCCTGTTATCTTTAGAAAAGTTTGATCATAAAATTTAAACTATTTCTATATAGCAGTATATATGCCTCCAGTTGTTATAGTTCCACTCAAATGAATTCAATGATAGATTTAAATTCTTGAACTGCAGGTAAATTTTCTCATTTTAACTGATGAAATGATAGTTGCTTTAAATTATTTGTATCATAATCATTCACAAAAGAAAAATAATATTCACCATTATATGACAATGCAGGTTATGAATGGATCTGAGCCTGAGCTGCTCAGGTTCAAATCACGTTCTGCCACAAACCAACTACAAAACCTTCAAGCTATGCTCTCCGCCCTACTTCCTCGTCTGTAAGTGGAAGCAACAGCCGTACTCATTCCTCCCGTGCTGAAGACTAAATGACTTAATGCACATAAGATGTTTCAGATAACATTTGCATATGATAAGCACTATCCAAAAGTTACATGCTAAACAAATTTAACAAAGGGGCTGGGGAGATGGCTCAGTAAGTGAAGTGTCTGCTGAGGAAGTATGAAGACCTGAGTTCAGATCCCAGAACCCATGTAAATCCCAGGTTCAGTGCACACCTGTAAACCCAGTGCTGGGAAGGCAGAGACAGGAGGACCCCTGGAGCTCAATGGCCAACCATCCTAGCCAAGTTAAGTGAGAGACCCTGTCTCAAAAAATAAGGTGGAATGCAACTGAGGAAGACATCTGATGTTGACACCTCTGGTTTCCACACGTACATGTACATAAAAACACATAAAAACATATACATATACCACACACACATACATATACACAAAAAAAATTTCACAAAGACATGTTAAAATTACCTCATGCTTTAAAAACTAAATCTCACTCAAGAGACTGTTCATGAAGGACATTACTTACATTGAAAAACTTTCCACTGTCATAAAAATTAGAGTTGCATTAAAATATAGTGCATAGCCTCACATACCTGTTTGGAATACAAGTTCTTTCCCTCCTACACCTGCTGCCTCCAGGTTAATAAAAGCACGAATCAAACTGGCCCAGGGATGCTGAGTAATAAAACCATGACTGGCCTTAATGAAGAGAGAAAGCAAACCTAGGTTAAACCATTGTAAACTATCAAAGTTTTCATTTTGCTTATTTCCACGATGGAATCAGTTATCCTGAAAAGGTAAAGACTGAGACAAAAGTAATCATTTCTCAAAGGTAGTCTCTAAAGGCACCTTCTGTTTCTCTTTCTATATATAATGACTGTGTTTAGTTTAATGACTAGAAAGTCATTCATCACAGAGGCAGTTCACTAAGCGTTGAGGATATGCAAAAATTAAAAAGAAAAGGAAACACAGAAAAGCCAGTCCACATGGTTGGTCATTCATGCTGTGTACCCACCTCAAACTATCTCTGTGAAACTCCAGGGTCAAAGAAACTCAGAGGACAGTAATGATGCCATCAGAGCCCTTTTAAGAATCAAACACTTTGCTGGATGTAGTGGTACACACCTGTATGCACTCTCAGCATTCAGAAAGCTGAAGCAAGAGGAGCATAAACCAGCCTGGGATATAGAGCAAGACCCTGATTCAAAAACTAAAAGCAAAAATAAACAAAAAAGACTTACACCCTGCCATGATGAACTATTCTGAATTGTTTTTTGAATACTGAGCATGGCCATATATTTTTTTAAGTGCTGCCAAGTACAGTATTTCTTTTGCATATTATTGATGATACTACACATACTGTTAATAAAAATGCATTAAGTGTTACCAATTATTACTCTCATTATTTCTCAATCCAAGTATTTAAAGCCATAAAAGCTTACTTGTAACACATTTTCCTCAGCACCATTGAAGAGGAATACCACAGCATGTTGTAAGGCTTCTGAAGATGTTGACAAGCCACGAAGGACTTCCAGCATCACCGCACAGCTAACTGCATCATCACTGGCACCTTTAAGTCAGAAAAACAGATCATTTCTCAGACTTTAAATACTTTATTAGTGAACGGGCTTTTCTCCTCAGACAAGCACATGATAGCTGCATAACCATTGTCATAAGGTAACAATTACACCCAACAGCAACAAGCCCCACGAAGATCCTTGTCTGGTTTGCTCAATGACATAATCAGGATCTAGAACCATGGGGTGCTCATAGCAGACACCTACCTAATACCAGCTGAATAAGTTAATCAGATGAGACCTAACACCAATGGGGAACCCAAGGCCTTCTGTGCCATTCTTCATCATATTCCAAAACCTCTGTAATATTCCCATTTCTGAGTCTCATGACTTCTACCCTCTCCTACTCCCTTCTTCCTTATCTTTCTTTTAAAATCACAAAGTTGCAGATCACTTCAAATTTGCAGAAGAATCAATTCGGATAGAGTAGTATTTTTTAAGGTTTTTCCACAAGAAAAAGTACAAAGAAAATAGCTGACTAATAAGACACAGAAAATAAGACTAATGATCTATGTGGTGTCCCTATCCCTGCAGGTACAAGCCAAGTCAGATATTCTAACCTCTTAATTCAGAAATATTTCATGTTAAAGGATGAGAAGTCTAGTGTTGAGTTATATATATCTATCTATATATAGATAGATATATATATAGTGAGATATATATATATATATATCACACACAAAAAAGTCATTACTTCGATATTTTTATTTATTTTGTATGCACTTGCCACCATGCTCATATGAGAATTTGGTCTGCAGAAATTAACTCTCTCCTTCCACTATGTGGATCCTAGGGACCAAACTCAGACAGTTAAGCTTGGCGGCAGGTACCTTTAACTGCTGAGTGATACTTCTGGGTCCCTAGTGTTTTGAATTTTCAGAACACTGTTAGTGGTAGTCAAAGGAATTATTTGATGAAACTCAAAAATTACTGTTAGGTTTTATAAGTGAGGTAACCCATGATGTTGTTAACCAGTATACTTTGAAAGACAGAGAACCCAATTCAAAATTATCAAGGAGTAGAAGAGTTGAAGTAGAAAAGAAGGACATGAATGGCCTAAAATTGAGTGAGAGAAACACTGGAGTTCATTAAAAGTTCTGCTTTCTATATATTGATTTTTTTTCATAATAGACAGCTTAAGCACTACCATAACTCAAGCACTAGCATCTCTGGGTCTGTACACTAGGAAGTGGAATGCCGCAAGGTTAAGTGAACTCTATAGAGCAGGACGGACTTGGAGTGAATTCTAGTTCTCACATTTCACTCCTGTCCTGGTCTAGAAAACAGACTAATGATCTCCACTCCACAGGCTTATTAGGAGAATATACAGGACAGCACCCAGTACCTGGCAGGTGGGAAGCAGCCCATTTTCATTTTCTGTATGAAATGAAAACTTTAAACTCAGGAAAGGCTCTGTAACCAGGCAAAATAAAATGCTCGCTTTGGGGCTCTATTAAATTCCAAACCACACTTCTACTCAAAAAGAAATGACATTAGTCTTGGGATTAAATTTTAGTCATTAGTCAGAGCAAAACTAAGTAATGGTTACCTGATTGCTATGAAAGCAGGGAATGTATATGGAGGGAGGGAGGGAGGGAGGGAGGGAGGGAGAGAGGGAGGGAGGGAGGGAGGGAGGGAGGGAGGGAGGGAGGAAGGAAGGAAGGAAGGAAGGAAGGAAGGAAGGAAGGAAGGAAGGGGAAGGGAGGGTGAAAGAGAGAGGGAGAGAGGGAGGGATCCTTGTTGTCCACAATTACTTTGGTGCCTCCAAACTCTGGGAGAAATTTATCTCCAAATTTAAAGTTAAGTGGCTCAGTCTCTCCACCCGTTCCTCAGACCCTGATCCCAAAGCTACTACTGTTGTTTACAGTACTTTCCTTTGAGAATTCTGTGGACACACAATGCCTCCTTTGGCTATAGTTTTGGCTGCACTCATTTCACCCAATACCCTTTCAAAACCTGGAGCAATGTTTTAAATGCTCTTCCTGCCATTACTCTTGCCCCTGCAGCTTGAATTCTGCTCTGGTACCACCGCAAGGACACATCCCCCAACTGGCCTCAGGACACATGAAAAAACTACCCAAACTATTGAAAACATTTTTCTAAGGAATTTTATTTTTTAAAAAATACTAAGTCAATTTAGGGGATCCACATTGATTTGATAAATATATATTGTGTCAGGCATAGTCCTAAACATCTATTTTGCCAAGGTATTTTCAAAGCAAGACGTTAATTAGGTACTCTAACAGTATGTTACACCCTCAGTGGACCATAATTTTAACTTTACAGGTGAAGAGAAACTGCTAAAAGTAATGCCCTCCAAACCATGGATACCTTAAAAACAGAGGTTATCTTTTACCCAGTACCCCCAAAGTCTACTGCAACCCCTGGCTGAGTAAGCAGTTGAGAGGGTACAGCCCAGCTCCAGCATAGACACACACTGGTAGTATTAATAAGGTTACTTCAGTCTACCAAAAACATCTTCTGTATTGCCATGGGGCTTGTGGGCCAGTGTTTAAAATAATAATATAGTAACAACAGAGGGGAATAACTAAATAGCTAGACTCTATAAACTGATATTAGTTTGCCTTTCATCATAATGAAAAAAGGTTCATCTAAGAAAATGGTCCCCACAACTGTTCAAACAGCTTAGGATCAAGTTAAAAATCTTGGTGGGATGCATTGACTTTAAGTGACTAGGCAGCAGCTACATACCTGGTGAATTTGCCACTGAGTCAAAATGACAGTTAGCCAAGACAGCATGCTGGGCTCCATCTCGGGGTTCCAGCTTTACCACTACATTGGTAATATTGTCATAGTAGCTGGTAAAACCTCCCAAGAAGTCAATACTAAAGGAGCCTGTAGGCCGTTGTATATCTACTGAAATCTTGTGAAGGCTGCTGCTCTGTACTTCAATCAGTTTGATCTGTTCCAAAAGGTATTGCACAGTCAGAATTTCATTTTCTGCACTTCCTGTAGTCCTGGGGCCAATGGATGTTATGTGTTCCAGATAATCCCTAGAAGCAATCAAAAGAATAACAAACTCCTGTTGGCTTAAAATGAGATCAAGTAAGCAATGACAAAACTTTTGATGGTAAAGGATGAACCCTAGCCTCCTGCTGTGCACACAGGACCTACTAACCAGTTCAGGTCAGAACTTACCCTGCTCCACTGGATTCCAAGTGGAAGAAAAATTATCTGGGGGAGGGAGTGTCCAAAAAGTCCTTATGAAACTAAGTTTTCAGCATGAAGGATTCAGAGAACAAGCTTTCAAAACACAACAGCTGTTGGAAACTTTCTGCTAGTCTATAATGAGCCTTAAGGTTCAAGTTACAATATACATACTTCACCTTTCCTCGCACACCTGAAGGTCGTTTTAAAAAAGAAAAAAGAAAGCTTAAGGTAGGGCAGGGTGGCTCACGCCTTTAGTTCCAGCACTCAGGAAGCAGAGTCATTCAGTTTATGTTCAAGGCCAGCCTGGTCTACATAGGGAGTTCCAGGCTGGCCAGGACTATACAGTAAGACCCTGCTTCAAAAAAAAAGAAAGGAAAAGAAAAGAAAAAGAGTCAAGTCTTATACAACCACTAATCCAGGGTAGCTAAAACCTATCTGCAAACTCCTGAAATTGCAGTTCTGAATGGGTAGTCTCCTTACATGGAGTCTCCACAGCTTTTGAACAAGGGACTGTGGTCCTTAGAACGATAGCACACTACAATAGCCTATTAAAACAACCCCCAAATCTAATTTACCATGAATGTCGGGTACATAAAATCTCACTCTCCACTGCATTTAAAAAGTAGGAAAACTAACCAAAGTAAAAAGTGGAAGTTGCTCCAGAAAGGTGGGCGGGGATGACAGAAGCCGACCCCAAAACAGTCATCCGCAGGCAAGGTGGCGGGAATAAGAAGGCACCCGGCCACCCGGAGCAAATCAGAGGGGGCCTGGCAAGCCGGGGATAGAACAGTTCGGACCTGGGAGGGACCGCGCAAGCCCACTGCCCACCCACGTGCCGAGAAGCCAGTCTCCGCGCACAGGTGCCGGGGCCGCAGGGCACAGGCGGCCCGGCCCCGCCCGCCTCGGCCGGGCGGCCCTACCTGGCTTGGCGGGCGTCGAACTCGCCCGGGAGCCCGGCCGCGCGGCGCAGCACCAGCCGCTGCAGAGACAGCTGCACGAGCGCCCGCAGCGCCAGCAGGTAAAGCGCGAGCGCCAGCACCGCGCGCGCCTCGGACAGCGCGCTACCCGAGCCCCGGCCCGCGCCGCTGCCCCCCGGGCTCCTCTTCCGCGTCCTCCCGCCGCGGTCCGAGTCCACCGCCGGCTCCGGCGCCCAGGCCTCCCTCTCCGGGTGGGGCGCGACCACCGGTCCTTCCCGGCGTTCCGCTCCGGCGCGATGCCGCCTCACAGCCGCCGACTCAGAGCCCCACTCCATGACCGCAGCCGCAGCCTCAGCCGACAGCCCAACCGCCCTAGCCGGCTACAGCCCGGGCCGCCGCCACCGCAGCGCCTCCTAGTGAGCGGACGGAAACTGCAGAGGGCCAAACTTCTTCTGATTGGCCAGGCCCGCCGCGCTGTGCCCCAGCGCTTGGGACGGAGGTCGCTGACGACCTGGGCGGGGCGGGGCGGGTATGCCTGCCTTGCCAGGACGCCCCAACCTGGTGAGGACAGATTACCAAATGGAAAAACACCTTAAGCTTAGAAATGAGCAGCCCCAATCAAGAGAAAAGTGAAAGGTCGCTTTTAACACAGTGCGCGAGGCACTGATTGTACCCTGGGCAGATGAAGACAATGACTCTTTCGTAAGAAATATTGGAACTGGCATCTGAGAAAGTAGACTTCTGGTTCTTAAAAGGAAAAATAAAACTTTACAATCTTTAGTGGTAGCATAGGCCTGTAATCCCAGCATTTGGGAGACTGATGTAGGAAGATCCCGATTCGAGGCCAGACGGGGCTGCATAGCGAAGACTCTGTCTTTAAAAGTAAAAAATGTTACATGTCTAATTCCAGCACTCCAGGGGCAGAGACAGAAGAATTGCCACAAATTAGAGTCCTAAGTGAGTTCCAGGCCAGCCAGGGATACAGAGGGTGAAATCGAGGGAGAGAAGGAACACTTGAGGCAGCTAACCAGTGCTTTTGCTGTCTCCATTTAACAGATAAAGAAAGATAATAGCTATTGTTTAGTGCATAGCTACGATGAGTCAAGCAGTGTGCTGAGTATGGACTTTGGAAAGAAAATAGTTTCTTCCTATTTAATAAACTGAAGAACTTAGAGGTAGCTAATGAAAAATGAAAACCTCATCGGCTTCCAGGACGCATTCTGTTCCACTTCCACACATGACACTGGAAAGAAAAAAATTCAGAAAAGATATTCTTGGGCCAGGTAGATGGATCAGAGAATAAAGGCCTCCCCCCACCTTCCCCAGGAGCCAGATGACCCGAATTTTATCCGGGGTCCCACCGTGGAAGGAGAGAACTAACTCTCACAGATTGTCCACTGATCTCCATTCACACACACATCATACAAACACATGCAATAACAATTAAAATTAAAATATTTAAATACCTTTAAAAAATAATAAGTGAAAAGCTCTTCTTCCTTCAATATCACCCTAGGTGGTAAGAAGCTGGTTGTTGCTTTTAGTGGCCATGTAAGCAACTGTCCAGTCTTGTTTCTTCCTGCCAGTACTCTTTGATTCAAGGTTCTGTAACCTAAGCATGTAATGACTACACTCCCTGGGCATTAGCAGAGAGACCCACTAGGACAGCACACCCTGAGATTCTGACTGAGCACCTGTGTCAGATATCATGCAATGCCCTATGAGTTTACTCCTGCCCACCTCTCAGACCATTAGACACCAGGGTGCTCCTACAGCCACACTGGCTTCTTTCAAACACCTCCAGTTCCCCATCTTTCCTTTCTTTACAGCAGTATCTTTGCATATGTTGTTTGGATTTTCCTTCTCTTCATCTCCAAGTGTAAGTGGTTCTTTCTCAAACACGAATCTGTTCATTTCCCCATGTGTCAACTCTCATCTCCCCATACCCTTTATTGTTTAATGTTTTCCTAACTTAACTGTAAACTTCATGAGAACAGGAATCTGGGTTTGCTCAACACTTTACTCTTTTAAGACAACATGGTTTGCTGGACATATTCAAATATTTTTTGAGTGGATAAAAACACAGCAGTTTCTGGATACACCATAAATTTATTTCTCTAAGATGTTTTTCCAGTCAGTAAGTTCTACGAAATCAAAGACAATGTCTCTTATTTATTGATCACCTCACTGATAGTGCTTAGCTTTTGCCCAGTCCCCGATCATCACTCACTATGAATTTTTAATGAAAATGAAAATACAGATATTGCCTTCTATAAGAAACAGCTACTTTTATGATCCACTTCCCCCAACTTCTGAATCTTGCATCATCTCTGGAAGAAAAGGTCTCAAAACCAACTCTGTGTCTGCTACAATGTAACAAGATACAGATATTTCTAGTTCCAAGGGCAAGGGTCACCAATGTGTCTTCTTTCGTGCTCTATTTACTATATTCTGTTCACTTGCTGCATGGGTCAGTATAGGAAAAGTCAAGGACAAATTGCAGCTTCCAGGATATTTGTTATTGGGCAAATCACTTGAGCTCTGTTTCTTGTTTTATTGTTGTTTTTTAATGTGTATGAATGTTTTGCTCACATGCATGTAAATGTACCACGTGTGTAATGCCCACAGAGGCCAGAAGAGGATATTGGATCCTCTGGAACTGAGTTAATAGATAGATGTTAACAACCCCTTGAGCTCTGTTTTTATGAATAGTTTACATATGCTTTGCATCTTTTACCCTATCCCATAGAAAACGTTCATAGAAAAGCCATATGCCCGGCTCAGAAAGATCTGAGTTCCTGAATCTGATATACTCAATACATGACAGTATTCAAGTCACAATTTCACAGATTCCTGGTTTCCGTATGTGTGGTGATGAAGATAATGTCTTCCTTAGAAGGCTCCAGTGAGGATTAATCAGCTCATGTAGGTGGAAGATCCTCAAATATAACACAATAAAAACTATTGAAGAATTTTTCTTTTTCAACTGTAACTTTTAGATTAAAGGTCTTTTTCCTATCAAGATAGTTATAGAATTATTATAGTTCTTGGAAGGTAATTTTTCTGTAGATTTGTGTAGACTGTGACATTCATGTTTCAAGCTACCAGTTGTTGGATATATACTCTGTGTCAGACACTGATCAAGGTGGCAGTAAACAGAAGAACAAGCTAATGTTTCTACCTTCACAGAACTTATACCCACGAAGGAAAAAACTCTGTATGTATGTGTGTCACTGTGTGTGTGTGTGTGTGTGTGTGTGTGTGTGTGTGTGTGTGTGTTGTATAAACTGTCACAAAGAAAGTGCTATGAAGAAAAATAAAGCAGGGAATGGAGAGTGACAAAGGTGGCTGCTATTTAATTCCTGTTATCAGAGGAGCTCTCTCTAACAAGACGATATTTGAAGTGACCTGAATGAAGGAAGAACAGGGTCATCTAAGCTTGAGGAGAGAATGTACCAGGCAGAGGGAAATGAACAAAATTCAGAAGCAGCATGAAAAAGCTGTGGTTAACACAAAGCAAGCTGGGGCGGGGCGGGGGCGGAGAGAGGAGAGTACTGGGCAGGGCCCAGCACACGAAGGGCCTCCTGGCCACAAGAACTTTGGGATGGTTTGAGGCTATGAAAGGTCATACTCTAACTGATAGTTCTTAAGAACACTCAGTCTCAATCTTAGAAAGAATAGCACAATGACCACATCTACAACAATTATCCAGTAGCACCCCAAGGCCCCCAGCTTCAGCTCTAAGTTATCTAAACCAAAAACATACCCTAGAACCAAACCCGGAACTGGGACACGAACTCCATCCCTGGTCCACAAAGCTGGCTCACCTTTTTTCAGCCTGGCTGAGCAGAGACCAGCTGTAGTCAACCACTTTGACTTTGATAATGACTAGCCTTTGGAGGCTACTTTGACCTGTAGTTTTATTTGTGTAGAAAAAAAGACAGTGAGCCTCACAAAGTGATGCCTTTAATCCCAGCACTTGGAAGGCAAAGATAGGGAGATCTCTGTGAGATGAGGCTAGTCTAATCTACATAGTGAGTTCCAGGCCAACTGGGGCTATATGGAGATGCTGTCTCAAAAAGACCAAAAACAACAACAAAAAAAAACTACAGTGAGTTAAAATGCGTTCTCTAGTTCACACAAACCAAACTGACGATGAGGATAAAAGGGTTACAAAGGCTTTGCCTGCCTTATCTGGTGAGTGATCACTAAGGCTGAGCCAGTCTATCTTGCTTGGCAGACAGTTTCTTCATATGTGTCCTTATGGGACAAAGTTAGAGCGAGGTTGACTAATAGGCATAGATGACCCATGGCCCCTTTTTTCTTGCTCTTTCCACAGTGTTCTCCTGTAAAGGCAAAACTGAGTGGAAAGACCTCTGTGTTGTCAACATGCAAGTGGCCTGTCAGATTCATCTTCTACCTGATGTTACACCATCATTAAGATCACGCAAGGTGCAAGCCAAGGAGGGGGAAGACAATCTAAACCAGTTGCAAAAGTCAGAAATAAATGTCAAAGCTGGGAAGCAGAGCGAGTCAAAAGATGCAAAAACCAAGATCCAATGTAGGCTAGAGAGATGGCTCAGTGGTTAAGAGCACAGGCTGTTCTTATAGAAGGTCAAGGTTTGAATCCCAGCACCCACATGGTAGCTAACAACTGTCTATAACCCCAGTTCCAGGGGCTCTGATGTCTTTCTTTGTCCTCTGTGGGCATTGCATGACATGTGCACTTACATACATGCAGACAATATATGTATACACATAAAATAAAAATAAATAAAATATTAAAAAATAAAGGAATTCCAAATGCAAGTGAAAGCCTGGTTGTATGATACAAACAGGCACTGTCACCTCAAGTCAGTCTGATGTGCTGACTGGTGCAGGATCAAGGCTTTGTTTCTTTGCTTTTAGATCCCTTAAGACTGAATCTGGGGCCATGTTGTTCTGTTGGACAATTATTCCCCATAACCACAAAGCTCTGAAAAGGAATATTCAGCAACTGGTGAAAATGGTCTACTACAGGGACCACCTCCAACAGTCAGGCTGCCGGGGAAGGGTGTTCCAAAGGCATCCAGGGCAGACCTGCAAGTCTGCTTTTGTTCAGAGTTTTGCTGCACTCAAGAATGAAACTGTCCTTGGGGCCTAAAGCTCCTCTGGAATAGGACCTTCTTCTGTGTAGTCTTCTGTATCTAGGGGAGCAAAGACAAACTAGAAAACAAGTTCATCTTCAGGATTCATCAAATCCTCTACGTCTAGCTACTTTTTCCATGATGAACAAGAAATGAAATGTTTTGACTTTGGAAGAACCTATATTTGGCTTTAAAAGCTTTTTGTAAACAAATGGAGTGGAGAGCATTGGTTCTTTGGAGGAAAAAAATTAAGGAGTTGGGAGGATGGCTCCGTGGAATAGTGCTTACTGTACAAACGTGAGGACCTGAGTTCAGCTCTCCAGAGAGAGATAAATGTCATTCCCAGCATGCTTGTGGCAAGATAGATGGTAAAGACAGGAGAATTACTAGAAGCCCAAGGGCCAGCTAGCCTGGCTCCTGAGACAATAAACAGAGACCCTTCCCAAACAAGATGGAAGGCAAAAACAGACACCCGAGGTTATCCTTCTGTCACCCACATTCACATCATGGCATGCACATACCTGCATGCTCATCATATATAAAAACTTTTTTTAAATATAGTATTTATTAAAGTCTTACTTTCCCCCTTTGTCTATTGCTGTTGTTTTTTAATTTTTGAAAATTTCATACATGAGTATTGCCTTTGATTATTTCCATCCCTCCCAACTCCTCCCCCTCAATTTCTTGTTCTCTTGACTAGCTCCCATGGAGATTATGTAATTTCAATTGGGTAACCCTAAATACAGGTACAAACAAAGATTTTTTTTAAAAAAAATCAAACTGGATCCTTATACTATATTACATATTACTCCAATCAAGTCCAATTTAGAATTAAACATAAACAATGTTTGTTTGTTTTGACACAGTGTTTCCTGTTTCCCAGGCTAGCTTTGAACTAGCTAAGTAGCCAAGGATGATCTCAAATCTCTAATCACCCACCTCCACCTCCAAAGTGCAGACATATAGCATAATGCCTGGTCTTGTGATGCTGAGAATTCAATCTGGGGCTTTGTGCCTGCTAGGTAAGCACTCTATCAAATGAACTACTCCCTCAGCCCAACCACTTTTAAAAGACTACAGTGTTATATGGAAATGACTTTAGCATAAATAGGAGAGAAAAAAATAAAGTGAATATAACTACAATAATTAAAGTTCAAAATGGACAAGGGTTCTAATTTTTTAATGTAAGATGTAACAAACATTGCATGTTGACTATACAACAGTTAAAGTTTCTGTACATCAAAAATAGTCACACACAAGAAGGAAAAAGAGAGATGCTCAATCAGGAAAGTGCACAAGCATGAGGGCCTGAGTGTGAGTCCCTAGAACCCACCAACACTAGGACGGCAGAAGCCTCGAATCCCAGTGTTGGGGAGGTGGAGGCAAGTGGACTACTGGTCAACCAGACTGTCTGAACTCCAAGTGAACTTCAGGTTCAGTGTAAGACTCTATCTCAAAAAAAAAAAAAAAAAAAAAAAAAGGTACATGCACACACGAACATTTATACACAAAAGAAAAGGGAAGAAAAGAAAAAAAAAAAGGCACAACACACTGGGGACATGACTCAACAAGTATGAAAAGCAAGAGGATAGTATATACTTTATCCTTGTGTATGTGGTGTGTGTGACAGAGAGAGAAAGAGAGAGAGAGGGAGAGAGAGAAATACCTTAATATAATATATGTATATGAAAGTCCATCCTTAATATCAAACAAGTACACGTAGAAATGTAATTTACATTGCAAAGGTTATTTTTAAAGTGATAACAGACACTTCTTTTATGATTTGTGTGTGGGTGTGACAGATAGAGATATCAAGAGAGAGAGAGAGAGAGAGAGAGAGAGAGAGAGAGAGAGAAAGAATATATGCATGTGCATGTGGAATCCTGCAGAGGCAAGAGAAGGTATCAGATCCCCTGGAGCTGGAGTTACTGGCAGATGTAAGTCTTCTAATGTGGGTGCTGGGAATTGAACTCAGATCATCTGGAAGAGCAGCAAGCACTCTTGAACAATGAGCCATCTCTCCAGCCAAATAACAGACACTTGTAGAAAAAGTTTTGTGAATAGACCTTACATGATGATGGTAGGATGCATTTGAGAATGATCTTCCTGAAAAGCAATTATTCAAGTTTTTTCAGGAGCCTGAAAGGAATTCACAATTTGATGTAGTATTCCATACATTAAAATCTATCAAATATATGATTTTTAAAAAGGAAACTCAGCCTCAGCCTCCAGAGTGCTGGGATTATAGGTATGTACCAACATGCCTAGCACAGTCTACAGACTTTAGAACCATCATCCTTCTAGACTCCTCTGTGGTTCTAATACTTTAGATAGAGGTCAAGCTAATCTTTGATCCCAACAAGGTTGGGATCCCAAATTCAGAGATTCAGAAGGAAAAAACCCTAGTGATAGACTTTTGTCTGTTTTTTTTTTTAATTATCATTTCCAAAGTGTTACCGTGTCAGTAAAATATTTATGATTTTTTTTAAGAAACCGAGCAGAGCATTTACAAGCCATTTCCTGATACAGATTTTTGAGGAAAGAGAATTACATAAGGCAGCTTATGAGGAAGGGTGAAAACTGGAGCAAACGGCAACCCCGAACCCCTCCTAAATCAGCAACAGCTGTTTACTGATGTGTGGAATTTGGGGCTTCTAGTAGCCACATTTTCTATTTTTCCAAGAAATGGCAGCACATCAGATATGTATGTGAAACTTTTGCTTTATCAATGTTGGCAACTGATTTTAAAAAAGAGAGGATTACTGCGTGTGCCAAACAAAACAGGTTGCAAACTGGATCCCACTCACAGGCTGCCAGTTTGCAACCTCAGGAACCTTGCCTTGAGCTCTGAAGGACATACTTGCTAAAGATAAAATATTTCTCTGCATGAGAATCAGGTTATGGGCAGGATTTTTATCTCTAGATTTGGAAGAAACTGGACAACTCTAGAACTGACTGAAAAGACATACTTCCTCTTCTGAAAATAGCTGCATGTGTAATCTTGTCAAATGCCACCGTCCTGTCCTGCCTCAGACCACTCTGTTTATTTTGCACCAAGGCTGAATGACTAGGAGAGTGCTTCTGCCATTTGTGCTGATTCAGAGCTGTGGCTTTCTAGCAGCGGTAAATGTTCTGAAATGTTTTCTTTCCTTGCCCGTCTGGTAACACATACAAGGAACACACTGGACCGTTTTGCAAGGTGTAGCCCTATCATACCTGGCTAGACTTTAGGCCCACCCAGAGAAAGGCAGCTGTTTTAACCCTCCTGTATCCTGTGGGGAAGATGGGAGAGTGCAGAAGCCTAGAATAAAGCTATGAACTATGGAAATTTAGGAGCCTTCTACACTGGAGGGGGCACAGACTTTAATTTGAAGAATTATACTATATATATATATATATATATATATATATATATATATATATATATATAGTATATAAACCATTGCTGAGAGGTGAAACTCTGTCAAAGCTGCCTATCAGTTCCCACGTTAAGGAAAAACACTAAAAATGAGACACCCAATCTTAGAAAACACTGACATGCTAAATCCCAACTCGTCCTTTCCTCTTCTCTCTCACATCTCTTCACTGACAGTGTCTTCTTATTTTTTCCCACAGTTCCCCTTAACAGAGGAGAGGAAAATGCAGATTGGTTTCTCTTTGATTACCACAGAGAGAGGTTTGGCATCCTCTCTTAAAGCAAATAATGGAGTCTGTTCAGGCCTTTAAATTTTTTTTAAGATTATTATGTGTGTGCGTGTGCATGTGTGCCCCCGTGCAGGTGTGGAGGTCAACGGACAATGTGAGGGAGTTCATTCTGTCGGACCATCCACTGTGTGGGCTCTGGGATCGAACTCAGGTCTTCAGACCTGGAGGCAAGTGCTTTTACCTACTGAACCTTCTTGCCAGCCCCATTCTTAGTCAAGTGGACTTTGCTGAGGACTTCTGGGTACTTTCATGAGGAAACTTCCACCAATGGATTTCTTAATAGAATAAGCAGACCCCAGGGTGGGAGCCCTCAAGGGAAAACAAGGGGAACAAATAGGCTGAGGAGTTCTTTTTATTATAATTACATTAAAAATATTGATGATATGTTCATCATATACAGAGGTCTAAAGACAACTAACAGAAGTCTACTGTGTCCTTTCACTACATGGGTCCTCAGAATTAAACTTCAGTCATCAGTCTTGGTGGCAAGGACCATTATCCATGGAGCCATCTCAAGACCCTTAGGAGTTCTTTTCAAGCTTTAGAATCATTGAGATATAGGGGAGAAGTTCTGGAATGAGAAAGGAAATGAGTAAAATTTTATTGCCCAGGCCCTCACAGTGTTTGTGCAGGAGAAACAGAAGCAAGAGTCACTTTGTACTATGAGTCTGGCCTGAACGGGCAAACAAGACCTGCAGTGCTTCTTGGTTTGACTGACACAGAACTTCTGGGAGTGTGGGGCTCAGGATAGATAAGAAAAATGCAAAATGATGCTCCTTTATTCTTTTATACACAGAGTTGCATGATGTAGCCCAGGCTGACCTGGAATGCACAACATAGCCCAGGCTGCCTTAACCTTCCTGGTAACATTCCTACTGCTACTGCAAAACACTAGTTAGCCACACTTTTATGAAGCAAGGTGGTAACGTAGAGCAGTTAAAAGATGAAGGCAAGGGTGAGATGTCTATGTCCACATCACTGTTTAGGCGACAGGTAGACAGTCTCACAGGAAGGCAGCCAAAACCAAAACAGGACTCTCCAATGGTAGACACATCTGGGTTCAAATCAAGGCTCTGCCACTAATATGTGTGACCTCAGGGAAGTCATTTCATTCTTCTGGGCCTGTTTCTTCATTTGCGAAAACAGACAATAAACCTATTTTGGCAGCTTCACTGAGCTAGCCTGAGAAGTGAGAAGAGTATGGGATGCTCTGCACAGCTGCCAAGGCACTTTCAAATGTGACCTATAGTTTTATCAGGTAGATTCTCCTGTGTAACCTTGCAAAATTGACCCAAGGTGAGTTACAGCCATGGGCCACTGCATTTCCCGGAGAACTGGGTGAGCAGTCCCATGGGTGTGGAGAGAGGGAACTTGTATTTATCTGCTATCCTTCAAAGCTTTTGCGACTGGCCAGGTCCCAGCAGCTTTGTCATCCCTTTGCTTCAACATCAATCACTTCCCTTGTTTGATGAAATGATTATTCCTCTCTAGAAGGATGAAGGGTTTGTTTGTATTGATGGAAACTCCCGGTTTCTGTTTTGGGCAGTCTCACATTTCATACTCTTGGGCAGAATAGTTGCTATTCCTGTTTGACTTGGAATTGGAGGCCCTTTATACAGAAAACACCAAATGAACAGGGACATAGATGCACTGACTGCACAGTCTCCTCAAACAGGGACCATTTCCCCAGGTTTCCCACAGGGGAATGGCCCCTTCCCTCCAGAATCAGTACATTCCCTCTGTATCTGCTCAGTACAGGGCAGGCATCCCATTAGCAACCCTCAGTCACCAGGAAGCCCAGAGCCCAGGGAATGGAGAGAAGGAATACATCTCTGGAATACAGGCTGGGGTTGCTTGTTTGTTTGCTTGTTTTTGATACATGTGGTGCTGGGATCAAGCCCTGGGATTCACAGGGGCTAGATGAGGACTCTCTATCAATGAGCTGTACCTCCAATCTGTTCTTCCAGTTCTTATAACAAAAGATGTCTATGAAACATTGCTCTCTGATCTATTATTACCTCAAACAGTTAATATCTTTTGACGGTTACTGTTTCAAAACATTGTTTCTGTTTCAAAGCACTGCTTGACAATTTCTTGAAAATCAGGATTTTGCAGCTTTTGAGTTATTCTGAATAGCAGCTGATTTCACAGTGATGTTAAGATGCAGGTGGCTGCAGTCAGGCCTCGGGTTGACTTCCTTTTTAATTTTTTATTTAATTTTTAATTACTTTAAGTTTTAATTAATTTTTATTTGATTTGCATGAATGTTTTGCTTGCATGTTTGTAAACACATCACACATGTGCAATGCCAGCAAAAGTCATGTGGGTGTGGGGACTGAACCTGAATCCCCTGGAAGAGCACCCAGTGTTCATAACTCCTGCGCCATCTCTCCAGCCTCAAGTTTGGCTTTATTTTTTCACTAAAAGTCTGATTTTTCTCCTTTTCTTGGAGTAAGAAGTATTGACTGTGTTAAGTCCTACATAGGTAGTGGTAATACATATTACCTTATCCAAAACTTAGAATAGAACAAACCATACCCTAGAGAATGAAAATTTTAAAATCCCAGTTTTATCAGTGAAGAACCTGAATCTCAGAGAAAGGATATTTCACAAAGGATATATTAAAAGATATCCAACAAAGATGATGCAGACAATACATGGCTGAGACATGGTTTAAAGATAAGTCTGTGGTATGGTTGGCAGACCACGGCCTCCAAATGCCCACATCCTGACCCTTGGAACTTTTGTATGAGTTGCCTTGCTTAGCAAAAGGGAATTTCATATGTGCTTAGTTGAAGTGTCATCAGGACCTCACTCTGGATTCCTCTCAGCTCCCTGGTCCTTGTGATCTCCATCAAAAAAATTCAGATGAGACCCAGAACATAGAATAGAGGATGAGGAACATTTATTATAGAATAAAGTGGCAAGCTCTCAATGTGTGAGAGTGGACAGTGGCCAGAGAGACCATTGTGTCAACACATTTTAAGAAGACTTTTTACATTCTAAAGTCTCTAGAACAAACAGGTTTTTGAGGGCCTTTGTCCTTTCCAGGCCTCTTTGGATTGACTCTTTCAGGATTGGGCAATGTGATGTCTTTGTCCCTTTTCAGAAAGCTTCCTACTACACAGTAATCTGATAAGATTTAGGGCTTCTGGAACCATATTTAGATAGTTATCATTAATTATGTTCTAGGTCATTCAGAAAGTCACATTTTGTCCAATAACCAAAGTTATAACTCTGATCCACTTCCTCTGACAGTAGTTAAGAGTCCTAAGTTCCAGTCTTTGTTTTTACAAGTGGTTGATGGGGAGAGGGTTATCCTAGCTCTAATATTCACTAATCCTAATTTCTAACTAGCTTCCTAACATTCCCTCCTCAAGAGGTGAGACCCTAGAAATCATTTAGAAGGTGGGTGACAAACTGATCTGACTATTTCCTGTTGAAACAGGATATAGAAGGGTTTAGGGTCTCCTTCACTCTTGCCTACTTTCAGGCTTCAGAGGACAACGAAGGGAACTCAGCTATATGGAGTTAGACTGCCACAGGACCATCAAAAGATGGATTGATTGTAAACCAGATGATAAAAAATCAAGACAGCAATTGAGCACACAAGGTCCAAACACTAATAGAATTATTACTACGAGTATTATAAGTATTACCCCCTTTTACCATGAAAATCTAGAGCTCCAATTCAGAGCTGTTTTTCCAAAGGGCTGGTAGTGTCTTGACATGGTTTGGATCTGAGTTTTTAGATCACATAAAGCAGATGAGACCGTGGAATTATCAGGCAAGCACACATAGCATTTAATTTAGCACATGTGCCTCCTCGGGCAGCTGTGAGAGTCTATCACAGTGCGGAAGTCAAGGCAGTTGACCTGTTGCCCTGGAGGCAGGTGGTCATAGTCATCTTCAGTCAGGAAGCAGAAGGCAATGGATGCTCTTGCTCAAGTAGCTTTCCCTTTTTTATGCAGTCTAGAACCCAAGCCCAGGGAATGGTGCTGTCCACATTTGCGGGGATGGGTATCTTTTTACTGCAATTAACTTACTCTAGATAATCCCTCACAGCATGTTCAAAGACTTGTCTCCTTGATCCTTCCAAGTTGATAACGTTACTATCACAATACCTCTCTTTGTCGACTCAGTCACTTTTAAGCTATAACTTTCCACCTCTTGTCCCTATAGTCTCATGGCCATCTTATAATGCAAAAATACATTCAGTTCACCTTCAAAAGTCCCATAGCGTCTAATAATTCCAATACTGTTTAAAGGTCCAATTTTCCTCCTGAGACTAAAGGCAGTCTTTAACTGTGCACCCATACTTCTAAGATACACAGAGTAAGCATTCCCATTTCAAAAGGGAAGAATGGAGGCAGAGCAAAAAATGATCAGATTGAAGCAAGACTGAAATCCAGCAAGAAACACCAAGTCGTACAGCTCCACAGTTCTCTCAACCCTTGGCCTCCAGCTCCCATCAGAATGACCCATTAAGCTCTGATCACAGCTTTTGAGGACTTTTCTAGCACCAGAGTTCCAAGCTCTTCCATATTCCTCCTACAAGCCAGTTCCAAAACCCTAAGAAACACAAGCTCAGGTTTATCACAGAAACTGCCCACTACTCACTACCAATTTTTTGTATCAGTTGCTTTTCTACTTGCTGTGATAAAATACCCTAATAACAAAAACAACTTAAGGAGAAAGAGCTCATTGTTTGCTTACAGTTTGAGGGTTCATCATGGTGGGAAAGTCATGATAACAGGAGCTTGAGACAGCTGGTCACAGTACATCTTCAGTCAGGAAGCAGGGAGTGATGAATGCTTATACTCAACAACCTGCTCATGACCTTAGGAATTATTTTTTTAATTAATTTATTTTTATTTTATGTGTATGGATGTTTTGCCTGCATGTATGTAGGTGTACCGCATGCATGCAGTTCCTGCAGAGACCAGAAGAGGGTGTCAGATCTCCTGGATCTAGAGATACAGACTGTTGTTAGCCACCATGTGGGTGCTAGGAACCAAACCTAGGTCCTCTGCAAGAATAGCCAGTGTTCTTAACCTCTGAGCCATCTCGTAAGCCCAGACCTGAACAATTTTTAATAAACTTTCATTCTAGCCAAGCTCCTCACACCCATATCATCTTTAGATGGAAACTTTAATAAAACTTCTTTGTAATATATTTTAGCCTTCTGGTTTTACCCTTATCTTTATTTCCATTTTGGAACTAGCCTTTACTTGTAGAACAGAAGTGTATTTTATCTACAAAATTGCTGTTTTTTTTTTTTAATCCAAAAACATTTTTTTTTTTTTTTACCAGAAAAGTGCTTCTACATTTGTAACCTTATATATCTCATTCTCACACTGCTGGTTCCTTTCTTACTTATTTTCGTTTATAAAATTCCAAGTGAATTTGAGTTTTTCTCTTAAAGTCATAAAAACCTAAGCACAGGGCACATCTGACCATGTTATGTCTTTTATAAAACATATCTAGCTGGGAGATGTTCTGGAAACTTACATGACCATAGTACTCTAACATCTAACTAAAATCACCAGGTTACATTCTTTGCATGAGTCTAGATTTTTCTTACTCTAGACCATTTGCCCAGCCAGTTAAAAAAGAGATAAACAAAATCAAATTCTTGAGCTCAGTTAACTTTTACTTTCTAAGATGTAGGTATCAAAGCTAGAGTGATAGATAGCTCATCAGCTACAAGCACTGGCTGATGTTGCAAAAGATCCAGGCTCACTTTCCAGGCCCCACATGGTAGTTAACAACTGTCTGTAACTCCATTTCCAGGGGATCTGACACTCCCTTCTGGCCTCTGTGAGCATTGTGTAAAAGAATGCACTTACGTATATGCAGGCTAAACATTGATACACACAAAATAAAAAGAAAATAAATTTAAATTAAAAGAATTTAGGTATCAAGATTGTCCCATTTAAGAAAGATATATCCTAGAGGTGAATTTAGGGGTTGAAGGGGAATCACTCATATTGTAAAGAAAGAACACAAAGAGCTCATGGTGAAGGCATCCTCTATTTGAGCTTTATCAAAGCACCAGTGAGTGACTGGATCTCCCCACTTCTGCTCAAGAGCCTGGGAATTAGGTATAGCATGCCTTGCCCGATTCTAGGGTTTCTTTGGCAGGAAGGAACCAAGTTTCATATTCATATCCATTTTGTTTTGTTTGTTTTGTTGGTATATATTAAAGGGACAACTGTTTCTCTCAGATACACCATGAATTTCCTTCCTGTAGGTTCTGAAGAGATTGGGAGGAAATCCAAAAGAAAACATCAGATATCCTGGCCACACTGTACTGAGGGTTAGTGGCCAGAGGGGAATATTTTCAGTCTCTCTTCAGGACTGAAATGGTACATTATATCAAATAAGTGCCTCAAAAAAGATAACCCATCATGTGAGTTCTGGTAGTACCTCTTTAACCCAATATAGGAAACACATTGACCTTATTACATGGCAATTGGGATGCCTAGAAAACATTACACAAGCACTATCTCATCCTCAACCCTTGAAAAGGGATCCTGTGTTGGGTTAGCATAGATATAGCAAGAGACAGACATACAGGTAGAGCAAGAGCAAGTGAGC
Organism: Eospalax fontanierii; assembly: GCA_035773235.1. Classification (NCBI taxonomy): domain Eukaryota; kingdom Metazoa; phylum Chordata; class Mammalia; order Rodentia; family Spalacidae; genus Eospalax; species Eospalax fontanierii. The sequence continues at coordinate 33,978,608 of CM069544.1, read as the reverse complement.
TGAGGCATATAGCACCTAACACAGGAAAATAAGCGAGGTCCCATAATCAAGTGCAGAAGTGCAGACGCTGAAGAGGTTGTGACTATACAGGAACAGGGAGGGGACTGGAGAGATGGTTCAGTAGTTAGGAGCACTGGTTGCTCTTATAGAGAAACCAGGTTTGGTTCCCAGCACCCACATGGTGGCTCACAACCATCTGTAACTCCAGTTACAGGGGATCTGACACCCTCTTTTGGCCTCCTCAGGTACCAGGCAAAGCATGCATACACATAAAACAGAATAATAAATAAATAAAGGAACAGGGAAGCCCATGGTCCCAAGAAAGGGGGGGTCCATGCCTCATCTTTATAAAAGGAAGAAATCCAGTCCAGGAAGAAACAATAGATGTCACTGGAATCTCTCTGGATTCTCCTCGACTTCCTAGTCTTTGCAATCTCTGTCAAAAGAATTCAGACAAGACACAGAGTGCAGTATGGAAGAGCGATAGAGGCGATTAGAAGGCAAAGTGGAACGCTCACAAGGGTGAGAAGGGACAACTGCCAAAGGGACTGTTGCACTGACATATTTTAAGTAGGTGTTGTACTCTTCCAAAAGTCTCTGGAACAAGCAGCTTTTCTCGAGGGCCTTTGCCTATCAAAAGTGGTTGACAGGCCTATTTGGGTTGACTCTTACAGGAGGGGATAATGGGATATCTTTGTTGTTTAGCAGAAAGCCTCCTCTTCTACAGTAATCTTGTAAGGTTTAGCACTACAGCCAAGTTTGATAGTTACCAGGTTTAGATGGTTACTTCTGGTATGAGTTCAGGATGCATGTGTCTTTCCATGGCCAAAGACAGAACTCAAATCCTCTTCCTTTGACCAGTAATTAGAGTCCTAAAGTTCCAGTCCTTGGTTTTACAAACAGCTGATTATAGGAGAGGGGTCTGTCCTAGATTGCCTTCAATTGCTGTGACAAACCACTCTGACCAATACCAACTTGGGGAGGAAAGGGTTTATTTTACTTACATCTCCTGGGTCACACACTTCATCAGGGAGTCCAAGGTAGGAACTCAGATAGAAACCCAGAGGCAGGAGCTGGAGCACAGGCCATGGAGGAACACTGCTTCCTGGCTTGTTCCCCTGCCCATGCTCAGCCTGTTTTCTTATACAATACAGTACAAACTGCCCAGGGATGGCGCTGTCCACAGTGAGCTGGGCCCTCCTGCAGCACTCAACAATCAAGAAAATACCCCACAAACAAGTGGCCACAGGCCAGTCTAATGGAGGCAATTCCTCCACTGAGGCTCCCTCAACCCTGATGTGTCAGGTTGACACCAAAGCTATCCAACACGGGGACTATCTCCAAAATCTTCTAATCTAACCAGCTACCTATGACCTTGATGAGGAGAGTTTATCCTGGATTTGGGGAGGGGGGTATGTATACAGGAAGGTCCTTAAAAAGGAAAGTGCAGGCAGGACAGTGAGAGACAGAAGACGCAGAGTGGCCCCATGGATGCCAGGCAGGGCCCCGAGCCACACAGCCAACCTCATTAAGCTGGAAAGGCAAAGAAATAGATTCTCCCCTAGAACTTCCAGAATGAACTCAGTCCTGCCAGCCATGGCATTGCAAAATAATATGCATTAGATCATCTTAAGTCACTGAGTTTGTGGTCATTTCTTAGAATCATCCTAGGAAACCAGCATGTTGTGATATAAGGAGCAGTAGAAAGAAAAAAGTATCAGTGTGTTTTGACAGTGATTTGTTTACAGGCTGCTAGTAGCATTTCTGAAATTCTGTGTGGATTCAGAGAACTGAAAGTTTGTTTTTAAAATATTCAGGGCCTGAACTCTTATCCACTGGTCTAAATGACCTCTCTCTATCTCCAGCCTGAAAAATCCATGTTAGTGTTGGAAAGTTGTTGGTAGCTGAATTCTGATTTGACAGATTGTTTTTGTTTGTTTGGTTAGTTTGGTTTGGATTTTTACAATCAAGCACTCTCAGCCCAGGAGAAAGAGAATAGACCCTAGAGATAAACATCTGGCCCCATTTTATAGACCAGAAGCAGGCCTGGGAAGAGGTGCTGACTTGAACTCACACGGTGAGTTCTGGGCTAGTAACAAAACCTAACCCCAGCCCAGCTCCAGGCCCAGCGCTTGCTCTGTCCACTTCCTTTGTCTCTGTGCTTGGCGTGCTTTTGTGTGCATTGAACAGAAACATTTTATATAAACAAAGTCATGGTTTGATTGCTATTCAAAAGGTGGTTTTCCCAGAAATAGTGTATGCCTGTAATTCCAGTACTTAGGAGGTAGAAACAGGAAGATTGCCAGGCGTGGTGATGCATGTCTTTAGTCCCAGCACTCGGGAGGCAGAAGCAGGTGGATCTCTATGAGTTCAAGGCCAGCCTGGTCTACATACTGAGTTCCAAGGGCTACAGGGAGACCCTGTCTCAAAAAAGAAAAGAAATAGGAAAAACAAAAGTTCAAGGTCATCCTCAGTTATAAAGAGTTTGAGACCAGCCTGGGCTACATCAGACCTTGTCTTTGAAAAAAAAAAAAAAAACCTTTCATTTTTTTCCAAGTGATATTTAGGCATCAATAAATTGTTCTTGATTAATAAACCCCACGCTGTTCCTCAACCTCAAGCTGAGGAGCTATTGACAGTTAATGGCAGCTACAGAAGAGAGTCCGTTTTCTTTAGAGGTGTGGTCTCTGGCAGGCTGACCATGTTCCAGTGGATGGCCCCACACGCATGCATACATGGGCAGCATGAATTGGACTCAATGGGTTATAAATTTTAAACAGGATGTTTAACAGGAAGTTGGGAGGGAGATATGGGGGCTGGGGGAGGAGTTTAAGCAGAAGAGTGGGGCGAGCGAATTGAAATACATTGTATGCATGTATGAAATCCTCAAAGAATAAATAAAAAATTATATTAAAACAAAACCCATGTTGGTATAACAAGTTTACTTCAGACCCACATGTGTTATAAAAAATGTTTGGTAGCATATCTTTGGTACACTGGGTTGCATTTGTGTTGGCAAGCATTAGTTTAAATGTCTTCTGGTTAGATTACATATAAAGCCAGCACATTTTGACACAACATAGTAGAAATCAGACCAAAGAGCTCTCTCCTACCATGCTCCAAGCTCACATACATCATTGTACTCAGCAAGTCAACTTGAAATGAATTTTAGGCTACTCATGAGGGGACAGTGGACGCCAGTCCTGCCTCTATGTGTGCATACATGTTCACACACACCCGTAGATTACAGTGAATACCTAGTTGCCCCAGAAATTTTAATCCTCTCGAGTCTGCTTTCCCAAATATAAGTCATTTTCAATCTATTTGAGTGCCTACTATGTGCCAGACATTGATCTGTGTGTTGGAGATACAATAATGAATCACTTACAGCCCTTGCTCTGGTTCTATTAGGGGATTCAATAGATGTCAGTACAACTGACCATTTCTCTAATAATTTCACCAATGCAGAAACCAAAGCAGAGTGCTAAAGTGAGAAGCTGGAAAGGTCCAAAGGCTGAGGGGTCAGAGCAGATTGGAAACCAAATGTTTCTTCTTTAAACTCTGTGGACTACTGTGTCTATGGATCTGCTGCATGAGAAGATCCTGGAGATCTTGTTGAAAATACATAGGTGTTTGGGGGTCTGGGAGTGGGAGTGTGGCTGAGGAGAGGAAATGCTTGACAGGCTACTCAGACAACTTCGAAACAAAGTCAAGTTTGTAATCCTCAGAAAGTACCCAGCTGATGGTAGTTTTCTGTTCCCAGTGTACATCAGAGTTCAGTGGAGCCCAGTCCTAATGCTCTATATTCTGTTCATCTGGTGGTACCTAGGCAATTATATAATTTTGGAATGTTGCTCAGCGTGTTGGATAGCGTTAGTGTCAACTTGACTCACCTGGACTGGGGAATCCTCAACTGGGGAATTTTCCATTGGACTGGCCTGTGGCCATGTCTGTGAGGTATTTTCTTGATTGTTGAGAGCTGTGAGAGGGCCCAGCCCACTGTGGGTGGTGCCACCCCTGGGTAGGTTCTGTATGTATTGTTCTGTACATATTGTATCAGAAAGCAGGCTGAGCATGGGCCAGAGAAGCAAGTCAGTAAGCAGTATTCCTCCATGGCCTGTGCTTCAGTTCCTGCCTCAGGTTCCTGCCCTGAGTTCCTACCTTGGGCTCTCTAAATGATGAACTATGACCTGGGAGATGTAAGATAAGATAAATCTTTTTCTCCTCAAGTTGGTTTTGGTCAGGGTGTTTTGTCACAGTGACTGGAAGCAAACTAGGAAAGAAGCAAGCCAGAACATGCAAGTTATTTAATATGCATAGAAAATAGGAGACCCACACAATTGTGACTGGCGATTTTAAAAAACTTATAGCCTAGGAGTGGCAATGGTACAGAGACTACTGTGGGGTGTGAGACCACCCTGGTCAGCAGCAAGAAGTAGGACACACTGAGGACTGTGGGCTCGGCATACCTCATTATCAAGGATCTTGGAGAAATTCATTCAAGGCTTTTGGATCACAGACCAGTTACTCAAGTTGAAATTCGTTATTTTGTAGAAAGAATTTGAAGAAAAACGTGGTCTTTAAGAACTACAAGTTCTTGAGACCTTGAAGATTATGATCCTTGATAAAATGACCACACATTTCCCAGGTGCAGAAAGCTGATGCAGGTCAGCCTGGAGGAGGCCCTGTGGACAGAATAGGAATGAAAAAGATACACATCAGTCCTAGTTATCTGTGGTCTTCACCAAGATTCCTAAGGGATCTGCCCACTTTTTCTAAGATTTACTTTTAATTTTTACATGTGTGTCTGTGTGTGGGTTTGTACATGTGAGTGCAGGTGCCTGTGGAGGCCAGAAGAGGGCATAGGATACACAGGAGCTGGAGTTACAGGCAGTTATGAAGAGTCTGATGTGCTGGGACCCAACCTTGGGTCCTCTACATGAGAACTACTGGCTCTTAACCCACAAAGGCATCTCTTGAGTCCCAGGCCAGTCCATTTTATAAGATACTCATTCACCTATTCACTCACTCACTCATCAACCTTCAAGCTTGGCACTAGGCCACACTTATGCATATTAGATGCTAAAAAGGTTAAAGAGAGGGCTGGAGATATGGCTCAGCAGTCAAGAGCACTGACTGCTCTTACAGAGGACCCAGGTTCAAATCCCAGCACCCACATGGCCGTTAACAACTGTCCATAACTCCAGTTCCAGGGATCTGATGTCCTCTTCTGACCTCCATAGGCATTGCACAACATGGATGTACTTACATGCATACAAGCAATACACTCAAACACATAAAATAATAAATAATAATAAAACCTTTTTTAAAAAGCCAAAAGACACAATCTCTAGCAATTCACAGTCAAGAAAGGAGGCTGATAAGAGACTACTGATTTGATGCTGGAGACATGACTCAGTGGTTAGTTTCCAGCACCCACATAGCAGCTAACAACTGGAGAATCTAACCACTTCTGGCATCCACAGGCATTGCACACGCATGGTGCATTCATGTACATACAGGCTAAATGCTCATACGCATTAAAAATAAATAAAAATTGTTAAATAGTCAAGGGATTCATTGTAGCACTTCCCACATTCCAGACTCTGTTTGAGGCACTAACAGGACCCCTGGCAAATCTTTGCAGTGGTGGAATCTGCAGACCAGAGCTGAAGACAAATAAGTAAATGACTTCATCCCAAGATGGAGCAGGCTCTTGTAAGCACACTCACTCCTCGGGGGAGCAGTTAGAGCAAGAGTCGCCCAAGGGCAGTCAGTGAGAATGACCTGGAGCCAGAAAAAGTGGCGTGAAGGGCTCTAAGTCAGTGCCTAGAGCCCAGGTTGGGGCAGGGAGGGACGGAAAAGGACTAAAGCAGGTCTGTGCTCAAGGGCAATACATTACAAGTCCCAGTGCCTTAGGTGTCAAGAGTGCCACTGAGCACTAGAGTCTCATGGGATGGTAAATGCGCATGGAGCTGGCCCTGCAAGGACCGGCAGAACTTGGACTTAGAGAGAACCAGACACGATATTCCAGAGTTCTTGGTTCCTGGGTTAATTCTTTAAAAGGTTAAACTCTCATCCCTCCCAGGCCTCTGCTGGTTGCACAGAGCCAGGTGACACCCCCTCCCCAACACACGCACACTCAGTACTCTCTCTGCTAACCCATACGTGTCTCTATGCCCAGGAAGACCTACCAATTTCAGTGGTGCTTGAATCAGAACTGTAGGAGAAGGTGCTCTTAAAAGTTTAATGTGCCAGGCATGATGGCACATGCCTTTAATCCCAGCACTAGGGAGGCAGAGGCAGGTATATCTTTGTGAGTACAAGGCTACCCTGGGCTACATAGTGAGACACTATCTCAAAAAAAAAGTTTAATGGTGTAAAATTGTGGGAGAGTTGGGATTCTGGGGAGGGGCTCAAATCACACTGTGCACGATGGCCCACTCTGCCCTCCTGATGGTCCTGTGGTCAGAAAAATGTTCAACATCAACACATATCCTCTCCTGCTTAGCACCAAGTGGGCATGCTCAGTAGGGGTTGGAAGGATGGAAGAATGATAGATGAGAAATCCAATCCTCACGATTGTGAGGCTGGGCTGGGGTCAAGCTCTGGAGTTCACTAAGTCCCTCCTACGTACCTGGCTCTGCACTGGGCCTTCTTAAAACATGAATTCATTTCCTACTAACAACACCCCAACATGTGGGTGTTGATTACTCCATTTGGTGAGTGAGAATGTGAAGGCCAAAGAAGCCTATTCACCACCAACTCCATGTTGGGCAACAGGCAGATCTGCAGCTTGACACTACCCACTACCTCCAACTCCAAGCCATGTCTCCTTGTCTCCTTTCCCACTTTCCTTCCCCCTTTTTTTTTAATTAGTAAGAAGAAAGTCCTTTCTTTTTAAAGACACAGTCTCTCTAGGTAGCTGAAGTTGTCCTCAAACTCATCATCCTCCTGCCTTACTTGGCTTTTCAAAGGCTGGATTTCAGGCCTATGCTACCCTACCCAGAGAGAAAAGGCTGGCAGGGCTGGAGAGATGGCTCAGCAGTTAAGAGCAGTAGCTGCTCTTGCAGAGGACCAGGGTTCGAATCCCAGCACCTACATGGCGACTAACAACTGTGTGTAATTCCAGTTCCAGGGGCATCTGACACCCTCTTCTGACCTCCAAGGGCATTGCATAACATGGGTGCACTTACATACATGCAGACAATATACCCATACACATAAAATAAAAATTAAACATTTTTTAAAGGCTGGGGTTTATATTTGGGGGCTTTGTGGGGTCCTTTTAAATGTTACTCCATTCGTTTAAAATTTGGGGCATTTGTTCATTGTGTATGTACATGTGTGTACTTATCAATCAGAGGACAACTTGCGGGAGTCAGTTTTCTCCTTCCACAGTGTAGATTCATCAGGTTTGATGGCAGGTGCCTTTAACCTCTGAGCTATTTGTCAGCCCTGTTCTATTCTCATTAATCTCCAGTGTTTGGGTAATCTTACATTCATATAAAGAGAGTGTATGTGCGACCCAGTGAAGCTGAGGGCCCCTTGCTCATACTATCTACAATCAGTAACATGCTGCACGACCTCCCTCTAGTGGCCAGTTACAACACCTTTTCTTTCATTAAAAAAAAAATCTTTTATTATTTTTATTTTTGTGTGTATAAGTGTATTGCCAGCATGTGTTTAAGTGCACCCATGTCGTGCAATGTCTGTGGAGATCAGAAGAGGGTGTTGGATCCCCTAGAACTGGTGTTACAGATGGTTGTTAGCCTCCATGTGGGTGCTGGAAATCGAACCTGGTTCTTCTGCAAGTTCTCTTAACTGCTGAGCCATCTCTCCAGTCCAAATATTTTCTTTATTTTTTTTTAATTTTATGTGTATTGCCTGTATGTATATCATGCAATGCCCATGGAGGTCAGAAGAGGGTGTCGAATCTCCTGGAACTGGAGCTACAGATGATTGTTAGACACCATGTGGCTGCTGGGCATATACCCAAAAGACTCCATTTCACTCTACAGAGATACTTGCTTGTCCATGTTGATTTTTATAATAGCTAAGAAACAGAATTAGCCCAAATGTCCATCAACTGATTAATGGATAGTGAAATGATTCATACACATACAGAATTTTATTCAGCTCTAAGGAAAAATGAAATTTGCAAGAAAACGAATGGAACTGGAAAACATGACACTAACTGAAACAACCCAGGAAAACAAACACCACATGTTCTCTCTCATATGTGGATCCAAGCTTAGCATTTTTAGGTTTGTGTGTTTGAGCATGTGTGTCTGTGGAGGTCAGGAACCTAGAAAAGGCCCATGAGAGGGAGAGGAGGAAGAGGCCCTTAAGGGGAAAGGATAGTAGGTCACAAACGAAATTAGAAGGATGAATACTAGGAGTTAGGGATTAAAGTCTGAAGCAGGGATGGGGCAGTGTGCGTGTCTATATATCCAAGGATATATAAAAAAGTTGTAAAAACCGACTACTTTATAAGTTATAAGTTAATTATAGATAGATAGATAGATAGATGTTTAAAAGCAGGAGTTTGAATGGAGATACCTGTATAGATGGACAATGTTGTTCCCAAAAAACATGGGTTATTAAATGTAAATCTCGGTGCTGGGTATGGGATTTCTCCCTATGAATTATTGATCATGGAGGCCCCAGAGATCTCTTAAACAATATGGACTGTTCCCACTGCTTTTGGTTACCCACCATAGCTAGATGGTAAGATCCCATTGTTGAAAACACCACATACTTTGGTTGCAGGACACAGAGAAATCAAGCTAGAAATGATTGGGAAACTTCTTCCCTTCTGACTAGCTTTCATAATACCACAAAGTCCTACATAGGCCACTGGGGAAGAAAAGACATCATTGACTTAACCATCACTGGACCCTGCATGCTACAGTTCTGACTTGTTAGGCAAGATGTACCCACTAATGCAAAAGTGACATAACTGTCATTGAGTGGCCTAGTTAGCTTTAATTGTCAACTTGATGTAGCCTAGAGTCATGTGAGAGGAAAGTCTCAGTTGAGGAACTGTGTAGATCAGACTGGCCTGTGAGCATATCTGTGGGGAATTGTCTTGGTCATTAATTGATGGAGGGCTCAGCTCACCTTGGATGGCACCATTCCTCAGCAGGTGGTGATAGGAGGGTGGTAGTGGAGTGATGAGTTATCAGTTAACAGCACTGGCTGCTCTTGCAGAGAACTGGAGAACTGAGTTTAATTCCGAGAACCCACATGGTGGTTAACAATCATCTGTAACTCCAGTTCCAGCAAATCAGATGCCCCCTTCTGGCTGCTACAGGTACCTGCACACATGTGACATACACTCACAGAGACACACATACATAAAAATAAAATAAATATTTTTTTTTTAATAGGAGGGGGATATGTGGAAGGGTTTGGGAGACTGAGAAGTGATAGTGAGGAGAAGATATGATCAAGATAAGATACATTGTATACCTGTATGAATGTGTCAAAGAACATGTTTAAATTAAATTAAAATAAGGATAGTCTTAAAAAGAAAAAAAGAATGTAAAAAAAATTAAGATTTATTATTTTAATTTTTAAATCATGTGTATATGCATGTGTGTCTCTGTGTGGGTGTGTGCACATGAGTTCAGGTGATCATGAAGGCCAGAAGAAAGTGCTATATCCCCCGGAACTGGAGTTACAGGTCGTTGTAAGTCTCCCAATATTGATGATAGGAACAGACCTCAGGTCCTTTGCAAGAGCAGTGCATGCTCCTGACTTCTGAGTCATGGCTCCAATTCCAATAAACTTAAAAAAAAAAAAAAAACGTGATCACTACTGGGCCTGGACAAATGGCTCTGTGGTTAATGGCTCTGTGGCTGCTCTTGCAGAGGACCCAGATTTGGTTCCCAGTGCCACACGGTGGTGGCTAGCAACCACCTCTAACTCCAGTTCCAGGGAATCCAATGCCCTCTTCAGGCCTCTTAGGGCATTCAATGCATTTGGTGCAGTAACACACATGCAGGCAAAACATTTAGACACAAAATTAATTAATCAATTGGTTAATTAAAATGATCCCTAGAACATAGGAGCATAGGAAAATAAATAAAGGTAAATGAAAGAATATATATATATATATATATATATATATAAAAACTCATTTGTCTATATATATATATATATATATATATATATATATATATATATATATATAGACAAATAAGTTCAGAATACAATACAATGCAAAATTAGCCCAGCTTTTATCTGGGTCCCAATATTAACAGTGATTTAAATTTTCTTGCTTTTTTTTCATTTTCCAAGTTGTTGGCAATAAGCATGTATTACATTTTAGGATAATCCTTTATTCAAAGAAATTATAAATATTTTATCACTATGTGATGGTCATATGGAATATAAGTGAACTACAGCAGTTTTTAAAAAATGTGGCCACTTATTACTCACTTGCATATTTATTGTACACAGAAAACACTCAGACTCGGAGGGACCTCTGGGAAATGAAAGCCTTCCAGTTTTGCATTAGTGTGGGGTCTATGTTGCTTGTTGCACTATTCCCAGACAGTTTTTAAAAAAATTTCTAGACCGAAAAGATCAAGTGTGGATGATCCTGTTCTGTCCCAGGGCTATGAGTTATCAACAAAGATCATGACAAAACGTCAGTGCAGGATTGCAAGGTCACTTGTTGATTTTGAAATCCTTTGTACATAGATTACTTCACCTCTGAACCACTCTAACAGGTGAATTTAGGTCATGGGGAATTGAATTCATGATTTCATAGAACAAGAAGTCCAAGGAATCAAGAAAACTTGTAATCAAAATTGAAAAGAAGGTATTTAAACCAAGAATACTTTACTTTTTTTTCTGCAAATATACCTGGTGTTGATGGGGTGTAAGGATGAGATGGGCAGGTGCTGGAGTAGAACGTAGATGACACAGGAGGATGGGCACATTCCTGCTGTGCTTCCTGTTTCCTTTCTACCTGTGAACTCTCTAAGCCTCCTGAGCCCCATGCAAAAACGAACCTAATGTTAAAAATGGGCCTCGTGAATATCAAGTAAGATAAGTTGTCTATGCATTAATGTGCAGATTGTGTTCTTAAATGATGGGTGTCATTTCTTATTTTCTTAAAAACAAGGGAAACAAGCCAGGCGTTGAGATGCATGCCTTTAATCCCAGAACTTGGGAAGCAGAGGCAGGCAGATTTCTGTGAGTTTGAGGTCAGCTTGGTCTACATAGTGAGTTCTAGGCCAGCCAGTGCTGCATAATGAAATCTATTTTGTCTCAACAACAAGAAAGAAAGAAAGAAAGAAAGAAAGAAAGAAAGAAAGAAAGAAAGAGGGAGAAAGAAAGAAAGAAAGAAAGAAAGATAAAAAGGGCATTGGAGAAATGGCTCAAAGATTAAGAATGATGTTCTTGCAGAAGACCTATATTTGAATTCCAGCACCCACATGGTGCCTAATAATTGTCTGTAACTCCAGTTCCAGGTGATCTAATGCCCTCTTCTGTCGTCTGTGGGCACTGCATGGCATAGGTGCACTTACACACATGCAGGCATAACACTCATACACATAAAATAAAATAACTTTAAAAAAAAGAAAACTGTTTTTTTACTCTGGGATATAGGACCAACAGAATTAGTGACCCCAAAGACTTGTCCTAGAGAGTCTGGTGGGTGAGGGCAACCTGTACCACCTTGCATGGTTAGGAAGGAAGAACTAAAGAGCAAGGTCCTAGAGACTTACTTAGGGCCCCTAGAAGACAGAGTTTCCACTGGAGAGTCACTGGGGTCTGCTGAGAACCTCTGTTTATGCTGGGGACGGAGACAAAGGGAGAGGCAGTGAAGCAGAGCGCTTAGGGACCTGCAGCCCTAGCCCTCCTCATCCCAGTTGTGTGCGTTTGTGCAAGTCTGTTTCCTCATCTTCTAAAAAGAGACAGTGATATCTCTCCAGGTTGTCCTGAAGGGTAAACAAGTTAATATATTCCAATATATTAAGCAATTAGAACTGTGACTAGCACATGACAAGGGTTTGCTTTTATTTTTAATAATGATTTCTGGAATGAACCAACAGGCAGGTTTGGTCAGAACAGGTCTAAGAGATTGCATATTTCCCTGCATGGTTATACTTGTGTGTGATGTTTATTGATTGATTGAGTGACTGGGTGATTGGTCTTTTTGAGACAGGGTCTTCCCATTGTTATGCCCAGAGAAGAGCTCCTCAAGAACCAGCAGTGTATGCAAAAAAAAACAAAGAGTCTTTATTCAAGCTCAAGCTTGGTCCCCCAGACCTCACCAACACAGTGGATCCATTCTGGGAGCCCCGAGCTGAGAGGTTAGGAGCCTTTTGTAAGTTTGAGATAAAGGAAGGTGGGGGAATAACAGTGTTACATTCTGTTTGGTCATAGGAGCCCGTGTGCCAAGCATATTTTAAATTAATTGGTTGTAATAAGCTGTATGCCAAAATTGGTTAATAGAGGTTCGGAGGTCTCTTATTGGTGGGTGCTGCCTTCAGGGCAAAGGAATGTGTTGATTATTATTCAAACCTTTTGCTAGTTTTTGTTTTAGCCTTATTTAATCTTGTGGCCTTGTGACTGCTTAGAAGGAACAAAGAACAAGATGGAGTTATATTTATCCATTTTCTGACGTCCTATAGCCAAGCGTTTTACAGAAGCAAGAAGAGCAGTTAATCTACAGATATTGGGTTGAGAAGGGGTTCCTGGGGTCCCATAGCCCGAGCTGGCCTGGAACTCACTATGTAGACCAGGCTGGCCTTGAACTCACAGAGATCCATCTGCCTCTGCCTCCTGAGTGCTGGGATTAAAGGTGTGCAGCACCATGCCTGGATGATTTTTTAGTATGTTTTTTATCTTTTGTTTGAGAATTTCATACGTGCATGCAATATATTTCTATCATATTCACCCTCCACTCTCCTCCAACTTCTCCCAGATCCCCCATCCCCTTCTAACTTCATGCCCACAGAGTCCAGGCCATGCTGTCCACATATGCATGGGTGTGGGGCATCTGCTGGAGCCTGGTCAACCTCCTGGAAACCACATCCCTAAAGAAAACTGACTCTCCCTCCCGAGCAGTCATCAACTGTCAGTAGTTTCTCACCTAGGGGTAAGGGTGTGTGCCTCTCTCCCCGATCCATGTTAGGATGTTGACTGGCATTTGTGCAGACAACCATGTCTGCAGTGAGTTCATGAGTCCAATGTTCTGACGTCTAGAAGATACTATTTCACCCCAGACCTACTGCTGCCCAATCTCTGGCTCTTACAGTTTCCACCACATTTCCCCTGATGTTCCTTGAGCCTTTGAGGAAAGAGTGCAATGCAGATGTTCTGTTATGGCTGAGCACTCCATAGACATTCATTCTCTGCACTTTGACCAATCAAGAGTCTCTGTATTCATGGCAGTCCACTGCACAAAAATTCTTTGATGATAAGGAATAAGAGCTGAACTAATCTATGGATAAAGAGATATATATTTCAAAGGAAGTTTGATGCTATGTCCATTTAGCAAAATAATAGTAGCAGATTCACCCATAAGGCCTATGAGCACCCTAGCCATGTTCTTGCCCAGACTTACAGTGCCAGGCATGAGTTTCCTCCTGTGGAGCAGGCCTTAGATCCACTCAGATAATAGTTGTTTACTCCCATAACAGTCATGCCACTGTTGCACCCATGGACATACATTGCCAGGCTGATTGTTATCACAGCTGGCAGGTTTCACGGTTAGGCAAGACTGTTGGTAATTTTTCTCCCCAACAATCTGCATAGCACCCTAGTTAGCTAGCAAGGAAGAAGTGCCCAGGTCAGTACTAGCTTGACTTCTCCAAGTTTCGTGACCCAAGTATGTGGGATTTCCAGCAAGAGGGTCTTACTATCAAGTACTGGTGGGACACCAACAGCAACAGCAATAGCCTGTATTATTTTGGGAAGTCTCTGGGACATCATAACCCTGACCAGCAATGGGAGGGGAGGTATTCCAAACCTGGCACTGGGTTTTTTATTTGGCAGCCTGTGGCTTCTGGGAACATTATCCCCCATGTAAGGTAACTCCACTTAAGCTTACACACACACGCGCACACAAACACACACACACACACACACACACACACATATATATATATATATATATATATACATAAAATGTTTATAAAATAATAGGTTCCATCCTGCTTTTCCAGATATCTTGATATTAGTTATCTCTCCCACCTCTCTCCTATTCCTTCCCCTCCCAGCCCTGTCCCCACTTAAACATCATCCCTCATTATTCTCCTATCCGTCTTCACATCACCCATGTTCTACCATCTCTCCCTCCCTCAAGCTCTTCCCCTCCCCAGTGGTTCCTGTCTAGTTTCCTGGCTTCCGTAGATACTCCAAGTTAAACATACAAATCTAAAGATTTATGTCCACATATGACAGAGAAAACACATGGTGTTTTGTTTTTTAAGCTTATTTAAAACCATTTTAATTAATGAATGAATTGACTGATTAATTCATTAATTATTGTGGGGCTGGGGCACCATGGCCACATTATAGAGGTCAGAGGACAGCTTGCAGAGCCAATTCTCTTCCACTGTAGATTCTGGGGACCAAACTCAGGTCTTCAGACTTGGGCAAGCACTTTCACCCACTGGGCTATCTTGCTGGCCACTTTTTAAAATTTTTTTGAGACAGGATCTGACTCTTCAGCTAAGGCTGGCCTCAAACTTTCAGGAATCCTCCTATTTCCACCTCCTGAGTGCTGAGATAACAGACATGAGCCACCATGCTCAGTTTATGGTTTATACTTTTGAACAAGTGACAGAGAGCTTCAGAGAATCCCAACAGATATGATCAGACAGCAGCAGGAAGTGGAGGGCCTGGCTTCTCGGCCATCCTGCCTTGTGTAGCCTCTCTGTGCAACTGAGATAAGGTCTGTCCTGGAAATGAGCTCCTTCATGCTACGTTACATTAGTGGATCCCAGGTATCTGTAGGCTCCCTACTTTGGTTGGAATGGAAGCTGTAACAGAGCAAGTAACTGAACTGGCAGGTAGGAAGGGCTGCCAGCTGAAGAAACAGCTCTGACTTGGAGTCTGGACTAGCAGCTCCTACGAGCCACCAGGCCAGCATTCCGAGATGCAGATAACCCGAGAACGCGTGATCTGGAGGGAGTAACATGGCAGAAAATGAGGCCTCAGGATTCCTGCTAGTCACACAGCTATCTGGTAAAGGTTGAGGGGAAAAGCTAAGGGCAAAAACAATCTATTTTTCCTTAGGGAATTTCTCTAAAATGTCCTGATCCAATATAAACAAAATGCCCAAACATAATATCAAATTTAAAAAGTGAAACATGGGGGCTACAGAGATGGCTCAGCTGTTAAGAACACTAGATGTTATTACAGAAGACCTGGGTTCGAATCCCAGCACCCACATTGCAACTAACAACTGTCTATAAGTCCAGTTCCAGGGGATCTGATGCCCTCTTCTCTTGTCCATAAGCATTGCACGACATGGGTGCATTTACATGCAGGCAATACACACATATACATAAATTTAAAAAAAAAAATTGAACCATGCATGGTGGCATGCCTTTGGTCCCAGCACTCAGGAGGCAGGGGCAGTCAGATCTCTGTGAGATGGAGGCCTCTACATATAAGTTTCAGGTCCATGGGGACTACAGGGAGACAATGTCTCAAAAAAGACCAAAAAAAAGTGAAACATACTCATCATAAGGTTTAGAGATGTAGCTGAGTGGCGTTCTCACCTAGCCTGGATGAGGCCCTGACAAGGAAGGAAAGAAAAACTTATGACTAATTTAGAAAGTACAGAAAACATAATGAAAAAATTATCATTTTGTGTGATCTTTCAGGCCATTCGATTGCGTATCTGTTATATAACTTGACGTAACTGATGTTATAAAATGTATTAAATTGTATATCCCAATTTTCATACATTATAAACACTTTTTTTGTTTGTTTGTTGAGACAGGATCTTGCTGTGTAGTCTGGATTGGCCTGGAATGAGCCTCCTACCTCAGCCTTGTGAATGTTGGAATTATAAGCATGTACCACCATGCATAGCTAGCTGGATTATTATAGTTTTTTAGAATTTTTTTAAAGATTTATTATATTTTGAAATTTATTTTTATGTGTACATCTATGTGTGGGCATGTGCCGACTAAGACCGGGAGAAGGTATCTGATCCCTTAGAACTGTAGTTATAGGAGATTATGAGTCAACTGACACGGATGCTGTGAATCAGACTCAGGTCCTCTGTAAGACCAGTACTTCCTTTTGTTTTGTTTTGTTTTAAAACAGGGTCTCTCTATAGCCCCAGTTGGCCTGGAACTCACTATGTAGACCAGGCTGGCCTCAGTCTCATAGAGATCTGCCTGCCTCTGCCTCTTGAATGCTGGGATTAAAGGTGTGCACCACCATGCTTGGCAAGTACTCGCTATCAATGAATGGCTGAGCCATCTCTCCAGCCCCTTTTATAGTGTTTTAATGTTTTATTTTGCATTTATGTGTTTAGTGTGTTTGTATGTGTGCATGTATGTGCATGAGTACATATGCACATGTGTACCTTGGCATGCATGTGAAAGGCAGAGAACATCCAATAGGAGTTGGTTTTCTCCTTCTACCATGTGGGATGCAGGGATTAAAAGATTATCAAGCTTGCTGAACCATTTTATTGGCCCCAGATTTTTGTTGTCTTTTTGTTTTGTTTTGTTTTGTTTGAGACAGTATCTCACTATGCAGCCCTGGCTGACCTGAAACTCACTATGTAAACCAGGCTGGCCTCGAACAGAGATCCACCTGCTTCTGCCTCCTGAGAGCGGGGATTAAAGGTGTGCGCCACCACACCTGCCCTGGTCTCTGGATTTTTTTAACATAACGAAATAAATATGCCATATTGAATTGCTTTACAAACAACACTAGTATTGAGTTAACTGATTTTTAAATTTAATTTTTATTTAATTATTATTTTATAAGTGTGTCTTGCTTACATGTATGTAAAGTGCTCCCATGTCCTGCAACGCCTGAAGAGGCCAGATGAAGGCATCGGATTCCCTGGAACTAGAGTTAAGAACAGCTGTTAGCAGCCATGTGGCTTCTGGCGACTGAACCTGGGTCCTCAGCAAGAGCAGCCAATGTTCTTAACCTCTAAGCCATCTCTCCAGGCCCCTCCCCTCCAGGTCAAGAACAAAATATAAAGTGTAATTCTGATCTTGGGCAACTTAAACTTCTACCTCTTCCTCTTTCCTTTCCCCGTACTACTCTTGAAGCCACAAGATCTCACCCTAAAAGGAGGAAATCTCCTAACTCCCCATGAGAGGGACAGGTTTCTGTCAAGCAGTTGGTTTGTTCTTTCCATATACAGAAACTATTTATTTGCTTGTTTTGATCTGTTCCGTATTTGGAGGCTGTTTACCCAATTTAGGATATGAGCAGGAAGGCGAACTGAGCAGAGTTTCCGGAAGAGGAAAATGCCCCTTTCTTACTGAACCAGTCAAAGGCTTTAGTTAAACAGTCTCTCCTAAGTAAAAGATCTCCACAAACCTCAAAATGTCCTAGGAAGCTGGTCATGTGGGGCTGTGGAATTGATCACCAGACAGAGGCAGTTAGAAAAAGTGCTTCGGGAGATACAGAGAAGGTAGGCAGCCTAATACTTAAAATGTCCATGACTTGCAGTGTTTTCCTAACCCCTTTGGCTCTTTGATGCTTATAGGTGAAGAGGGAGGTGTGAAGACCTGAGCTGTCCCTCAGCGGGTACCAGCATGAATCCACCCTCAGGACTACACTCAGGAGCCCTTCCTCCTCTAAATACTATGCTGGGTAGGAGCTGTTGAAGGCTGTGTACAGTGATTAGTCCTTTCCCATCATTATTTTTCAGAAAAGATAATATACTCAAGGTGATAGTAGTTGGGTAGAAAAGGGGATTTTTTTTTCTTTCAAAATCAAAATCAAAATCAGGACAATATACAGAAGTATACAACTGCTATCCTTAGTGTTGAATGATCAAGTCATTCTCCCTGATAGAACTGTTTATTTTTTTTAAAAGTCACTGGGATGAGAACTGAGTTTGGTTCACCAGGTCTCTACCTCATGACACGATGTGTTGTTAAAGTGGTAAATAACCCAAGAAAATTAACTGAGGTAGACTAAGCTATCACCAGTGTATCTGTTGAGAAAAGCCATCTTTTCAGCTTCATTAGTCAATCATTTGCTTCTAGGACCATCCTTAGAGAGGCAGGTTTACCTTAAGTTATGCTAAATAGATGGGAAGGATACTTAGTATGTTAATGAGGTAATGAGGTTTTATTCCCCATAATTTCATCTTCCAGGGCTGTACTCTAATTCTCAGCCCAGGGAGTGCAGTCACTAGCCCAGTGAAGTAAGTTTGGCTGATTCGGAACATGTAGAGTCTGAATGGTTCTTCTCAGAGGCCTGAATAGCCAAAACATTTGGAGGCCTCAGTGAGATCCTGAGAAGAGACACCCCAGACTCAGAACAAGTATCTGGGGTCTGGTTTGATTCAAAGGGGAAAGTCTTCACAACTTCTAAGGCCCACAGGAGCCTCAGGACATTCCCTTTGTTTTACAAACATTGCAAATTCTAAAACAAATTCTAAAATGAAAATAAGATTGGCCAATTAAGGGGAAAAGGCCCCCGGAGATGCATTGGTAAGTTTCTGGGGTCCGGACATTTGGGGAGACTGATGGGCATGTCAGACACAATCTTTTGACCTGGCCTCCACGGGAAGAGATATCTTCTTGCCCTTTCTGGCGTGTGAATGGACATGGCCACTGTATGTTTTGTGTGTTTGTCCCCATCTTTTGTATCTTGTCTTTTGTTTTGTGGACTGTCTTCTTTTGGTGCACCTGTATTACTGATGTAAAAATGGGAGGAGAACCCACTCCGCTAAAACCCCACTTGGTTGTATGTTAAAACATTTCTAGAAAAGATTCTGTGAGAAAGTAAAATATGGAATGAAACCATGTGGTTGCCAGTCAGCCATGTGTCTGATCTTCATGCAAGTTCTAATCATTTAAATGCCTTTATCTACCTTGTAATCTGGCCTCAGGACAATTAAAGGAGTAAATGCCTTACCTCTTAGAGAAGAGAAAAAAAAAGCCATTTCTTTCTCAGGTAGTAAACAAACAGTGCTTAGAGAATATGGTCCTAAGACAGCTAATTTTCTGACTATATCCAATCATTTTAAATCTTAGTGAACAAGGAGAATCACACACCATGCTAGGGGAGATGTGTGCTCTCTACACATAGCTTCTTATTCTTTCTGCTGCCTTTTTTGAGTCATTTCTCCAATAGTAGATTGTATCTAGGAATTAAGAGATCCAGAGGACACTTCTTCACATTCACCATCACATTGTGGTAAGATACATGGACTCTGGTCCTTGGTTTGAGACCATGAATTCCTTTGCTCCTGTTATATCTGTATATAACATTTAACTGAGTGTTTTCTAAAAGTAAAAAGCAGTTTCTATTCACATTTAATCTGTGAGATATGTGAATCCTATAGGGTTTGTATCCTGATGGGGGATGGGCTCATTTTATCATGTGCTTGGTCACCATCATGGCTAGTTACCTCACCAAGAGGGAAGCAACCATGTGAATCTGTCTCCATGTTGGATGATGACATTAATATGGTGACAGTTACATGGCTTGGCTACCATCTTGGACAAACATTTTCAAAATGGTGGTGACATGTTTGACCTTGCCGCCATCTTAATACAACCACATGCCATAATTCAAAATAACAACACCCAGGAACTTACTGATACTGCGGAAACCTAGGGGATCGTGACAACCTGGGAATTCTCTGGACTGCAGACATTTAATAATATGCCCTAACCCTTTTGTAATTTATTTTTTGTTTTGGTTTTCATCTTAAATTCTTGTTGGGATCATAGAAAGGCAAGAGATTCTAGCACAGTCCTTTGTAACAAGATCTATGCATTTTAATGTCAGACTAGGGAAGTAATACCAGGCCTCCATGATGGTAGTTTAAATTTTAACATTATTTTGATTTATTTCTGCTTTGAATTTTAACTTCGAGTATGGCATATTTGTAGGTTTTAAAAATAATTGTTTAAAGTTTTTATATTGTCCTATGTTTTGGTTTTCACAGGGAACTATTTTGGTTCTGACATTGTTTGCCTGACTTATGTATCTGTTTTTAAAGGGAATCATTTTTTATTTTAACATCTTTTGTATGGTATATTTACTTATTTCTAAAAGTGACTATTTTGAAATCTTACATAATACATTTGTCAGTTTCTAAAGGGAACCTAAATTTTTCCAGCCATGGGTCTCCAAGACTAAGTAGGCACAAAGTGAGCTGGCACTTTGTGATGGCTAGACCTGGGATGCTCATGTGAATATGAAGTACTCCAAGGGAAACCAAACCTTTCAAGAGTCAGGCTGCTATCAGAACATAGCTACAGCAATAAGAGATAAAGAGAAATAGTCTGCTTAGGTGGGAGGCTTAAGGTAAGAACTTCACTGGTCTTAATTCCTGCCTTTTTGTTCCTCTGAAATAGTATTTCCCTCTCTGTTACTCAGTTGCTCCAAGCTTGCTTTTGTTCCTGCCCCTTCATCCCCTGAGCATCTCTGCTTTTCACTTTCTAGTTACAATGTCAAATACAGCTGTGTTTCTTATTCTCCAAATTATGGGTACTTAATTCAAAATTATGTACCGTAAATTAAAATATGGTTTTTCTAATTCAGACAGACTGAGAACCCTCTTTAAGAGAAATCACCCTGAGAGCTAATAGTCTTGCCTCTCATCTAGTTTAGTAAATAAAATTTGGATGAACAAGTCATAACTCTTAGGAACAGGGTCAGGAAACATTTAAAGGGATATTGAGGCTCAGCCCACAGGAAAGCCAAATCAGGAAACCTTTCCTAACTTATATAATCATTAGCCCTAATCTATATTATAAAAAATATTTTTTTAAAAAGGGTACTTATTAAATCTTTCAGATTGTCGTTGCCATGAATAGACACAAAATAACTGATTGTGGGTATAAGCTTTCATGCCTCTGGTCACATCAAGTATAGCCAGAGAGGAGCTCAGATTTGATATTAATAGATAAAGGTAGAAACTTCTGTCAGCCTGGTCCTGGCTTCATCTTGGGTGTTCACTGCCAAGTACCCATGATTTCATAAAGTTTAAAGATATTAAGTAAGATAATCTCTTAATAGCAAACGTTGTGTCTCTTTTTGATCAATCCCTGTTCTGGATAAAGGCCCAAGCAGATGAGAAGACTAGCCTGCCTAGACAAATGTATGCAGGTTATAAAAAGAACAGATGTTTACATTCCTGTTAGTAGTCACTAGACTCAACAGCTCTCCTGTCCAATGTAAACTACTAAGTTAAATTCTAAAAAAAACCCAAATGCCTTTTTGTGTAAATCATATTGGTACATTATCACATGCTGTTTGAGCTCACCAAAAGGCGGACTCTGGAGATGGGATTTGCCCTCCCACTTCAGACTCAAGCCTGTTATCTCAAGACGCTCTCCAAGACTCTTGTCCAGGTTTAGGCTGGCCCCCTGACCCTGTGACAAAGGAAAAGGAAAACAAAACAGCCTCAGAGTAAAGGCACTGTGCCATTGAGAATAACTAAGGGATAAACTAATTTCAACAGAGGTTATTGTTATTCATCTTATGGCATAAAATATCTGTAGCGAAAGTAACTAATGTGATTCTCTATTTTGTTATAACAAGAAAAAAGTCACTAACATAGACTAATACAAATATATAGTAAAAAGGACAATTCACAGTCAATAGAAAAGACAAATAGCATCCTCTGCCTAAAATCTCTCAGCCAGTAATTGTTGGGCCTTAAGAAATCCTAATTGACCGGCTGGCACCTCATAGCCTGGGCAAAATGGTGCTGAGAAGAGCTGAAACAAAGGCCGGCCAGAGGAGATAGCACATACCATGATAATTAGGTGAACTAGGGACTTAAGTGCCATTGGAGGAGAATTACTTCCTCCCTCGTGGACAGCGCGTGGGCAGTTATAGCCTTTATGTAAAGTGAAAGGCATGATCAAAGTGATCAGTAAAGTGATTGGTAGAAACTCGGCGCCGTATACTAATATCTATGGCTCTGAGCCTTTATAATGTGCCTGTTAAGTTCAATAAACGGCTTCCCGTAGTACCATTGAAAGAGTTACAACATTAAAGCTGTATCACCAAAAGAGCTAACTCACTGCACGCTTCTTTGGTCAGAGGGGAACCCAGTCACGTCTGAATGTCTCCTCGGACTGGCCAGGAGGCTGGGAACGGGTGGGCTGTCGCACCCAATCTCCCTTTGATCCTCTCAAGAGCCCCCACCAACTGCAGGGTGAGGGCAGGGACAATCCAAGAGAAGTAGGATATGAACTGTGCATCTGATCTCCCTTGCCACCCTCTCCCACTGGGTGGCAGACAGGGAACTTGGAGAGGGGGTACAGTTATACAATAGACTCACTCACTAAAGGGGTACCCCAGTTGCCACAACATGCAGCTGCCTCTAGGACTCACTTCAGCATGATTGCTGTCTCCCCCGTGTTCTCCATACAATATCCAGGCAGTCCCTATGGCCCCTTGGAGTTGGGCATCTTGCTGACACAGAAAGAAGACTGTTAAGCCAGTCAGCTCACTCGTTTCCATGTGACTCAAAACAGCCTATGGAGTGAGTCCAACAGCCTTGGTGGCAATCTAGGCACTCTGAAGACAGAGCCTGACCTCAGGTCTTTCTGTCTCTTTCTCAGACTTGGAACTCCAGACACAGAGAATGAGTCATAGGTCTTACTTCTGACCTCTCCTGGCATCACTCTGTCTAGTGACCGGCACTTATCCTCCTGGGGTGACTCCCTTCATGCTTGGTGAACCCCACTTTACCTTTCCTGACTCCCACAGAGCCCACTTTCTGGACCTTTATGCCCCTCTATAACATAGAGCCAATGCCCACACTGTTCTTCCCTAGATAAGAACTTGGGGTTGCTGATGTGATATCGGCAAACATGGAGGCTGACTGCTCAGTCTTTGTCCAGTCCTTCTGGGCAGTGACTGCTCACTGTGGCAGTGTTTCACGGCTCCATTTCTTCTCTGCTCACCTTAGGAACTGAGCCATGTGTCTCACCTATAAGTAAGCTTCTGTGCATGTGTCGGGCTGAGGCCAACTCACACAAACATTTTCCTAGTGGCATGGGAACTGATGGTGCCCTTTCCCACTCCTTGAGGGAATCCACTGAGTCCCACAGGGTGCTAGAGGAAGGAAGGACAGGCTCTGTGGTCCTCCAGTCTGTCAGTGCTCCCCCATTAGGCTCTTCCTACAGAGCCTGCATCTGCTCCTTCATCTACCTTGCCACAACCCTATACCATCACAACCTCTCTGTCCAGGCAGTGACTACTGGTCTGAATGGCACTTGCCAGTGGTCCTGAATGTTCAGGTTTACCTCGTTTCTTTCTCCAAGTGCTTGCTGGCTTGCAGGAAATTCACAGAGATAGCACACAAGCCTTTCTCAACTTCAATAACATTTCAGGCACTGTGCTAGATGATTTATATTCATTGCCTCTTTTACTTCTGGCAATTTTCTAATTATTCTTTCTTCCCATTTTGTACATGAGGATGTCAAAGCTCAGAGGGGGAACTAATTACCAAGAGGGGGAAGTAATTTACAGAGATAGCTCAAGTAAAAAAACGACGGAAGCTGGGATTCGGGGCCCTTCGTAGTAGAGAAGGAGTCTATCTTCCGACCCCTGCCTGAGTCCCTGCTGACAGAGCTATACACCTGTCTCTCTGCCATCCAAGGGCTGCTCCTTTGCTCAGCTTCCTCTAGAGGCATCAGCATCAACCAACACTGATAACAATGTCTTTGGGGTGTGTGAAAGCGAGAACAAAGACTTACAGTCTTGTGAGCGAGCAATGACGAGAGTCTTACGCCTCAAGGATGACGAATAAAGAGCCCCCTACCCCAACCCTCATACCTCAAAGCACGGTGTAAGAGGAAGCTGAAAAGATCAAAGGGACTGCCCTTCCAGAAATGGGCCTGTGGTGCAAGGGGAACACTGGCCACTAGGTGGCAGCAGAGAACCAGTCAGTGGCCAGCGAGGTATTGGGAGTGCAGTTTCTAACCTGGGCAAAGGTTTACTTATGGTCAACCTTTCTGAGCTGGGGCTGAGCTGGAGCAGTTCGCCCTGTTGTGTCCACGCACGTGTTTGCGAGCATTATCCTGTTTAACTCTCGCGATGATCCTGTGGAGCAGATACTTTCAACTTCTTTTTTTTTTTTTTTTTTTTTAGATGAGTGCCCTAGAGTGTTCAGAGGCTTAGATCGATGAAGAGCAGGCAGTTCGAACTGCAGGCCCTGTTGTTAGGAAGAAAATGCAGTTCTTTGAAGTCTTGGGGGTAGGAGTGGGTTAAAGCCTGCCTCGGGCTGCCTCCTGCTTGCTTGGGGCCAGTCCCATGACAGTGCCCAGGACCTAGTCAGGGAAACTTCCAGGAGAAGTAAGTGCTGTTTCAGGAAGCAGGATGTGGTAGGATTTCTTTCAGAGTGAAGTTCCCAGAGCACCTAGCAGCTTATCTTGATAATGTAACTCTATAAAGAACTGGGTGCCTCAGAGGCGGCAAACCACACACAGTCCCAAAGACATGCTTATGGAAGAGCTCGCGATGGCTGCCCTGGGGTTGTACAAAGCAGACTGATGAGACTAGACACCTGACCGGTCACAGTGTGGTCAGCATTCTGGGTTTGTCCATAAAGCTCCTCTCTGGAAGGGGTTCAGCTGTCCTGATATCCCCGCCTTGGAATAATGCCGGGACATGCCCAAGCATTTTGAATCAGCTCAAGCCATCAGAGGACTGGAGTGAGATTTGGGAGCCTCACTCTGTCCTAAGGTCTAAGACAGCATCTCCCTCCCTGGTCTTTGGCTCACCCTTATCATTTAAGGGCCCAGGTTGCTCATAGATTCCAGCTGAACTTGAGCTTCTTAGTTCAGATCGGCAGCATTCTTTATAGACTAGCAATCACCACTAGTTGATTTTTCTGGGAGTCACCAAACATAACCCTGAGGTTCAGGTTGGAGTGGCTGTCTCCAAATCTGATGACACCAAGGGTTTGTATCCTTCCCAACTTCTGTACAAAATTTCCTGATCCAGACTGGGCATGGTAGCACACACCTGTAATTACAGCAGTTGGAAGGCAGAGGCAGGAAGATCAGGGGTTCAAAGTCATTCTCAATACATAGCAAGTTCAGGGCCAACCTGGGCTCTGTGAGATTCTGTCTCAAAAAGATAAAAAAGGGAGACTGGAGAGATGACTCAGCAGTTAAGAACACTTGCTGTTCTTCCAGAAGACCTGGATTCGATTCCTAACACTCACATAGTGACTAACAACCATCTTTATAACTTCAGCTTAGAGGGATCCAACACATTCTTCTGGCCTCTGCAGACACTGAATGCATGTGGTGCATTTATATACATGTAGGCAAAACACTCATACACATCAAATAAAAATAAAATAAATATTAAAAATAAATAAAAGGAAAAAAAAATATGTCCTGGCCCAATTCCAGTTCTGGGAATGCAACTCATGTTCTATCATTCTTTCTCAGTACCTTTGCTCTGACTAGTCTATCTGAAATGTTCCTCCTTTTTTAAAAAAAAATAAAGCAGGGGTTGACCCCAATGGCCTCATAAATAATTTACCACAGAGCTGAATGCCTCACCTTTTTTCCATCTTTTCATGGCCAACTCCATCCTGCTATCTAGACCCCAGTTTACACTTCTTGTCCTTTTCAGAAAAGCTTTCCTTGTCTCACTTAATAAGGATCACCTCTTCCTTCTCTGCTCTGTCTCTTGCCAATTCTAGTGACGACTACCCAGCTTCTGGTGGGCTGATATTACTCTCACACACAGCAAGCTTTCTTCCGTAGCTCCACGGGAAGACTGTAAAGTGGAATCTGAGAGGGGCACGGCCCTCAGATGTGATGGGGAGAGAATCTTTGTGATCAGTCACCCTAACTGACAAGAACTCCTTAATTCTGGTGGGGTTTTTGCTTTATTCTGTTTGTCAATGATGACCATGGAGAACTAGTCACAAAGGTGACTATTGCATTCTATCAAAATGTTTTGGGCTCTACACGTAAGACTCCCAAAGTAGATTATCCCTGGTTTCAGTGAGAGTTTAAGCAGGTCCACCTTGAAAAAGAAAATGCCATCTGTCTCTTGCAAATGCATGAAAACTCACAGTTAACTCAGGGGATACCACAAAGAACTCAAGGAGACTCAGAGGCTTAGGGACCTTTTATTTCCCCTTCTTAGACATGACAAAGTGGGACTAGATGCTTCTGGACCTTGGCCTACAACTCCTTGAGGTAGAAATACGACACCCAGTTAAACTTGGTTGTTGTTGAGACACTGTGGAGCCCTGGCAGATCTGTAACTCACTGTGTAGATAAGCCTGGCTGTGAACTTACAGAGATCCCCCTGCCTCTGCCTTCTGGATGCTGGGATTAAAGGTGTGTGTGTCTCCTGAACCTCCTGGTCACCAATTAAACTTGGATTTCAAATAAACAACTAAATATATATATATTCATTCTCTCTCTCTCTCTCTCTCTCTCTCTCTCTCTCTCTCTCTCTCTCTTTCTCACACACACACACACATTATTTTAGAGACAGGGTCAAACTGTATAGCCCAAGTTGGCCTTGAACTTGCGACATCTTCTTGCTTCAGCCTCCAAAGTGCTGCTATTACAGGCCTCCACCTTGCTTTGCTCAGACGTACAATATTTTTTAGTGTAATTATGTTCCATGCAAAATGTTAGACGTGCTTATAGTAAAAATATTACATGATATATAGGACAAAAATACTTATTGTTTATCTGAAGCTCAGTTTTAACTGAACACCCTGTATTTTGTCTGGTAACTTCTAAATGAATGGCTTCCCTAGGATGAAGCATTGGGCTTGGAGAAACACAGGCCACAATGAGCTGCTTTTTTTTTTTTTCTTAAGGATAAAATGAAGTTGGTTCCTTTCATGCCAAATAAGCGATCCCAGACAACCCCGTCAAGAATCCAAACCCGTGATGATCATAGGACCCAAGATCAAGGGGAAAAAATTTCCCTTTAAGATTAAGAGCCAGAGAAGCAAGCCGCACACACACACACACAGCCAGCCAGTCAGCAGGCGGAGGACTGTCCTCGAGAAAGGTAAGAGCACTGCCTTCTCAGTAATCACGCAGTCTGATTCTCCCAGAACAGAGCTTGGTGATACCAGTGGACTTCCTCCTCCCTCGGTGCCTCTCTGAGGTTTGACTGTCTGTAAGATCGCATCCCAGTGTTTGTAATCCTCTGATTTCTGCAGGTTCACAGTCTCATCGTGAGACTCTCACCCACTCTTCCAAAGCTGCCAAGAAGAACAGCAACCAGATGCAGTCTGTCACCTAAAGGAACTTCCCTTGGTTAAGTGGGTTGAGGTGCGCCTCCCCCACAGTCATTTGCTAAGAGTCTGAGCTTGAGGTAGATAACTACAAAAACAATGTAATGCAAGACTGAGTTTCTCATCTGTCATTCTGAGCACAGGGTTCACCTCTACATTATCCACCAGAGATAATCCATGAGTTCAACTGTAATTTTTCTTTTTACACTTGGGAAGAGAAAATTACATACAAAATCCTCCCTGTGGAAAGGAGTCATGTAAAAAAAAAAAAAATCCCCATTCGTTCTCCCATTTTCCCTGTTCAAATTGGAGCTCATTAATGAAATTCTTTGGGGATTGAACATTTGAAATTCACCGAAACAGTAAGAGGGAAGGAAAATATACAATAACAGCAAGGAGAAAAGCGTCCACTATTCATTTTTAATGGGCTCGCTTTAACCGTGAACACTATGGTTCGTGGGATTTTAGTTGTTGTTCATTTGTACACATTTTAGTCTTAAAAGTTTTGTTTTTAATTCCTAGCTATGAGACCTGAACTAGAGAGAAGTAGAAATTGGCTTCGGTGGGAAGGAAATCAAATTGTTAGATGAAGTCAGGCCCTGGACTTCCTCCAAATGTTTTAGGTGACATGCTCTTGGCCAAAAGGAATGGTTTCCCTTGAAACCATTGAAAAGTGGGACCGGGAGCTAGAGCCTGGCCAGGCTCTGGGAAACGCACATCTCACTGTAATGTTCTATTTGTTCAGGAATTGATGACAGTAGTGACTTTGGAGGTAAACAGTGCCTTGTTTTGTTTATTCCAATTAAAAATTATTATTATTATTATTATTAATTATTGTGTGTGTGTACATAATGGGAGGGCACATGTCACAGTAGATGTGTGGAGGTCAAAGAACAGTTCTGTGGAACTGTCAGTTTGTCCTTCCACCTCGGTGTAGGTTCTGGGGATCCAAGGTATGTTGCCAGGCTCATGTGGCAAGTGCCTTTGCCCACTGAGTCATCTCACTGGCCTCTTGTTTTATAAACCACTACCCTGGGCCGACAAAGGCGGAGAAAGAATGGGTAAAAGCACTTTTAATTTATTCCTCTCTGAGTTTACGGTACAGAGTCCAAATGAAGGCAAATAAAGTTCACGCCCCCCCCCCCCAAAGATTCAGTTTTAAAGTGTTTTGCTTTCATTTGTAGTTTCTTCTTAACTTTCCACTAAGCAGATGTTAGAAATTTGAGCGATTTCTAAAGGTTTTGAAATTAGTGAAAGAAGGAGGTGTGTGAATCCCCACAGGGCCAGGTGTGCCAGCCCATACCTGTCCGGGGACAGTCTCTGGGTCTTTATGAGATGCGAGATGTTTGGATGCACTGAGCGGTGCCCATCTGCCTTTCTGTTAGGTCTCCTGTCCCCTGATCCCACAAGATGCCACGAGAAGAGGCCTACTACGGTCACCCCAGGAAGGGATATGGCCACTCTTACATCACAACTGGAGAGTAAGTTCAAAAGCAGAGCCTCTGGCTTGTCAGTTTGCCATTTGCTGACACAGCCTGCCATCTGTAAAATCTCTCTAGTGTTTCTCTCCCTGGAGAGTGAAAACATGGCACCGTGGGGGAAAGACCTGGGAGTCCTGTGAGGGTCTTATTCACACTTCTCTGGGGCCAAACAGGCGGGGAGCTAGAGAGGAGAACATTTGGATCTATTTTGGCCTGAATTCTTGACCCTAACTTTGGTTCCCAAGCTCGGAAACATCTGTCCAGAATGCAGATTCCTTGCCTCTCAAAGCGTGTTCTGTCAGCTCCGCTCAGACTCTTGTAGGTGCTACAAGACAGAACAGTTAAGTTGCCAAAGTGATAGTGTAGACAAGGGGCAGGTGGTGTGGGACTCAGCTGCAGACAGATCCTGGCTGAGGGTGGTGGTCGTGACCTTTACATCCTGCAGAAGGGGCATTTTGGGTTTTGAGTTCATTAATAATAAGCATATGGTCCCCAAACACTTCGATATCTTTGAAAAAGCTCAGAGCCCAGTGGGAGAATTTGGCAGGAGAGAAGCTTCAGCAAATGTAAGTGCTGTTAGGAACACAGGCTGCAGGACACACTCTCCCTGTGCTGACACTGGGGAGAGGTGTGGTGTTGGGAAGGGAGACTGAGTGCTGACCTCAGCAGGACAACATGAGCCAGGTTTTTATTTATGCAGTCTGTTCAGCACCCCTGAGGACCTGCTTTCCTTTTAGAAAAAGCTGTTGAAAAATCTTTCATAGAGTCAGCCAGGTAGCAAGATGTAACATGGCCAACTGGGAAAGTAGGGGCAGTGATACATGCTAATGAATTTTCTCAAGAATGAAAATATGCTGAGTTTTTAAAGCGTGGGGGCGGGCATTGCACATGGTATTGTTTGGGTATTTCTAGGGCAACTCCATGGGCTCTCCTTTTAAATTGAAACTGGTAGTAGTCTCTCATGTAGTAGTCCAGGAATCTTAACCTGTCAGTTTCTGGCTCTCTGGTTGCTTTCCCTGGACATTGCCTCTATCTGCATGAAGATAGTATGTCATCATCTTTGTGTCTCACCAACAGAAAGTGGGCAACTAAGGGAAAGTTGGGATGTTCTTTTCCGCTAGCATACATTACCTCTTCTTCCCACACGCGGTGACACACATGCCATCCTGCTGTGTTGTATGTGGGAAAAGGCTTAGAGAAGCTTGGATATGTGCAATAGGATGTGGTAATGTTAGGATTGAATACAGGTCTGTTTGCCTATAAAGCACCAAGCTGTGGACCAACAGAAGCAAATATTTGCACAATCCCATTCAAAGAGAAGCAAGGACAGAGATCAGCATTTCTTCCTGGCAGCTGGAAGCAGGAGGCAGGAGTCCTCAGCTCAGTAGGCTAAAGTTGAATCACCCTCTGTGGTGTATTGCCATCACCCCCAGCTGGTGAAGCTAGTGGCCAGGGCAGTTACTCTCAGGGTCTAGTCAGAAATCAGGTGTCACCTTTGGTGTGAGGAGTTGGTAAAGCAGGTGCCGGGCCTATGAAGGCAAAGACCTGGAAGTTGCTGCTTCTGTCCCTGAGGGAATAAAGGGAAAGGCAGAAGAGGGGGAGAACCTGGGGTGGAGGGGAGAGACCCCAGAAAAATGCTGTCCACATGACCGAGGTGGGATTTCCGTTGGTACCTATGTGCTCAGGACTCTGGGGTAGTCAGCTGCTGGGGGCATGAAGAGACTGGTTCTGAGAGAGTCAGAAACAGCTGGTACCTGGGTGGATGACAGTGTGAAGAGCCCTTGCTGGGATGAGACTGACCAGAACAGAAAGCAAAGTACAAGAAGCTACTCCCGCAGTCCTGAAGGCTCCCTTTGATCACCCTATGGGAGTAAATGGCAAAGGAGAAGCGAAGTCTGCGGAGTCCAGTCCAGCATTTTGGATCAGGGTGATGAATGACTGAAGCTTACAAAGTACACATGGGGCTTATTACCATATAAAGGAGACCCTTGGCTGACGCAGAAGCTTTCTGCCTCTTGTCTCAAACAAAGTGATCACACAGGCTTGGGTGGGTTCTCTGGTCTCTTCCCTGACACCACAGGGATGATGCTGGCTGGGTTCTAGCACAGAAGGAAAATACCTTGCATGTGCCACTTCCATTGACATTACCAGAGCTCCCAATAGAGTGACATCCTAAACCCTAGTAGTCTGTGAAGGAAGGAACCCCTGAGTACGTGGAACTGAGTGGAGAAAATAAGGAAATGACTGCACAGAGTCACCAGCATCAGGACTCATCCTCAAGGGTTCTTGCTCATCTACCTGTTTAAACAGGGGATTGGAAGCAGAGGGGCAATGCATCTCTGAGATTCTCTGAGGACATTTCTCTCTGAAACTTGCCAGTAGGTACAGCAAGGAAGAGTTACGTGAAGGGATTTCCCATAGCCACTCAAAAAGGGCTACCTACATGCGCTGTTTGCTGCCTCTTCGAAGCCTCGGTAGACATGAGTTGAACGGGAATAAGTCATCCAGAATAAGTCACCCTAACCTCACTGTCCTCAGTGCTGCCCCAAGAGGCTGGGTTGGTAGGCCAGGAGCAGGGCCGGAGGGTTTGCGCTTTAACTGCATCTCAGGTGACTCTGCTGCAGGTGTCTGGGTGACGGAGCCCTGCTAAGCCAGGCAGCAGGTTCTTCAGATGTGTCTGTCATTCTTTTATGTTTTCTGTTCTCAGTCCCGTGTGTGTTATGAGTACAATGTGACTGTGTACAAAGGCCAGAACAGAGCTCTGACTGTGTCAAGATGTTCAAAGGGAGAGCACAGGGGGCAGTTAGAACACAGGCATCCATGAATTGTGTCAGCTGCCCTCAGTCACAAGAGCCCATTGAATTCTCCTTGTGACAACTTCATTTTAGGAGAGGGATTTCTTCAGGAAAAGCATTCGACAGGGTACCTGGGTCTGGCTGAAACCCTAGAGCTCCCTGCTGAGTGTCTAGCTCCGGTGACCATGCTAGTCCTGACACTTGTTGGCTGTGTATCCTCAGGCACTTTACTGGCCTAATGCCAGCTGTACAATGAACATATCACCATCTGTGGGTAAAATGAAAGCACACATGTGGGCTGCTCAGCACAGTGCCCAGAACAAAATGGTGCTCAGTGAAGATCAGAGGCTAGGGCCACTCCTGTGCTGAGACCTGGGTGAGTCAGCCACGGGGCTCCTAGACTAGCAGGAGCTGAAGGTCTGAATCGTGACTGATCTCAGCTTCATGATCTATGAAATAGGAGGACTAGCCTACATGATCAGATCAGAGCTTCCTTCTAGTAATGCCACATCCTCCAGCGTTCTCCCTCCCATCTGCAGTTGAACAGGATGTATTTGATGTCTCAGCAGCCTTGAGAGGGAGTCAGAGGTACTGGGACTGGGCAATGCTCCCTCCTTTGCTCAACCTTGCTTCCCCTGTCTCATGCATGGCCCAGTTCGGCGGAGCCTTTCTTAATGAGTTCACAGTCACAGACAGTGTCCAGTACTCCGTGCTGATCATACTGAGATGTGGACTGTCAGGCAGATGACAGCTGACTGATAGTGCTACACAGGTATGGCATACTGAACCTAATCTCTGTTTTGGGCCTTTGTGTCACTGTAATACTTTTCTGTGTCTCTGGACACAGGATACCAGTAGCTGGCTTAGTTCCTCAGAATGGAGTCCTGCGGCTCAGGATTAAATACCTCCATAAGTGACAATTTCACTTTGTTGTAAGTTGGGTTCAGACTTTTCTCTCCAAGGTCACAAAGGGCAAGGGGAGAGTTTAGCGCAGAGATGGCCCCAGGCCTGGGTCTGTCTTGTGATACCTCCAGATGACCATGGGCAGATCACTGATCCTCTGAATTATTTCCTCCTCAGTAAAATGGTGATAATACTGTCCACCTTCCAGGGTTATAATGAGAATTGTTATTTAGCACAACCCTTGGTTGATAGTCAGTGCTCATTTTTACTTCCCTTTTCTGGACTGAGTTGGAGAAAATGCTTTAATTAGCCCTGATGAGAGGAAAAGGTCACTCGACCCAATAAATATTCTGTCCGCACGAGGGTCAGATCCTAGGGCTCCTCCTGTGTTTGGTACTTGGGTGCTTGGGCTGCGCGGGTGCTCCACACACTAAGGGGCTCCTAAACTAGGTCCTGTCCTTAGAGACTGGAGTTAGAGGTCTGGTCAGCTGTCCTTTGTGGAGGATGGAAAACTATTTGGGAACCGAGAGACGCTTCTCTGGACTATGGAAGCCCATGTGAAGACATAAAATTGCTATTGTTCCACTGTAATCTGGAATGATGTTTCTTCCAGGGCCGCAGGGATTGGCATCCTGACAGTGGTCCTGGGAATCTCTCTGCTTATTGGCTGCTGGTATTGTAGAAGACGAAGTGGATACAGAACCTTGACGGTGGGTAGCGTTCCCCTGCCAGGTCCGTTCTTTCTCTGGACGTTGGGGGAGTGGGGTGCCGTTTTCATGGTCACCTCTACTTGCCATGCCCGCTCCTGAGAAATCGTTCCATTTCTTCATTTCTGGCTCTACTATAAACCCATTTGCTTATCTGGCTGGGGCGTGGGGCTGGACGCAGATGGCTTGTAGGGCACAGAAAGGGGTTCATGGTTACCTTAACAGCGGTGTGTCAGACTCCTCAGGCCTTAATCCTGCTCATAGGGCACCTGCCGCTGCCCACAATGGATTAGGAGGGAAGGGACTTTGCTTTCTGTCACTCAGCTCCACTTGGGCGCCTCTGGCATGGGGTGATGACATCACCCTGCAGTTGGTTGATGGCTCTTTCTCACTCCTCTTTCTCCTTTAGTGAAGCATAGCTGCCACTCAGTTGTACAGCAACAGGATTTGGTTTCATTGTCCACTACTGACTTGTTTGGTGACCTGAGACATTGACTTTTCCAAACCTCACTGACTGTCTACATTCAAGCAAGGCAAAAATATGACAGAACATGTTGATTAGTTTTTACTTAATACATGTTTTCGTCTATTTTTAAAGATTTATTTTTAATTATGCGTATGTGTGTGTGTGCCTATGCATGGGTATGTGCCTGTGAGTGCAGGTGCCCAAGAGAGGCACTGGATCCCTCTGGAGTTGTAGTTACAAGCAGTTGTGAACCACCCAATGTTAGTGCTGGGATCCAGCTCAGGTCTTCTGCAAGGGCAGTGCTCTTAACTGCTGAGTCATCTTTTCAGCCTTTATTCTTCTATATCTTTTTAAAATTTCATTGTATTTTTATTTGTCAAAATCACGATTTTGTCTTTCAAGGAGTTTTTGCTATGCAGAATTTGCTGGGACTCACGTTCTACCCATCCACAGTTATTAACTGATATGACTAGATCCCCAAACAATGATTTTTCTCCTCTTTACTTCTTCAAGTTGAAGAGTAACAAAAACACATGCTGTGTGTGCAGGCACTGAATACTTTGGTTCAAGTTTAACCTCCAATGCCTCCATTCCTCTATGTCTAAATCAGTGATTCAGAGTTTCTGGAATATTTATGAGATAGAAATAAATTTAAATTCCCTGTTGCCTCCAGTGACTACAGAGGGGGCAAATGCTCTGTCATATTTATTCATCTGTGTGTGTGTGTGTGTGTGTGTGCAAGCTCCCTCCTGCCACAGTGCAGTGCTCGTCAGAGGGCAATTTTGGGGAGGTGGTTCCCATGTTACACCCTATTGAGACAGGGTCTCTCTTGCTCCTGCTTCTCTGCTGGGTGCTTCGGGCTGTCTGGTCAGTGAGCTTCTGCATGGTTCTCCTGTCTCTGCCTCCTATCTTGCCTTACGAATGCTGGGATTACAGATGGGCACTGCTGCTTCTGGCTTTTTACATGGGTTCCAGGTACTGAACTCAGGTTATCAAACAAGGCTAGTGCTTTTACTTGCTGAACCATATTCTTGGGTCTTATGTTTATTTTACTTAATATTAAATCTTGTTTGAGACTTTTAGATTTCCAAAAAAGCCTGGATAGGAATCAGTGGTGTAAGAAATGTAGCCAAAATTATGTAAATAGTGCGGCAAGTACTACATTTAATTATGTAACCACTTCCCCTTTTCCAATGATTCTACCTCCATTTTTAAAGCAGACCCTTCACGTGACAATGAATACAGGTTTTCCGTAACTAAACTACAATTTGACAAAGATTTGAAATGTTTCTAACTTTTATTAACCACAAGGTAGAAATGTTGATTAAAATTTAGATAATCTAAACTTTCTTCTTTAGATAATTCCCCAATCCTGAAAAACATCTTTTTCATTAAAAAAAAAATATATATATGTATGAGTGTATTGCCAGTGTGTGAGTGCATCCATGTGGTTCAATGCCTGTGGGGGCCAGAGGAGGGTGTCAGAGCCCCTAGAACTGGAGTTACGAAGGGCTGTTAGCCACTTTGTGGATGCTGGGAATGGAACCCAGGAGCTCTGCAAGAGTAGTCAGTGTTCTTAGCCCCTGAGCCATCTCTCCAGCCCTGAAAAATATCTTTTCAAAGCAATATTTGCTTTTTGAAGCATAGAATGGGAAATGATTTGTAAGGAAAAAGACTTTTTTGTTTGTTTTACTTACCAGCTTTACATCTTCAATTAAAAGTTTAGGACATGATACTTTTGGGTTTTGGATTTGAATGTCAAGTCCCTTGCTCACAGTTCAGTTCACTCATTTCTGAAGCTATTTTGTTTCTCAAGGGGCCACCTGCACTGGAATCGTCAGGGCACTAATTAAAATGTAGATTCCGGGACCATCTCTAGTGGTGGGATCCAGGAGCCTGCATTTAATATGTACATTTAATATGAATGAAAATGCAGAACTGACAGTGGAGTGGATACACTCCTATTCTATGGCAGGCAAGAGAAGAGAGAAAGGCAAAGGAGGAGGAGGAGGAGGAGGAAGAGGAGAAGGAGGAGGATGAGGAGGAGGAGGAGGAAGAGGAGGAGGAGGAGGAAGAGGAGGAGGAGAGGAAGAAACAGGAGGAGAGAGAGAGTAGGCAGAATGTAGCAGCAGCAGTAACTGATGAGGACAGTTTTTGTTTTTCTTCCAGTTAGTCTGCCTTTTCTTTTCTTACTGCATCACCTAGGACTCGAAGAATGATGTTGGAAAGGACTGGTGACAAATGTTCTTGTAATTATAGGCTTCTCATGAGAGCTACCTACTCAAACTGGAAATCAAATATTGTTTCCTGGAACAACAAAACTACCTCATTTACTACTTAGTTAATCCCTACCTAGGACTTTGTTTTTGTTCCACGACAGTGAAGATAAATCATATCATATCCCCAGTCTATACCTCGTGTTTTTAACACCAGTTTCCTAAACTAAATCAGATGCCCTCACCAGAGCACCTGATCAATGAAGTGTTAAGGTTTCAAGTCTCTCATCATTAAACATGTTAGCTGTAGGAGTTTTATAAGTGTTCTTTAGTAAAATTGATGATGTTTTCCTATATTCCTTGCTATGAATTTTTATTATTTATTATTTTTATTTTTGAGGGAGGCTCTCCCTGTAGCCTCAGCTAGCCTGGAATTCACTATGTAAACCAGGCTGGCCTCGATCTCACAGAGATTCACCTCCCTCCGCTTCCGGAGTGCTGAGATTAAAGGCGTGCCCCACCAGGCCTGGTTACTAAGAGTTTTTAATAATAAGTGGATGTTTGGTTTTGTCAGATGCTTTTTCTGGAAGTACCTATTGACATGATCATGTGATTTTTCTTCTCTCACGTGTGAGGATGGATTACATTTTCAAATGTTGAATGAACCCTTTCAAAACTGGGGTAAATCATTCATGTTCATGGTGTATAACTTATCTTACACATTTGTTGAATTTGATTTGCTAATATTTTCTTGGGACTGTTTGTATTTGTGTTCCCGAGTTTTCCTCTAATTTCTTTTTCTGGCTTTGGTGTGAAGGGTTGTTTTGCCCTCGTAGAAAGTGTTCCTTCTTCAACCTTCTGAAAGACGTTATAGAGAGCTGGAATAATTTATTTTTATAGGTTTAATAGACCTCACCATTGGACCCATTTGGACCCTATGCTTTCTGGTAGAAAGCTGGTTATTTTTTCAATTTTATACAAGTGGTCTATTTTTTGTGGTGTGAGTTTGGACAGATTGCATGGTTCAAGGAATTGCACATTTCATCTAAGTTTTTAAAATGTGTGAACACAGAGCTATTTTAATATTTGTTGATGTCTCTTCTAATGTCCATGGACCTGTAGTCATGGCCTCTCTCAGTGGTTTA
Source organism: Eospalax fontanierii (assembly GCA_035773235.1). Taxonomy (NCBI): domain Eukaryota; kingdom Metazoa; phylum Chordata; class Mammalia; order Rodentia; family Spalacidae; genus Eospalax; species Eospalax fontanierii. The sequence continues at coordinate 33,941,456 of CM069544.1, read as the reverse complement.
AGATCTCTCTGTATCTCTGTCTTTCTCTCTCTCTCTGATCCAGATTTTGGGTTCTCTGTTTTTTTCTCCACTAATTCCAATGTGATTGATTTTGGGTCTAATTTTTACCTTACTTTGGGTTTAATTTTCTCTTCCTTTTCTCATTCCTAAGGTAGAATCTTAGGTGATTGGTTTTAGGTCTTTCTTCTCTTCTAGTACATTAATTTAAAGTTATGTCCCTTTGAGCTATGTTGTCACTGTACCCTGCATAATCTTATATGTTGTATATTTAATTTTAGCTGAAAATAACCTTAAACTTTTTCTTGAATTTTCTTTTTTGACCCATGTGCCATATAAAAGTTTATTATTTAATTTGAAAGTATTTTGGAATTTTCCAGCTACCTTTCTTGTTGATTTATAGTATAATTCCACTGAAGTCTGAGACCAGATATTATGTAATTTTCTTTCTTTCAATTTTGTATTTTTCTGTTTGTTTGTTTATTGGTTGTTTTTTTTTTTTTTTGAGATGGTTTCACTCTGTAGCCCAGGCTAGCATTTTGTATGATTCTATTTTCTCGCTTTTCTTTTTATGCATGCCTTTTTTTATATTTTTAAGTGGTTTGCTTCCCCCAGAGTTTGAAATATACAGTTATAACTAATCTGTACCCACTTCGTGGTACAGGAGTAGCTTGTTAGAACAAAACAATCCAAATTCCTCCCTCATATCCTCAACCATTGCTGTCAAAAAGCATGTATGATCAAAAATTGTTGCTATTATTATTTGAACAAATTACTATATGCTAAACCAATTATGAAAAGGTTTTAATTTTACCTTCAGTTACTCTTTATTTAATGGTCTATATATACATAAGTCTGAATTTCTGATCTCCATTCTCTTCCTTCTTTTCGTTTAAATTAAAAAAAATCAAAACATAGTCATTCTTGCTTATTCACATTTAGCTTCCTTCTTTTTAAAGAACTGAACATTTCCTGGAAAGAAAATCTACTGGAAACAAAATTTTTGTTTGTTTAAGATCCCACCCCCCCTTTCTGTTTGACAGGTCTCACTGTGTATCACAACCTGTCCCCACACTCATGATCCTCTTGTCTATCTTTCCCAGTGCTGGGATGACAGAAGCATGCTATTATGCCTGGTTTCTCCCTTGTTTTTGAAGGATACTTTCACAAAAGGTTCATTTTGTAGATTCATTCTCCTCCTTCCCTTACAAATATTCACCTAGCAACAACAGCCTTTGTCTTCAGTTAATTTCTACTGTCCCAGGAGGTAGGCTATATTAGCTTATTATCAGAGATAGTAAGTAAAGTAAAAACTGGAATTCAGAGAAGTAGAGAGGGTGGCCCAAGGACACACAGCAACTAAGTGACAGCAAATACTGTAAAGCCTGTCTTAAAACTTTGCCTTCCTTTTGTTTTCTTAAATGGACTCAGTTGTTTTTTTTTACCCATTCATTTCTATGAATTTCCATTTCAGAACAAAAGGCTTCATGCTGGTACTCAAAGCACCATTAAGGAAAGGTGCCCATATGAACAGTGCTCATGTGAGGGACCTGGCCATCAGGACAGCAGACTGCTTTTTCAAGAGAAAAACCAGGAGTCTCTGGTAGGTGGTGATCACGCATCTGGGCATTTTCAGGTCGGCTGCTTTCTGCTCAAGTGAACAACATGATTTCCACTGAAAAAGCAAGGGCAATGCAAATGTACTTAATGTCCCTAAATTACACACTCCGAAATGGTCACAATTAGGGCTGGGTGTGTAGCTCAGTGACAGAGCACTTGCCTTACATGTCTGAAGTCCTAGGTTCAATCCACATTATTGACACAGATAAAACAGATTCAAAATGTTAAATTTTGTTATGTATAGTTTATAATAAAAACAAGCAAGGGAAACAGGTTTTCTTAGATTGTATCTTCTTATACTCGGATTTTCCATGGCTAAAAATGAGAGCCCTGCATGTAACAGCCACAGGAAGAACTTGGTTTATTATGGAGAGCTGTGCTACCTGATGCAGGTATTAAGTACTTGAAACATAGTAGTTTGAACTAAGGAGTTCTATAGTACACACTTGTATGGGAAAGAAGAGCACATGAGAAGAATATAATCATTAATGACTTCTACACTGATTGATTACACATTGAAATGGGTTATACACCCATATGATAAGTTAAATATTTTATCTGTTTTACCTACTTTCTAAAGATGACACGACCAGGAATTTATAAATTCCAAAGGTGACTTGGACTGTATTTTTATTGGATAGCATTGCTGCATGTGAACTCGAATAATAATGATTGACAGCACTTGCTTTCAAGTCAAATTATCACATTTGATTCTTAGCTCTGTGACTTCCTATTTGTGTTATTATTGGTGACCTGAGGGAGATAACTTTTGCATGCCTTATCTCCTAGATTTGTCATAAGCATTAACTGAAGGACTGACACATTTGTGCTCAGTTTGTAGGGCAAATGGTAAATGTGGTTCTCTCTCTCTCTCTTCTTTCTCTCTCTCTGTCTCTCTTGTCTTTGAACACTGTCAATTACTGAGGTATACCCCCAGCCCTAAATGTGCCTTTAGACACAACTACAATGATCTATGAAGAAAGATGCAATGTATGTTAGGTGTGTATAAATAGTAGTCAAGAATTCATGCAAGACAACTTGGTTGATAAAGGCACTTGCTGCCAAGCCTGATGACTTGAATTAAATTCCACATGGTAGAAAAGAACAAACTCCTGAAAATTTATCTTCTGCTGCCTATGTTTATGCTGTGGTACAAACATGCAAACACACACACACACACATGGGGAGGGAGAGAGAGAAATGTAATTTTTCAAAGTTATTCACTTATTTATATTTTATGTGCATGGGTGGTTTGTGTGCATGCATGTAAGTGCACCACATGAATACAATGCCTGCAGAGGCCAGAAGAAGGTGCTGGATACCCTGGAACTGGAGTTATGGATGGCTGTTAGCCACCATGTGGGTGGTGGGAATTGAACCTGGGTCCTCTACAAGAGTAGTCAGTGCTCTTAACTGCTAAGCCATCTCTCCACCCCTAAGTAACCCAGGTCTAAAAACACTTTTAGATTCTAAGAAGTCCCTCATCCCTTTTACTCTCTCTCCTTCCCTCCAGTGCTTTAATATATACATTTGTAAAATTAACAGTTCTCTTATTGGGTGGAAATTATGTATGAACACTTAAAGCTTCAGTTCATAGTAAAAGTATAAGTCTGCTGTAAACTGTTTTGCCACAATGCCTCCCCAGAATACATAGCTTCTGCTAAGCCCATGCTCTCCCTTCCTCATTCTTCTAGGTTCCCAACGCCCCACCTGCCTATGAGAAGCTCTCTGCGGGAGAGTCACCACCACCGTACTCACCTTGAGAGGCAGCAAACGACTGCAATGATGTCCCTCAGGCTTCTGCTTTAACTCTGAGTAGACCCCAGGTTTTGTTTAGAATGCTGTAATAGTAACGTACATCTCTAATAACAGGCCAGTGTTCAATTCTTGGCAGGCCAACTACAGGTACTAATCAAGTAAGGAATGATGAGCAATATTAACATGGGAAACATTTCATCAATAAACGTTATGATGCATACTGTCTGTGCCAGTAGTAAGTCTATTATTTTCTTTTTTAAAAAGTATGTTTATTTTATGTGTATGCGGGTATTGTCTGCAGAGGTCAGAAGAGGGTGTTAAATCCCTGGAACTGGAGCTACAGATGATTGTTAGCTGCCGTGTATGTGTTGGGAACTGAACCTGGGTCCTCTGCAAGAATAGCCAGTGCACTTAACCACTGAGCCATCTCTCCAGCCCCATAAGTCTATTATTTTCTAGGGATATACTTAACTGAATGATCTGGGATCATCTGATTTATTTCTTTTTCTAAAACAGTTTATTTTTATTTATGTGTGTGTGTGTAGGTATATGGAAGTGGGAAGATGGTGTTGGATCCACTGGAGCTGGAGTTATAGGTGGTTGTGAGCTGGTTGGCCTGGGTGCTGGGAACCAAACTCAGGTCATTTGGAAGAACGGCAAGCACTTTTAGTCACTGAGCCATTTCTTCAGCCTCTTGTCTGATTTCTTGAATGAAATGTAACTAACTTGTAAATTACTATTCAGATTTTAAAAGGAACACCCTATTGACCAACAGGAACTGTATACAGACAGTGGCAGGCGCTATGGAACGTTCACAGAAGATCTGGTTTCAAGTTTGAAACAAAAAGTTGTTGGACCTATTTCTCTGACTGGACAATATCAGCTTTGTTACTTTGTGTTCTAAAATGATCCTACAGTACTACAGTGTAAGGAGGCGCCTCCCTATATTTGTGCAGATGTGTATGTATGTATTTGTGAGCGTGTGAGTGTTTGCATGGAGGCCAGAGGTCAATGCTGGGTGTCTTCTTCAGTTGTTCTTTCACCTTATTACTATTATTTTTAGTTTATTTTATTTTTAATTCCCTCTCTCTCTCTCTCTCTCTCTCTCTCTCTCTCTCTGTATGTGCACATCAGTAGTGTAGGCACCCACCGAAGCCAGAGGCACCAAATTCCCTGCAGCTGGAGTTACAGGTGGTGTGAGCTGCCTAATGTGAGTTCTGGGAATTGAACTCGGGTCCTCTGCAAAAGCAGTATGTGCTCTTACCTGCTGAACCACCTCTCCAGTCCCTGCAGCCTTATTTTTTGCGACAGTGTCTCAGTGAACACGGAGTTGACCTGGATCTGGCTAGGCTAGCTGGTCAGGGAGCTACAGGGATTTGCCTATCTCCACCCCTCAGTGCTGAAATTGAAATTGGAGAAATGCCTGCTGCCGTGCCTGGACTTCATATAGTTCTGGGGATCCAAACTCAGGTTCTTAAGCTTGTGTAGTAGACACTTTACTGATGGGCCACCTCTTCAACCTCAAGAGCCTATATCTTAAATCATTCATGTTATGTAGTTTTAATTACATTTTACTTCAACACTTACAGTGGTAATTCCTGTTAAGTTTGAAAGCGGTGTTGATTTAAATAAATAAAAGCAACGACAGTGTAATGTCTATGTATTGTTTTAAGTGCCTCTACAGAAATTTAGTTTTTGTTTTGAAATTCGTGTGTGAACAGCATGGCAGAGGACAGCTTGGGAGCTTTAGTTCCTGCCCACCTTGCTGAGGCGGGGTTTTCTTTTCCGGCCACTAACCTGCACACTCAGGCCAGCTGTCCTGCGAGCTTCCTGCCAGTTCTCGTCTCTGCCTCCCATCTCTCTGTAAGAATGCTGGCATTACAAATGAACACTCACATCTGATCTGTTTTTGTGGGCTCTGGGAATCTGAACTCAGGTCAGCAGGTTTCACAGAAAGTACTTTTACAAACTAAGCAATCTCTCCAGCTCCCGACTTAGTTCTTCAGTTCCCAAACTCTATAAGAACATACAGAATAAACTATAAAAGATCAGAGACTCTCTTGTGCTGTTACTGTTTGAACAGCAACAGTGTGATTTTTCACACTCATATATCACTCACATTATCTAATTTTTTTGGTCAGCTCATTAAATTTTTTTTGAAATGTAGTCCAGGCTGGTCTTGAACTATGTAGTTGAGAATGACCATGAACTTCTGATGCTCCTGCCCCTACCTCCCTGGTGCTGGGACTACAGGCAGTGAGGTTTATGGTGCTGAGGATCAAACCTAGGGCTTCATGCAAGCTAGGTAAGTACCCTACCAACTGACGCACATACCTGGTCACTCACTAAATCTTTTGGCCAGATTTTCTGTGACCACGATGTTACATCACAGACCCCTCTAGCTGTCTCCCTCCTCCCAAATATCAAGCTATGCTCCGGTGCAGCCTGTCCCTTAGGACAAAGGACTGATAGGGACCTGCTGTGACAGCACTCGCCCTCAGCAGAGAAGGGGAGGCAACGATAGCCCTCCCCCTGCAAATGCAGGATCAGTTTATGGTCCTGTCCAATGCCTGCCTCTCTGCCTTTGGCATGTAAGCTAGGTCAGGCTAAGTCATGTGCTGTGGAACTTCTGCCACCTCCTGCAAACCTAGGAGTCAGAAACCCCCTTCACTCTGGGGATTTTAAAGGCTCTTCCCATCAGGTCCCCATCATGGCATACATGGCGGCTCTCTCTCCTAACGAAGCCCCTCCAGACAGGAAGGCCCGCTCTCCCCATTCAGGGTCCCATCTCCTAATAAAGCTCTTCTGAAGGGTAACTGTGTCCACTCCTTTGGACAAACCTGTTATAATTTCTAACACACCCTAAAAGGAAACCTGCCTCATTTTCCGGAAGTAGACTGTAACCATAAAATGAAAGTAATGAAGTAGACTGTTTTTATGAAAACTTGGGAAGATACTGGTGGTTGTAGAGTTGTGAGCCTGAGACCTGCTTTCTTTGTTAGAAATTAGTAAGAATCAGAGAAAATTTAACCTTGTTGATATCAGAAGGCTTGTGAGTTTTAAAGAAATGACTTTCTCCGTGTATGATTCATTCTTATTTAATCCTGAGTTAATAAACCACCTAAAATATCTTGTGTCACTGGAAACACACGCATAACATTAACAGTACTATTTTCCACCAAGGACAAGATTAGACTAAAGGGATGAACACAAGAAAAACAATATTCAATGAAATACGAAAAAAATTTCCACATCTTTCCTGACTGTTTCATCCTTCCACTTCAGATATCCCCGACTGTCCTTCAGACAGATGCATTCTAAATGAAGACACTCCATTAGGCATTCTGCAACCCCCACCCGACCCCCTGCCGCCCCACCCCAGAGCCTCTCTGAACTACACCAACATTTTCAAAGGGACCTGTGGCTTCATCCCTGGGCCTCTCCAAGGCCTCTGCTGCCTGAACTAAGAAATCACGAGGAAAACAGTGTGAGGGACCTTGTAATTTTTGTAGGGAGGGTTGGATTTCTTGCTGGCAAAGGAAATGTAAACCCAGAATAAGCCCCACTGGGAAGAATGGCACAAGAGGCCTCATTGCAGGTGCGCCACCTACCTTCTGCCAGGACACGCTTCGGAGCAGAGAATGGTTCAGGGCATGATACTGCTTTGATCTGGTTTTCTGAAAGACCAGGTGGGGACTAGAGTGGTCAGAACTCAAAACTGCTTTGGGGAGTCTGTTAAAGCCATTATACAAGATTGTGGCAATGGTAAACAGGCATACTTGAAAGAGGTTGAAAAGGCTAGCCAGAAGGCTTCTGCCAGCTTCAAATGAGGTAAGAATGACTCCACAAACTGCTGAAGTCACCCCACGTGAAACTACAAAACAGCCTGGCAGCACTAGAAAGACCCACTTGACATAAGCATAGAGCTCCAAGCAGCAAAGCAAGGAGTCTTCTAAATTTTCATTTTATGGCTTGACTTCAAGATCTTTGTCACTTGACAAGACATCAAAACCCCTCAATTTCAAGTGATGGCAAAACCATCTTAAATGTATCTCAGAACTTTAGCAGGAAAACATGATTTTTTAACAAAACCTAAAACTAATATCCAAAGGAACTGTGAAATAGAGAAATAGTGTAGGAAATTGAAAAAAAAATTCAACAACTTCAAAATCGAAATCAAAGAATTTGTAAATGACAGAGTCCTACAAAGCTTCTGAAATTAACTGAAGACTGAAGTCAGCCTGCTTTTTTTCGAGACAAGGTAGCTAAGAATGATCTTGAACTTCTTGTCTACCTGCCTGCATCTCCTGAATTCTGGGATTACAGGTGTGCACCAAACCCAGTTTATGTGGCTCGAGGATCGAATTCAAGGCCTCATCATGAATCTAGGCAAGTGTTCTATTAACTGTCTACACCTCTAGTCCAGCCTGTTCTCTTTAGGAAAAATTACATTGATGACAGAAACTTGAAATTAGGCAAGGAGACAATCAGAAAACTCCGAATCTCTATTGGCCTCAAACTCAATATTCCCCTGCCTCAGCCCACCACCCAGTACTAAAACTACACATGTCAACACACTTGATTCTCTAAATGGAAGTGGGATTTAAAAACTGCAGCTGAAACTTCAAATGCTTCAAAACTTCAACTATATAGAAAACATGCAATGCCATGGCTGGTGAGACGGTTCAGTGGTTAAGAACACTAGTTCTTTCAGAGGACCTGAGTTTGATTCCCAGCACCCACATGGCGGCTAGCAACTGTCCATAACTCCAGTTCCAGGGGATCTGACACCATCTTCTGGCTTCAGTGGGGTATTGCATGCATGGTGGTGCACTTACATACATACAGGCAAAACACTCATACACATAAAATAAAAATAATAGTTTTTAAAACATGCAATGCAATCAAGGAACCAAGGAATTTTACTACTTAGAAATCATAAAGAAACTTCTCAAAGCATAAAGAAACATCATCTGTATAAATGAGAAGCATGACCCTAGACTAGCATATAGCCCAGTTTTCAAGTGCTTGCCCACCATGTGCAAGGTCCTGGGTCCACCCACAGCACAGCGTTAGAAAAATGTATAGCTCTTACTTCATGAGGATGGTCTTGGCCAAGTCCTGAAAACACTTCCTCTGTTAAAGCTGGATTGAATGCTAGAACTGATGGCTTCTGTAACTCTCTGTTCACTGAAAGGCCCCTCCCCGACTTCCCATCGCCAATGCTCTCTGCAGGCTCTGGTTAATAACCAGTCTATGCTCAACCACTGTGAGGTTCTCCTTTAGACTGCACTTAGGACACCGAGCAGTGCTGTCTTTCTGTGCATTTTATGAAACAAAACGTTCTCCATCCAGGCCCACTCAAGTTGTGGCAAATAATAGGACTTCATGTTTGACGGAATAGTATGGGGTGTGTGTGTGTGTGGATGTGTGTGTGTGTGATTGTCTTTATCTCTTCATCTGTTGAAGGACATTTAGGTTAATTCTGTATCTTGGCTATCTGGAATAATGCTGTGATAAACATGGGAACACAGGTATGTTGGCTTACATGGCAGTTCTATTTTTAGTTTTTGAGGCATCTCCATTGTGGTTGTATACATATTCCCACCCACAGTGTATGAATTCCCCTTGTTGACAACCTTGCCAGCATTTACTGTTTGTCTGAGAGCAGGCATTTTAAGTGGGTGAAGTGCTATTTTACTGTGCTTCTGATTTCCATTTCTACTGATAACATCAAGCATGTTTCATAGATCTGCTGGCCATTTGTATGTTGTCTTTTGAGAAATATCTGTTCAAAGAAAAAATTTTGGAAGCAGGGTCTTATGTAGCCCAGGCTAGCCTTGAACTTGATATGCTGCCAAGAATGACCTTGAATTTCTGATCACCCTGGCTCTACCTCCCCAGTGCTGGGATTATAGGTAGGTACTACCATGCCTGGTTTTATGTGGTGCTAGGAATTGAACCCTAGGCTTTGTGCAGGCTAGGCAAATATTCTACTTACTGAGTTATATACACCTAGCCTTCCAGTCAAGTATTTTTCTCTGCAAATTTTACATTACTTGTGTGTGTGTGTGCTTGGGTGCTATGGAGTACATGTGGAAGCCAGAGAATAACTTGTGAGAGTTGGTTCTGTCCTACCTCATGGGCTCCAGGATCAAATTCAGGGCACAAGTTTTGGTAAGAAGTACCCCTACCAGCTGAACCACCTTGCCAGCCCCGAATCAAATCTTTAGCCAATTTTAATAACTGTTTGCTACTGAGTTACTTACATATTCTGGATAATGTTCTGGTGTTGCATGGCACAGCAAGGTGAATATAATAAACAATAAAATAAATATTTCAAAATAGGATTCTAAATGTATTCATGACACAGAAATGATAAAACTTTGATGTGATGGATTTGTCTGAGTTGATCACTACCCAGCACATCTGTGAATCAAAACATCATATTGAGTTGGGCAGAGTGGCATATGCCTGTAACCCTGACACTAAAAGAGGCTGAGGAAGGAGTATCACCATGTGTTCAAGATCAGCCTGGACTACACAGGGAGACCCAGACTAAAAAATCTCACAACAGTATCACATCTCCTTCCCAAACCCCACATATACCACAGTATGTCTCATAAATGTGTACAAATGTTATTTGTAACCAAAACCAAGTCTGGGTCATCTTCCATGAGAAAAATGCTCAAGTTAGCTGGGAGCATGACTGACTGAGAAAGCTCACTGACTGAGATAAGAAAAAAATCACAACACAGAATGGGCTGAACAGTTTAAATTACAGGTGTTCACAAGTGGCCCCTATTCCATTTGAAGAGACCCATGATACCCTGATCAGATCTCCAAGGGGAGGGCTAATGTGACCTACTGCAGGCTTAAACTTCACAGCAACCAACTTCGAATAGCCATTGGAAGACATTCTTTAATATGGTTTTAATCTTTTTTTAAAAAAATATATTTACTCAACTGAAGTTTGATACGATTACAATCCCTAGGATAATGTTTTATGAATTTACATGGTTTTAAGAAAATTCTTAAAAGCCTATGAGACCATCTCACTATAGCCTCAAAATTATAACCAGGTATTATATTTAAGTTGAACTTATTACTTAAATCATAATTGAATGTTTTTTCATGATCAGAAAGACGGGTAAACCAACAAAGACCATTTATACATAATATGAATTGCTAAAGAAATATGAAAAGCAACTTAGCATTTAGCTTGATGAATGTTTGTTTAAACACTAAGGACTCAGGAATGGCACACACACTTTTAATCTTAGCACTTGGTAGGCAGAGGCAGGTGAATTTCTATGAATTCAGGGCCAGCCTGGTCTACCACAGCAGGTTCCAGGCCAGCCAGGGATATATAATGAGACTCTGTTTCAAATAAAATCCTACCCGAAACAAAAAACAAAACAATATCCCCAACTAAAAATGCTAGTATTTAAAAAATTTAGCATTAATAAATTAATTTAGGGGAGGTAATACTTTGTTCATGAGATTCTTCTATATAAAGCCAGGTGTGGTACCTCACAATCTGTAATCTCAGCACTTGGGAGCCTGAGGCAGGGTTACCTTTAGTTCCAGGCCAGACTTACTTCAGAGACCTTGTCTCTAAATGCAGAACAAGAAAACTAATTTTTTTTGAGACTTCCAGGCTGACCTCTTACTATGTAGTTGAGTATGCCTTTGAATCTCAGATCCTCCTGCCTCCACATCGTTTTATGCAGTGCTGGGGTTCAAACTGAGGACTTTGTGTGTACTAGGCAAGCAGTCTACCAACAGAACTACATCTGTAGCTCTCCCCAGCCCCACCCCCACTAAATTCTAAAAATTGTATGCAGCAGTTTCCCCTTGGAGCTAGAGAGATGGCTCAGTGCTTATTAAGAGCACTGGGTACTCCTGCAAAGGATTCAGGTTCAGTTCCTCTCACCCACATGGCATTTAACTGTCCATGACTCCAGTTCCAGGGGATCTGACGTCCTCTTCTGGCCTCCGCGTGAATTGCATGCACAGGTGCACTTACACATATGCAGCAAAACACTCACATATAAAAGAAAATAAAGAAATGTTAAATGTTACAAGTTTCCCCTTAAAAGTTTCTTTTTTGGGGCCATCAAGATGGCTCAGTGAGTAAAAGCACTTGCTATTCAAGCCTGATGTCTTGAATTTGATCTCTGGAAGCCACGTAAAAGTAGGAGAAAACCAACTTCACAAAGCTGTCCTCTGGCATCCACAAATGTGCGACAGCATGAACACTCTTTCCTGGTATGTTTTTAGTTTTCTATGCTTCTCTCTCTCCTTTTTGACTCTCTGTTGCTTCCATTATCAGATTATTTATTTATTTACTATGTGGTAAGCACTGGGCCAAATATTTTACATAAACCACCTCTTCTAACACTCACTGCAATGCTTTGAGGTAATTATCCCCAACTTATGTATGGCTTTTACCATTACTTTGTTTCAAAAGCTTCAATAGCTTTCCTAACTACCTTCAGAATATTTTCAGCCTTCTAGCTCTGGGATCAATCTATTGATCTGATCATTCCCCATTACACTTTAAACCTATCATTCTATCCAGACTCAACACTGCTCTGCTCCTTGTGTTTTTCTGAGACAAACTTTGCAGACAGCTCTATACAGTTTTAGCACAAGTGAAACATCTTGCACAAAGCTTTCTCTGGTATATTCCTATATATTTTTTTTTAAAGGCAATTTTCGCCATAGAACTCTGACTGGCCTGAACTCTATGTAAACCAAACTTGCCTCCAACTTGGATATCCACCGACCTGCTTCTGCTTCAGCCTCCTAAGGGTGGGGATTAAAGATGTGCATTATGCCTGGTTTGATACTCTTTAAAAAATAATCATATATTTATGTATTTTGCCTGCATGTATGTACCAGTGTATGCAATGCCTCTGTAGGCGAAAAAAGGGAGTCTGGAACTGGAGTTAAGGGTGATTCTTAGCTACCATGTGGGTACTAGGAACTGAACGGGGTGGTCTGCAAGAGCAGCCAGTGCTCTTAACTGCTGAGTCATCTCTCCAGGCCCCTGTATTTACTTTCAACTTGTTTTATTCTTTTATTATTTTTCCGTTGGTAACAGGGATGCGATCTTACTCATGTATACTAGTCCCTAGTCTTTTTGGAAAGTGGGAAAAATTAATTCACAGCTTTATTTAGGTGCTTTGAATTTCTGTTGCTAATTACTCTAAAAAATGTTGGCTGGGTGTAGTGGTGCACTGTAATCCCAGCATTCCAGAGGCAGAGGCAGGCAGATCTCTGTGAGAACAAGCTCAGCTTGGTCTACACAGTGAGTGTGAAGCCAGCTGGGGTCACAAGGAGACCCTGTCTTAAAAAAACAAACAAAACAATAAACTCCCAAAACCCCCCAAATGTTTTACATTATTCATAAATCCTTCCCGATTCTTCATATACAACTTTACAACTACAGAGATTTCTCAGATTTTTTTTTTCTCCAGGTTAAACGAGAGCAGTCTCCTAAACTATGCCATGACCTTTCAGCCTTTTCAACACTGAAGTATCATAGTGTTCCAGCATATACTTATAGAATTAATGAATAACGAAAGTAGAGCCGGTGACAACATGGACACAATAAGGTTTCTGGATGAGAGATGATGGTAAAACAATTTCTGGTATGATTTAAGGTAAAGTCATCTCTAAGTTAAGAGCAAAATTTTGGATAACTAAACACACATTATTTCCACAACTTGCCACATTCTCAAGCTTTTACTATTAAAAATTTCTAAGCCAGGCATGTTGGCACATGCTGTTAATCCCAGCACTCAGGGAGGCAGACACGGGAGGATCTCCGTGAGCCCTAGGCATAAACATATTTTATAGGACCTTACTAAGCAGCCCAGAGCGGCGTCAAGATCCTCCTGCTTCTGCTTCCCAACTGCTGCGACTACAGGCCTGTATGTCCACGCCCAGTAGTATAAAACCTGTGATGTCAATTGTGAAATATACCAATAAAACCCAAGGTTTAGAATGGGAGCAGGAATCTAAACAGTCAATTTACAACACACGGGCAAACTAACCACAATGGAAGTATCTTTCGGGGGAGGTGGTAGGAAAATAGGAAATGAGGAAAAAGAGGTGCTAAGAGAAGGTGCTGTGTATTTTAGTATGTCTTAGTATTTAAAATGATACTGAATACACATATCCAAATGGCCCGAGTCTACACCAAGTGTAGAAATACAGTCCATTTAATACCCCATGGACCTTTTTAGGTAGCACTCTCGAGGCTCTTCTTTTTCTACATGTACGCTTGTACGAACAACAGTGAATGATAGCATTGAGCATGAAGCACTGAAGAACATGACCTGACAGAAGATTCCAGAAACCTGTTTGATCTACAAAACTAAAGGCAAAGGAAAGGAATTCAGTTTTTTTGATATCTAAATCATTGTCTAAGTTCCAATAAATTTTTTTCCCCAAAGTCTTACTATGCGATCCAGGCTGACCTTGAATTGTGATCCTCTTATTTCAACCTCTTGAGTTCTGAGATTATAGGCACATCTGGCTTGGGGTAGTTAACAGGAGGGACTGAATAACTGCAAAAACAGTTGCAAAGAAATGCTATCTACAGTCTGCAAGTGACTGCAGTGTCACGATGGTGGGGGAGGGTGGCAAGGAGAGGGAGACACATGGGGTAATAACCACCTATACTGGAGCATCAAAGTGAGAGGAGACGTCTCAAACTTTGTAGAAACTGAAGAAAGCTACAGTCCGACAGATGAGGGAGATAGGAATATCTTGAAGACTTTCTTTTAAAAGTCATAAGTTAGGGCTTCATTCCAAAGGTTCACTAGTTCATACAGTTTTCAAGACTGTATTAGATCCAGATGTGTGCTGGTGCATGCCTTTAATCCCAGCACTTGGGAGGCAGAGGTAGGAGAATATCTCTGAATTCCAGGCCAACTTGGTCTACATAGTGAGTTCCAAGTCTGGCAGAGCAATACAGTGATCCTTACTATATTCTAAATGTGTATTCCTATCTTCACAGACAAGTGTAGCTCTCACAATTCTTCAAAGCTTTTTTTTGCAACAGATGGAGACTCTTAACAAAGTTCCACGAGTAATCAAAATGCAGACATTGGTGCCTGGCTCCAATCGATACATCTATAAAGCAACTCTTACATGTAAGACTCAGGAAACATCATGGAAGAGGGCAGAAGGATTTTAAGAGACAGGAACATGATGCATGCTACTAGATAATAGATTCTAGACTTAGGAAGCTGCACCCATGGGATTTTCATATGGCAGCCTAAAGAGACCTGTATAATGACAAAACCAGTTGACATGCCAGTGTGGATGGGGAGAAATGACAAAGGGTCCCATCTCTAGATGGAGAGCTACAATCAGTGGATGCTGAGGGAGAAATCAGTTTTCTACAGAAACTAGCTTCCTGATACCTTATCTAATCCCAAGTGGTCAGCCCTAAACCCAAGAACACACAAGTATCAATACATAGATTCAGTGTATATGTATATATACATACACACCTATGTGTATATTTAGAAATCTATGTATATGTAACAATAATAATCAAAAACAGGAAAAGAAACTGAAAGGGAATGGGAGACATAACACAAGAGGAGCTGGAGGGAAAAATACGTAAATATAGTACTCATGTCTGGAATTCTAAAGAGAAAAGATTGTATTAGGATTTTGGAATCAGGACTGGAAAACACTCAGTGGTTAGTTTCAGTTCTTCACTGGAATTAAAGTTAGGTTATAGGCAATTTAGTAAATTAGTTTTTATGAGTGGCTTAATTTTTTTGAGACAGCAGGTGAATAGTTCTAGGTTACCCTGTTTTATAATTTGGGTATATAAATAGAGTGATTGCTACCTATGTGTAACCTAATACACTTCAAACATTACCACATGCTCTGAAATTCCAGGTTTTTAAAAACTGATAGGGAAAGGAGTAGAGGGAAGAGTGGGCAACTGAGCAGACAAGAGACATGGCTGGCAGAGGTCTGTCTTAGAACATAAACGCACATTTCTGGGAAAGTGAGAGCAGCAGTGAAAGCTTATAATCACAGCACAGAGACAAGTGGATCAAGGGTTCAAGGGTAGCCTGATTTATACTGTGACAAAACAAAAAACCTTTCCCACTTTCCTTTCCCAAGAATTTATTTATACTTTTTTGTGGTGTTAGGGATGGAACAGAACCCTGGAACATGGGCATACAGGCAAATGCTCTACCACTGCACTACATTATGTGGGTAAAATTTCTGAGAACTCTAAGGTAGTCTAGGAACTCTCACTGTTCTTTCTACTCTGATAACTCCATTTTGATTGCAGTCTCAAAATCAATCTTTAGGCCTACTTTTTTTTTGTTTTCTATATGCAGGTATTTGTAGGTGCCCCAGAAAGCAAACAGAAGATGCCAGATCTCCTGTAACTGGAGTTTCAGGAGGTCATGAGGTACCTGATATGGGTGTTTGGAACGAAACTCTGGAAGAGCAACAGATGCTCTTAACCACTGGCCTATCTCTCCAATTCTTCTTTTTCTTAAAATTAAAAAAAAAAAAATCAAACAAACATTTGCTTTATGTGTGTTTGTGGTCAGAAGATAACTTGCTCAAGTTGGTTCTTTCCTTCTACCATGTGGATCCTTGGGGATCAAACTCAGGTCTTCTGGCTTGGCAAGGGCCCTTACCTGCTGCACCATCTCACAGGCCTAGGCTGATTCTTCTTAACAATTTAAATTTTAGACTAGAATGCAATGTAATGAGGCTTAGTATTATAAATGGAATGTGTACATATAAGTATCTCAAATAAGATAATAGAAATAAAGGCCCAATAAATATAAAAGCTACGTTTTATTTAAAATGAGGCACATTCTCAAGTACTACAAAGTCAAGCCCTGAGTCAAAGCAGCTAAGCTACAAAATTTGCTCTGTCACAGAATTTAAACAATTGCTCTGTAATCTGAATTGTTTTTAAAGCACTATTATCTTTGCTTACTTTTAATTCTAAATGACAAAAAAAATTCATGTTCTTTAACATAATTTTGGAAAATCTTGGTTCATCGTGACTTCAGTGTATGAAAAACCATATGTAGGAGAAAGAAGGTAAAGGGTACACACTACTTCTCTGCGCTTACTACCCTTGCAACCCTCACAAACCCAAATTATTAAGAAATAAAAAGCTTTGCAAGGCATGGCAGTGCATGTCTATAAATCCTGACACTCAGGAGGCTGAGGCAAAGCCAGCCTAGGTTACATGGTGAGTTCCTAGCCAGCCTAGGCACTCAGTTGAAATCCTCAAAAAAAGTTTTAAGGAAAACGTTTTAAGTATATAAAAACCAAATTATTTATCTGAAAAGAAACAAACACCATACATTTATTTTGGTCAATATAGAATTTGGTGGTAGTTATTTTTTCTTCTTTTAAAAAAATGTCTTGAAACCATGAAATTCTGAATGAAAAATTTTAAATGGAAGTAATGTAGAAGCATGGAGAAAGAATGTAAAGCATCAGATTCAAGTCCTGGTTCCACTACCCATGAGCTAGTAAGCCTGACACGCCAGTGAACTCCTGAGTACTGTGAAAATCAAATGAGATACACGAAAGGAAGCTCTGTCAACTGTAAAACCTGTGGAAATACTAACCTAGATTTATAGGATTTCCCAATTTCAACACATTTTTTAAGATTCTCTTCAATAATACCAAGTATTCTTTCAATGGAACAAGAACACATTTTAAAAATAGTAATTCAAACAAAGAAATACAGCAACTCAGTTTATTACATGCAGATTCTTCTGCATTGTTGCTAACAGTTCACTGGTCCAAAATTACTAAAATACTTAAAAAACTATACATTATGTAAACAAAACATAAATAAGACAGCATTGTTCTTTGTACATATATTTAGTACAGATTATTGGGGATTTAAGGAATATGTACAATTTTACACCATGGACTGCATTTTCACAATGCATAAATATATATATATATATATTCTTTTTACAGAAACAAAAATAAATTTTCACTAATGACACAGACTATTATATTGTAGATACACTGCAATAGTCCAAATTCAAGAAGAAACATATCAATGTGAAAAGGCTAGCTTAGTTAAACTAGTCGTACTTGACTCTGTTCAATTTATGCTATATAGATAGGTAAATCTTGACCATGTACTCTGAACAAAGGACCCTTGAAAATATCCTCATACCAGTGAGTGAAATGGTATGCTTTCCCTCCCCAAGAAAACAAAAGTCTTGTGCAAGCTAATGAAGATACATTAAAACACACACGCATATGTATACACACATACAAGTATGAATAGTATGTTTTCAACAGTATAATAAACAATTAAAATTTTTATGGGAGTTAAAACAATGCCCCATTATTTAAAAACTGGCTCGTTTAGTCTTAATTTAAGATGCAGCGGTATCAGGTTTCTCTAGAGCAGATGACTGGAAAGCAGGGAAGACAGAGGCAGGGTTCTGACTGGCAGATACAATTTGAGGGAGAGATGAAGACAACGAAGAAACTTTAGATGCTGGAGTATTTATGGTATTTAAAATGGCTCCTTCTGGGCTAACCAATAATTTTTTGACAGATGTGTCCAAATGAAATACCGATGTACTACTTGGCAGTGGAGGATTACTGGAGGAAATGGCAGAAACCAAAGATGTCTTAGCCAAAAGAGCAGCTGGAGAAGACTTAATTACTGAAGTCAATGACACTGTTGGTGCAGGAGGTGGAACACAGACTTTAGCAGGTGTGTTTATGATTTGTGGTGGTATATGTACTGTAGACAGAGAACTTGCATCTTCAAGAGAGTTTACAATTTTTGTAGAATTTCTTACAGAATGTTTTAAAGGCTGTCCACCTAAAGAATTATTTGATGTTTGTATGATCTTCTGGACAGGACTATCTACTGGTGTATTCTGAATGCCCTGGCCACTGTTAAGAACTAAGGGCGGTCCATATTTTGGATTAGTAGATATAAGGAGAACATGACTACCAGCTCCAAGACCTTGTGGTGGAACAATAAATCGGGCTCCATTAATCATGATTTGAGTACCTGGTGCCAAAGGTGTACTGGTGTTGATAACTATTTTTTGCTGAATATAAGGTTCATTTAATGTAGTCCCTGCCAGACTGGTTACATTTGATGGTGGAGTAGCACTGTGGATGGCAGAGCAACCTGAAGCAGAATTGTTACTAGGAATTGTTTTTACTAGTGCAGGGGACATTTGCTGGTTTGGCATAGAAGTAAAATTGGAAAAATTAATTATTTTACCTGGATTTGGTGAAAGGGATGATAATTCAGCTTGAGGTTTATTTGTGTTTGCATTTGTTGGCACTGTAGTTGAAATCCCTGTTGACTGAAACTGGAGAGAAGTCCGAGATTGTCTTTTAGAAAGAGATATAGGACGCGTGGCTCCCGATACTGTGGCTGAAGGTGGAACCGTGCTGATTACTTTTGGAGACGTAGTCACAGGTGTAGGCAAGGCAACAGTAACAGGGATTTGCAAAGCTGATGTCAAACACTTAGGAGACACTGTTGGCTGTGTGGTTGAAATCAGAACAGATGATGCAAGGTGTCCTGTTTTCACAGTTGATATAGCCACAGTGTTTCCAAGATTTGATGTGCAAAGTCTATTTGACAAGATAGGCATAATTCTTGAAGAGGTATCATTTCCACTGACTAAAACGGGAGGTCGAGTGCCAACTGAAGGTGAGGATGAGGTCACTGAAAGAGAACTCAGAGATACATTTGCTCCTGTTACTGAAAACATGTTAACAGTTCTTGCTGCAGAAACCACTGATTCATTAACAGGAGGCATATTTTGACTCACAATACTTGAGCTTACTGGAACTGAATTAGCACTCACTGACAATGGTGAGATACAGCCCTTGCTACTTTTGTCTTCTTTTGGCATTACATTTTGCAATATATTAATTGATGGTATAGTTGGCATATTGCCTGGAGGATTTATAATTGCTTGACCAATGTTTAGACCAATTTTTACATCTTTTATCTGAGACACAGCTGGTGATGAATTTATTTTTATTGGTGCTCCCACTGTAGATGGAATGAGTACTATTTGGGGTTGCTCTGGAGTTTTAACATATGTTTTATTCAAGGAAGAAAGAGGTGTTTGTTTTAATGATTCTGCAACAATAGTTGGGGCTGAAGTGCCACTGGGAATTGGAGCGTTAATAAAAACGACTTTCTGGGTAGAAACACCTGCAGATGTTGGTGCTGATGCCACATTAACTGCATTTCCACTGCCAGAAGGAAGAACAGATGGAGCTGATACTAGCATAAGTTTCTGAACTGAAGTCCCACTGAGCACATCTCCATTTACTGCTGTTGTTGCTTCTGATCTTGTAACAGGGTAACTTTTTGTGATGTAATCCACTTGTTGCTGTTTAGCTGATATGCTAATTACACTTACTGAGCTATTTGTTGTTGATGATGGTAGTAGAGTGCTGGAAGAAATGCAGGACTTCAAGGGTGAAGAGGGCATATTCAAAGTCTTATCTATCATGGGGCCTAAAATGCCACTGCCTGAGGGCTGGCCTAATGCAGGTTTGAGATTTTTCCCCATGGGTGGATGAAAGCCACATGGAATAGAAACTGAAGTGGGAGTTTGGCTGAAAGATGAAAGACTAGATGTAGTGCTCACTCCAGCTACTTGTGAAAAAGGAGAGGATGATGTTGATTTGGGCACCAGAAATGCCTGAAGTTGAGGTGCAAAAGTGAAAACAGAACTTGAAGATAAACTGTTGGGTGAATTTTGATCCGGATTGGTCTGTACTTTTACAACTCCAGTGTTCCCACCTCGTGTCCTAACAAGAATCGACTGTGAATCTCTTATACATACGGTTTTCAGTTCTTGCTTTGCTTCAGAAGAGTCAGGGGTTTGTTGTGGAAAACCGGTAAGGGGATTGCCAGGATTTGTAGATTCATTTAGTGTTGCTGCTGGCAAAAGAGGCTGACTCGTTGAGGAAATGGTGGGCGAAGCAATGGGCTGAGGGAATGCAGCTGCTGAAACAGCATTTTTGACTTTCCCAGCCTCACTTTGGCTCATCGTCACTGGTGGTGTTAATAAATTACTTACAGAGGTTACAGGTGACGAAGACTGGGAATTAGCACTCACATTTGATGAAGGTGTAACTGTCTTGTTGAAAACTGCGTTAGGCAGCAGGGTAGAAACAGTTCCTGTTGAGGTGACAGGAGCTGATGCTAAAGAAGAGTCTATACTTGTAGTCTGTGGGAAAGATGAATAATGCTCTGTACCTTTCTGTTGAAGGGGCAGTATTTCTTTTGCAACTGCTTTTCCCTCTTTGTGCTGAATCACAAAATTCTTAGGCAAAATAAGAACTTGCTGCATGATTTTTTCTCCTGTTTTAGGATCCACCACAGGCTGCATCTGAATCTTGACAGAGCTACTATGAAGATCTATTGGTAACCACTGACCACAGGGCATTTTGTATACCATCTGTAAAGGTCCTTTCGTACTTGTGAGGCAGGTCAACGCTGGCTTTATGGGGCTTGTTTCTGCAGAAGATATAACTGGCATTTCCACAGCAGGAGCACTTCTACCTGTGGAAGGGGGCAGTTGATTTGTTAAGGTCACTTTGTTCCCAATATTCTTTGCAAGCAAGGCCTGAATAGGTTTGGTCCCTTTCTGGAGAGTAGACACTGGTATTGAATCCACTGAGGCAAATGACTCTGAAAATGGTAGCTCTGTATGATTTGATTCATTCAAACAGTCAATCTGCATATCAACTTCTAAATTCTCAACTGTGGTCTCACTTGTGCTTAACTTTGCTTTCTTCCTTGGGGAAAGCTCTTTTGTGCTATCATCCAGATAACTACTTTGTTTGGACAGTCGTTTAAGTGTTTTAGGCAGTGTCTTCACTACATCTTTAGAAGGCAATTCTTTTTTCAACAACTTGCTTCTGGCCATAGGAAAACCTATTTCTGACAATTTCATATCATCTGAAAATTATAAAAACAAGCATTTTGTTTATAGAAAACAGTAACTGAATAATACCAATTATAAAAATAAAAGTCAATCTTTGAGCTGGCAATTTAAGAAGTTTCCTATACAGTCATTCAAAAGGTACCACTAAGGGAGATAAAAGTAAAGTGACCTTTGGTACACTGAGTTCAATATCACAAACAAGCTTAAGAGCAACCTATTATTGAGAAGATTATTTTTAGAGACTGTAAATTAAAAGAAGGGTCCGGCCTTTTCTGATGTTTATCCTTAGAAAACAAATTGTACAATCACACCTGGTCAGAGGAAGTTACAGTTTTACAATTTATGAAAGACAAGGAAAACAATACGTTAATGCATTTCTAACCACAAGTTTTCATATTCTTATATAACTAAAGAAAATCATGGTTAAATTTACAAACATAATCTGATGATTTGAACTGAATTCCATGAATCTATTCTAGCCACCTACACTTATTAGAATGGTACATTCACTTTGGTTTCAGCAGGTCACTCATCATTCAAAAAAAAAAAATCTTTACAATATTAGTGATTTGTCAAATTCCATTTAAAGCAAACTTTAAAAATAGAGCTTCAAGAGTAGTAATAATAAAAGGATAATAATTTCCAAGAAACTGTTACAAGTAAATGGATATTTTTTAAAATATCATATTTCCTCACTGACATACACACTGACAAAATTACTTTTTGCCTTCACAACAAACAAAAATTTCTCTTTGTGGTGAATTTTTAAAAGCTGTAATACCTACCTGAATCAAAGTGATCTTTATCCAGGACATCTAGAGGTTCAGTTGCATCTAGAGACTTACTGATTTCTACTTTAGGAGATTCTTTCTCAGGATTTCCTTCACATTCTTCAGCAGTCCACAGTTCTCTAGTGAACTGATCATGATCAGGTTGTCTTCTGAAATCATCATAGTCTTTTTTCAGACGGCTCCTGAAATAAAAACCCATGATAAACAATACACACTGAACTTTTAAAATACATATTCAAATATCTTCAATTGTCATTATGTTTAAGTGTATCTGAAATGCCTATTAGTTCAGTCTTGCCAATTATTACCTGCTCAGGAAGATAACATCTACAAAATAGGCATAAGAAACTTACACGATTAATCTAGGTGTCTCAAATATAAAACAAACAAGCAAAAGCAATAACCCCCCCAAAACACTAAAAGAGTGTATCTGTAACTTCCTTAACAATTTTTTTGTTTAAAAATTTTTTTATTCATTTTTTCTTTTATGTGTATGAGTGTACTGCTTGTATGTATGTGTCATGCAATTCCTGAGGAGCTCAGAAGAGGGTGTCAGATCCCGTGGAATTGGAGTTAGGACAGTTAGCTGTCATATGGGTGCTGGAAACAGAACCCAGGTCCTCAGCAAGAGCAGTCAGTGTTCTTAGCCACTGAGCCATCTTTCCAGTCCATTGTTGTTGTTTTTGCTTTTTGAGACAGGGTCTCACTTCGTATCCTTGGCTACCCTGGAAATCACTATTGATATAACACTGGTTGGCCTGGAACTTGCTAGATAGACTGGGTTGACCTGTAACTCAGATGCTGACTTCTGCCTCTAAAATGCTAGCGATTAACTCAGATACTGGCAAATACCTGAATGAAAGGCTAGTACTTTCTCAATTAAGCTATCTCTCTATGCTGAGGTAGTTCCAAAATTATTCTTTATAGCAGGTCTTTCTTCGTTTTGCAGGGTCTTATTATGCAGCAGCCTAGGCTACTGTCAAATTTACAATCCTCTTGTCTTAGACCCCCGAAATGCTGGGATTATAAACCTGTACCATCACGCCAGGCTAGAAAACCAAGATCAGTTTTCAAAAGGTAATCAAGAAATTTAAAGAGACAATATCTTTAAAATTTATTTTTAGTGTGTGTATGTGTGTGAGTGTGTGTGAATGTGATGTGTAAGTAAAGGTATATTCATGTTATGTGTACAAACTGGGAGGGTTTCTAAAGACTGAGCTCAGGTCATCAGGCTTATGCAGCAAGTGCTTTACCTACTGAAGTCACCTCACCAGTTTTATGTGACAGTATAGATTACTCTGATTATACAGATTATCACAAACAAATTAATCATTTAATCCTGGGAATAATAAACCTTTGGTCTTACTACAAATAGTGCTCATGAAGCCTAAGGCAGCAAAGTTAAAGTGTAATCTAACTTTTACAGAGATTTTAGCTAGATTCTGAGAAACTGGAGAGATTAAAACATTCCAAATGATTATACAGTATTCTGGAGCTCCTTAATTATTCTTTTTGCTTGGAGCTTTTTCTGTTTTACTCTTAACCTTTATCTTGTTTTTAATTTGGTTACATTTATTTATTATGTGTATGTGTTTATGTGTCTGAGCACTCTCAGGCCACGTGTAGAGGACAGAGGACAACTTACAGAAGAAGTTAAGTTTTCTCCTTCCATCATATGGGTCCCTCAGAGATTGAACTTAGGTCATTAGGTTCAGAGGCAAGTGCCTCTACACACTGAGCCATCTCTCTAGTCCCTGAGAAAATCTGTAGTATAAGGATAATAATAGTACCTCACAGAATGTATGTTACATACATATACTCAAGTGCTGCTCGATAATTATTTTCATCTTTCATATTACCGTGCAAGGATTTTATGAGTCTGGGAGATACTAAAATGAGTTAGCAAATGAACTTGCCTTTCAGTCTGTAAGATTGGGGTAGAGAAATATCTGTGAGGCTGAATGCCATTCTCACTCTCAGCTAAGGACTACCTATTATTTCATGGAAAATGAAGGGAATCAGTAAAGTATTTCACATGTTATCTGCAGAGTGCCTTACTGTGTTCTTAGTACTCTTCATCTCCACACCTCTGCTAACATTCTGATTATATGCATCCTCTCTACAAAATCCATCTACAAAAATCCATGTCTACAAAATGCCCCTCCCTCACTTAATCCAAAACACGTAATTTCTTTTGTTAATAAAAACAAACAACAAAATCCAAAATACTCTCTCTCTCAACTCTAATCTATATTTCCTGGTGATATTCCTTTTCTCTACTCCATTTTACAGCAAAAGATCATTAAAGGTATAGTTCAATTCCTTTCTCCTAATTTTCTTGAATAGACATGTCTTTAACCCATCATGAGCAGTGCTCTGTTTTGAAACATTTTCTTTACCTAGTTTCCAAGACACCTCCCTTCCTTAGTTATCTGTCTTAACACTCTTTCAAAGCCTCTTCTGAAAGTGACCCATCATCTACCTCACTTCTAAAATATTGAAATGTCTATATGATTTCTATTAGTCTCGTGGCTTTATAATTAGTATGTTGATATCTCCTAAAATTGTATATCAGGTCTGGTTGGTTCCCTTGAATTAGACTCATATATAAACTGCCTATTCAACAACACCAATTAGATGTCTAGAAAGCATAACCAACTTACAATGTTGAAATCCAAACTATCCAATTCCTGTTATTGATCAAACCTGATTCTCTTTCACTCATTCCTGTCTCAGGTAGTGACATATGTGACAAATGTGTAGACAAAATTTTGGGAACCAACACTTTTACTCATCAATTTCTCTCACACCTATATTAGTTACTTTATGCATTGCTGAGACAAAATGCCTGACAAATCAGTTAAGGAAGAGTATATTTTGGTTCACAGTTTGAGTACTCAGTCCATGGCAGAGAAGGCATGGCAGCAAGAACTTAAGCAGGTGGTTATAGTACCCACAGTTAGGAAATAGAAAGAGAAATGCTGCTGCTCAGCTCCCTCTCTCTTCCACATTCAGTCCAAAACCCTGACTCACATTTAAGGTGGGTCTTCCTACTTCAATTAACCTAATCTAGAAAATCCCTCACAGACATGCTCATATGTTTGTTTCCACAGGGATTCTAACACTCATCAAGTTGACGATTAAGATTTACCATCACACATCCCATGCCCAATTTTTAAGCAAATTTCACCAATCCTACTTTGAAGCTACATCTAAAATTAAACCACTTTGTGCCATTTGCAATAGTGCAAGCCCAGAACAAACCATTTCCATTGCCAGCTCCCTGCCAGGATTACTGCTGTAGTATAACTGGCTTATTTGCTTTCACCTTTACAGTTATTTCAACATAGCAGCTAGAATGAGTGCTGTAAAAAAAGTTAAGGTTGAGGAGCTGGTGAGATGGCTCAGGGTTAAGGGTGCCTGCTACCAAGCCTGAGAATTTGAGCTCCATCCTCAGGACCTATCTAGTAGAAGGAGGGAACTGACTCCCCACAGGTTGTCTGTCCTCTAAACTCTAGATACACCACAACATGCACATGTCCACACTCTCATATCACACACATATACACAAAATCAATAAATATGAAAAAATTAAAAAACAAACAAAATTCCTGAAGGTTGGGAATAAAGTGGTAAAGTACTTGCCTAGCTATGTGCAAGGCACTGGGCTCAATTCTCAGCATTGTGAGCAAGCAAGCCAATGGAAAACAGGCAGACAGACAGACCAAACACACACAGAAGATTATGTGTCTGCTGTGCTTAAAACCTTTCAATAGCTTCTCATCTCAGTCCCTGTACAAACCAGAGATTAACTCCTCTGTCCTTTGTCTCTTACCACCAGTCCCCATCATTCACTCTGCTTTGGTTATGACTGGCTCTTTGCACTTTTTCTAAATGCTAAATATGCTTCCCCCTCTTAAGAGTTCCTGTTCTCCAGCCTGTTTTCCCCTCTTATATGTACTTCATTCTCTTTAGTAGTCTTCACACTGTCCCAAACAGGCATTTTATATCCTCCTTTTCTCGCTCCTTTCCACCAATTTGAGTTTTGTTTCTTTATTAGAATAGAAGTCACATACATGTTTTATCTGCTGAATTATAAATGAAAGGGAAAAACTCAAGGATTTCATTACACTCTTCCCCAGTCATAAATTAAGAGCTTTAGAATAAGTAAACACATCACAAAGCTTGTTACCTGTTTCTTTGAAAAGCCTTCATTAACTTTGGTTCCCATGGCAGCAATTCATTCAAAAGACGTATCAATGTACTATGCAATTCTTTAACAGCTTGCCTCCGATGGTACCATTTACCCTAAAAACACAATTTTTTAAAAGTAAATCCCTAAGATTTAATCTAAAAGTCAGTGTCACTAAGTTTTATTGTCTAATAAAAAATAAAGCAGAATGCTAATAACCCAGCAAAATACTTCTCCCATAGAAGTTTACAATAGGAGAATATCATGTAATAAATATAAACATATTTAATGATCTTCAGTTCTACAGGAGAAACCTGAAATACATTTCATCTAACTAGAAAAGAAATTTAAAATTACTTTGTGTCAGTTGTAAATATTTTAATCATTTACCAAACATATGTAAAAAATCTTGGGTTCTAGCCCCAGTGCCCAAAACCCACCAACCAACTGAATAAACAAAACTATGTAAAGATACAAACATTTACATAATAAATCCATCAAATAAATGAATATGGCTCATTTGGTAAATTTTTCGTAACTTATTTTGGGTTTCTTTAAGACAGGGTCTCTATGTAGTCACAGCTGGCCTGGAACTCATGACGTAGACTGGGTTAGCCCTCACAGAGATCCACCTGCCTCTGCCTTCCAAGTGCTGGGATTCTTTAATCCCTGGGTCACCAAGCCCAGATATTTTTAATATTTTTAAGAGTGAGGAAAAAGGTGAAACTTCTCAACAAACTCTTAGGAACCTAATTGCTTCAGTAGTTTCCAGACTAGAAAAGCAATTAAAACAGTCAACTGTCATTTAAAAAATGAATTTATCTTTTTTAATGAGTATTTTCTCTATATGTATGTATGTGTGTGCAATGTGTGCATACTGATGCCCACAGAGGCCAGAAAAGGGTGCTAGATCCCCTGGAACTGGAATTCTAGATGGTTGCAAGCTGCTATGTGAGTGCTGGGAAGAGAACCTGGGTCTACCACAAGAGCAAGTGTTCTTAACCTTCATATCTCCAACCCCTATTTACTTTTGGTGCATATGTGCATATGCATACGATGCATACAGGTGTGCACACATATATGCCCAAGTATGTGGAAACCAGAAGAGGACATAAGGTGTTTTCCTCTAGTGTTATCCATCTTAGTTTTTGAGACAGAGTCTTCTATTAAATATAAAGCTTTGGCTAGCCTAGATGGCTAGTCTGCTCACAGGATCCACTCGTCTCTGCCCTACAATACTGGTGCTACAGGCATGCATACTCAATCCCAAATTTTATATCCATTTGTCTATCTTCTAGCATTTATAAACCCTTTTTGAGATATATGTATTGTTACATTCACTTCTAAAGTGATGAAAAGAGCAAATGAGTTACTCAAGGTTCTACAATGGAAAACTACCCTTGCCTGATTCGAATATCCAATCTCTTTGAGCTACATTACTATCTCTTAAAAACTGCATCAAATAAATTCAATCAGATGTAGTTATAAAGACCTCAGATAAAGATACATCTCATCAACAAATAAAAAATCTTTTGAACATTCCAGGACCAAAAAATTTATATCAGTTAGATCGACTCCTGCTTCTAGTGTTCTCTATCATCATATAATGACATTACCATACTGAATTATATCATTTGCTTTGAGATCTAATTCATAGTCTATATAATACATATATATTATTTCTAATGAAAGACAATTCTGTTACAGATTACATTTAATATACATAAAATCAGACTTCATCCTATAAGCAACAGTGAGTCAATCTGACTATATGTAGAACTATCTACAGCAAAAGTATATTCTAAAAGTATGCATAAATTCCCAGTTTTCTTTATTTGCACACATATATAAACCTTCAATATTTCAAATGACAATTCTACTGTTTCATAACCTGAAGTGACTAATAGAGCTTTATCAAATTTTTTAGTCCTTTAAAGCAACAGAATGTATATTTACATAAATACAAACAGCTATATTTTTCCTGAGGTTTTTGCACCTTGGAAAGTAAATTGCTATTTCCGAAGAGTGGGAAGATGTAAGATTATGTGCTGCATACATACTGAATATGAATCCTATGCTAATTAATGTTCTCTTAGTACCCTGTTAGATCATTGTATTAAGGAAAACTATTCAAGAAAAGTAATTTTTATTTCATATGACATATTAAACTAAATAGACTTGCTTTAAATTTTTTTTTATTTATTAATCTTATTTCAAGTGTGTGAGTATATTGCCTGCAGTTACTGTAACTGGAGTTATAGACAATTGTTAGCCACTATGTGAATGCTGGGAATCAAACCTGGGTCCTCTGCAAGAGCAGCTGGTACTCTTAACCACTGAGCCATATCTCCAGCCCCTAAACAGACCTGTTTTTAAATGTGTTCTAAAAGCTCATGTAGGTCCCAAGTAAGCCACGAGGAGTTACAGCTTGAAAGTTAAAAATTTAAAGGCAAAGTTGAACCAATGACTACTTTTCTCCCTTAGCAGCCTATATACTATCTTCTAAAACTATGATAAAGCCTAATAACCACAAAAATGACTGGCACAGGAAACTATATCAGTATAGTAGTGACACTTTTATCTTAGGAGTAATCAATAGCTATTTAACTGGACTTAAGGCCCCCTCAATGAGAGGGAACTCATATGCGATACTATAAACATAGCCAAATACATATGGCTGGAGAGGTCACAGATTCTAGAGAAAACCCTACATCTGTCACATCCCTAGACAAACATAATTTCTTACTGTATGCTAAATATGGATCCTTATATTTACAGATAAGTATATATGTCACCACTCTTCAAAGAAACTTCTTTTGCAATAGACGGAAACTGTTATAGAGTTCCACAACTGGTCACCCCCATGGAATAAGTGCCTGTGAGATGCCCAATCCTAAGGGACACATCTACAATGGAACCTCTACATCTAAGGCTCATGGAGCACAGTGGAATGAGGGGAGGGAGAATACTAATGCATCTTTCAACTCTCACCAGTGAAGCTCCCTCATGCTACAGAGTGCAATGCATACAGAAGGCCACAACTCGCCAAAGTGTAGACAATAAGAAACTTCAGAGTGTGTGTCCTCAGAAGACAGGACTCCTATATAAACCTCACCCACTCAGGACTCAGGGACCACTGTGAAGATGAGGCAGAAAGTGTTAAGAACCAGAGGTGATGCATGAGCATAAGGAAACAGTTTTCCAGGCTTCTGGAAACTTGCTCATATGAACTTACAGTAATGGTGACAGCATGCACAAGACCCATGTAAACTCAGACAAAAACCCAGCACAGAACCGAAAATGGGCAAGAGGCCCTAATCTTAGCTGAGGAACTATTGACAGCTGATGACTGCTGGCTGAACTACAGTCGGTCTTCTTTAAGGGAGGGACTTCAGATAGGCTGACTAGATCTCAGTGGATGAACTTGAACAGAGGGACACCTGGGTACACAAAGCTGTTTAGATAGGCCTTAACATGTATGACAGAATGCATACAATCCTGTGGGCAGGCTGGGGGGGGGTGTACAGATAAGGGAGGAGTTCTAAATATGATTAGATATATGAAAATTATAAACATTCAATGAAAATATATACTGAAATAAAGTTAATTTTTCTCAAAAAGGTGACATATAGATGAGATAGTATAAAGTGCACATTCTAATCCATAAAAAGAAACTATTACATGAAACAAGAAATAGCATTCATCCAGGGGAAGCAAACTCTCTTTGGTTTTGAGACAAACTCTTACTATGTAGCCTGGGGTAGTCTTGAGCTCACGATCCTCTTGCCTTAGCCTCCCAAGTGCCTGGATTATAGGTGCGAATCTCACTCAACAATTTTTCTTTTATCAAGGCAGATACATAGTATTATTTTTCTACTTATTAGCTACTATTTGGCTGAAAAGTTAAATGGTGAGAGTGGAGGTCAATTTTTCTTAAATTTAAGAAATAGGAAAGACTGTTAAGGAAGAAGATAGGGAAAATATTCTCTCTGTGGTAGAATTCACTGGGAAAATGATAATAGTGATGTATTCCTCACTAGGAGATACAAGGAGAAAAATAACAGTTGCAGAACTAACCTGACTTGTACAGTTGCTGTCTGGAGTAGCATATCAGTGACGGGATAGGGGATGCAGAAGACATGACGTCTAGATAGAGGAGGAACGGGTAGTGTAGAATGCATTGCTGGATATCTTTAAGATATGGCTATAGTTGTGTCTCTTCATAGGCATTGCATGACATGTGCACTTACATACATGTAGGCAACGCACACACACAAAATAAGAAAAATATGACTTTAATGAAGGAATCTGTCATGGATATATAACTCTACAATTTTTTTTACTGATTTATTTTTATTTTAGGTGTATGAATGTATTGCCTACATGTATGTAAGTGCACCTGTGTTGGGCAATGCCTGAGAAGGACAGAAGAGGGCAGTGGATCCCCTGGAACTTCAGTAATGAACAGTTGTTAGTTGCCATGTCTGTACAGAAATTCCAACCAGGGTTTTCTACAAGAAAAATCAGTGCTC
Organism: Eospalax fontanierii; assembly: GCA_035773235.1. Lineage (NCBI taxonomy): Eukaryota > Metazoa > Chordata > Mammalia > Rodentia > Spalacidae > Eospalax > Eospalax fontanierii. Next base: position 33,910,576 of record CM069544.1, on the reverse strand, counting down.
TTAACTGCTGAGCCATCTCTCCAGCCCCGAGTCTACAATTTTTATGTTGACTTAAAAGGATGCAGAATCATTGCTTGGATTGGTGTTTGATACAAAGTGTTTCACTCTTCACTCAGACAGAAAAGGAAACTCACAGCATCATTGGGTTAAAACATGGTCCTTATAACCCAAATGTAACTAATGATATTGCTACTCCCTTCCCTAATCAGTGTTAGGGACCAAATCCAGGGCCCAGTGCTTTGCCCTACCATTGAGTTGCCCAACCCCAGCACTGCTGTTCTCCTTTGTAGTGATCTCAGTTTCACAGCATATAATGGAACTAATACAAAAAGCAGGAAAGTAATAGATTTTTAAAAAGCAATTAGAATTAGAAACAATGTTTTACCTTTGGTCCAATATAAAAATCCATTTCAAATCAAAATTTATTTAAACTTAAGCTAGGTCAAACCATAAGTCAGAAATACAGCTTTTCTAACTGATCAACTTTATTCATTATTTACAGATATAAAAAACAAGAATTACAGTGTTTCTTACTAGATAAATTCTTAAACCATAAAGGGCATAATTTTCTCAAAGGAAGTTGTTGAAAGTCATACAAGGAAATACTTATAGATAGAAACTAGTTTTAGGCTAGAATTCTGTTCTCAAAAAAATTAAATCTACTTTTCTTTCAATATACAATGCTGTCTCTCCTGGTCCTCACAAAGCCAGTTTTTAATTTTAATTAATTAACTAATTAATTAATTAGAAACAGGGTCTCCCTGTAGCACCAGCTGGCCTGGAACTCCCTCTGTGGACCAGGCTGGACTCAACCTCTGATCAGCCTGCCTCAGCCTTCTGAATGCTAGATTAAAGATGTGTGCCATTATGCCAGCACAAAGCCGATTCTTAAAGGAGCATAAATATATTATATTGTGTAACTACCTATATGTAGGTATCTCTGCAATATAAGATATGATTTGTATAAATTGTATTAATTAAAAATATTTTCATGAATAAACATTTTAAAAATAAAATTCCAATGAATCACATAAATTTAATAAGGTATAATGTGAATATTTATCAAAGGTTACTTTATGAGAAATAGAGAACAGTATTTTTTAAATCACCAGATTACAAATTTTAATATAAACAGTGAATTTCAAGCATTCATCAGGAAAACAAGAGCAGCCAACAGAATCTGTATTTGCAGCTTACCTTTCCATTGCTTCTCATCCAATGTCCACAGCAGCTGCAGACTGCCAATTCCCTTTGCATTAGATGATCAACTACCAAACCATGGAGGCTTTTTTATAACCCTCTAGAAATTACAACAAAAAGGAGCTGATCTATGGTCACAAGGTAAGTCCTTTATTATATTATGAAGTTTTATAAGTTTTTGAGTATCATGCACCAACAACCTAAGGAATTGTAAGGGGGAAACAACCTTAAAAAAACTTACAAAAGTACACAATACTGTAAAATGAAAAGCTGTATCTTGATGAATGTGTAGGGAGCATGGTGGGAACTAAAGAACAGCTCCATTCTGCTGCTGTAACCTGAAATTGCCAGCTTAATGCTGGCTTTGGTGTTGCAAAGAGAGGGAGTTGGCAATCTCCTCATGCTGGGGACATTGGACATCTAAGGAAAAAAAAGAGGAAAATAAATTCTATATTAAGTAGATATGTTATCACATTAATAAACTTAGATGCTCTGTATGCTAAATTTGCTTCTATAAGCCACTCAACTCTGACAAGATTTTCTTGCAATGTTTTATCTAATCAAAATGGGTTATCAGGAATCATATAATAAAGACGTGAGATCATATATAAATGTACAAGAAAGCTTTCTTAAATTGACATGGTATTGTAGAAATGTTAAGTATGTATTTTATTATGTTATGTATAACAGGTAAATGCATACGATTTCATCTGTTCATTTTACATTCTGAAAAAAGTACAATGCAGAAAGATGACATATATAATAAAAGTATGAATACTATTTTCCAACATGCTTCTGCTTACAAATGCTGTTAGTGTATAAAAACATGGATCACAAAGCAAAGTACTTTTTATGACAGGCTTGATTCTTGTCAAGAATATAAATCCTGTTGTGGAAAGGACTGTCAATTTATTAATATTGTATTATAATTTTCAAATAAAATGAGAATAAACTTCCAAAAAGTGGATCTCAACATAATGATGTCGAATTTAAAAGCAAATTTAATCCTAAGGTAGCTTGGAAAGAATGTAAACTTATATGAATAAAATCAAAGCACAAATAAAATTAACTAAATATTTTAATAAACAGTTTGACATTCTTTTTAGGCTAATAGTAAATGAAAAAGTAATACTACATCTAATAAATATTCTTTTTTGCTTTCATAATTGCTTACCTAGAGAAATGACCACCAAACTCTCATAATCCTGAATATTCAAGTTAGGGGCTAAAACATCAAATTAATCACCTTATATAATTTAAAAACTGCTGGTTTTCTATGGTGAAATGACTGAATACTATTGTAAAAAAAAAAAGTTAAAAAGTATTTTAACACTATGAGAGGTTCTATTTTCTCAGGACTCACACCAATTTTCACTTAATTTAGTAGAAAGGATCTTACATTGAATACACTGAATGGTTTAGATAACACTTCAATTTAATTTTTAAATTAGCATTAAAATACTAAGTACTTACAGATCACTCTCACAAGGAAAGAAAATCTAACAATATACATGTAGCAGATGATAGGCTACCAGTTTAATTTATGAAAAAGAAAAACGTCTACATTGGAAATTAACCACTGGTTGACTATCTAAATTTTACCTTTTTCAGCAAACCGGTTATTACAAAAAAGCTGAGGAATTTAATCAAATCTATTAGTACTACTAACTGAAAGCAAACATGCTCTCAGGCCAGTGGTGGCCTATTCTAAATCACTGAGTAATGCTACTTATTTGGCATCATCAGGGCATAAATTTTTACAAAGTGACATTTAGACTAGTAATATCTTTTAAAATTTTTAACTTGTGTGTGTGTGTGTGAGAGAGAGAAAGAGAGAGAGAGAGAGAGAGAGAGAGAGAGATGGTCAGAGGACAACTTGTAGATGTTGGTCCTCTCCTTCTAACATGTGGGTCCTTGGAGCAAACATTGGTCATCAGGCTTGGCAACAAATGCCTTTACCCACTGAGCCATCTTGCCAGCCTTGACTTAGGAATATCTTAAAAGTAGGATCAACGTCCTATTTATTTTTACATTCTCATAGTCTATTGCAGCAACTAGCAGACAATAAGTATTCAACTATGTATGTAAATTTTTCAGATACTGAGGTTTCCTCATTAGATGCAAAAGATGTTTTAAAATTGTTCCTAAAATTTATTTTGCCTCCCAGATTTTCTTTTTTGAACACAATGAATATAATTTAACTTTTGATGACTTTGGTTATATTTTGAACAAGTTATTGGGCTACATTTCAAGACAATGACTTCTGGGCACTATATTCCTATATTAAATGGACTTACACTTTTAGACTATCAATATCTGATTTTTCAGGGCTAGAGAGAAGTCTTGGATGTTAATTGCTCTTCCAGAGGATGGGGGATGGGGAGGTGGAGGTTCAGTTCTCGAATGGCAGGTAACACCTGTCCCTAACTTCAGTTTCATGGGATCCAGTGCCCACTTCTGGTCTTCAGTGTGCACCAAGCATGCATGTGGTGCACTTACATGCAGAAAAAAACATTCATACACATAAAATGAATCAGATTTTTCAAGTTTAAAAAACAATCTTAAAAAAACTATTAGAACTGAGTCTTTAAATATCAAAATAATCAAAAGCAAAATTTCTTGTAGATAAATGAGAGTAATACAATCTCAGATAATTCATTAACAATCACATGAAGCTTTGGTTTCAGTGATATACACTTTATTTTACATTTCTTGTTATTCAACTCTCTTTGATTTTGAATATGTCATTGATTTCAGACAGGATCTTGCTATGTAGTTCAGGCTGGCCTTGAACTTGTAATCCTTCTGCCTTGGCCTCCTAGGTGCTAGGCCTGGTGTCAGTTGTTTTTAATTTTTATTTATTTATTTGGCATCACCAGGGCAAACAAGTTTTTTGGTTGTATATGTTCATGTGTACAGGGGTGCTCATGCACTTGTATGAGTGTGCATGTGTGGAGGCCAAAGTCAACAGGAGCTATCTTCACTGATTGTTTACCTTAGTTTTTGAGACAGGGTCTAACACTGAACCTGGAGCTTGATAATTTGGTTAGACTGGGTGGCTACTAACTATAAGAAATCCTCCTGTCTCCATTTCCCCAGTGCCAGGATTAGAGGCATGTGTTATGTCTGGCTTTTATGCTGGTGCTGGGCATTCAAATTTAGGCCCTCATGCTTGTGTGGGAAGTACTTTACTGACTGAGCCATCTCCCCTGGCTTCTCAATGATTTATTTTTAAAGGATATATTTTTATTTATGTATCTGTGTGTGTCTGCCAGATGTGTGTGGGAGCCCAAGAGGTGGGTGTTGGATACCCTGGAACTGGAATTACAGACAGTTGCCTGGCTTGGGTGCTGAGAACTGAACTCATGTTTCTCTGGAAGCACTCAATCCTCCTGTCTGGTCCTCCCCAGTGCTAGGGTTACAGGTGTGTATAGTAGCACTTAGCTTCTTATGTGGACACTGGAGATCTAAACTCAGGTCTTTATGCTTCTGTGGTAAGTACTTTACTGAGTCATCTTCTCAATCTCCCCAGCCTATGGTGTCGGTCAATTTTTGATTGTTCATACAATTTGCTGTTTCATCTTCCTTCCAAACATACTAATATTCAATTAAAGAAAAGCAAACAAGTATCTAGAATGTTTGATATTTACTGAATAAACAGAGCTTGAAAATAAAAGATAAAACTGCTTATAGGTTAATATGGAAAGAGGAAGCAGGAGAAATGGTTTGCGCTCTAGAGTCTAAGATCATTCTGGGCAATATAAACTCCTAAAATGAACAAACAGATAAGGACAAAAATTTAGAGTAGGTACTACTCCAATCAACTGTGACTAAAATTAAAAATTTATACCCAGAGTTGAGGATAAAATCCTAAGCCCTTTAAGTGAATTCCTTACGACAAAGAATTGTTTTCAATCATTAGATTCCTACCAAGTCTCTGGTTCTATATACATGTCACACAGGAGACATTCAGGACACATTTACCTAATGAACAAATATCTATAACTAAGACAGGGATGAAAACTTTTTTGTACAATGTTTTCAAAAGGTCATTTTAGGGCAAATGAGATGGTCTGGTGGGTAAAGGCACTTGCTACCAAGTCTGATGACCTGAGCTCAAACCCCAAGACTCACATGGTAGAATGAAGGGAACCAACTCCTCTAAGTTGTACTCTGACCTCTTCATGTGTCATGGCATTTGCACATTCACACATATACAATATATAAATGTAACAACAGAAAAGTTTTTAAAAGTCCTTCAAAGTTTTAGAAGCTTTAAGTGATTATTTAAAGCCAAAATGATTCTTCCCCATGGTTGAGACAATTCTACTTTGTTAAGCATTAACTATTTTACCAGAAAGCTAGAATAAATATTATATATGCAGAACTGTCAAAATCTTAAATAAAACCAGTTTTTAGAATAAATTGGAGTTTATTGCAATCATACTAAAAACAAAGTCATTAAATAAAGTTAATTAAAATACAGATTTCTTCTTGGGGGGGATCTTTTTAAGGAAGGCAAAAGGTGATCATAATGGGTCAATAAAAGAAATCATAAAATCAAAAAAGAAAAAGGAAATCATAAGAGGTCAAAATCAGGCAAGAAAAAAAGTGAGTAAGAATCTTCACTAACTTGAAGGCTGGAGAGATGGCTCAGTGGTTAAGAGCAGTGGCTGCTCTGGCAGAGAACCCAGGTTCAGTTCCCAGCACCCACATATGCCTAACAACCATCTACAGCTCCATTCCAGGGGATTGGATGCCCTCTTCTGACCTCTGCAGGCATTGGACAACATGGGTGCACTTACATACATGCAGGCAATACAGTTATACACATATTTTTTTTAAAAAAATCAAAATATTAAAAAGAGAATCTTTACTATCTAATGGACTCATGAAGGTAAAAGTTAACAGTGACACTCATAAATTTTACAAATGTAAGTCTGAACTGGAAGTATATGATGTAATAGAAGACTCTCATTATAGGATGGTATTATTTCATCTCATCTTAACGCTCAAATCATGAACTTGTTTTCTCTGTATATTACATTGGAAGCAGCAGACAGAATGAAAGAACGGAGTCCTCAGCAGATTATACCATGGTCTTATAATTTTAATTTTATACAAATGATATTTGGGAGTCCAGCATGTATGTGATAGGTTCGTTACAATGTAAGATTTTTAGTCTCTATCCATTAAAGGCCAGAATCTCTAGGACAAAGAAAATATCTTCAAACATTGCCCAAACTGGTGGTAGTGAGATGGATTATTGCCAGTTCATAATCACTGGCTTATACAGAATTTTGTAATCAAAACAGATGTTACCATCTCTGACTTAACTTGATTTGTCTAATGTTTATTTTATTATAAACTGAAATTGCCTTAAGAACATAGTAAAATTGTAAAACTAAAATTCCTTTGTAATTCTTTGAAAATTTTTATTACATTTATTTGTTTGCTATGTGGGTGGGTGCACATGTGCCACAGCACTCGTGTAGAGGTCAGATGGAAATTTATTGGAGTTGGCTCTTTCCTTCTACTATATGGGTCCCAAGAATCAAACTCAAGTTGTTAGGCTTGGTGGCAAGCACCCTTACTGGCTCAGCATTTGTACCAGCCTCATTTCTAATTGTTTTTAACATGCTTCATATATATATTTTGTAACTTTATATTTTTATCTTCTTACATTTCACAAATATTTCCATGCAGTAACAATGTCCCACTAATATTGCATTTTTCTGGCTGCAGAAATTACCACTGAACCAATATATTGTTTAGCCAGTCATTCCCTTAGTGTTGAGCATAGGAGTGCTTCCCAAATTTCCATTATTAGTGGTAATCTGCTAAACGCGTGAATACTGCAGAGATTTCTCTTTGTGCATGTGTTAAGTATGTGGTTGGGGAAGATGAAAAATAAAAGTTAAATTCTATCATAGTATCAAAGAGCTCAGGTACCTTTTAAGCTTTTCTTACAGTATGGAAATAATAGAAATTTGCCTTAAATATTGCTCAATGTTAAATTATTAAAATGTTTTTCTTTTATTGTTTAAATACAAAGTGTTCATTTAGCAACAATGATACATTTTAGAATTATATCGTGAAAAGCCCCAAATTTTTCAATGTTATCATATTCCTGGCATGTTACTAAATGTTGAGAGATATATAAGGTCTTATATTAAAAGTTTTAGTTCATCTGTATTGTGAAAAGACTTTATCATTATATAATCTGGATAGTGTTTCTTTTCTAACTTTCAAAAAAGATTTCTTTCTAATCATATGTGTGTGTGCATGTGAGTCCAGGTACCCAAGGAGGACGAAAGTGTGAGCCTCCTAACATGGATGTTAGGAATAGAACTCAGGTCTTCTGGAATCGAAGTATATTCTCTTAACCACTGAGCCATTTCTCCAGCCCGAAACATCTTTCTGGGGCCAATTTTTTACTTCTTCTCATAGATCTTTGTCTATTGATAAAGGCTGAACCTCTTTGAAACTCTGAACTATGATACATTTCAAATATAAAAGGATCAGGTAAATTTATTAAAACCTTAGTGCTCTATCTTCCAGATAAATTCTAATAATAAATAATAAATTCCCCAGATTAGGAGAACATTTTACAAATAACTTTATCTCAGAAATATTCAGAAATTTTATCTTAACTAAAGTCAGAAAAATATAAAGAGTAAAAACACGATTTCTTCTTTAGATCACTAAAACCTATGATCTAAATTATGCTGAGAAAAAATAAAATTAGAAGGTTTGGTCAAACTATATATTTCTCTTTATTTCAAAAGACATCTAACTAAACAAATCTGAGGTAGATGATTAAGCATGGCTTTAGAGGATCCAAAGTAAATAATCTAGATTTCAAAAGACAACAATCTTCTACTTCAATGAACAGTTCAATGGCAAAATATGAGATATCTAAAAAAGCTCTTCAAATTTAAGTCTAAAACTGCTTAATATGAGTATAAAGTCCATTAAATTAGAAAACAAAATAGAGTAGATAAAAAAATGGGATTCTCTCTCCCCCCAACAAGGTCTCATGTCTCCCCAGCTAGCCTCAAACTCACTATGTAGCTGAGTCTGGGATGAACTTGAACTTCTAATTCTCTTTGCCCTCAAAAATGCCTGTTTTTTTACCATGTTGTTTGGTAGGAAAAGTATCTGGAAAGGTCCTTCAGAGAAGCCCCTAAACCATCTAGATATTTATATGAATCTGTATTAAATCAATCTCATGTGTAATTTCTTTATTTTTCACATGTAATTTTTAACTTTAGTGATGACATTTATGGATAAGCAAATATTTACATCTTGTTATTCTATTATAGACATAAAAACTGATAATAAATGAACTGTTTTATCTCTAAATAGTATTTTAGTTTTAACAGTAAACTTTTATAGGGATAAAAAGTAATACTTCACTCATCTGGCAATAATAAAGGAAGTCCACAAGACAAAGAAAAATTAAAACCAGTTATCTCTATCACTTAGTTGATAACATTTCATTCCTTAAAAAGTCTCCCACCCCTTCCTGTCCTGACTGCTACTTCAAATCTAATAAGCATAGTTATTTGCTTTCTTAATCCACAGTGTATCAGCTAAAGCAAATATAAGAACACACTAAGAGAGGACAATGGACAGACAGCCTGACAATAAAAAAAGAGAAAACAAAAGGAAAAGTACCAACAAAATCCTTCAGAACATATGGATGAACATAAGTAAAATAACTGATATCAACACTTTTATAAAAAAATTATTAATATTTATAATGACCCTTCAGGGTCATATAATAACTCAAAGGTCATTAAGAAAGTCTTAAATTGTGCTCAAGATAGGGGGCAGAAACGTTCTTCATTAAGTCATTAAAGCAAGGATTTTAGTAAATGTTCATATTTACTAAAATTTAAAATTTAGTTATATAGAAAATTCAGTTAAGTGGAACACCTTAGTTTTAAATAATATCAAACAAATATAAACTGGTATTAAATAGCAACATAAATACTCAATAAATTCAGATAACACATCTGTCACATTCACACCAGATTTCGTGGGGGAAAAAAGAGGAGCGGGGAGAATAATACAAAGATGAAAACTTTGCCTCTCTGTTTTAGGCTGTGTGGTTTCAATATCTGCAAATTATGTAAATAATCTTTTAGGCAACTTCAGCTGAGGGGAATCAGTTCATATTCTATATTAGTAATTTAATAAGATTATCCTTGATAAAGTACAGTTCCAATAATTCCTGTTTCTTGAAGAATGGAAAACATTAAAAGCAAAATGCAAATACCAAAGGCCATGGACAAGTTTGGAGACATAAAAGGTAATTCATCAAATTCTACGTATAATCTAGAACTTTCTAATAAACAAGCCCACAAAGTATTAAACTGTCAAGTACTTATAGTTTGTTTCCTTTAAGTTTTCTTCTACTTGATCTTATGAAGAAAGGCAATTTGCTCATACTTCAGTAACAAAGAGAAGTGGGTGGCTTTACAGAAAATTTCCAGAATGCTTGCAAAGTTTATCTTCTGTAATACACGCCACACATACTTAAAATCAACTGTGCTGAAAACTATGCATTAGAAACAAAACCTATTTATTTATTATATGGGAATAAATTAAAGTCACATTTAAGTGTAGTATATAAAGGTTTAACAAATTTATCCAATTTTGTTCAGTTATGAAATATGAATATCTAAATAAAAAAACAGCTTCTGAAAAATTTGATTATTAAAAAAGATTATTCCTTTCTACTAAAGAATCAATCCTTTATGAATATAAAACATTAAATTAGATGGGGAAAAGATTCTGACTAAAGAGAGAACATTCTCATTTGAATTTATTATTTTTATTTTCAATTTGTGGTTTTTTGAGACAGGGTCTCTCTGTAGTCCTAGCTGGCCTGGAACTCACTATGTAGAGACCAGGATGACCTCAATCTCACAGAGGTCTGCCTGTTTCTGCTTCCCATGTGCTGGGATTAAAAGTGAGTGCCACCAGCCTGGTTTGAATTTTTTTGTGTGTAGAATTTATAGCAGTCAATTTTAATAAAGTACAAGGGTCTAATCTATACTTTTTAAATGGACGTATTTCTGAAATATGTTATGCAGTTACCCCCATTCTCTGATGATACATTAATCATCATGCTTTCTTGCTAACTGATGATTATTATTATGAATACTATTTCACCCCTTAGATCATAGCAATATTCACAGAGGTATCATATGACAGACTTCTTTCACTTTAGCATTAAATAGCTTCAAAGGACTGAAGCTTTATACTTCAGTCTGCTTCCTTCAAAGAACTACCAACATACCTTTCCTAGCATCATGTAAAATGGCTACTACAAATTTACTGATATCAAATTTGCTGAATCACTAACTGTATTTTATACATATTTATATTGATAGGTCCTAAATGTAGAGCAAGAAATGGCTTTGTGTTAAAATGACTGATTTTTTTTCTCCAATATTTGAGTCCTTCTCCTTTTAGTTACTCGGGTATAATTATGTTTCAAATATGACATAACCCAACTAAAGGTCAATTAAGTAGATGCTACCAATCTAATAAAGAACAACATGGAACACTTTGCCAAGATAAGAGAATATAATGATCTCATACCATAGACTTTCAAGAAGAATAAAATAAAAAAGAAAATTAAGAATTATGAATTTAGGAAATATAGTAAAAAATTTTTAAGAAGCCTATCAGCTGATAAAGGTTTTTTTAAAGGTCACCTTAGTAAGAATAAAAAGGATTTAGGGATCGATTAAACAATTTATATCTGCTTTTATATTACAAATAATTAAAAGTTGTTACTATACAATGAACTTCCATTAAAGATGCATAAATTATTTAAGAGTACTTGAAAGATAAGAAGTATCTAAAAAACTACCAGTCAGAAAACAATCAATCAGTATATTGGAAAATATCTAAAACTTAATCTGATAATAAACTAGGCAAAGAAAGCGAATATTCTTGCCCTGATATTGTCTTTGTATATTAAAAATAAAAAATAGATCACATGGGAGAAATTAAGGAAACAATTGTTTCTACGTTTCATTGCAAATTTTCATGTTATCCAGAAGAACAAGATTTTAAAAGGCTTTAGAAAAAGGCAGGAATAAATTTTAATGCTAACAATAATAGACAAAACTTTTGGATTAACACCTACCGATTTTTTTCTACTGTTTTCCAGATCTTTGAGTTCATTCTCGATTTTTGTGATTAATTCCCTGAGTTCATCAAGATTAGTGCAAATAAGCTAAAATAAAACACAAAAACACAGCTTGATAACACATAATATAAAACACCAAAAATGTGGTAACAGAAGTTGTTTTAACATACACTGAAATTTGCAATAATTTTTCTCTGCAACAAAATCAAGGGAAGCACCATAGTTTATATTTTGAGATATTTTCTTGTTATGACATACAAACTTCAGGCTTGGTATAAAATAAGCTAAAATTTCAACATAGTGGTCTCATCCTATAACTGCACCTAGAAGTTTCCATTATAATTCTATTACCTTCTTAGCATTATTAACTTTCAGTCCAGAATGACAAAGATCTGGAAACTCACTCTAGATATCACAGGTTACCAAATCACCTTAAAAAAAATAATCCCATCAAGCAGTCTCCTAGCAGATGGGTAAATGCAGTCCTGGAGAATTGTCATCATCTCTGCTCTGGTAATAAACCTTAGTTAATGCTGTTGGCAGTGGTAGTAAAGAAGAACTTAAAAACTACATGACACATATTCAGATATAAACAAAATTAAGTACACATTCTCGTCATGAGCTTAACTGTTTTTGTTGTTTGGTTTTTGAGAAAGGATCTCACTCTATATAGCCCAGACTAGCCTCAAACTTGTGATCTTCCTGCCTTAGTCACCACATCCTAGAATTTCAGATGCGTGTCACCCTGCCCAACTGAGCTTAATAGCTTTATAAAACTGTTTTCTCATGTATTATCTATTTCCTTCTATAACTGTGGGGCTCATTTTATTTTACACTGGTAACACTGGCAAATGGCTAAAATGACTGATTCCTAGTGATTAACTGAAGTAGCTTGGTTTAACTAATATTATATATAGCAGTCATATAAAATACTAAAAACATTAGCAATTCCATTTTGGTTTTGTAAAATCATATTGAGTTTACTCAGTGAGCTTAATATATTTAACTTTTTTCCTAAAATAATTTAAGAGCATCTATTGAGAAAACTCAGAAACAAAACTGCATCTATACAGAGATGAAAACTTTCATTATCAAAGAAAGTATTGTTGTAATGCTTATACTATATAATTTAAACTATATATTTATGTTGCTAAACCATCACTATGTTTATTACATTCGTTAATTCCTATGTAGCAAGTTTCAGGCCAGCCAGTGCTACACAGTGAGACCCCATCTCAAAAACCCAAAACAAAAAACCCAACCCCCCCCAAAAAAACTCCAAAACCAAACAAATAAATAAAGTTATTATTTTTCTTAAACGTACAATTTCTTTTATTAGAAAACAGACAAAAGTAATAATTCCTTACAGTTATTAAGTGATAAAAATAGGAGACAGGGACTGACTTAAATTTACTTTATTATTAGGCTAAATCATAATACTTTGCTGATATACTTTGATCTACAAAAATGACAGTATGGTTCAGCCTAACATTAAAAAATCAGCACAGGTACTCTACTATAACGACTATTAACTTATTACTTATAAGAAATATCTATAAAACTTCAAATGCACTAATGAAAGCAGGGAAAGTATATACTCAAGCAATCCAAATTAAAATTTCAGGACTGGGGATAAAGCTCAGTGGTGGAATACTTGCAAAACCCAAAAACAAAAACAACTTCAGAGTAGAAAACATTACACAGTATTGTAGTGGGAGAATGCAGCAGATTATTTATTAGAAATTGCATGTTCCAGTATGTTATATCCGGTTATGATAAAAATGTTAATGATCAAGTAGTGGTCTGGTCAACTGGGTAAGTACCTCTAAACTAGATAATATCTTCAGTCTCTACAAAGACAAAGAACAAGTGTTAGCTCTACATTTTTAGAAGTACACAGAGAAAACTTAAAACTCAGGCCAGGTGTGCTGGTGCACATCTTTAATCTCAGCACTGGGGAGGCAGAGGCAGGTGGATCTGAGTTTCAGGCTATATAGCTATATATAGCAAGTTTCAAGCTAGTCAGTGCTACATATCAAAAAAGCAAGCAAATTTCTTTGTATTGTAATCTGTTATTATTACTATGTCGAATTTGTCTCTCTTCACTGGTATGCTGGTTAATATCACTGAATAGATTTTTCAATTATACCCATATGGTAAATTTCAGAGAATTTTTTCTTTAGATTTTAGCTATCTCACTATAAAATAAGTGAGAGTATATTTAACATATAGTTTGTAGAAACTGACAGGAATAATGAAGGCATATACCTAATATAACCAAGCACATCCTAAATATTTATTAGGTCTTTTGGGTCTTTTGTTGCCCCCCAACACCCCAAGTTGGGGCCTGAACTCAGGGCCTTGCATTTGATAGAGAAGCATTTTATCACTGTGCTAAATACCCAATCTCACACCCTAAATTTTTGAAAGATCTTTTAGTTACCAATTAGTTATGAAACTGACAAATAATTATATTCTATCAATGAATGAATATATAACATAGTTCTGAGGCCAAAGCATGAATGACTTCCACATCTTAAGAGTTATTATAAAATAACAATTCTAAGTGGCTTAGTTAGCAAGCTGTACTAAATCAATGCTTCTCAAATTTCAGTGTGCATAAGACTTGAAAGACTTTTTTTTTTTTAATTTAGTATGTCTCACATAAGATCTTCCACACTTCTGACAAGTTTCTACAATCTGTAGATCACATTTTTGAGTAGTCATGTACTAAATGACTATGAATTATGAACCAGCATCGCTACTGCAACACGAGAACATGGTGCTATGGAGCTAAGGAACATGAAAATTCACAATAATCTCCAAATTTAGGAGATGGAATAGTGTTAGGATAATGTTTTTAAGTTACCTAAGTCCTAACTATAGCTTTTGCTGAATTTGAGAGTGAGAATATTTTTAATAGAAGTTATATTAAAAATCTATATAATGATTTCCACTATTTTTATTTTTTTGAGATAAGATCTTACTACATAGTCCAAGATGGCCTCAAACTTACTATGTAGCTAAGGTTAGTCTTAGTCTCCCAGGTACTGGGATTACAGACATGTTACCACAACCAGGCTTGATTTGTAGTCTAAATATACAAATACATATTCTCTATAAATGTATCTAATATATACCTAACATACAATGTGTAGAATAAAAGTAAGCTATTAAGAAAATCTGGAGTAGGAACACAATTTGATTTATGACAAGTCTACATCATATACAACTCTATTGTCTCTTTTTTTAAATAAAGGCCTTTAAATTCAAATGGTGATTCTGTTAAAAACAGAATCAATACAATAAGTAAAATTCATTTTAGTAAGAACAGATGCATTTCAGAAGCAAAGCATCTTATTAAATCCTTTTTCTTATCAGCTTAAATTTAAAAAGATCATTTGAGACGCAGGACCTTCAGAGAGTTTAAAAAAAAGTTCCCAGCAGTTCGGATTACAGTCACCAGAGGGTTTCCCTCACACTGCTGAGGTTACTGTAGCTACTCCTCCCCAGGAAGAACCCAAGACTGACACACTCAAAAATAAGCCTTTCACTTGACTCAGTCTAAGGCTCAGTCAGAAAATCATGGATCTTACAGCAAGCTGGAAGGGACTAAAAACATGTAACTTGGTTCAAGGCTTAACATAGGCTAAAAAGGTGTATCTTCAGTTGATACACAAGATAATTAAAACCAATAGAAGTAAAATAACCTAAGATAACACACTGGTAGAAGAAACCACAGACTACATCATATTCTATAAAGGGGTCTTTGTTCTAAACAAAACAAAAAATCTAGCAACAATTTAACATGTATTATAGTTTTAGGATGTAATCTGTATCTTAAAAGAGATTTTTAAAATATTTATTTATTTGTTTCTATTGTATGTGTTATGCCTATATGTAAGTGTACCCATGTCATACAGTGCCTATGGAAGCAAGAAGAGGGTGTTGGATCCCCTGGAACTGGAGTTACAGATGGTTGTTAACTGCCATGTAGATGCTGGGAATCTAATTTGGGTCTTCTGCAAGAGCAGCCAGTGCTCTTAACTGCAGAGCCATCTCTCCAATCCAAGAGATATTATTAAAAGGCCTTCTTTTCAACTCAAGAAGCATATAGATGAAAGAACTTCATGGCCATATCTTAGAAATACTACATAATAAAATTTCTTACTTTGTTACATAAATCACCCAAATAATGCCATTTTGGTAGATACTGAATAGATTTGAAAGATATTTTCAAATAAAGTACCATACAAAGCTAAAAATGTAGAATATACTACATATAAAAAAAAGAAAATCATGTTGAAAGTAAAAATATGCCAAAACACAATGGATCATTTTCACTAGTACTCTAGTAAAAAGATCCCGGGATTATAAAAACTGCAAGCAAAACACAAATGTATGGTGTAAATTTAAAACTCACACCAAATTTAAATGAAAATTATATTAGTAACTGCTCCTATGGTGACTGGAAAATCATTTCTTATGACCACTATGCCACAGCAGCAAAAACCCATTAGAGCAAATAATCACTCCAGACATTAAAATGAAAAAATTTTGACAAACAAGTTTTTCAATGCGTTAAAATTCAAAGATTTTGAGGCCATAATAAAAATCTCTGCAATAAACAAAAACTAAGTTGAAAATTCTCTTTTTAGGGCAGGCATACTGGTATAGTACTTTAATCCCAGCACTAGGGAGGCAAAGGCAGGTGGATTTCTGTGAGCTAGAGGCCAGCCTGGTCTACAAAGCAAGCTCCAGGTCAGCCAGGTAATTAGTGAGACCCTGTCTCAAAAAACAAATAATCAACAATGAAAAAATTAATGTTAAAAGGCAGCAATTCAAAAGTAACAACTTAATTCATAGGCCCTTAACATAAAGAAGAACATTGATCCTAATTTTTTATACTGAAGATGGTCCTTCATTTTTTATTTCTTAACTCTTATTTTGGCTAGTTAGAGAAATACCTTTTTTCTGGGCTACATTAAAGCTCTATAAGTTTATAATTGTAAACAATATTACTGTGTAAGTCTGATTATCTGGATTGTGGATTTTCTCTAAAAATTAGCCTATAGATGATCACACCTATGGAACAGATGCAAGTACACACTCATTAAAGAAATGGGGGTGAGCATGAGTGGAGTTACCAGTGAAAAGTAGAGTGCTGGTAACTAAGGTCACTGAGTTACTTTTATTTTTTTTAATATATTTTCATTTATGTGGATGTGTGTGTGTGTGTGTGTGTGTGTGTGTGCATGCCATGTGTGTGCAGGTGTCTGTAAAGGCTGGAAGACACCATCAAATCCTTTGGAGCTGGAATTATAGGTTGTTGTGAGCCACCAAACATGGGTGCTAGAACCCAACTTTTGGGTCCTCTAGGAGAACAGCAAAAACTCTTATCACTGAGCCCTATCTGCAGCCCTTAATTATTTTTAAAAACTTGATTTATTAGGACCTGACAAACAAGTTTTAAAAGTACTTTTTATGACTTTCTTTCACAGTTAAGCAGAAAAGGAGATTTCACATACTATTAAGATTAAATTTCTTGAAGACTGAACAAAAGAAAAGGAAAACTGAAATTTACTTTTTAGTCTAACAGTCTTTCTTATATTACCAAATAAAGAAAAATTAGCAAAACTATAAGTAATTTAAATTTGACATAAAAACTTAAATCATTAATATTCTAACCATTTGAAAATTTTTTCTACTTTTTTTGTTTGGTTTTTGCAATTACTGCTGATGGAAAAAAAATCCATTTCCCTTAAATGCCCCTATATACAACCAATCAGGACACTAGAGTAAGGCAGCCTAAGTGTTCATTCTACGGTCAGACATACTATTTGGTTTCTCAGTTTTGAAATTCTCATATGTTTAATTATGTGTCACTTTCACAAGACCAAATTCAAGATTTATTTCAATGTCTTCAGTAGCTAGAAAAGCGCTGAAGTCAGTAATAGATGCTCTTAAACCAAATCCGAATGGATTGTTCTACTTTAAATGTAGTATTTAAAAATATTTTATTTATTATTTTTATTTTATGTGTATGGGCATACTGCCCGCATGAGTGTAAATGCACCCATGTCATGCAATGCCCACAGAAGCCAAAGCAGGGTGTTGGATCCCCTGGAACTGGCGTTATGGATGGTTGTAAGCCACCAAGTGGGTGCTGGGAATAGAACCTGGGTCCTCTGGAAGAACAGCAAGTGTTCTTAACTGCTAAGCCATCTCTCCAGTCCCCCAAAATGTAATATTTTTTTTTCTCAAGTATCTATGCTATTTGGAAAATAGATACTTAGAATAAGATATAAAATTTAATCCCTACAACAACCCTAAGAACTTAAGTATTACTATTACTCCTCTGTGTAGATGAGAAATTGGAACCACCAGAAAGGTTAACTAACTTACCTAAGACTACAGAGCTAGTAGGTGGTAGATCTTGGATTCAAATTCAGGTAGCCTCTTTCTAGAATCCATGTATATGGATTACCACTATCTAGATTGTTGGTACCCACTTACTCATTGACTTAATATCTCTAGAAGATGAAACCTAGGAATCTTCACCTTTAATAAAGGTATTAGATTATTTTAATACTTTCTGAATTTAAAAACCAATTGTTTAAAAGTAGGAAAAAGTGACATAGATATTGTTAGTTTCTTTGCAAACACAAAAATAAATTCCACCATTTCCATGTCCCCATTGCATATTCTAAATGGGAACGAGATACTCTTTTCTTACAATGAGGCATATATGTTAGGTATGTTTATAAACATGGATTTGCTCATGAGGCAAATAAAGGAAGCAAATTTGATTTCTAACCTTTAAAAAGTCAACAAAAACACTGTCAAAGTAGTTGATATAAAAATAGGCTTCACTTTTTCAAATCATTAGAATTTAAAATTTTAATCCTTTAAATTGTTTCTCTACAAGCATTTAAAAATTTATTTATTTATTTTTATTTTATGTGTATGTGTTCTGCCTGCATGTATGTAAGTGCACCCATGTGTGCAAGCCTGCAGAGGCCAGAAGAAGGCATTGGATCCCCTAAAGCTGGTTGTCTGTCATCATGTAGGTGCTTGGAACTGAACCTGGGTCCTTTGTGAGAGCAGCCAGTGCTCTTAACCACTGAGCCCTCTCTCCAAGTTCCTTCTAAGCATATTTTCTATCAGTTTGAAGACTACCCCTTTAGTAAATAGATCAGGTTTTACAAAGGGGATTTAATATTTATAGATCAAAGTTGTCTTTGTTTTCAGCAATATTTTAGAAGATACCATTAATAAAATATTTTAATTATTTCTACAAAATATTTTTATGTTCAATACTACAACTGAGTGCTAAACTTATCACTAGAACTTTGAGGGAAAAAGATTCACTTCTTTATTAGATAATAATTGGTATGTTTTTTTGCTTGTGGCAAAGCTATAAGCTTTGGAGATCGTGAAGTTTAATTACTAATATTATCTCTATTTTATTAATGTGTTTATTTGAAGCAAATTACCTATTCTCTTAGAAGACAGTTGTGTTTTCCTTATTAATCATATTAGAGTACTTCCACTGTAATAATAGAATTAAGAACCCCTGTTCTCTTAAGATATTTCCTTATCTTAGCCTAACACAAACTCACAGACAGACAGACACACACACATACACGTTATGCCTCCTACCCCCATGCCTTAAGAACCAGGAAGGGGAATTTAGTTTGAACAGCTCAATCTAGCAAAACATGTACTTTTGCCCTTGAATTTCTGAAAGCAATAAGTAAATGTTTTCCAAACTTTTGTCCATGACCCATAGTCAAAGATGCATTTTACACACACACACACACACACACACGCACGCACACACATCCCCCCCAAAACCAAAGTTTCATGAAACAATATATGTAACTATACACATTCACAGTATTCTTTGTGACACACTGATTACTATGGTATACTGGTAATTTTTAAAATTTTATTAACTTAAAAAAGAAATGATGGTCAAGTGATCACTGAGTTGATTTCATTTGTCACTAATACCACTAGCAATGTACAAAGCACTTGCATTATCAGTGCAGTCTGTATTACATATAAAACTCCACTCATTATTAGAGGAACAAGAAAAACACTAAATATAGACCAGATCTGTCCCAAGATCTATAGAGTTCCATATTAAAGGAGAGGGGAAAAAATAAGCAGGAGAGATAGTAAAGGCCAGCAGGACACCATGGAAGGGCAATGATGTACAGCAAATGTCACAAACAATGACTTGAGCCAAACAGTAAGTTGTACTTTTTTCAAATACGCTAGAAATCAAAACGTTTCTCTTTTAAAAAGATTCTTTAGAAATGTTTGTAACTTGTTCTAATTTAAAATATTCTGTTATAAAATACACGTATTTTTCTTTTCCTTTTTATTTAAAACTACTTGATTACCAACTTCTCCCACATAGAATTTTTATTGAAAATAGGTATGTCTTACATTTGTGGATATAACTGGTAAATTGAAGTTATATGTTCTTAATTTTTAAGTTATTGCTCCTTTATTTTCAACTCTGAGACTTTAAAATTCACTTTATACTACTTTTATCTTTTGACAATAAATTATGAGCTCATTTTTGGAAATGGATTGGCCACAATATTACAAAGAAAAATTTAAAGCGTCATTCATTGAAGAAAACACTTATTTCATAAACAGAAAATACAGGAATAATTTTGATGAAATTGCTTATTTTTAGCATTAGTTATTAACAAAAATGCTTCACATCTGGTAGTATGTATCAATATTTTTCAGAAATGTTTAAAGACTATTAAATTTAACCTTTACTGAATATTCTCTCTAAAGTTTACTTATAACTAAGAGTTAAAGCATCTGTTTTTCATGTTAATTAGTCTACCATTTCTGTACTGCTCAAATAGGTGAGAATGGATTACTAGACCAATATTACTATGTATAAATTATGATAGTTCTTAGATTTTCATTCATATATTCATATTTATATATATTTAGAAATATACGCACACACACATACAAAGTAGCAGATACATATACAAATATTTTCATTAAACTTCACCTACAAAACTTAGTATAGGTTGGCATACTAAAACTACCAGGAAGCTTTTTGACTACCAACAGATTTAAAACAGAGATTTTAAAAAATGTGAAATATTAGCAATTATTTTTGACTGTGTCTCTTATACTTCAGGAAAATACATTGCTAGAAACACTCATTAAGTTTATATCTTACAGAAATTCAGTAAATCTTTCAAGGAAATGATAAAAATCCCAAAACAAAAAATTAAAATAAAAACTTTGAGACAAAGTTGAAACATTTACCTGAAATTCCGGTAGAGTAGGTGACTTTGTGACAGCTTTCCTCTTCTTTGTGATTGCTTTTTTAGATATAGATTTTTTTCCTTTCAAGATTAAAAGAAAAAAGCTTCATAATGCTGCTTACAGCACTTCATTAACAAAAACCAAATTACACTGAGCCTTTAAAGTTAAATTGTAACTAACAGATGGCTGCTAGTAAGTCAAATGACCATACTGAGTCAAAACAAGGCCCAGTGAAAGCAAACACCAAACTGTGACTACCTGTGATGGACACATTAACAAATGCTGTTGTATTTATAGAAGAACCAAACTATTACAATTTCCAATGTGGTGTCTAAATATGAGAATTTATTAAAATAAGAATAGGCATGAAAGCTACAAAAGGTACATTTACAACTTAGAATGGACTACACAGAAAAAAGGCCTTACCTTCAACAATGACTTCTATAATAAGGAACCTGTGTAAGAATTGTATCTAAAAATTATGGAGTCTAGCCAACCAAAAGTGAAAATCCCCTCAGCTTAGGACACCAGGCTTTTCTCTCTTTAGTTCTGCATATGTCTAGTGGGCTGCCTTTATCAGTATTTGATAGATCATTTTAGAAAGTATAATAAACATCTCCCTTTAAGGTGCAACTAATAACTGTACTCAGAAATCACTAAGACAGGTTTCACAGTGTAGCCCACTCTAGCTTCAAATTTACAGCAATCCTCTTGCCATAGCCCTGAATTGCTGGGATTACAGCTGTGAACTATCACAGATGCACACCCCCCACTAGTGTGTGTAATTCTCAAAAATCAAATTAATTTACTCATTAAAAAATGTTAGGTAAAGAACACTGTACAATTTACCAGAACATCAAGGAGTTGTAAAACTGAGACCTTGTCCTCCAGGAGGATAATGTTTCTCTGCTAAATTTTTTTGTGTGTGATGGGGATTAAATTCAGAACCTGGAGCAAGGATGTTAGGCAAATGCTCTACAATGGAGCTATACTTCCAGTCCTTCTCTGTTAATTTTGATTCACAATTATTTGTAAGCTAAAATCAATTTAACATTTATTTTTACTTTTCAAAAGAGAAAATAAATCTAAAAATACATATAGTAAAACTGCTAAACATTTTTCTAAATAGTTAAGACTTCACATGAAAGATGTTGATTTGGCTGCAATGTTTTATTTAACCCAATTGAAATAATTTCAGGTTATAATATTATTGTTATTTTCTGTATTCTCTTTTAATCAAATCACAGAATTACAATGTGGATAAAGTTCTAACTCTTGACTCAAATGTATATATTCTATGACTCTAAACTATTTGGAATTTTGAGCTGCTGAGGTTTCACTTTTTTAAGTAAGTATAAATCTGCCATCATTTGATGTTTGTTTTAAATTACATGAAAATACAATTACCTAACATATTCTTCCTTTCTCATCACTGCTGCTTGCTTCTGTGCTTATACCGTTACCTGGAGCAATACTAAACCTAGGAAACTAGCTACGTGGGTAGCTGTTTAGATGAGTAATGACAGAAATGACTAAATTCTTAGTGTTTGTAAGACATAGTTCAATGGATCTTATAAATCTGAGAATGGCACCTCTGGCCTCTACAGGATGCCCTTTCTCTATCATTTTTTAAGGGTTCATAAGAAAAGATTTAATGATTTCTTAAGTAAATTGCCTTAACATTTTGTGGGCTATATTTATTATTTATTTAATTTTTTTGAGACAGGATCTAACTATGTAGCTCTGGCTGACATGGAACTCACTATATAGCTCAGGCTGGTCTTTTAACTCTCAGAGATTCATCTACCTCTGCCTCCCAAGTACTAGGTGGGATTAAAGATGTGCACCCGGCTATGGGAAACCATAAACATAATTTGAAAGGAAATTCCCTCTCAGTCCGATCTCTTTGATGGTGTTAACAAGCTTATTTATCAAGACAAGGTCTCACATATTCCAGGCTAGCCTTGACTGCTATACAGCTGAGGATGATGACCTTGAACTTCGAATCTTCCTACCTCCAAGTGCTAAGATTATAAGCATGCACCACCACTCCTTTTGTTTTAGATTTTAATTACATGTGTTTGTGTCTGTGTGGGGATATGCACACGTGTGTGTAGCTACCTGTGGAGGCCAGAAGTACCAGATTCCTCTGGAGCTAGACTTAACAGGAAGCTGTGAGATACCTGACAAGGGTGCTGGGACCCAAACCTGGGTTCTCTGGAAGAACAGTACATGCCCTTAACCACTGACCCATCTCTCCAGTACCTTGTACCACCACTCTTTAAAAAAATTACTATATGGGCTGGAGAAATGGTTCAACAGTTAAGAACACTGACCACTCTTAAAGAGGACCCAAGTTCAATTCCCAGCATCTACATGGTGGCTAACAACTGTCGATAACTCCAGGGGATCTGACGCCTTCTTCTGACCTTCTAGGGCACTGCAAGATACAGGAGCACTTACACATATGCAGGCAATATACTCATACACATAAAAAATAAAAGATGATTTTTAAAATTAGTGTATGTGCACATGTACAAATATGTAGGTATGCCAGTAGAGGTCAAAAGACAGCAAATTGGAGTTGATTCTCTCCTTCCAGTATGTGGGTGTCACATATCAAACTTGGGTGGTCAGGCTTAGTGGCAGGTGCCATTATCTGCTAAACCATCTTGTTGGCTCCACCACCACTTTTTGGAGGGAGGCTTTTGCTACAGCCCTAGCTGTTCTCAAACAACAATCCTACTGCTTCAGTCTTTGTAGTATTGGGATTTCAGGTGTATACACCTTCAAACTCATGGTATATGCATGACAGGCAAGCACTTCACAACTGAGTTATATCCCTAACCCCTCTAATTACCTTAAACAAATCATCTGATTCTGTAAACACAAATTACTCTCAGCAGTCAAATGCACTTCATAATGTTGTCACTTGGACTTTTAAACACAGGCAGTAAATTCTCAGTAAACTCTAGCAGTCATTTTATTTGATTGGATTTAGGAACTTTATGTGTTTACTGGCTTATTTCACCAGTCGTTAGGGTATATTAATGTTATTAAGTTCCTGGATATAATATAACGTTAGCAGTCATGTAGTGGTTTTACAATTGAGTTTTGGAACTAAGCTATGTGGACTTGAAGTTTTGCTATAATTACCTATTAGCTACATGACCTTGAGCAAATTTCTTTTTTTATTTGTGCAGTGTCTTTACCTATTTTGTGAGGATAAATGAGTTACAGTACCTAAAGAATTTAGAGTATTGCTTGGCACAGGGTAAATTATCAATTAATCATAGTTATTTCCATTTTAGATAAAGTACAGTGAGAAAAATCTAAACAGAAAATCTTAAAAAATTTTTTGTGTGACTTATTGTGTGTGGGAGGGGGCATACATGGAGGGCAGAAAACCTGTGGGAACAGATTCTCTCCTTCCACACTGTGGGTTCTGGGGAAAGAACTCAGATTGTCAGGCTTGGTGTTAAGCACCTTTGCCTAATGAGCCATCTCACCAGCCCCAAAATCTTATTATGTAACCTTATTTCTTGCTCCTTTATCATAGTTCTTGCTCCTATGTCCTACTTGCTCTACCATTCTTTTACAGTCAATGTATATAATACCCATTAGAGCATTGTATGTTTTCTTCCCTTATTATGTTGTGAGTTGACCACAGAAATTACATTACTCTTGGCACACAATAAATAAGCTCTCCAAAAAGTGATCCTTAAATACAAGAATCATGTTTTTCATCATAAATTTTGATTGTCTGGGGTAGGGAAAAAAAAATGGTAAGTTAAAAAAAATTCTATGCATCCATGAGAATCCATTTGTAGTGAAGAGAACACTGAAATTACTTTAAGTAATTTATAATTTTTTTCAGTACTGGGAATTGAACCCATCATGCATGCTACAAAAATACTCTGTCACTGAGTTACATATCTCCAACTCCTTTTTATTTTGAAATAGAGTCTTGGTAAGTTACACATGTTGGCCTTGAACTTGTGATCTCTCTGACCTCTGCCTCTGGGATTATACGTATGCATGGTCATGCCTGGTCTAATTTGTACTATGGTAAAGGGTTCACAAATGACTTCAAAGTGTGTCCACTTAGGAAGATTAATGTTTATAGTAATAAGAGGATTACAATTTATTTTGAATCTACTATGCCTAGATGCTTACTGATTTCAAGCAAACTATCTTATTCAATTCTCAAAACAATTGAAGATAAGTAACACCTTGTATTTTCCTGTAGGTAATTACAGATTAAAAATATTAGCTAACTTACTCAAGTGTCAGTAAGCCCAACAGCCAAGAATTCCAACTCCAAAGTCCAAGTTCTTTCCATTACATAATTCTATTTCACAAAAATTATAGTTACCATTTATTGATTCTTCTCATGAGCCAGGTAGCAGGCATGCTAGGTTTTACAAATCTGATATTCTAATTAGTTCTGATAGCAATATGGCAAGGTAGGTATTACCTCATTTACACTAAAAGACTATAAAAAGATAAGGGAAATTAATGAAGGATTTATAGCTCTTATGCACAGGAATAGATATTTGAAATTAGATTTTTTCCCATTTTAAAGCTGTGCTGTTTGATATTATAATGCTGCATAATTTCAAACTTTTACAGGGATGAACTCTGCTTTTAATTGACTTTAGAGTATTCCTTTTGCTCAGAATTAGAAGATTTGCACATTTACTGATCACTTATATCTCTGGTGTCTAACTTTAAAAGACAATGGGAATATTTATTTCCCACTGTTGGCTAAAATTTGTGCTTACTTTTTTACTAAAATTATTTTAAAATTAAGGATGGATTACTATAAAACCATACAGCCACTATTTGGCCTTATTTAGAGGTTCTAATATAGGACTACAGGTACCTGTACCCCTACAACTGAAGAACAGTCCCTCAGTATCAGAAAAAAGTTCTCTGGAGCACGTGAGCAGGTAGTTTTTTTGAGGGATACATATAAAGTTGTGAGGAATGGGTATCTGCATAGCTCACCAGAGAGTCAAATCAACTTTGGTCAGCTAATGGGGAGAAAGATGTCACAGCCAGATTGCCCTCATATTCCAGTTATTTGGTAGCTTTTTTGCTTCAGGACAAGACATAAAAGTCAAATCATATACTGCCCCCCAGTGGGGCATTTTCATTGCTTGAGTATACTCCTTTTCACTCCCATGACCTCCAAACACCTGGCCCTATAAACCAAAATGTAATTCAGATCTAAGATTGTATGGGAACCAGAATCAATTTAAAATACAACCAGAATTTCAAGAACAATGTTGTGGTCTCACATCAATGAGCTTAAAATAGTCATTGCATAAAGTATCATTTATAGTTGGAAATGAAAAAAAAAAAGCCTTAATAAACCCAACAAGAAAACGCTGTAATGAAGTTTTCTAAAACACTATGCACAGAACAGATGAAGAAACTCATACCCAGCCTGGTGTGGTGGCCCACACCTTTAAACCCAGCACAGAGACAGACAGACAGGTCTCTGTGAGATTTAGGCCAGCCTGGTCTACCTAGCAAGCTCCATGACAGCTGGGACTACAGTGAGACCCTGTTTCAAAATACAAAAACAAACAAAAATTAAAAAAAAGAAAGAAAGAAAGAAAGAAGAAACTCATATCCTTCCTGAGAGGGAAAATGTAACTAAAAAATGTATTATCCTCTGAGGCACAAAGCCCTAGTTGCTTATAATCTGGAACCAAAAACAAACGTGATTATCATCTCCATTTTAATGCTTTCTTCTATTCTATTCATAATCTTTACTATAATCTTTCACCTGAGGTTCCGCTTGTCTGTTTTCCCTCCTTACCTCATTAGGCTACTCAAAGACTTTCTGGGTCTAGTCTTTTTATGTTTAAAAATTCTCCCAACACACTCATTACTCCCTCAGTTTTTTCATTTTAAGAATATTGTAAGTGAATAGGTAAAAGGCATTAGCTATTGTTAAAATTAAAATCCAAAGGTGTTTGGATTATATTAATTAGTGGGTCAGGGAGGTGCTTGGGTTATGAATCACAGAAATGGAGTCTAAATTTGTATCTATTTACTAAATATGTATGTCTTAAGCTGATAGTTACAGTCTACTGAATTTCCTGGATTGTTTTAAATAAGCAATTTGATGTTAATTAAGCAGTTTATTTCATACTGTATCCTTGCTTATGAGGAACTCTGTTTATCTTAGAATTTTAAATTCTGCTACTTAGTTCACAACATCTCTTAAAACAGAACTTTTTTTTTCTGTCAATGTAACAGAAAAGTCACAAAGCATTCTTTAAGTTTCTCTTCATAATCATCTTCCAGCTCTTCATTTAAACCCTGCCAACTTCTTTTCACAGCTCTTTAATGGGACCCTAATTGTCTTGTAAAGCTTTTTTCTTCTAATCCTGCCACTTACTAGCTGTGTGACATTGGTAAGTAATAGTAGTACTTAAGTTTCTGGAGTTTTGATGATCAAATGAAATAAATACAAAGGCTTATACTAAGTGTTATGTGAATATTAGTTCTTTTGGAGAAAAAAATAAAGAGTTCTGAAAAACAAAAAAATAAAAGGACATGGGGTTGAAGGTTCTGTGACAGAGAATATGCCTAGCATGCATAAGGCCCTCGGTTCCATGCCCAGCATTACACAATAGAAAATTAAGCTGAAAAGAAGTACAGCTTCTTTCACTCTCATATAATCTTGCAGTCTCCAGTTAGTGCTCTAAAAATCTTTTCTATGAAGACAAAGATTAGGTTTTACATGCTATTAATATAAAATTCTACATGGAATTAATCAAGTATCATGAATTATATTATTTCTCAATCATTTTCTATTAAATAGCTCATTACTTTTTATTTATCTGACATACCTTATTTAAGGTAATTATTTGCAGTGGGCTTTTCATTCAATTATTTAAACAGTACTATATGCCTAGAAAGAGGTATCTTCAAAATGACATTCTCTCATCAAACAGCTCCTAGCACCTCAACTTCTCCTTCAAAGAGTTTTATAGAGCAATTTTTTTCAGCAACAATTTGCCTAATTACAAGTATATGCTTTTACTCATGATATTACCCAGATTTAATTATTTATTACCCATTATTCTTCATCCTTTGTGAAATTTTCCCAGACTATCACATACACTGATTTTTTTCCCTCTGCTTAGCCTTTTACTGTCCTATCACTAATTATTGAGAAGGCTGTCAGTTTTGAATCCTGTTTCTTTAACACTTTTTTTTTTTTTTAATTTTTTGTGTGTATGCTTGTGGAGGTCTGAGGATAACTTGTGGGAATTGGTTCTCTTCTTCCACCATGTGATGTGGGTTCTGGGAACTAAACTCAGGTTGTCAGGCTTGATGGCAAGTGCTTTTACTCAACTGAGCTATCTTGTCAGCCTTATTTTCTTAATTTAGAAGAAAATAAGACCAACTGCTTTATTTATTTTAATCAGTTTAGAAATACTATACAATCTTGTTAAGAAGAACAAATAACTTGGGAGGGGGAAACTCTTTTGGGTTCAAAATGAGTAATTCAAGACATAACCTTTTTATCACTGACTGCATCTTTAATCATTTTAAAACTTAATTTTAGCTAACTCTTTGCTTCACACAATCTGTAACAATGCTGAAACAAAATCATAATGTCCACTAAAGAGGTTGGTCAATAAACTACAAAATAATAGAATCCCATGCAGTCACTTATTTTTTAAAAAATATTTTATTTATTATTTTTATTGTATGCATATGAGTGTATTGCCTGCATATATGTAAGGGCACCCCATGTTGTACAATGCCTGTGGAGGTCAGAAGAGGTTGTTGGATCCCCTGGAACTAGAGTTACAGATGGCTGCTAACCTCCATGTGGGTGCTGAGAACTGAACCTAGGTCCTCTGCAAGAGCAAGCCAAGTGTCTTAACCACTAAGTCATCTCTCCAGCCCCTATGTAGTCATTTAAAATGATGCAGCAAAGACCTACTTACTACGTAGATAAAGTTGTTTGTGTATATACTATTATGTGGGAATAATGCTCAAAAGATCTTGTAAGTACTTGTTAATGAAGTGTCTTCACTCACTTGTCTAGAACTAACCATGAAACCACCAAATAGTCTCTCCTCTCCAAATAACTTGAAGTTAAATGAAACACTTTATGTGCTGACAATATAAATTCATTTAAATCAATTTCTCAGCATTATTTTTATTCTACTATTGGTATAATTTAGATAAGAGGTACATTAGTACACCATAAGTTATAATTATCTTTGAACACATGAATAGTATCAATAATAGGTGATAACAATATTAACAAAATAATACTATACACATCAAAATTTTTATTTTAAAAAATGTATTTGTGTATGAGTATTTTGCCTGCATGTTTGCCATGCATACACTGCCCATAGAGGCCAGAAGAGATGCTGAAGTCCCAGGAACTGGAGTTATCGATGGTTGTTGGCTGCCAGATGGGTGTTGGGAACTGAACCTGGGTCCTCTGCAAGAACAGCCAGTGTTCTTAAGTGCTGAACCATCTCTATAGGCCCGTCATCAGAATTTTTAAATAATTCAAAAATTAAAATATTATTTAATGTAGAGATTAATATTTTGAAGTGAATTTTGTCAAATCAATCAAATTAAGTCTACAAAAACCTAGTGGATTGCTTATAAAGGCTCATTTCTGAAAGTGAATCACTGAAATTTTTGGTCCAAAACTCCAGTTCTGTTCTTAGTAGCAAATACTGTATTCCTACTTTTAAAAAAACTGCATTTATTTATTTGTGTGTATGTGTACGTGTGCACGCACAAAGGTCATCAGGCTTGATGGCAAGCATTTTTCCCTGATGACCTCGACACTACTTCTTTTAGTGATTCATTTAATATGTTTTATGACACATTGAGTTCTACTTAATGATTTAAATAACTAAAAGCTCACTCTCTCATTTGACAACTCAGTAGCAAATTTCTGCCAATTTAATTAACTATGCTACTGTGGAAAGGAATAAAAAATTGAAACTCACAAATGATGGTGAACAATTTTGGAAAGCAATTTTTTCCTCAATCAAGCAACTTCTTATAAAGTTTAATAAAACTGACCACAGCTTTTGTCTTACCCATCCTTGTAAATGAGACATAAACTGAAGACAAACAATAGGAAAAGCAAAAGCAATGGAATAATTTAAAACAGAGCAATTGCTGGGCATGGTAGCACAAGCCTTTACCCATTACTTGTAAGAAATGGCAAGTGGATCTCCCTAAGATTTTGGCCAGTCTGGTCTACATAGTGAGTTTCAGACTAGCTATGGTTCCAGGAAGACCTTGTCTCAATAAACAAACAAACAAACAAAAAAACAGGAACATAGAGCAATCAGTAAACAAAGACTTGATCAGACTTTTGTTGTTTAAACAGGCTGCTGGCAAATATATAGGGTATTTAAATTGGGCAAAAGACAAATTTACAAATTCCTTTACAGGCATATGCTGTTTATCTAATTAGTTGACATAATTCTCATGTTTTAGACCTTTTCTAGATATAAAAAATATGTTGAAAACAGAGTGCTGAAAAATATCTGATAAAGGAACAAATTAAAACCCAGGCAAATAATATAACTATTCTAGACTAAGAAATTAGCTCTGGAGATGGGGATCACTTAAAGTAAGTGATAAGAAGCATTATTTACAGAGAAAAATATGAAAATAGAATATGTAAGTATGTTCAACTGAGGATTGAATTCAAATGTACTAGTTTTTTGTTGTTAGTATATATGAAAAGCTCTCCTGGGTTTTTTAATCAAATGAAATAAACCCTGACCCTCACACATATATGATCAACTACACATATACATTTCCTTTCCATCAGAGCTTCCGTGACGCATAATTCATAGAAAATTTGAATTACACGTAAATCTAAGTCTTGCCCAGGTATGTTAGCTTACCAGATTTGTGCTTCTTGTGTTTTGCTTTCTTTTTGATGATCAGTAACTTATTCTGGATCTCAGGTTTGTAAGATTTGAATGCAAGAGAATGAAGACTTTCACGTTTTCTTTGTAAATTTTCATTCAAAACATCTTTCAATTTCTTTTTTTTCTTTTTCTTCTTTTTTGCCCTCATTTTAGTTAGTTTGAGTTTTTTGTGGCTCTGCAGTGAGTGCTCTAATAATATATCCCTTACAATCTTGTGGCAGTTAATGTCTGGATGATCAATGTGACTTCCATTTATGTGAATTTGGCAAGATTTTAGAGCATTTTCTTTTAATGGACTCGGTTCAGTCTTTATTCTGGAAGCTTCACCATATTTTTCCTGATTTTCTATAAACCTTATTTCACCTGGACTGAGTGGTTCTCCGAAGCCAGTAACTTCCCCTGGACTTTTGGGTTTCTCCAAATTTTCTTTACAATATTCAGTTTTTTCAATTTCACAGGGCCTGTGAATTTTATTTTCACAGTTGGATTTTACTTCCATTTCGACAGCAATGTCATGATTATCAAAGTTCATTTTAGCAGGGCAACAAGCTGGATCAAAACTCATTTCCTGTTCTTTCTTGAAAGCAGAGGGCAGGCCTTCTCTATTACATCGATGTTCTCCGTTACTTGTACTAACATAGTCACATTTGAATTTCTCCAGTTTAATCCGAGGTATTCTTCTTACTTTAATGGGTGGAACTGGAAATTCTGGGGCCTGAAAAGGTCTTTGTTTATAAATTCGTACATCTGCACCACAAAACTGTGGAAAATGCACATAAGCGTTCTCCAAATAATCATAACCAAGGATAACTTCCCTGCACTCATGAATAGGCTGCCCAAGTACAGCATCTTGAACTTCTTTTTGTGTTTCATACACAAAGTCACAAAGTCCTTTAAGTAACCATACTTTTTGGTAGAAAGGTAGTTCGTGAAAAGGTTTTTCTTCCAATGGATTAACTTCTCCAAGAACTTTAAAAAACTGAGGGCACAAGCCAAGTTTTTCAGCACAGTTATCAGGATTTTCAGTCTGTCCTACAGCAGTGTACCACTGCTGCACTTTTTGTCTGAGCACAGCTTCCCAAGTCCTATAAGGCAAAGTAGGTCTTCGATGTAAGGTAGGTCTGCGATGGGGAGGGCTTAGTAGAGAAGTCATTATTTTAGATAGAAAAGCATTGCACTGAGGCATCAGAAGACAACGTTCCAACTCATAAAAGACTATTTCTGGCAAGTTTAGAATTTGCTGGGCTAAACAAAGGAAATGGCCAATGGCTGGAATTTCCCACATGTTCTCCATGCAAGTTGGAGCTGCTTGGGCTAGAAGCTTTCTTTCCCATTCTTCTACTTCTTTTTGGCAAGCTTCTTCTGCTTCTTTTCTTTCCTGCTCCCGAAGCCTAAACAAAATTTAAATTATACTTCTATTACTTAAGAAGAAAGTAGCATAAAACACTGAATTTAAAGTTAAAACATTTACCTTCAGTCTTTAAGACAACTGATTCTTCTAGTTTTCCATATCAGTATAAAGTGTCCCATAAAAGGTATGTTATTCCCCACAAGATAAGGAAATACACATACCTCTTTTACCCTCCAACTGATGAAGACAACTACTATTGTCTTCCTGGTAAAATAATGGTAAAGCATATTTATTTCATTTAAAATAATACAGTGAAATCTGGCTACAGTTATTTCTACACTATGATTTCATGTAAGAAGTGTAACAAGAAAATTCTGACCACATATTTCATTTCTAGAAAATTATAATAACAGGGCTGTGGTTGTAGGCCAGATCACAGAGTGTCTACTAGCAGGCATGTAGGAAGCCTGGGTTGGAGTCCCAGCATTGCACAAAACTGAGTATGGTGGTGCTCAAATCCTTCCTTAACTACACTGTGAGCTTGAGGTCAGTCTGGAATATATGATACACACCGTTTCAAAACAAGAGAAAGTTATAGAAAGAAGACAATTAAAAAATTAACTTTAAAAAGTGTATTTATTTAATGTGTATGAGTGTTATACCTGCATGTATCTAAGTGTACCCATATCATACAATGCCTGTGGAGGTCAGAAGAGGGCACTGGATCCCCTGGAACTCGAGTTATGGATGGCTGTTAGCCACCATGTGAGCGCTAGGATTCGAACTCAGATCTTCTGTAAGAGCAGTCAGTACTCTTAATCAGATGTTCTTAGCCATCTCTGAAGCCCCAGAAAGAAAATAATTTAATAGAAACAAAAAGTTATGTACTTTTCAGTGTCAAACATAGCTTTATTAGATAAGAAAAATAGAATAAAAAACTGTAGGGTTTGGGGAGATGGTTCAGTCAGTAAAGTGGTGCTGCACAAGCATGAGAACCTAAGTTTGGATCCCTAGTATTCATGTACAGCTTTGTGCTGCTGTAACTCCAGCACAAGCGAGTGGGTTACACAGTGTTAGAGAGATAGGTGTATTATCAGAAGCTCATTTACAAGTCATTCAAGTGAGCTCCAGATTCAGGAAGAGAAATCCTATCTCAAAAATAAGGTGTACAGTAATAGAGGAAGACATCTGATTTTGAACTCTGGCCTACACATGTACATAAAACACACACACCATTAAAAAAAGAAGAAACTATAACTGGATAAGATGTAAAATGAACTAAAATGCCACTATAGATAAACAGATAAGGAAAATGTGGTATATATACACAATAGAATATTACTCAGTCATGAAAAGAATGAATTCATATTATTAGCAATACTAATATTGGAATTACAGGTCGTTATAGTTAGTGAAATAAACCATATATGGAAAAAGGTCATAAGACATCATTCATTTGCAGAAAACAAAAAAGTCAGTGTAAAAGAACCAACTGAAATAGTGATCACTAGAAACAGGGAAGGGGGAGAAGGGGGAAAGGAGATGGGGAAATGAAAAGGTAGAAAATGATACCAAAAAACAGAAACAACCAGTTCTGTATTTCTCTAACTGCAATCTGCTTAGGCAAACAACACAGTAAGAATACTACATTGGCAAAAACCAGTTTTTTCTTTTATAGAATAAGCCTATTTTATGATTTTGGCAGAGGTCACACTACATCTTTCTATATGAAAAAATTAAAAAACCCAAAGTGCAGGTTTTATATTAGTGCAAACAGCTGCAACAGAACTAAATCTTCATTTCCCATATGTAGTCAATATATAGTGCCACATTGAAAAAGCCAAGAAATAGCAATGTAAGGATTTATTTGGAAATGTGAAAATAATTGTAACAGCTAAGACTTAAAGTAGATGAATCAAGAACTTGAAGGTGAGTCAGAATAATTAGAGTACCAGATGAGTTTTAAGTCAAATAGTCTACAAACTTAAAAAACAAAAAAAGACTTAAAGATTAGCCAGGTCATTTGAAGATCCTGTTTATTTTTAAAATAATTTACAGATTCTAAATATTCTACCAAAAATTAGGTTTATTTAGATTATAAACTAAGAAGAGTAGAATTTTCTCTTCAAAACTCTGTTAACCATACATAAGGTTTTTAAGTCACTTCTCATAAAATTCTGTCCTTAAAGGTTGTTGTAAAATTCTGTATCTGTTAGAATACCAACCACCAAAAGATGGGTTTATTTACTATGTTTGTCACTGATTTTGATCAATTTCTCACTAGTCATGACTATGAACTCACTGTACAATCACTTGATTTAAAAAAATCTCAGATGTTACATCTAGAAATCATCTCTTGTTGACTGTACATACAAGCAAAATGTAATGGTATTTATAACAGACTTTTGTTTCTAAAATCAAAATTATTTTAAATGAGCCTATGAAATGGTTCAGTGGGTAAAGTCGTCCTCTGACTCACATGCACTGTGGGATGCACACCCATACAAACATATCACACACAAGCACACATAATTTAAATTAAAATGTAAAAGAAATGTATTTAATATCTTATTTTCCCTAAAAAGAATGAGTTTACAGTACAGGTTGAATATCCCCATGTGAAAATGCTAAGGATAAGAAGTGTTTTGGATTTTCTAGTATTTTCCTGGAATTCACTATATACCCATGGCTATCCTTGAATCTGCCACAATGTTCTTGCCTCTGCCTTCTGAGTGCTGGAATTACAGGCTTGTACCTTCACTCCAGGCTTACAATAGCACCATGGAGACAAGACTGTGATTCTAAACAGTGTAGTGAATTGGGAATGAGAGATCCTTAATATCTGAAGCTCTAGAGAGAGTGTATATAATCTGCAAATTTTAAATATCTAACACTTCAAACACAATTTAAAGTACTACATTCAGAGAAGTGCAACTTAAAAGTATTTGGGATTTTATCTTCTCCAGTTAGAATGGCTAAGATCCAAAACAAAACAAAACAAAACAAAACAAAACAAAACCCAAATGACAGCAAATGCAGGCATGGATGTGGGGAAAGGAGAACATTTATTTATTGCTGGTGGGACTACAAACTGGTGTGGCTACTATGGAAATCAGTGTAGAGGTTCCTTAAAAAGCTAGAAATAGAACTACCATATGATCCAGGCTATACCACTCCTAGGCATATTCCCAAAAGAATGTTTTACATTCTACTACTTGCTCATCCATGTTGCTGCTGTGCTCACAATAGCTAGGAAATGTAAACAACACAGATGTTCATTAACTGATAAATGGCTAATGAAAATATGATACATATACACAATGGAATATTAAAAATAAAGAAAAATAAAATCTGTAGGTACTGGGAATAATCATTCGGAAGTAACCCAGACCCAGAAAGACAAATGCTACATGTTCTCTCTTATATGTAATTGCTAACTTTGAGTCTTTAGATTATATTTGTTTAAATTGGGGTACCTATAGACTAGTAAGGGGCCTGTTGGGGAGGGTTCAAGGGAAGGGGAATAAAAATGCAGGTGGTATAAAGGAAGAAAGTGGAATAATGGAACAGGAAGAGTTTAATGGGATGGAGGATGGGAGGTCAGGACAGAGTATGGGGAAGGGTAAATAGCACCAAAGACCTGTGAATATGCTATATGGAAACTTACTACTATAGAAGCTTCCTAAAATATACACATATACAAAAGGTGTTTGATGCTTTTATAGCAACTTTTTTCAACTCTCTATACAACAGGAGGACAACGCCTCCCTAGACACCATTATCTATCAAATAAGAAACCCAGTGCCATGTAAAGGTTACCTCTTTTTGAGTTGTTGGTCAATGAGATCCCACAGACCAAACCATACAGGCTATTGCCATAGCTCCTGTTTACGCTCCAGAACTTGATGGTTAAGATGGTATTGCTAAATATACCAAATACTTGAGTCACAGGACATGAAGAAATCAAGTTGGTACCTACCTGGAAGCATCATCACTTTGTACTGGCTTTCATAATGCTGTGAGGAACTATGCAGGCTAATTAATAGGGAGAAAAATAATCAACAGTCTTAGCCAGTTTGAACCCTGTGAACTATAATAATTACTGGCAAGATATCCCCACTGGTGTAAGTGAAGCACAAATGTTACAGGAGTAACCAACAAATTTCTGCTTATATTTAAGACCTGTTCCACACGAAAGACTCATGCCTGGTGTCATTAACTGAACCATAAAGCAATGGCTAGCTAGGATATAGGCTCTAATACTATTATTCTGCTAATGGACATAGTAATAAAGTAAAAAACCTTTAAGTTCTTATCTTTATAACCACAAAATAGTTCATCCCTCAATCTTCATCAGAGTAGCTTTTTTTTAAACAGTAGATGATAATTAATACAGAGATCCACAAACTGGTCAATGTGCAGAGAATAAAGTGACTGGGGTGTTCATCTCTAAATGGGATGGCTATATTACAGCTTTTCTTCCAAGGCTCAGAGATCACTGTGGAAGAGAAAGAGCAGAAAGACTGTAAGAGCCAGAGGTAGTAGATGTCTAAAGTGAAATTTGCTGGACATAACAGCACCACTGCACACATGAACTCACAGGGCTGGGACAGCATGCACAAAACCTGCACAAGATCAAGTGAGTCAAAATCCCAGCATGGGTATGAGAGGGGCTTATGAAGTTCTACCCCTGGCTGAGGAGATATTGACAACTGATGGTTCCTTGAGGAGGGAGAGTCAATTTTGTTCAAGGATGTAGTCTCTGAAAGGGTACCCATGCTCCAACAGATGTCCTACACCAAGGCACAAACAGGCAGCACTAAGTGGACTCAATGAATTCTTTAAAAAAGTAAGAACACATGAAGTTGGGAAGGAGAAAAGTGCTAAGGAGACAGGGAAGGAGCTGGAGGGGAGGGGAAAGGAGGAGGGCAAATTTTATCAAAATGTATTACATGCATGTGTAAAATTCTCAGGAGGAAAAGGAAGAAGGGAAGGAGGATAAAGGAGGAAGGGAAAAGGGGGCCAAGAGAGGGTAGGGAGAGAAGGGAAGGGAAGGGGAAAGGGAAAGGGAGAAAGGGAAAGGCTGCTACTGATGTTCAGCACTTTAAACCCAGCACTTGGGAGGTAGAAGTAGGCAGATCTCTTTGAGTTCTAGGTCAGCCAGAGCTATATAGTGAGATCTTGTCCAAAAAAAAGAGGAAATAATTAAAAAAAAAAATTTTGAGGCTAACCAACATTTTGCTAAGACAGATATACGAAAAATCCAGCTTTCCAAGTTATTCTTAAAACATAGTTAAATGGCACAGTAGTATAATCAAAGAAGCAGCTCATAGTTTTAGAATGCTAACTAAATATTAAGCCTTTTCTTTGGGGAATATTAGAAGACCGAGCTTCACTAACCCCACAGCACTCATTAAAAATCAAATGAACAAAAAAGTGACCCTTAATTTTTTTTCCTAGATGAGCTCCCATTTTTTATGCTGTTTCTTACAGGCTTGGAAGAACCTATTGCGTGTGAAATACTAACAGAAACTGTGAACAAGTTATTTAAGTCGTGCATAATTTGGCAAGAACATTACTAGAGGATGAATGGTCTTGCAGAAGGAGGTTATGTTTGAAAGTATTCTTACGAATTTTACAAACTTTATTGAATGCTTACCATATACAAGGATAAGAAGAAAATACAGACCCTATTCTCAAAGTGCTTACAAACTAGTAAAAACACAGACATAAACTTTAATTAAAAAAAAAATCAGGGAAACAATACAGTGTAAGTAAATTGATGGCACGCAAAAGAATACCAAAAGCATTTATTTACATTAAGAAATTTTTTTTGCTGTATTTTTATTTTATGTGTAAGCTCAGGGAGCCTGCATGTATGCAAGTGCGCCTGTGTTGTACAATGCCCCCGGAAGGCAGAAGAGGGCACTGGATCCCCTGGAACTGAGTTACTGACAGTTGTTAGTTATCCTGCAGGTACTGGGATTTGAACTTGGGTCCTCTGCAAGAGCAGCCAGTGCTCTTAACCGCTGAGCCATCTCTCTAGCCCACTAAAACCTTTTTTTGGGAAGGGGCCTTTTTGAGACTCCCTGTAGCCCCAGCTGGCCTTGAACTCAGAGATCTGCCTGCCTCTGTCTCTGGAGTGCCCAGATTAAAGGCAGACGCTGCCATGCCCAGCCTTATTTACATTTTTAAAATGAGTAATACATATTATATTTTAGGACTAGTAACCATTTATATCAAGTTCTTCAGCCAAGTTTTTATTTTTCTTCTCTGTCAACAACAGAATCTCAGTTATAAAATAAAAATAATTTAAAGATTAGCAAGCAAGTTACAAAAGCTCCATGTAGGGCTATAGAAACACACTTTTAAAAAGAGGCCGCAAAATAACCTCAACTATACTTCAGGCACTTCTTTGGGAAAAACTAGACTTCCAGCAGACTTTGGTATCCCTCTGTGATAAGAATCTACAGTAATCAGAAGTTCATACTAACACGTTTGCCAAAACACAGTCTTCTACCTCAGGCTGCCACTTGATGTTGCTTCCATACAATTTTAAACAAGAAATGTTTGTCTGGCCACATGCCCCCACCTTAGATGTAAGTGTAAGAATATACATTTTTTGGTATCTGTCCTGGATATCAAGATTTCCGTAGGACATTAGCAAAAGGCAGGAAAGCTATTAAAAAAAAAAAAAAAAAAAAAAAAGCAGTGTGGTCAGTCACAACTGCCAAATCTCTGTTACCTGTTAGAGAATTAGAAAGCAAATCAATTATAAAGTCATAGTTTTTACTTTATTGTATTTACTATTTTTATTTTATGTATATGAGTGTTTAAGTGCATCTGTGTCATGCAATGCCTGAGGTGGTCAGAAGAGGGCATCAGTTACCTTGGAACTGGAGCTATGAATGGCTGCTAGTCACCTTACAGGTGCTGGAAACCCAACCTGGGTTCTCTGCAAGAGCTGTCAGTGCTTTTAACTGCTGAGCCATTTCTCCAGCCCTGAAAACTTAAGTATGTATGTATTTATTTTTACTTTATGCCTGTGTGGTGCCTGCAAATATGTAAGCATACCATATGTGCAGTGCTGTGGGGCTACAAAAGAGCACTGGAATCCCTGGAATTGGAGGTACAGGTGGTTGTTCGCCACCTTGTGGATGCTAAGAACCAAACCTTTCCAAGAACTGTGCTTTTACCACTGAGCTATTTCTCTCCAACCCTTAATTTTCTAAGTCTTTGATTTACAGTGTAACTGTTTTCTATATCAAAAGGCCTCTCTGCACCAGTTAGGCCCCAAACTCTTTGCTATCCTATTAGCATATTCCTGCAGATAACTAACAATAGTCTATTAAATAAGGGAAATAAATATTGAATAAGAATTTAATAGCCTGTCAACGCTCATCTTTACACAGGCTTACAATGCTGTCTAAAAACACATGGAAAGAAATGGAGAGGGCCAAGATTTAAAAATTTTCAACATTATTTACCAACCTTTTTAAAATTGCTGTATGTGTATGAGTGTCATGCCTGCATATATTCAAGTGCACCCATGTTGTGCACTGCCGTTGGAGTCAAAAGAGGGTGTTTAGATCTCCTGGAACTGGAGTTATAGATGGTTGTTAGTTGCCATGCGAATGCTGGGATTCCAATCCAGGTCCTCTGCAAGAGCTGCCAGTGCACTTAACCACTAAGCCATCTCTCCAGTTCCCAGCACATACTGAACAAAAATGCCTGCTTATGATACAGAATAGGGATATCTCTTCCTTTAACTGGAATAGATCATAAATTGGAGACTACTGCGACTTAAAAGCTTTTTAAAAATTAGTTTATGGGTTTGTGTATGCCCACACAACAGCTACAATTATGAGATGCCCCAATAAAAAGTTAAAATACTACCATATTAAAACCTATATAGACTGTTGAGTTTCCTACTATCTTAATCTTAAATTTTATTTTCCTTTCTTTTTTCATTTTGGTCTTTTTGAGACAGGGTCTCTCTGAAGCCCCAACTGGCCTGGAACTCTCTTTGCAGGCCAGGCTGGTCTCAATCTTACAGAAATCTGCCTGTCTCTGCTTCCCAACTGCTGGCATTCAAGGCGCATGCCACCTCGCCTGGCTTTTCTCATTTTGAGACAGGGTCTATGTAGATCTGGCTGACCTTGAACTTGCAGTTCTGCTTCTGACACCCATGCTGAGATTATCAGTATGCCCTTCCATGTTTGGCTTAATATTAAATTTCTGGTATTACAGGTGTTCTTAGCCTTAACCTACGTACCAAAATGGGATTTTCTCATTTCCTATTCCAAAGGCTTTAGTAAAAAATGAAACTACACAGGGTTAAAGCACAACATAGTAATCATCTGATCTCTGGTTTCCAACATGACCTTTCCAATAATAATTTCACAGTCCTTTCCAGATCTAAACTTATAACATCTATGTTCTCAGGTAATTTGAGACTCCTAAGAATTGACAGGTTGGGGCCTGGAGAGAGAGCTCAGTGGTCAAGAGTACTAGCTGCTCTTGCAGAGAACCGAGGTTTGGTTCCCAGGGCTCCACATGGGGGCTAACAACAGTTCTAACTCCAATTTTAGGGGATCTAAAGTCCTCTTCTGACCTCCATGGGCACTGCATGACATAGGTGCACTCACACACATACAGGCAATATATTCATATACATAAAATACAGTTTATACATTCCATGTGTCATACTGCATGATGCTGTTTAAATGTCATATTTTGCTTCTGAGTTCACAACAGAAATCCTGATAGGCTCAAAAGACAGTTAATAAACTGTCGGTGTGTGTGTGTGTGTGTGTGTGTGTGTGTTGTGTATGTGTGTGTGTACCATGGAACAAGTGTAGAGGTCAGAGGACAACACGTGAGAGTTGGTTCTCTCCTTCTACCACATGGGTCCCAGGGATTGAACTCAAGTTGTCAGATTTGGCAATAGCTGCCTTCATCCACTGAGCCAACTCACCTACCTCACTATCATTTTTTAATACATTTAGTATATATGTTTATGCAAATTCTAAATCTGAAAGCAAGTGCAGTCTATAATACTCTCATGGCATTGAATATAGGGAAGAATGGCTAATGTTACAAAAATGAAGAAAATGATAAAACCAAAATAAGAGAAATAAGGAGAAGATAAAAGGTGAAAGATTTAAAGATCATACATGCATTTAAAGATTCTATGTTTGCTTGCCTTGTCGGGGGAAGTGACAGTTAATAAAGCAAGTAAGTGGTATAGCCACATTTGTATCTGGAAAAGTTCACTCTAGTTTCCCCCACACCTTTCTAAAGACAAGGGTGTCACTTAGCCCAGACTGGCCTCAAACTTGCTAGGTAATTGAGGATGACCCTGAACTCCCAATGCTCCTGCCTCCACCTCCTTTTAGGATTATAGACATGCACTGCCATGCTCAGATTATGTGGTGCTGGGAATCGAACCCAGGACTTCCTGCATGCTAGGCAAGCATTCTATGAATTGAGCTGCATCTCTAGCCTTCACTCTACTTTTAAAGTGAAAAACAGATCAGAGTGAGATAAGCATGAATACTGTTAAATCAATTAAGAGACAATCACATTAGTTTAAATGAGGGATAAAAGAAATGGATGGAGGCAAAGAGAGAAGTGTGCCAGATACAAGAGACATTTAGGAAATAAACTCAGAATCCAGGGGTGAATCTGACACACATGTAAGAAAGAGGAATATTTCAAGGATGAATCTCAGATTTATAACCTGTACAATTCAATAGATGGTAGTGCAATTCATCAGAAGAAACCCTACAGCAATACCAAGCCTTAAAAGGGAGGCTTTTGCATTCATAATTAATTTTAGATGTGATCAATTTGAAGGTACTGTACCAAGTTTCTTTTGTTTACCTTTGCATCTACTCTACCTACCTTTCACTGTATTGATTATCTGTACTAACAAGCAACCTTATCTTCTAACATCACTTTAGTTCAGTCAATGGAGACTGCTAGAAGTTGATCAGAAAGAAGAGGGGAGAGAATATTCATTTCTTTTATTTCCTCCTTATCTTGAGCTGAATCCTTCAATGGAAGGTATCATTCTTTCAAAGCAATCATTTTGTAACTCCTTCCAGGTTATTCCCTCTACTTGTGCTTTCTCAAGGTTCTGCTAACTCCAACCTCTTTGGAAATAAACCCTCTATGAGTTATCCTAATCTAAATGTGCCACAGATTTCCAGACAGATGAGAGACAGTGGTGCTGATACTGACAGATCATCTAGAGAAAGCATGAAGAAGGCACTTATGTCTGAAACTTAAGAGAAAGTTGGGCAAAACACAAAAATATGATACTTCTGCATATGAATATGGATAAAATTAAATGAAGTGCAACATGAGAAAAAGAGAGGCCCTAGCACAAAAACTTGAGACATGGCAAGACCCAGACAGTTAAGAACCAGCTAGAATTAAAACATGTAATGATGGTATCTATCATTCATTGAAGTTAAAAAAAACTTCAAAAGATCCATGTTTTATCAAACATTATAGACACAATTACTCTTTAATCAAAGGATTCACAGTAAGACATTTTATTGCTATAATTTATTAAATATTTTGTACCAGAACACATGTGATGGCAATTATTAATACAATCTCCTCAAAACTTTAAGATTATATCATTTGTCAATATACCGTAAAAACATTAAAATAGTTGCCATGACCATATGATTAAAAAGCAGAATGAAGACACATATATACAGAAACATTCATGTGTCTGTGTATCTACCTGTACCCTTATGGAAGATATATACAAGAATGGCTAATATAGTATTCTATGACAACAAGCCACTAGACATTGGACATTGACCTCTACAAGCCTCCACAGGTATGTGACATAGGTGCATGTACATATGTACCTACATATACATAAACATATACACACACATAAAAATATTAGTGATAGGGGAAGAAAGTCATATTTTAAAAAGAATTCATCAAGAATATAATAATGATAAATGCCTATGCACTAAACATTGATATAACAAATTTCATAAGAAACACTATTAGACATAAAGAGATAGGTCTAGATACAGTAATAGTGGACAATACCCCACTCTTTATCAATTGATATGTCATCCATACTGCTCTAGATCCTTTTTTTTAAGGGGGGGCATATTTTTGAGACAGTCACCCTGTAGTCCCTAGCTGGCCTGAAACTTGCTATGTAGACCAGGTTGGTCTTGAACTCAAGAGATTTAACTGCCTCTGCCTCTCTCTGCCCTTCTGCCCCTTGGCCTCTGCCTCCTAAGTGCTAGAATTTAAGGCATGTGCCACTACACCTGGCTTCATAAGGTAAATCTTAATAAATACAAAACAAACAAATGAAACTAAAATAATTTCTTATACCTTACAGAAGGGAATAAAACCATACATCAATAGCAACAGAAACTACAGAGACTATATAAATATATGAAGACTGAACAATACATTATATGAATGAGCAGTAAGTCAATGAGAAATCAGTGGAAAAATTTGAAAATTCCTACAATCAATTAAAAACTGAAACACAACTTAAGAGAACCTTAATAGGATGCAGCAAAAGCAGTTGTAAGAGGTAAGTTTCTAATTTTGAGTGCCTACATGAAAAAAAAAATTAGAGACACCTCAAATAACTTAATGATCTCCCTCAGGTTTTTGGAAAAACAAGAACAAGTCGAACCCCCCAATTAGCAGATGGACAGAAAAGATAAAGAACACAGCAATGGAGGCTGGGAAGATGACTCAGTAAAGTGTTTGCCATGCAAACATGAAGACCTGAGTTCCATTCCTGGCACCCATGTAAAATCTGTGAGTAAGGGCTGCCTGCTTATAATCTCAGTGCTGAGACTGAAACAGGAGGATCCCTGGGGCTTGCTAGACAGTCAATACAGCTGCATTTTGAGTTCTAGGTTCATTCAGACTGTCTCAAAAATAAGGTGAAGAAGTGATTGAGAAAGATCCGACATCAACCTCAGACCTTGTACATGTGTGTACACACACGGCGGGGCAGGGTAATATCAGGGCAGAAAGTAATAAACCAGAGAATGAAAGAACAATGCAAAACGGGAATGATCTGATTCTCTAAAAAGATTTTTTTAAACATTCAACAAAGCCTAGGGCCTGGAGAAACAGCTCAGCAGTTAAGAGCACAGACTGATTTTGCAGAGGACCCGGGTTCAATTCCCAGCACCCACATGGTGTTTAACAACTATCTTTAACTCCAGTTCCAGGGGATCCAATGCTCTCTTCTGACCTCTGTGGGCATTTCATGACACAGGTACACCTACCTACATATAGGTATTACATTCATACACATAAAAAAATAAAATTCAAC
The DNA here is from genome assembly GCA_035773235.1 of Eospalax fontanierii. Taxonomy (NCBI): domain Eukaryota; kingdom Metazoa; phylum Chordata; class Mammalia; order Rodentia; family Spalacidae; genus Eospalax; species Eospalax fontanierii. Next base: position 33,866,243 of record CM069544.1, on the reverse strand, counting down.
AAATCCTTAGCCAAACTACGTAAACAAAAGATCCAAATTAATAATATTAGAAATGAAAAGAGGACATTCCAACAATACCAATAAAATCCACAGAATCATTAAGGAATATTTTTAAATTAAATGCCAATGAACTGAGAAATCTAGAAATAACAAGACAAAGTTCTAGATACATAGGACGCACCAAAATTGAACCAAAAAAGATACATATTATTTTAAAAAACTAAATAAATCAATAATAGGAATGTGACTGAAGCAGTATTAAACTTTTACAACAGAAAAAAGTCCATGATTATACAGATTTGCTTCTAAATTTTACCAGATCTTTAAAGAACTATTAATGCCAAATGTTCCTCAAACTAGTTCATAAAAAAAGAGAATTGCTTCCAAAACTCATTCTTACAAAGCCTGTCTTACTCTGATACCAGAACTGATAAAAACGACAAGAGAAAATTATAGAGCAATACTTCTGATGGGCATAGGTGCAATAATAATACTCAATAAAACTGAAAACCAAATTGAACATGTTTAAAAAATTATTGTGACCAAGTTAGTTTCATTCTAGGGATATCTGCATCTTTACCTTACCTTGTGGTAATTCAACATATGTAAATCAATGAGATGCAGAAACAGATGCAAAAATGTCTCTGACAAAATTCATTTTTCTTTCACAATGAAATCCCTAAAGAAGCTATGTATATAAGGATTATAACTCAACATAATAAAGGTTGTAAAATAAAATCATTTATAAAGGCATATTAAATGCAAAACTGATTTGTCTTTAAAAAAGGGCTACATACAACAAATCCATAGCAAAAATTTATGCAAAATGAAGAAAAGTTAAAGTATTTGTTCTGAAATAAGGAATGAGGCAAGAGTGTCCAATCGCATCACTCTTACTCAGTATAGTGCTTGAAATTTTAACTAGAACAATACGGCAAGAAAAAGGGAAACAATAGGAAAAGTGGAAGTCAGATTATTCCTGTTGTAGATGATATGATTTTTTAAATATTCCACTGAAGATTCAAGAGATAAAAATACTTTTAGCAAGTAGGAAAATACAAAATGAACACAGAAGCAAGGCATAGTGGTGCAAGCCTTTAATCCCAGCACTTGGGAGGTAGAGGCAGATGGAACTTTGAGTTTAAGGCCAGCTTGGTCTATACAGTGAGTTCCAAGCCAGCTGGGGCTACAAGAGAGACCCTGTCTCAAAGACCAAAAAGACCACGATAAACATATAAAAATTAATTCCTTTTCTCTACACTATTCATGAGTTGTTGAGAAGGAAATTGGGAAAATTATCTTATTCACAAAAAAAACACAAAGGTAGGAAAGGGCCTGAAAGAAGCATTTACAAGGCATACTCGCCAGACAAATAACTTTTATCCAGAATGTATAAGGAATTCTTACAATTAAATAAGAAAGCATATGGGAGCTGAGATAGTGGTACATGTCTGTAATCCTAGCACTCAAGAGGCTGAGGGACGAGAACTGCTGTGAGTTTGAGGTCAGCCTGGAATACATATGCGTAGTAAGACCTTGTACGTGTGCGGGGGCACAGGGAGAAGGAGAGAGATGAGATTGACAAGCGATATATGGGAATGATTAAAGAAAAATCAAGAAGTGGTTTCTTCTTGGAGAGAAGAAAATGATAGTGAAACTGGACTGTACTTACACTCAATCTCTTTTAAGTTGGTGTATTGTGGGTAGACAGTGATTTATTATAATCTTACTTATTCTTTGCTTTATGTTTAAAATATTTTACATTTTAAAAAGATACAGTTAATATTATATCCTCCAATGTTACTCCATTAAATTACAACAGTTGCTAGGACATTTAATGGAAGATTTTTCTGCCACAACTCATTCTTCTAGGATTATTTGATGTAAAGGATACACATAGACTTGTAAGGTTGAAGAAAAGATGATTTGGGCATGTATCTAGCTTCCTATTAGCCATTTATACTTGGATGCTGTGATATCTGTCAAAGTTACGTCTATTATCACTCCAATTCCTTATTTTAAATGAATTTACTGGGTTAGTTTTTTTTTTCTTTTCCCCTCACATTTCCAAACTTCTAGTTTCTTTACTGTTTCCACTGTTTTACAAACCACAGGATAGTATACTGCTTAGGAGAACAAACCCTAGAGCTAGAATACAAGAGCTCAAGTATTAATCTCACCACTCAAAAACTATGACTCTGGGAAAACTGTTTTATCTCTGACTCTGGATAAAAGCTAAAGAAATGTATCCAGAGCTAACCTGGTAAAAATCATGCTGAATAAATACCACTTTAAAATTTTTTTCTTCTTCATGTCGTTACTACAATTAGTATTATTTAGTGCTGCCCACTCCCCGTCCCCCCATAGCCCTAGCTGGCATGAAACTTACTATGTAAACCCAGGCTGGTCTTGAATTCACAGAAATCTGCCTGCTTCTGCCTCCCAAGTGCTAGGATTAAAGGTATGCACTCCGGTTGTGCTCCACTTTTGATGCTTCCTTTATTCTACCTATATCAAGGAAGTTACCAAGTCCTATTAACTCTTTCTTGAACAATCTGACTTCTCTCCAGTTCCTGTAACTAGTAATTAATATAGTGTAGTAATGGAGGTGTCTTCTTATAGCCTTCCATCTCCTCCCATTCCAATCTATTGAGCACTGTTGTCAGGTTAATTTTAATCCTTTCCTTTCCTATAGCAGGAGAACTCCCTGGTGCTCTGCACTAAGGGAAAAAAAAATGTGTTTCAGAGTAGCTTTTAATCACTGCTATAAAAAATATGACTATACAAAATGCCATGGTTGAGGTTTAGCCCTACAAATATCAAAGCAAGTTACATTACTAGAGGAAAAACAAAATATTGTAAGTTGTCTAGAAATGTAAAAAGTCTAAGTTGACTAGAATTAGCAAATCCTTATATTAACATAACTCCTGACAGAGTTTGAGATTTGATTTGGCATAAAATCACTAGTCAGTTGTAGAAATTTGAATCTTACTTCCATCTCAGGGCTCTAATTCCCTTTTGTTGTAAGTAAATGTTACATAAAGCCATCACTCTATGCTCCCAGGCTCAAGAAGGAAGTTAATTTCAATACAGTAAATGATAGAGTGAATATAGGGAATTTTTGTCATTCATAAATTGCATAATTTCTGGAGTTAGTCCTAATTTTAAAGTATGTAATTCTATTCTAAGACTACAAGTTTAAATAGAACTGATAAAATTTAAAATTTCCTTGAGAACCTATCTAGAAATCTAGAAAGCATTCCAAAATCTTTTATAAAAATTATTTTAACGCTGTCAAGGTAATTTGTTTTAAATTTTAAAATTATACTTTAAAACAAATTTCATTCATGTGATTCATTAACTATTTGTAATCTGGTGACAATGCATTTTGGAATACTATTAAAAATGGGACCAAAATTTTGACATTGGCATATAAATCTAGCTACTCTCTGAAAAGTTAATGACCAGCAATCTGAACATCATGAAATTTAATTTCTTTTAACATTCAAAATTTACCTTTTTTCTTCTTTTGCTCTCAGCTGTTCTTCCTGTCTCAAAACTTGAACCATTATAGATTCAAAAACTCCACTTGTCAAGCCTGCCAAACTTCGAGGTGTTGACCGACGCCTTGTGGAAGCACATGCAGTTCCCTTCTCTTCCTCCAATCCATAATAGCCTCTAGATGTAACTGCTATCGTGGTCTTTTCTCTCAAGTGCCTTGGAGAAGAATAAGTCAATTCACAAGGTCAAATCTACTGGATAAGCAACATACCCCTTCACCAGTATCTTAAGAAGAATCCCCTTTGCTGACTACATACAAAATGTTTAAAGTTTTCTTTATCGTGTTCCAGGGTTTTATCTTTGCCATACAATTTACTTTTTTCCTATCATAAAATTAGTCTGAGGGACAGATCCTCCTCTACATTCAAAAAATATAAGTCTGAAACATTAAAAATTAAGGACTAAAACACTAACTCTTAATATCCATTCATCAATAGTTTGAAATATATTGCAAACCAAAAGCATTTTCTATTAAACTATTGATGAATGAAAAATGTAGAACAGTATAAAATATTTTGGGAAAGAAATTTTTGATACATAAGCACTTTGGGGAAATTATAAACAAATGAAGTATTATAAGATAGGGAAATTATATGCTGACTACATGGGCTAAGGAAGGAACTGAAGGTCTAAGGAAAATGGCTGTGTGGAATAACACATCCTTAAAGGATGAATCTGAGTTCATTTTAATGTGTTCATACTGTGTGATCTAACTAGCTCTACAACTTTAATTACTTTTTAAAACAATACTAATGGATGATAGTATCAAAAATATGAATGAGCTGCGCATAGCAGCACATTCATTTAATCCCAGCACTCTGGGGGCCCTAGATGTTGGTTATCTCTGAGTTCCAGGCACTGGGGTTACAGGGAGACCTTGGCTCAAAACAAAACAGAACAAAAATTACACACATATACACATGCACACACAAATGAATGAACAACATAATGAAATCTACCTTTTGTCTAAACTGCAAAAAGAATCCAGGATTCTAGAATTCCTCAGTTCGATCTCAACATATGCATCTCCTTTGTAATTTTTTAATTAATACATTGAGACACTAATCTAATGCTTAAAAATAATGATGAAAACTATCTCAGAGTTTGCCTAATTGTTCATAATTCATCTTAATGAATTTAAAATTATACCATAAAATCATCTACACAAGGGCTAAGAGCATTTGCTTAGCAAACATAAGACCCTAGGTTTGATACTCAACACTGTCAAAGAAAATAAAAACATATTAACACTGGAAAAAGAAACATTACATTAGCCTTGTAAAATTTTAAAGGCTAGTCCAATTACTGATCTCTTAAGTCTGCATCTATTAAACTTACAGGAAAATATCTGTTTTTCTATGTTTGTAAAATGCACCAAAGCCTCTGAAGATTTCATAAATGTTATTACTACAATGGTAAGTTCCAGTTAATACTCAAACAAACTGAACATTCAAAATACTGGATAAGAATTTATGTGAGAGTCCACCTCCTTGGACCGACTCTTGGTGTTCTTTCCTCAATTTTCCTTAAATCTACATTTTTCTCTGCTTAAATAACAAAAAATTATACGAGTAAAATGTGGACGGTAGTTATAGTTCCCTGCTTTCCTCAAAACCGTCAAAAAGTTCATTAAACATAAACGTTATGCCATGAAATACAATCATGTCCTTCTAAAACTGTGTCTACAATGGTTGATGACTATTAACTGGAATGAGTTTCTAAAATCTTACCTTCACTGGCGACTGAATCTCAGTATAGACTCTACTGAGTTGTACTATGTTTTTGTGTATGTACACACTTGCCAAAGCATGTGTTGAGGAGGCTAAAAGACAACTTGTGAGGGGCTGGAGAGATGGCTCAGTGGTTAAGAGCACTGACTGTCTTGCAGAGGAACCAGATTCAGTTCGTAGCACCCATGTGTCAGCTAACAACTGTTTGTAACTCCAGTTCCAGAGGACCCAATACCCTCTTCTGGTCTCCATGGGCACTGTAATACACAGGTGCACTCACATACATGCAGGTAAAACATTCATACACGTAAAAAAAAAAAAACAACTAAAAAGAAACTATCCTCTCCTACCTTAAAAAAGTTTTTTTACAATTATTTATTATGTAAATGTGCACACATGCACGCATGCAGAGGAAGCGGGGGGGGGGGGGTCGAGTGGAGGTTGGAGGTTAACTTTCCAAAGTTGGTTCTCTTCTTATACCATGTGGGTTCCCAGAATGAAACTCAGGTAGTCAGACTTGGTGGCAAGCACCTTTACTTGCTGAATCATCTCACTGGCCCAGATTACATTAATTATGGAACATAATCCCATTCATTAAAAAGCATCAGGTATATGTATATGTACTCACTGCAAAGATGCAAAATGCAAAGCACCAGATATATGTATATGTACTCACTGCTAAATGGAAAAAAGTTTTTGAACAAATATATTTTAACCTAAAAGGGCCATAAACATAAACAGCAACTAAACATACAAGTCCAAACTCTTACCAAGACTACTGCAATTGCATCATGATAGGTCTCTTTCCTTTTACTCTTCTCTCCCTATTAATATAGAAGTTCATGTAATACTTTCTTCCTTAGAGCACGTCATTACCTTTGGAGGTGTCTGCTCCGAAATCTTCAAATAGATGTGAAGTTCTTACATACAACCTATAAGACATAGTCTACTACAGCCTTTATCTCCTCTAAGGCTCATTTTCTGCCTTTTCAAGTAGGCTTAGCTCACTGCATTCCAGCTAGTTTCCTTTTTACTCACATGGCACACCAATACACCTACTTCCCTAGCATTTTTGCACTCCATTATTCTCCCATAAGATACTCTTCCCCCAGAGAATGAGGTCTATCACTTCATCCAGGTTTCAAATGCCATCAGATCTGATGTTTTCTTATCATGATAATAAAAGCTCCCCTATGACTCTATGCCCTTACACTTGTTTGTCTTTATGTCACTCATCACCACACTGTGTTAATTAGCTGCTTATTTCATAATTACCTCTCAACCAGAATAAAAGTTTCAGGAATATATGAGACATTTTCCCCATATGGTCTATACTTTCAGACCTCTAAACTGCAGTGTATACAATGTGTGTGTGCATGTGTTTAAGTATTTGGAAGAATACAATTCAAATTGTTTCTCATTTTCAATTTACACACATATTTAAAGTTTTAAAATACTGTCACACATTTTTCCATAGTAAAAGAATACTAATTAAACATTAGTTACTAATTAAACATTAGTTACTAGCTGCTTGGTTTTTATGAGAACAAAATGCAATAAAGACTAAAAAATAAATTTCACCTCACCTCTAAACAGAAATTATTAAATAATTAATAACTATATAAATACACTAAAATTACTTTTCCCTACTAAAATTCAAGCTCTTTTCTTCCTATGAGGTCAATTATTTTATGAAACCAATGACACAACTTGAAAATGATATGCAAAACCTTAGCAATAATTATAATTGACTCATTGAGTTTATCTTTTCCTTTTCTATTTTATTTTAAAAAGCATAAAATGTCTATTAATACATCCTAAATTTTGAAATTCAGAGGCTCCTCAATTCTACCTAAAATTATTGAAACAAGTATTAACAGGGAACAAATCTATGTTAAGTAACTGATCCTGAAAATTAACATACGTAACTGACATAAAACATTCTTTATTTGCTTATAACTAACACAAATAGATGCTGCCACCTTTTAAAAACAGATGTTTGGAGAGGTTTCCATTATCTTTTATTGTTGTTACGAAAAGCAATATATGTCACTAATAGTAACTGTATTTTGTATGGAGGTACACTCAGTGATAGAGAGCATATTTAGTGTGCACAGGTCCTAGGTTCAATCCCTAACACACACACACAAACACACCATAAATGATGTCTGCACAATTAAAAGCTAGAAATGAAATTATCTAATCTAAATGAAGAGTTTCACTTTGTTAACCCATTTGATTAAAAACTATTAAATTGCAACTATAACCCTATAACCTCCAAGGTCCTAGCAAGAAAGGAATAACATGTAAAAGGAGATGATGTCTAATTAATGGACTATTTAAAAATGTGAAGGCAAGGCAAAAAAGATATTAGGAAGAGATGATGCATAACCAGGAACTATGGCCACTCTGAGCCTAAAAGTAAGAGAGGAGAATAGTTACTAGACCAAGACAGCTGTAACTGCAGAAGAGAGCCATATAATAACTGAGCACAGTTATTGACAACCTGAAGGCCAGAAGAGATGAAGATAAAACAAACACCCCTACCTCTTCTTGGTCCTCCTGTCAGTGCCTTCAATTGGCTGAACCAAAATCAGAAGTCAGGAAATGAGGCAGACCCAGCAGATGCAGTTCTTAGAAACCAGCCTCCTGAGGCACAGAGTGCAGTATACAAGGGTGGAGAATGTATTTGGAGGAGTGAATGACAACTAACGGCACAGAATAATTTGAGCATTATTTTTCAACAACAACCAAATGAAATTTAAAAAGACAGAAATTTTACTAGGATTTCAACAAAAACAGATCACCATCGCAGGCTGCGGTGCACTTCTCCCACTCCTTCCTTCCATCTACATTTATGCATCTTTGAGCTCTGAACTGCACTAGTCATTAAAACCAAGTATCCAAATAAACCTAACATAAAAGAAGTTTTTTCAATATTTCTAGAGTCAAGTATTAAATCAAACCTTATAAAACTAACGAAGTATCACAATGCTCTCACCAAAAATAACTTTTTGGCCAGGAATGGTGCTGCACACTTTTAATCTCATCATTTGGGAGGCAAAGGCAGTTTCTCTGTGAGACTGAAGCCAGCATGGTCTATAAACTGAGTTCCTGGCTAGCCAGAACTACACAGTGAGATTCTAACCTACAAAGCAAACAAACCAAAACAAAAAATAATTTTTCGTACTCTTAAAAGTTAAGAATACAAATATGTATATGCAATTTATAAATAAATATAAACACATTACAGTATACATAATAATTTTTTTCTGCTTTGGAAATCAGATAATAAAAGTTTGGAAACCTGAAAATGTCTTGGTGAAACCTGTCATTTTTGTAGAATTTAAAAATACTTTACACAAATAGAAAATTTGGAGATTACTGCTTTCACCTGTAGCTATAAACTACTTGATTTCTCAACTTTTTTCAGAAGTCATATCTGTAAGGATGCATCTGTTACAAACTGTTTAATTATTCTCTACTTGCTCTTTATCTTTTATCTCCCAGTTGTCATTCCTACCTTCTTGAAACACTCTGTCCTCATTCAGACTTCTAGTTTCTTGTTTTGACTTTCATTTGCTCTAAAATAATTGAGCTTCTTTTGCTAGTTATGTAAATAATTAGCCGGAATCCTAATCCCTAACTTCTGTTAGCTCATCCCTCTAGACCAATTATCTTTCTACCTCAAGCATTTAGCTTCTTTTACATTTCAGCCTCAAGCCCACTACTTCCACTACTACGCATTACAGTTTAAAAGCAAACAAAAGTCCTTGTAGTTTATTTTCTAACTATAAACTGGGTTGGAGGGAGAAAAATCAATCAATGCTCCAACCCTGTCCTAGAGCCAAATAACCATAACAGAGACAGCAAACTGCCTCTTTTGGTGTAGTAGTGGCACTGTTATGGGAGGGGGGTAACAGACAGCTATCTACTTGGGCTTAAAGTCCTCTCAACAGGAGTGAACTCATGGGTGGCACAGTAATTATAGCCCAATATACATGGCTGGAGAGATCATAGATCCTAGAGAAAACCCTCTATCTGTCATATCTCTAGACAAATGAAGTTACTTACCGAATACTAAATATGAATTCTTATATTTACAGACAACTATACTGTACACCACTCATCAAAGAAGTTTCTTTTTGCAACAGATGGAAGCTACTGAAGAGTTGCACAAGTGGTTGCACACAGAAAATGCCTGTCCGAGAGATGCTCACTCATAGGTGACATATTATTTCTGTAACTGAACCAAATAAATAACCATAATGCTCAGAATTGAAGATCACTTTAAGTTTTTAAAAACCACACATTTTATTTAGAATAAATCTTTCTCGATTGTTGCTTGTTTTAAGGAAGACACAGGTAAGCTTAAAAGTTCTTTACTTTTACATAAAAATGATGTTCACAAGCGATTCCTTCACACAGAACAATTCAAGAGGTCTCAGTGCAGGCAGAACATAAGTTCCCTAGGTTATTAATTCATTGTCCAGATATGTCCATGTTGCCTGCAAGATGCTAGAGTTGTGGTGATTCTACAAGGAAGGCAGGTAAATAACTGAGCATCTTGGCCCTGGTCAACTTCTCTAAATCTACCACGCATTTAATGAGATTTTACAAAAGATTATAAATTCAGTAACTTTCAGGTTCAGACAATGGCACAAAAAGAACACATAGGTAAATGCACTGAGTTTTGCATCTGCTTCCCTGAAATAACAAGGAGATGAAAGAAACTGGCAAAAGCAAAAGACATAACTGAACCTGAGAGGATGTTGCAATCAGATATTCTGGAATTTACAGAAAATAAGTAATGCTTCAACTTCTTTTCACCTTTCATTTTATAAATGAGAACAATACTATTCCTATTCTCTACAAACCAATAACATGTACTGTTTCCCATATATTTCTTATAACAAGGGACCAAAATGTGGGTGATAAAAATGTCAATTTTATTAGATTACTAAGAAGCCACATTTCTTACAGAAAAATAGAGAAAAGGTAACCCTATGGTAGGGGGCGAGGAGGATTCTCTTGGTTAAAAGTACTCATTTTACCAGATACTAAACAGGATTTTAGGGGGCGGAGAGGTAGCTCAGTCCAGTAAAGCACTTGCCATGAAAGCATGATCCTCAGCTGGGTGTAGTGTCAGCACTGCGGAGGCAGAGGCGGGAGGATCTCTGTGAGTTCAAGGCCAGCCTGTCTACATAGTGAGTTCCAGGCCAGCTGGAACTATGGGGAGACACTGTTTCAAAAAGACGAAACAAACAAAAACCTATGTGTGGTGATGTACACCTGCAATCCCAGCACTAAGGAAACACAGACAGGATTCCTGGGGCTCACTGGCCAGCTAGTCTAGCCTAACTGGTAAGCTACTGTATCAATGGAAGTCAACAGTGTTCCTGATGATGATACCCAACGTTGCTCTCAACACAGATGCACACATGTAATCTATCTATCTCTTTCTCCACATAAACACACACACATTAAAAATAATATATATCAAAAATGAATAAAGCAGAATGCAAAGTTCAAAATACATCAGGATGGTAATATAAATATGGCATTTCAAAACAAGGGAGAAAGTGATGCTGCATCAACTGGCTGCACATATGAGAAAAACAAAGCAGCTGGAATTCAACTTATTTCTTGACTAATACAAATTCTAGACAGATCCATTTAATTTTTTATTACAGTTATACCTTCATTTGGTCTTACTTAAAATGCCTAAAGGTAGTGTGGGCTAGGAACTGACATCAATATTTGTAGGCAACATTCTTGTGTTCACTGAACTTCTGTGATAGCAGATACACAAAATGAAAAGTAAACAAATAAAAAACATAAAAATTCTAAGTTATGTGCTCTTAGTTCAGTCAACAGATGAAGTCAGCCATGCAAAACCCAAACCAAAATTAACAACAAAGCAATGCTGGAATATAGTGTCCAAAATAAAAGAGCAAATATAGACCATCAAGTAACAAATGGTTCTCAGTCCATGAGAACTCAGCTAATAAGTTTTTGTCTCCAACAGCCAAGTTTGATTCCCAGAACTCATGTTTGGATAGGAACCAACTCCTACAGATTGTCCTCTGACCTCTATACTGATACCAAGGCATCCATTCCTACCCCTAAACAAACAAACAAACAAACAAACAAATAAAGGTAAGTGGAGAAGAGATAAAGGAATGGTTTTAGGGTACAGTTCAATCATGGCAGGGAAGGTATGTCAGTAGGAATGTGAGGTACCTAGTCACACTGGATTCACAGTCAGGAAGCAAAGAAATGAATGCTGCTATTCAGCTCACTTTCCCCTTCTGATTTAGCCTGGATCCCAGTGGATGAACTGGTGCCACTCACATTCAGGCTGGGTCTGTCCATCTCAATTAATCATCTCCAGGGGATCCTACACCTTCTGACCACCACAGGCATTGCATGACAAGGATGCACTAACACATATGTAGTTACAAACAATTACCTACTAACAAATGTAGGTAATACATTTGCACACATAAAAAATAAATAAAAGTTTATAAAATTAAATGAAATATAATTTATCTTATAACAACTCTGGTGGGAAGCAGAGGCAGGTGGATCTCTGTGAGTTCCAGGTCAGTGTGGCTATAGGGAGACCCTGTCAAAAAAATAAGTAAAAAAGAATAAATCTTGTAACATATTCTTGTCATAAAACATTTTTAGTAAATATTTTTTGAAATTTATTATTATTGTGCGTATGATGACATGTGAGTTTAGGTATGCTCATGCCACAGTACATGTAATGGAGTTCAGAGGACAACTTTGGTTCGCTCTTGTTACCTGCTGAGCCACCTCACAAGCCCCATTCTTAGCAAGTCTTACAAATAAATAATAGAGCTGGGCATGGTGGTGTATGCCTTTAACCCCAATACTTGGGAAGCAGAGACAGGTGATAAGAGTTCAAAGCCAGTGAGTTCCAAGCCAGTCAGGGTCTGTCTCTGCCTCTGGAGTGTTGGAACTAAAGATATGTGCCAACCACACCCAGTTCCCCCTTCACTCTTTTTGTTCCCTCAAATAATTTGTGTACCTACCCAGTTTATCCCCTCCCATTTTTCTATATTCATATCTGAATTTCCTATAGTGTCTATAAAATAAATATTATAAATATGTGTTGAACATAATGGGCTTTACCGCACTAACCATATACTGGTGTTGTGTTTTTTTTTGAGATGGGTTCTCCCTGTAGTCCCAGCTGGACTTGATCACACAAGTGCTGGCATTAAAGGGGTGAGCCACCATGCCCAGGCCCCTCCCTTTTTTCCCACCCAGATTTTCAAGATAGGATCTCACTATACAGCTCAGGCTGATGTCAAACTTGAGATCCTCCTGCTTCTACCTCTAGAGTTAAACCCAGTACTGTGTGGTAAGCAAATACAGTATCATTCTCCCCACTATACCCGCTACCCCCAGCTGCAGGGCCTCACTAAATAAACAGCAGGCTGGCTTTCTTTCATCAGGCTTCTGAATACTGTATCTATTCCTTTAGGAAGAGTATGGAGTCTACTCAATTCGACAATTATTGAACTCCTTTGTTCTTGAAAAGCCATGCATTTTAAAATTTCAAGTGTATATTTACAGAATTCAAACAGCAGCAAATCAAGTAAAAAAGTCCCTGTTCTTATAAAGTTTACTCCAGTAGAGAAAAAAAACACATAATAACTCAATGACATTATATACTGGGGTACACTAAAAGCTATTAAGGAAAATGAAAGACATTATGGAGATAATGACCTAGGAGAGAATTATTTAAGAAAGAATGGTCAGGAAAGACTTCCAGATAAGGCATCAGCAAAGAACAAAGGAAGAGAGCCAGAAAATGAAGGTATCTGTAGTTCATTCTCAAGCACAAACACAAATACACAAGGCAAATAAATATAAAACATGTCTCCCCGGGCATTGTGGTGCATACCTTTGATCCCAGCCACTAGGATAGCAAGTTCCAGACCAATCCCAGTTACATGAGACTCTGTCTCAAAAAAACAAAACAAAAAGTCTTCAACTACTATTTTCTATTACTTTCATCTTCTAATTTAAAAATTCAAGTAAGTCAAAAATGATGCTCCTATAGCCAACTCTGCAGGAAAATCTATGTAACAAGATTTGTAGGTGGTCTGTTTCCTACTGTGTAAAATTAAGTGTTTTTATAATGTGTATGAGTGTACTGCCTGCATGTATGTAAGTGCACCCGTGTCAAGCAATACCCACAAAGGTCAGAGGGGGCATCAGAGCCTCTGAACTGGAGTTTTGAAAAGCTGTTAGCTGCCATGTGGATGCTGGGAACTGAATCTGGCTCCTCTGCAAGAACAGTCAGTGCTCCTAACTGCTGAGCCATCTTTCCAGCCTTGGAATAAACTCTTTTTTTTTTTTTTTTTTGAGAACAAACTTCAGAAAAAAAGTCCTGAATTGTCTCTCTAGGAATCGTTTATTTAGCAAAATTTCAAAAAAGTTATTTACTTATTTATTTTGGTCTTTTCAGGCAGAGTCTCAGAGCAAAACTGGCTTTTAATTCCTTATTCTGCTCCTTCCATTCCCCAAGTGCTGGGATTATAGGTATAAGCAACCAGGCCTGTCTGGATACAATGGGAGGGAGGAAAAGCAGTTTCAAGAACTAAAATATGGTAGATGAAATAGCTTGGAGGGTAAAGCTACCTGTTGCCAAGCTTGATAATCTAAGCTCAATCCCAAGTATCCACACGGTGGAAGACTGACTCCCATGTTGTCCTTGGACCTCCATAAGCATGCTGTTTCATATGTGTATGTACGTATACACACACACACATGCACACACGCACAATAAATGTATTAGAAACATTCTGTAAAAGACTGAGAATATAGACTATGAATATCAAATATCAAAAATATACTATGCTAGTAAATTATAATTTCTTCCCTTTTATTTTTTATTATTTTGTGTATATTTGCATGTTGTGTGTATGCTTATGGGGTACAGGTGTGCAAATTTAAGCCAAGTTAATGTTGGTGCCTTCCTTTATTATTTTCCATCTTATTACTATTATGTTGTGTTATTTGTTTGTTTGTTTGTTTTGAGGTCTTACTTTGTAGCCCTAGTTGGCCTGGAACTAGCTACGTAGACCAGGTTGACCTTGAACCTACAAAGACCCATGTGCATCTGCCTCCCAAGCATTGTGACTAAAGGCATGTGCCATCACACTTGCTTCCATTTTATTTTTGAGGCAGGTATCTCACCAATAGGCTAGACTGGCTGACCAGCAAGCCCTAGGGATTTGTTTGTTTCTGCCTCTCTCAAGCCCCTTCAGTGGCAGGGTTATAGATATGCGCCACCACATCTAGCTTTTTTACATGAGTATTGAGGATTCAAATTCAGGTGTCATACTTCTGGATCAGGCATTAACCCGAGCTATCTCTCCAGTGTAAATTTTTAAAATGGTATTTATCAGTATATATTAATTGTATAAGGGGTTTTAACAGTTCCATACATGAGTATAATGCACTGTGACCATATTCACTCCCCTCTACCACTTCTTATCTCCACTTCTCCTTTCTACGCTCTGAATTCCAACTTTTACTTTCATGATACCCTCCCATTGCACATATAAGAAAAAAATATATAACTTGTCTTTGTGAGACTAGTTTAGATTACAATTTTTTAAGTTGCTAACCTGGGGCTGGAGAGATGGCTTAGCTATTAAAAGCTCAGGTTCACAATCTAAAGACCAACTGCTAATCTGCTAACTTTTAAATCTTTTGCAAGCTAAAGCTGTAGTTTCTACACATTAGAATGCTCTCATTTGAAAGAAATCTTACCTCTAACAAATGAGACAAGTCTGAAGAAGATGGTTTTCCTTTGGGATAAGATCCCTACCTTATTTCACATATTAAACTACCAATTCAAACACTTTCTGCATTATCTCTTACAACTTTTCACTGATTTTAACACAAAAGAAAAATCTAACAGAGAAGCAGCATTCATAAGTTACTTCAAAAGTACAACAAAGTTTTATAGTCAGGCAATTTTATCTTAAATTGGTTTATAGTCTGTATTCACTATTTCTTTTTTGAACTTTTAATGGGATCCCAATACAGAAATGAACAAATGTGAACTCTAAGAGTTATTATCTATCTAGCTAGCTAGCTACTGATCTATCTATTTAGTGTGTGTGTGTGTGTGTGTGTGTGTGTGTGTGTATACAGTCTGTATTCACTATTTCTTTTTGACCTTTTAATGGGATACCAGTACAGAAATGAACAAATGTGAACTCTAAGATTTATTATCTATCTCTTTATTTAGTGTGCGTGTGTGTGTTTGTGTGTTTGTGTGTGTGTGTGTGCGTGTGTACATGTGCCTGCAGAGGCCAGAGGGGTGGGTGTTGGATCCGCTGGAATTACAGGTAGTTGTGAGCTGCTTGACATAGATAGGTGCTTGGAACCAAACTAGAAGAGCAGCAATCACTCTCAACTTCTGAGCCATCTCTCCAGCCCCACAAATGTAAATTCAAAGACACACTAACATTTAGAAAGGAATAAAAAAATTATCAGAAGAGTTATTTCTATCTGAAAGTACTTTTAGATGGCTGTACTGAAAGCTTTTAGTATTCAAATTTAAGGCCAATTCTTAGTACTAGCTAGTCTACACCTAAAGAATCTGTGGACTTTATATTCTGAGTGGAATTACAAAAAGTAACAACAGTAATACATAGTCATTGTAGAAAAATAAAAATTTAGAGTGGAAGGACAAATTAAAAACCCCAATTAAGTTCCAGTGTCTAGTTACAACGACATAATCTAACATGTGTATACTGTACCACAGTCTTACTGATACACATTTTAATCCAATTTTTTACCTACAGTTTATTCAAAACTATGAATTTTAGTATCTTTTCAATAAAATCTTCTTACTTTAAAAGTGGTGTGTTTATTATATAAAATCTATGGATACACATAGACATTTTTAAAGGAGGGTAAGAATATAGTCAGTTGGCAGAGTGCTCTGGGTTCAATCCCCAGCACTATATAAACTGGGCCTGTTGTACTGCTACATAGCAAATTCGAGGTCAGCTTGGGATACATGAGACCTAGTCTCAAAAAGAAAAAAAAAGTAAAAAAGAAAAATATCCAGCATCCTTCTACTTGGTCAATAACCACAATTAGTATTTTGCTAGTTTCCCTTGTTTTAAGATATGTACACTTAATATCCACAGTTTTAAGCATGATTAATTCTAGAATGTTTACAAGTCCCAGACGGAAGATGACAAAGCAAAAGGTTGGTATTACCTACTACTGAGACTTATTAGTCTTTTCCAAGTAAGAAAAAAAAGGGACTTTGGGTAATTTACTATGAATTTTAAAGATTCATATTATATAGGCTATTGATAAAGAAAATAATTATTACTTATTTTGAGAAATTCTAATTTTGAGATAGCCTAAAAATGATTTGAAAGGTAAAATATAAGCATAAAATGGAGTAAACTCTCCTCCTTGAAGCTGTTTTACTCAGGTATTTTGTCACAGTAATAGAAAGCTTTCCAACATATAACAGACTACAAAACAAAAACATGGAATTTTTTTAGGCATTTTCATATGAAATATACAAACATTCTTAAATATATTCAAGTGGAACAAAAGCTTCTTTTGATAATAAAGGTTACAGTAGTGAAAACAATGTTTTGCTTATGCCATAATAGTCTTTTTTTCAGCTTCACTAACTGCTTCTCTCAAGCTGTCTGGCTTTTAATATACATTATATACATTTTAATCATAATCTTCCAGCTGGGAGTGGTGGTACATGCCTTTTAATTCCAGCAATAGGAGGCAGAGGCAGGCAGATCTCTGTAAGACTGAGGCTAGCCTTGCCTACATAGTGGGTTCCAGGCCACCTAGGGCTATAGGAAGACCCTCTGTCAAAAAAGGCCAAACAAACAAACAAAACAAACAAAAAACATTATCTTCCATAATATTTTTCTTTCCCAAAAGATTGCTAAAGATAATTAGTCCTCACATAAAGATCTGCTTTAAATACTCTGTACTTTCCTGTCTCTCTATCTTTGGTTTTGCTCACCTATCCCCTTGGAATAAGAAACAAGGTCATGGGGCTCAAGAGATGACTCAGCAGTTAAGAGCACTGACTACTCTTGCAGAAGACCCACACCCACATTCGAATTCCAACACCCACATGACAGCTAACAATCATCCATAAATCCAGTTCCAGGGATGCCCTCTTCTGTCCTGTGCGGGCATTACGTGACACAGGTGCATTTACACACATGAAGGCAATACAATCATACACTTAAAATAAAAATAAAAAAGAAATGGTCATATTTACCAATGTATCTAGAGATTTTACACACTGCCTACTGTAGAATTGTTCAAATAATTATTCAATGAAGTCAAGTTCACCTGACTCAAAACTATAATCTCTTGAATAAAATCTAATAAAATATTTAAAATCTCACCTATTCCCGTGTCCACCTCCAGTAGTTCTCTCCTCTGTATACCCATAACATTCTAAAACATAGCTCATCAGAGCAGTCCTTAAAGTGTGCTCCCCTGAAATAGACGTGGTACTTCACAAGCTAAACCAAGATTTACCAATCAACGCTCCCTTCGAAAGTGCTTTTTCTTAATTTGTACCGGGAAAAATTAAAGTCTAAGATAGACTCTCTTCAATGAGAGACTTCCATAATTTACTTTAAACCTTCTAGACCCTTGAGGAAAAACAAAATCAAACAAACAACAAAAATAAAAATACAACTAAATACATCAAAATTTCATGTAAGTGTTTTGTCAATGGAGTTATTTTGAGAATCAGAGAATTCATGTGTTTTACCTTTTACCACACCTGTGGATGTGTTTCTTGCTTCAAGTTTTTGGGGACAGAGAATGCTCCCA
Organism: Eospalax fontanierii; assembly: GCA_035773235.1. NCBI lineage: Eukaryota > Metazoa > Chordata > Mammalia > Rodentia > Spalacidae > Eospalax > Eospalax fontanierii. The sequence continues at coordinate 33,848,055 of CM069544.1, read as the reverse complement.
AGTCATAGAATAAAGAAAGTGCTCAATAAATGTTGCACTGAGTTCCTCTATTTTCACCACATTAAAACATTTTTTGAACTTTCTCTAAATAAAACTTCTTTAAAAAAAAAATGGCTATTATGGGCTGGAGAAAGCTGGCTCAGGAGTTAAGAGCACTGGTCACAGGTTTGGTTCCCAGCACTCAAATGGCAGCAATAACTCTCCTTATCCCCAGTCCCAGGGGATCCAATTTCATCTGTAAACTCCAAGGACATTGCCTGAGCATGCCCAGATTCTATTACTAAAAGTCAAAGATCCCCAATGTTTACATATTTATATAAAATATAATCATATAACTTTTTGAAGAGTGTAGAACTCAGTGGGAGGTGTTAGACTACTCCGAACAAACAAATTTCTTATTAGAAAAAAATTTTTTTTTTTTTTGGTCTTTTTGAGACAAGGGTCTTCCTGTAGAACTGTTCACTTTTGTAGAACAGACTGGCCTTGAACTCACAGAGATCTGCATGCCTCTGCCTCCCGAGTGCTGGGCTTAAAGGCTTGCACCACCATACCCAGTTTAAAATTAATAATTTAAAAAGATGTATTGAGTCTCTCAATATGCCATTTCAGAAAATGACAACATACACCTTTGTAGCTCAATCTGGAATATATTCATCAAGCAGTTAGGTTCCAAAACCAGAAAAAAACAGTCTTGAGTCTCAATCCTAGTTCTGACACAATTTATATGGCATATAACTTAAAAATATTTATAGGCCTCTATGTGTAAAGCTAGCATAAACATTACAAAAACACAAGCAAAAACCAGAAATTTTACAAAGATGAAATAACAATAGATTATCCTCAAGGTTCAATATTTCCTCCCTTCCTCAATGGATCACACTACATACCTTCTAGGGTACAGACATGACTCTTGCCCCCACACTAAAGCATACAGAATTATTTGTAGTTTCCAGAAACACTATAGTGCTTCATACTTGCATCGCTGTATTTCACCATTCTGGAATGCCTCCAACAAACTAACTATTCAACTCCTTAACACTCAAATCACATAAAAACTCTGGCAGCTCTAAACTGTTCTCTTCTGCCTCCTTCCTTCCTCACCTGCCATCCCTATACTCACCCTTCTCCTTTATCTTTACTTCTTCTAAATTTTGTTCAGTACATTCATTACACAATTACTATCTTTTAACATCTTATCCTGCCACTTGACAGTAAGAACTGATGTTTTCATAACAAGGACAAGAATGTCTAGCTCTAACAAACACATATTTGTACAATCAACTATTCTTCCCTAAAGGTCTCATTGTACAGATGAAGAAATTGAGATTAAGTTATACAAGGTGTTCGTGGTTACAAAGCCATTAGGCTGCTTTCTAATGATAATGTGGAATCCTCTTTCCCTAGCTATTGCTTAATGGAAAGCTCAGTAGTGTACACAGTAGCTTAAGAAATAAAAAAACAACCCTTTTTATACTTATTTATTTGTGTGAAGGGGAGGAGCACCTGCCATGGCACGTAAGTGGAGATCAGACAAGTGGAGGCAGTCGTCCCCTCTCCACCTTGTAGGGCCCAGGGATCAAATTCAATTCCTCAGGCTTGGCAGCAAGTGCCTTTAACTCTTAGCCTTCTCACTATTCCCTTGTATCCTGCAGTTTTTAAGTCAATCTTTAAAACTTAAAAAACAAGACTTATTTTAACTCAACACCTTACAAATGTATACCAGAAGACAAAATAAAACTTAACATGTAAGTGATATTGACTTTATTACTAAAACACCATATCTCACTTTAAGATATTTACAAATAGCCGGGCATGGTGGCATATAACTTAAGTCCCAGCACTTAGGAGGATCTCTGTGAATTCAAGGCCAGTCTGGTGTAATCAGTGAGTTCCAGACAAGCTGGGGATTCAGGGAGACCTTGCCTAAAAAAATTTACAAATAAAGTCATGTACTTACTGAAAATCATATTCATGTGAATAGTCGGTAGAATACTGTTCTGAAACATCTATGTATGTAAACTGTATTCCCAACAGATAAACATATGCTTTTCTCCAAGTGGTTCCCATTCATAGTACTTAGTATGACTCAGATTTTAGGCTAATATAGGAAAAGAAATTGTTTTTGGTATACACAAGTGTGGTGTACCACTTAAAAAATGTTTGCATGCATCAAAAAATGATACAAAAACATGAGGGACTTATATTTTTATCTATGTGAAACTATCACATTACTTTTTTACACTAAAATGCAAGAGTTTTATTTCTCTTGGCCTAGGTTGTCAGTGGTACATCATTTTTATTAATTTATGATATTATAAATTTAATTTCTATATACAGACACTATTAGATCATATGGGAATGATTATTTTAACATTTATTTTAGTATTTATAAATATTTAATTTATAAAATTTTACACAAAAGCCAAAACAGGTCCCGGTTCTTCTGTACAACAAGAATTTGCTATATCCACAGTAATCTGAAACATCTACAGATCAAGATATCCACGGGCTACTTCTGTGGCACCTTCATGCGGCTATTCTCTTGCCTCATTGTGCATGTCTTCTTCCCCATCTTTAAGACTAGAGAACTAGAAAAACTCTAAGGTTCCTTCTGGGTTTAAAATCTTGTAAGTCTGAAGTCTAGTTTCCTATTTAAAAGTAATGACAATGGCATGTGAGGCTGCAGAAATGGCTCAGTTGTTAAGAGCACTTGCTGTTCTTCCAGAAGACCCAAGTTTGATTCCCAGCACCCACGTTGAGCTGCTCACAACCTAACTCTAACTCCAGGGGATCTGACAAACTCTTCTGTCCTCCATGAACAACTACATTCACATGTACATGTCCTACATAAACACATAATTGAGAAGAAAATACTTTTTTCAAAAAAAAACTTTAAAAAATAACGACATGTGAATGGACTTTTAAAATGTATCCACCACCACAATACACTGTAAAGACAAGAGTAACAAACACAATAAGTGTAAGTCATCAAATAAAATATTAAAAGTAACCTACAAAGCTAATTTGTGAAGTTATTCTATCATCAAGTATTTCTGCTTCACTGAAAAATGAAGTGTCCTGATTTAGAGAACTTATCCTAATGAGTTAAGCATATTACTCTTTAAGTGAAATTAGTCAGTGACAGACTTGAAAATAGCAAATCAACAGCCAAAGACAAATGAAGAGTATTTTAAAATTAAACCTATAAACCAAGGACCACAAAAACGAACACAATTTTTGAGGAGCTAATCCATGAAAGCTCTGTACAATGCCCAGTTTCAGATATAAGGTGTACACTCATTGCACAATTACTATGATGGACACATTTAGTTAAGGAACTGAGAGTACTGACTTGTTAAAGCCCTTGCTGCTCAATCACGAGGACTCGTTTGGATCCTCAGCACCCAAGTAACAAGCCAAAACCAAGCTAAACCCCAGGTCCAAAGGTGATATGGAGACAGAAGGATGGTTGGGGCTTGTCAGCTTTCAGGATCTCAAAAAAAATGCAATCCCCATGTTCAAGAAGAGAACATGCCTCACAGGAGTAAGGAGAATCATAATGTACAGCCGACATCGTCTGGCCTTCACTGTGAGATTATGCACCTACACATAAAAGTTGTACAGACACACATACAAAAAACAGAAAAATCTAAAAAAAATTAAAGAGCAAAACCTCTTCCACCTCGACTACCACTTCCAACAATATTTAAAGATTTTTCTATTACTAAAGAACTTAATTTACAGAGCTTGTGTCAACTACGCACTGATTATTGTATAAAACACTAATTTAAAAAATACCTTAATTTTCGTATCCTCCTGTTAACTTATTTTCTCTTACTAAAAAGAAAATTGGATGTATGGAGGGCGTATACCAAGAGCACAATGCAATTTGAATTACCTATGATTTACGGTAGAATGAAAGCGAATTTCTAAGGCTGGGAGTGCAGCTCCGTGGTACAGGGCTTGCCTGGTATGTTTCAAGCCCTGAGTTCTTTCTTTAGCACCGGGAAAACACACAACTACACCATATGTCTAAACTTTAATATTAGAGATGCTGTGTTGATGCATCCATTCCTTGTTACTGCGAAAACTCAGTTTCCTCAGATGAAACGGAGAGAAACATTTAGTATCACTCTAAATTTCTGGTTCCTGAAATTGATGGTGAAAAACCAAAATTTTGTTGATCTGAATCAACCACCTTTCTACGAAAGCCCAAATTATTTTTCTAAAGATTATTTCTTCCTAAGTGCTTTCTTAAATGCCATGCTAATACCGTCTACAAGTTGCAGGTTCAACTTCGATCCTACAAAGCTTTCCCTCTGCCTACACGTGTAGTTCTGACACTTGCATCTGCGAACGCTGCTGTTCTAAAGTTTAAGGCTCGTCCGACTGCGCTTCCTTCTGAGCTTCTAAATGGGTGCAGGCATCCTCCAAGCCTATACTCCTCACAGTTGCCTCGGCCCGCGCCCAGCGCTGCTCCTCCTTTTGGGGTTCCAGCAGCGACTCAGCACCTATCAGCGCCGCCCCCCGGCCCCTGGCCCAGCCCATCCTCGGACACGTGTGCGGGTGTGTTTGTGTGGGTCTGTCAGTCCCACCCCGGACCGGGCTCGCTTACCGAGAGAGGAGCGCCAGCTTCTGCTCCAGCAACATCTCCAGTTTCTGGCCCTGTTTGGAAATCCAGTGGTCCACTCCGTGCAGTCGGTAGCACGTCTCCAGCATCAACCTGAAGTCCGCCACAAAGTCGGTGATGCCCCTGTACTGGCCGCTGGAGAACTTCTCCTCCATCTTCAGCAGACACAAGCCCTGGCCGGGCTGCGGCGCCGGGACGCGACTGCCCCGGGCCCCGCCGCGCCGCCCCTCGGCCATCTCCTCCTCCCCGGTGGCAACGCCCCCCAAGGGCTGCAGGAAGGGGGCGGTGAGGCCGCGGTGCTTCTCCTGCAGGAACTCGCCCAGGATGCGGTGGCCTTGCTGCAGCTCGTAGGTCAGCTCCTGCTCCTTGCAGTCGCCGCCCGCGACCACCGTGGCCTCCGCCTCTTCCTCCTCCTGGTCCTCTCCGTCCTCCAGCGAGGAGGCACTCCTCCTGCGGACCGGCCCTGAGGCCGGGGCCGCCGCGGCCACCTCCTCCCCGGTCCGTTCTCCGGCCGTCGGAGGCGGCCGCTCCTCCTCCCCGGCCGGCTCCATCTCCCCCGGTGTCCCGGGCACGCTCATGCCCCCGGCAGGCCCAGGCTGGACTGGGCGGAGCGGCCGCTCGAGGCGCCGGGGCCGCGAGCGCGGGCCGCCTCCTCACAGCTTGGCCGCACCGCGTAGCCCCTGCCGCATCGGGCCTCGCTCTCCTCAGCAGCCGGCGGGATCCGCGCGCGCGGGGGTCTCAGGCTCGCGCCCGCGGGGCGGGGTTACATGGCGCGCGGGGGAGGGGGGAGAGGAGAGCCTAGGTGCCCTCCTCTCCCCTCCCCACGGCGGCGCTCGGCCCGCGCCGGCTTCACCCTCCGCGGCCCGCCCGCCCTGGGGCTCACCTGCGGGCCCGGCGCGGCCTCGGCGCCCCACCCCCTCCCGGGCCGGCGAGGCGCTGGGAGGGGGCGAGGAGTGCAGAGCTGGCCTCCTCCCCGGGTGGGCGCCGCAGCACCGGGCCGCGGCCGCTCCGGCTCCTCCTCTCCCTCACACCCCCTCCCGCCCGTCTACCTGCGGGGGACCTGGGCTGGAGGAGGCTGCGCACGGACGCGGCCCAGCGACAACTGTCAGTTAGAAGCCCCGCCGGGCGGGGGGTGAGGGGGAGAGGGAGGGGAGGAGCAGGAGGGAGGGCACTCAGCCCTCCGCGCCCAGGAGAGCTGTGGAGAGAGGCAAAGAAAGAAGCACCGTCGCCATTCCCGGTGCGCATGCGTAGTAGCACAACATTGCTCCCGCCCCCCTCTTGTCCCGCCCTGCTACGCGATAGCCAGGACTTCGGCTCTGCTACAGGCCCTCAGGCCGAGTATGTTGCGCGGATCAGTGATGTCATCAACGTGCGGACGACGGCAAGGGGCGGAGTGGAGGGAGAAGCTGAGCGCCTGCGCTCGGCGTATTCTCACTGGAAGGTGCCCAAAGGACTTTGAATCTTCTTTCGTGAGATCCTTGTTAGCCTTAAAAACTCTTAGTGCTTCCGAAAGGCAGTTACTAGGTAACCTTTGTTAAGGATAAATGAATGCACAAAATTAAATCCTCTTGTAAATTTTTCATTATCTTCGCACCTCTCCTAGCTGGTCTTTTAAAATAAAACCTCCTTTCCTTTAGAAAGGAAGTTTTAGAACATCACCATACATTCATATGCAAAAGATGTATAGAAATCTCCAAATTCTTGTTCCATTAACGGTTCATGTTTTGAAAGCGAAATCTGTTTTCTATTGAAACACCTACTAGATTCTTGAGTTCTACGAATAAAGGAAGAGAATGCAATCTCACTAAAACGTCTCCAAATATTTCTATTCTGAGCTGAACAGCCTGTCGTTGGTGTGGCTTTAGAATCACATTACACATTTTTATTTTAAAAGCGATTCACCATTCACATTGTTTAAAATGGGTGGGAATTAATGCGTCCATAAAAACAGATGTAACTTATCTCATGCACATAATACTCTTCAGACTTACTCAGACTCATGTGCTTGGAATTTGGAATTAAACACAAAGCAAAACTGCAGAAATACATTTCTAAAGTAAAATTTGGAACTAAATGGTTGAGATAATTTGACCTTCAAAATTGTTTACTTCTGCATTAGAAAGACCTTTAATAGACTGATAAAATTCAACACCTCAAAGCATTTTATTTTTGGTTCAGTAATGTTAAATATCAGTTGTAGGTAAGATACTGAAATAGGAACACAGGTTTTTAGAGTATTCTAAACACACGCATAGGCTTGCACACAGGTACACAAATATACTCATCTGGTATTCAAAGTCTCCTCTCACTGTATCAGACATACTTCAGCTCCAGTACTACTTCAGAAACTAGTAAACAGCCTTCATATCCTTTGACATTACCCAAGAACTTGGTGCCTATCATACTCAAGCAACACCCCCACATACACATACTTCTTAATTGCCAGGCCGATTTCATAATCCTCATATAATAGCTTCCATTTATTGAACCCTGTGCTGCTAAATACTCTATCATCTTCCTTGATTCTCACAACAATCATCTAAGATAGTTCTTATCCTTATCCTTATCCTACAAATGGGAAAACTAAGAGAAAGTTTGCCAAAACTAAAACTTAGGTCTGTCTTATTTCAAAACTCCAAGTGCCTAATTCCAAATCATTTTCAGATTTTCACAGGGGGTAGGGAATTCCAAAATATTAAAGATGTCTTAAGGTATATAAGAGTGCAAGGTACAGTAAGAATGCAAATAACCAACTCTAGTTCTTGAAAAGGCCAAGATGATAAGCCTAGCTATTTTAAAAGAAGGATCAAGTCCTTGAACAATTTTTTTAAAAAACACTATATTACATCATATGTTGTATAGGGCTGATGAAATGAGGACATGGGTTTGGTTCCCAGCATCCACATGGTAACTAACAACTGTCTTTTAAACTCCTGTTCCAGGGGATCCAATGCCCTCTTCTAGCTTCCACAGTCATTGCATAACACAAGTGTCCTTGCATAACACAATGTCTTTGCATTCATGCAGACAAAACACAAATACACATAAAAACTTTTTAAAATAAAAATAATTAAGGAAATGCTTATTTTGGTCTTTATGTTTTTTTGTAGGGAAATTATAGATAACTGAGAGGAAGGGTTGCCATTTAATCCCACCATTCAGAGAAAACTATTACTTGAAGGCAGGTTTTTTTCTGTTTATCATAAATATACATACAACCACACTCTATCTCAAATTCTTAATTTTCTCTCTTCATTAGTAATAAGTAAATGTACAGTGGACGAGAACTGCATATATAAATCCAACTTCATGTGAAATTGGGAAACTTCCAATGTAAAACCATTTTAAACTATACAAAAGAACACAGTAGAGGTACAATAGAGAGCAGTAACACTGAAAATTTATTGAGTGCTTACTAGGTCTTAAGTGTTTGCTACTTTACAAACATAGTACTAACAACAAACTCAGGAAATCACAACAGACATACTTGTTTGAAAGTTCTGAACGGAAGTCTTGTGGCATAGAAACCTTTTCTACGCAACAAAAAAACTCTCAACATTAAAGACTGACATTCCACTTAATATAATTAATCCTAAATTCATAAAGCTGCTTCTTAATACACATATACAGACACATAACTAGTCTTAAAGTTGTTTTCTTTTTAATGTTTAAAGTTTGTTACACTGTTACTATAGGCTCTGTTAGGAACTGCTTCAAAATAGAAATCTAACTTCTATTCTGAATAAAGGCTTCTCCTTGTCAAGCTGTTTCGCAGGGAGGAAATGACATACTTACACAAAGCACTACTCAGCTGAAACACATAACAATAACTTACTGCCACAAATATTACTATTTGTCAAGCTCTATGCTATAGTATGCTACATGCTTTTAATGTTAGATGTACTGATACTTCATCCTTGGTAATCATGAATCTTTCAGTTTTGGATAATTTTTTTTAATGGAGACCAATCTGGTTAAGGTTAAAACTTCTTGTAGCTCTCTGTTGGACACCTTGGGAACTGGAATTTAGATATGTCCCAACCAGTCCTCAGTGTTACAGGAAAAGGTTTATGTCTGTTATAGGAAAAAAAACTCCTACACCCACTGCAATATCTTGAAAGTCTCAATTCTAGCATTCTTCCATTACTGTAACAACCAGTATTAGCATAGAAGAATAAGCCTGCCATTGTCTTCTTGGTCAGTTCCAGAGATGCTTATCCTAGATATTTTCCTATCTTTATGATCTCTTAGCATCTTGTGATAGTCACATGACATCTTGGCACCAGTATACTGTTTCAGCATCAACAGTTCCAACAAATAGCAACAGTTTATATATGTCACACCGAATAGGAGAAAGGTGACAAACACTCTAAAACAACTGGAAGCAAAAGTTACAACTAGTTTTAGAGGTGACACATGCAAAATAAACAGGAGACTGTAACACTGACTAACCCTGGAGAAACAGGGAAGAAATACAAACTGCTTAGCAGAGAGAAAATGGTTCTCTCATTATAATGGGATCCACTCACAACACTTTTTGTAGTTGCTTTTATGGGCGATGATATTCAAGTGACATTAAAGTGCTTCAAGCAAAATTCAGTAATTCTTGTAAGGCTTCCTGTTGTTCCTCATCCAGTTGGGATATGCATTCCAACCATAATTCTTCAGAAGTCTGTATCTGACGAACAACATTAGCTAGGCGTTTGGCACAAGGATCTTTATACTTAATAGTCTCATTAATTTTTCCTTCTGCAATTATACTGATTATTTTGGGAAGATTGGAATTATTTGGACCAATTACAACTGGGTGGTTACTTTCAATTAAGTCACAGAGAAAGCTCAGAGTCTGAATAGCTTCCTCTTTATCTTCATGCAGTGGAAGCCATGATAACCAGTGTGGAAGAACTTCATCCACATTTACACAGTTAGGCTTAAACTTCAAAATCTTTCCTATTGCTGAGATACAGTTCTCTGTGGCAATGACATTTTTTTTGGTTTTGGAGTTTGCACACTTAATAACTTTAACCAGTAGCGGAACAGCTTCTGAACATAAAGAACGATAATCATCTCCACCAAACTGTGCCATAACACCCAGTCCATAAGCAGCAGCTTGCCTGACTTCAGGGTTGTTATCTCGCATATTGAGTAGCATAGGCCATCGAAAATACTCCACATATTTAAATGAGGTTGGACTGCAGTGCTCTATGATATCATCAAATATGCACAGTCCCCACTGTCTGTCGGGCCATGGCCTACTTGAACAAATTAGATTTACAATTAACGGAAGTAGTTGTTCAAACCATGGCAAAATCTTTTCCTTATAAGTACTAAATAATGAGTGCAAGATATCTGATACTTTGGTCAGAATATAAACATCACATTCATCCTCATCTTGCAGAGACATTTCAACCTGTTGGTCATAATTTTCTTCTTGCCTTTTAACTTGCCGTAATTCTTGGTTTTTAAAGTGCCCTTCGAGTTTCGCTTTCAAAATTCCTCCGAGTTCTTCCAAGTGTTCATCATTAAGGCAACCATCCCCCATGACCTCAATGGACTTTGCAAAAGAAGTCATTATTTCTGAGAGTACATCTGTATCAGGTTCAGTCCCAATAGCCTTGATTAAGGGATCACATATAAATTGCCACAGCTGTGAAAGATACTCTGGGCCACGGATTTTTGCACATTCCAAGAGAAAAGGCATGGCCTCTGCAGCTGCCACTCGAACATTGTCATGAAAGTAAAATTTCAGCAAAGGCACCATCAGCTTCACCACTTGTTCTGTATATTCCACAAATCCTTCTCTTAACTCTTTAGCATAATAAACCAACATTTGGCAAGCAGTTGCCTTTGCTTCGAGTCCTGAAGTTTTAATTCCAAAACTTTGCTGATCTCCAAGATTGACAAACTGCCAGCCATCGTCATCACTCATGTTTTCCACATCTTGTGTGTCCAAGAGAGCAACATCAGGTTTAGCTGACGCAGTCTTAATAAGAGGCTCAATAACCAGTGGGAGATACTGTTGAAAATCTTTTCCAAGAATTTTGCACATTCTAGCCCATGCTGAAACCATGTAAGAAGTTTGAGGGTCATCATCTTCCATACTGTTTAAGTCTGCTTGAGTCTTCAACAATAACTGCATCACATTTGATGCATCCTGCATAAATTTTTCCTTCCCAACAGCAAGACCAACATGGCTAATGCACTCAATTGTTTTTCCTCGAAGAACCCTGAGTTCCTTTTGAACAGCAAGCTCAACAACGTGCTTTAGTGAGGGCATAAATATATCATAATAGGGAACAAAACTTTCTTCTATTGTATCTGCAACAGAGGCAATGGTTGTCACAAGTTGTTCTAAGGCCAACTTAGTTCCATTCCGAATCAGCTCTTGAAGTTTAATCACCAAGATGGCATGTAGGCTCTTCACCATATTATCCAAATATAGAACTAGCAATGGTTTGGGACAGTCTTCAATAAAAATAATAAGAGCAGAAGCTGCATGAGATTGCACACGCTGATTACCTTGATTTTCCATGGTGCGTAACAAAGCTGTGATCACTAGTTCGTGGAATTTCTTTTGGAAACTAGGTGCAAAGTCTGTAGCCATCTGTCCAAGTGTAGTACAGGCAGCAGCCCTCACCCTTGGATGAGGATCCTGAAGAAAAAGCAAAACTGAGTTAACTGTTTCATCTAGAATTGGTTCCATTTGCTGATGGCAACCTTCTCCAATGGCTGACAAAGCCATTAACCCAGCATGTCGACATTTCCAATCAGGGCTCTGAAGCATTTGCATGATATGTTCCTTGGTCATCGGTAAAACAACTTTTCCACCAAGCCCACAGGCCAGTCTGTCTAGTGCACTCTCGGCAGCAACTGCATTACTATCAAAATCATCTTCTTCCATTTCATCTGCATTTACCCAGTCCTCATCATCTTGCAGATCAACCATCATTGCTAATATATGAGGAATTGCTTGAGCAATAATGTTTGTATGTTTCTTCAACATTGGAGTTGCAGTTTCAGATAAGGTCACTATTACTTCCAGAGCCAGCTGTCGCTGCAGATTACTTAGCCTAGAGTCTCCACATAACTTCAGGCTTAACTGTAGAGTATCTTCTAAATAGGGACCCAAATACTTAGGTACAGTATCTGCAATCTCAACAAGAGATTCTAGCACAGAATCATCATCTTGGTAGCATGAGTCATTCACAGCCTGTAAGATCCCAGGAAGCAAGTCTGCAAAGTCTTTGAAAAGAGCAATGTTGTTTTCATTAGCAAGTACAAATGCAGCTGCAGCTCTAGCCGATAATGTCCTGATTGCAGGATGTTCCTGATCTTGAATACACTGGTCCAACAATCTTTTGATGATATCCAAATCGTGGCGATCTTGGTTCCCAAAAATCCCAGGAAAGTGCCAGAATACGTGAAGTGCAACTTCCCACAGAACCACATTTTTAGAGTGAATCGAATCAATAAGGAATTTCAGACCTTCTGGCCAGTGGTTAGTGCCATCCTCATCTATCAAATTCCTGGCCAGCACCGCAAAAATATCACAAAGCTTTTTCCTCATGCTAGCATGAGTTTCTAACTTAACAGCCAGTATCAGTTCAATCTTGACATCCCTCTGCACTTCAGAAGGCAGGTTTGGATAGACCTCCTCAAACCCAGAGGACAAAAGCCGTCGTAGCAGTGCGGCAGCCATTTGTCTCACCTCATAACCTGCTCTTCTATTTCGGACGGCGTCTAAAAGGAATGTAGTCTTACACAGACCTGGGATATTCTCATAGACTTCCTCTGCTTGCCTCCGCACCATACAGCTTGGATTGATCAGGTTCTTCAGAAGCTGGTAAAACTCTTGCTTTTCCGACACGGTAGCCGGCACCCCTGCAGAGCCGGTCGCCGCCATCGCGCCCTGTCAAAGCTACCGCGACCGGGAAGGAAGGAGGGAGTCTGTGGCTCGGGGCAGTGACGTCAGCTAGGCGACGCGGGGGGGGGGGGAATGGGCGGGGCGCTCTCGGCGGCGCAGGACGGGATTGGGATATCCCAGTCTCTGGGCGTGGGGTAGGAGCATCCTCCTTGTGCTTTTCCGTCTGGCGAGCACCTGCAAAGGAACAAGGAGACAGAGAAATCCGTCCCCCGAAACCATACTGTAGGATTCCGATTTTTACGGAAGCTCTCGAATAAGCATATCTGTGCGCACCTTAATTAGCGGTTGCTAGAGGGTGTGGGAGGGGGGAAATGGAGCTTAACCGCTGTCAGGGGATTTCTTTTTCATTGCTGATGAAAATGTTCTCAAATAGATTGCGATAATGATTCACCTAATGCCCTGCCACTATAATAAGAACTGTTAAGTTGTGCAGTTTAAATTGGTGAATTGTACGCTATATGAATACCGCAAAAAAAAATATAAAATAAACTCAATGAAAGTATAACAACAAAGAATTCTTGCCCACGACCATATACAGAGCAGTAAAAAGTGCTGCTCAAACTCAGAAGTGCATCAGAATCACATGTCCTGTGGATTATAATAGAGAATGAGAAAGATTAAAAAGTGATCTGGAGTAATTTAGTAGAAATACTTAAACCCTGGTCCATAGGAATTAATTTTGTATCTTTGTCGTTCGTTTCTTTACATGTATGTCCAAGCTGTGATATGAAAGTTCAGTTATTAGAATTCTAATTACCCTTTGGTAGGAAGCTGCAAAGGAGGTTATCCTAAGAAACAAACACCCCGAGGGGATGTTTCTTTCATCCTGGCAGATGTGTCAATCAAAAAAACAGTGATAAAGTCTAACAAATGGTGGTCAGGTCTTTATTGTTATGTTTTCACACTCATTTTGAGCCTCATATAAATGTGAAAGATTGGGTGGATCTCTGTTAGACTGAGGCCATTCTGACTGAGTTCCAGGCCTGCAGAGAGATCCTGTCCCAAAATCAAAAAGCAAAACTTTGAAAGGTTGGTAAGGAGAGGTTTATTTACTAATTTTAGGTGGGAAATGAAGAGTCAGAGAGACTGGGGGATTTACCTAAGATGACACAGCTGAGTACATTCTATCTCTTCTGAAGGTCGGGCACCGGCAACCACACTCTTTTCACCATAGACCTTCCCCATAACTATTTTTGGGTTTGCAACGTCATCAGAGACTTTCATTTAGAGTCTTTCTGTCTTCTCCAAGCTGCTTTAAAATATAGTTTTGTAAAATGCTAGTGCATATGCACACAAAATGAAAAAAATGATAGTTTTCATATTAACCAGACGACAGACTAAATAGGCAGTCTCAAATTACCTTGCAGTTAGAAACTCTCTTCTCTGAACACTGTTTTTCAGTCTATAGACCACATCAAGATCACTTAGGATATTTATTTTAAAACATAAATATTAGGGCCAGCCTCCAAACTACTGAACTAAAATTCTAAGAATTGCAACTCAAGCACGTATAATTTAAATAGCCATGTTGAAATACCCAAATTTGAGAATCATGGACCAAATCAATTCTGGCTTTTATTCTAAAATCTTGGTCTACAGCTCATCTTGTACTAGACTCACTGGTTTTCTTACTTTTCCTAGAAAAAGTTTGGCTACAGAACCTCTGCTTCTGCTATTTTAGGAAGTATTAATAAATATGAGGGAAGTGCTTTCCCTAAGGATACATCTATTTGCATATTAAGGGTTTATTAAAGTTATAATGAGATACCAACACAGATTCACCACAAAGCTTGGAATGTCAATGTCTGACCATGCCAAGAGTTGGTGCAGATATGGAATATCAGGGAGCTCATTTGTACTCTAGTGAGAGTATATGTACCTCAGTACAACTTTGAAAGAGCAGTTGGAAACCTGTTAAGATTTTGTAATCATACACTTATTCTCTCAGCAAATACTCATTGGAGCTATATTTATGTATGGTGCTGAACACAAGGATTAACACATGAGGGGCTGGGGAGATGACTCAGTTGATAAGGTTCCTTCTATGTAAGCATGATGAGGACATAAGTTTGGATCTTCGGGACCCATGTAAAAGCTGGCACTCTACTTTGTATATGTAACCCTAGCACTCGGTGGGGACAGGTGGAGACAGTTGTATCTATGGATCTCAATGGCTAGCCAGTATAGCCAAATTGATGAGTTCCCCGTTTAGTGAAAGACCCTGTCTCAAAAAAAAAGTGAAGTGACTTAGGAAGACACCTGATATTGACTTCTGACCCCCCACCAGCACAAGCATGCATGTGTGCATGCACGCGTGTGTGTGCGCACACACACACACACATTACATGAAGGTGTTTGTGGGAGATAGTAAATGTCGCATAGTCTAAGAATTGATGTGATAATAACTCTGCTATGGAACATGGGGTTGTGCAGGAAGCTAATATGCTCTTGGTATAAAGGGAATCATGTAAAGCTTCCCAAAAGAGATAATCATAACTAGCTTTTGAAAACTGTGTCCTAATTAACCATTGAGAGAGAGAGAGGGAGAGAGAGAACACTTTTTAGGTAGAGGGGACAACTCATTGAAATGCAGAGGTCCTGAAGCATACTGTGATGAGAGTTCTGCCAGTGTTTCAGTGGTGGAGCATTAGGTGTGGGGCCTAAGGTCTGGGGATGACAATGGAGGCAGCAAAGAAGTTAAGACAGGAGGAAGGAGTACAGGAGATTAAATAGAGACCAGATCATGAAGCATATCATAATCCATGCTAAGACACTTAATCCTTTTCCTGAAGATAGCAAGGAACTGTTTAAAGATCTTAATCAAGTTGCGTGGTGGTAAACACATTTAACCCCAACTCTTGGTAGGCAAAGGGAGATAAATCACTGAGTTTGAGACCAACCTGGTCTACAAAGCAAGTTTCAGAACAGCCAAGACTAAATAGTGCTACCTGTCTCAACACAAAAACAAGGGTTGGGCATGGTGGCGCCTGCTTTTAATCTCAACTCTTGAGAGGCAAAAGCAGGTAGATATCTAAGTTTCAGGCCAGCCTGGTCCACACAGTGAGTTCAAGGCCAACCAGCTATATAGTGAGGCTTTGTCTCCAAAAAAAATTTTTTTAAATCAAGTACTATGAGATGATCAAAGTTTAGAATCTGATCAAATTTGGCAGGAGTATATAAAGAATAGAGGGATTTAGTAGGTCAATTACCCAATTCATTTAAACTGAAAGACTAAATTTTCAGTAGCTGATTGTGATGAATAGAAAGAGGTCAAGGGCTGGAGGGTATTCATAGTACACATTACACAAGGAGAACCCTAACTGTGCATAAGATTTGACCAGGCCATCTCGATGGAGGATGCTCTTTACCTGTTTATTTACTTCTGGAAGAATAAAAAGCAGTGTCAATGCAAAAAAAGACTGCTAAAACTTTTAGAAGAAAAGAGTCTTCCCAAGAAGATGAATTTCAGAGTTTTGTTCTCTCACGCTAAAATAATAGCTATAATTTCAACAGCAGGGTTAAAACTTAAGCACCTTCAGGAATATTATTTATGACTTTTTGTTTTAAAAGATATAAAATAATTAAAAAAATTTTTTAAGATTGACTAATTCTTTAGTAGTTACTTTTTTTACATTGTGATTCCTTTTTTCCTCCTGTGAAGACTGTACATAATACCCTATTTCAAGACTGAATGTGCTGATCTGGTTAGAATTGGACAACTTTATTGTATTTTATAATTAAAGCTGGTTTGTTGTATTGGTGGAGAAGACATCTCAAGAATATTTCCACAAGGTAGCTGAATGCCAGACAATGAAGATGTTTATTAATAGCGTACTAAGCTAATTTGCCAATTTCACTGATGAACTGGGAGGTTTAGAGTCAAATGAGAAGGGTAGAATTAAGCTGGACATACACGTCATTTTTCCAAGAATAATGCAATTCAACTAAAAAAATGCAACGAACACTTCAACTAGCCTCAATGAGGCAATCTGAAGATCAGAATGAATAATGCCTCCAGTGGATTAAAAGAACATCAGATATATGAGCAAATGTGATGAGTTTCTGATATTAAAAGCTACTAGCTAATTAATCATCTTTGGAAGGTCTTAAGTCACCAAAAATTGACTAAAAGAAATAATCAAGTCTTTCCTGTCTTTCCTGTACACATTGCAACTCAGAATCACTAAATAGTTGGTGAGATGTTCTGTGCAGACACCCACCTAAATGCAAAAAGAATACCTTGGTCAGAAAACTGCTGCACCATAATCCTGAAAACAATGCATCTAGGTAACAGTAACCAACAGAGGTTAAATCATTAGATGAAACATCCATTGGGAATTTAAAAATAGATAGATTATGCTGAAACTACCCAGTTTAATGTTATTAAAAGTTCTTAAACCAGAAGTGCCATTTACTTGTTGCCTTTTTTTTCTTTTCTTTTTTAAAGATTATTTTTATTTTATGTGAGTGTTTTGCCTATATGTATGTATGTGTACCATATGCATGGTGTCTGTAAAGACCAGAGAGAGGGTGATGAATCCCTTGGAACTGGAGTTACAGGCAGAAAGATGCCATGTGGATGCTGGGAACCAAACCCAACTCCTCTGCAAGAACACCAAGCCCCCTTAACTGCTGAGACATCCCTCCAGCCCCTACCTCTTGTCTTTTAGCTCTCCATCCCTGCGTGAATAATTTGTTCCCTGATGCTAAGGTCAGATTTTTGAAAAAAAAAAAAAGATTTCTCCTTTTATGGCTGAGTTTCTGTTAGACTCTACCAATAGGAGATTTGAAGATTTTTTTAAAAGAAGAAACAGAAAGGAGATCAATTCCTTGTTCTTTCCATTCTTCTCTGGGGGTGCCTAAGCCATGACCCTTCCTTCTGGCTATACTGCTTTCTAGAAGTAGCATTCTCCTGCCTCTTGTAGCGCTTAAAAATAAAACAAATAGCTGTTGATACAAAAACACAGCTCTCCTCTTAGAAGGAATAAGTAATAGTTCTGGAGCTAAATATATATGGCCATGACCCAGAAACAGAGTGGTTACTCCAGATACCATGTTCTCTTATGGTACAGTTTCATTAGGTTTTTATAGTAGCACAACAAAGAAAGGAATAAACCAAAGTATTTTTCAAATACCTTGGTGGAAATACCAGGTAGGTAGATAACAGAACATTCAGGAAATCTCTGCTATAGGTCTTGGAAGTTACCTGATGACATTCTTAGCCTTGGATTGGTGGAAGCCAGCGATCTGTTTGTATATTCCGAAAACATTTATCTAATAGTCACAGATCTGTTAGGTCATACACAGTGGTGTACAGAAAATGGCCACCTTAGGCCTAAGACAACCTAAGTTAAACTTGACTCCCAACTTATGACATTGCAGCTCTCTTTAATTAGCTAGTTTGCCTTGTAGAATGTTTAACACAGGTGTGGCTTTCTGGGACTTTTAGTTCACATAGCCACATTCTTGTTTGTCTATAGAGGCACCAGCACTATCCTGGTACAACCCTTACTCAGAGGTCACCAAAGCCCTAGCTAGATCCTTGTGCTGGATAATTTCATTTTCAACTTGGAACACCTGGGTTGAAAAACCCTCAGTTGGGGAATTGTCTCCACTGGACTGGCCTATGGCCATATCTGTGGGGTAGTTTCTTGATTGTTGAGTGATATGGGAGGGCCCAGCCCACTGTGGGAAGTGCCATCCCTGGGCAGGTCGTTCTGTATTGTATAAAAAAGAAGGCTGAGCACAGGCCAGGAAGCAAGCCAGTAAGAAGCTTTCCTCCATGGCCTGTGCTTCAGCTCCTGCCTCCAGGTTCCTGGCCTGAGTTCCTACCTTGGGCTCCCTCAGTGATGAACTATAACCTGGGAGATCTAAGCCAAATAAACCCTCTCCTCCTCATTTTAGTATTGGTCAGAATGTTTTGTCACAAAAATTGAAAGCAAACCAGAACAATCCTCTACAGAGCTCAAAAGTAACCATTCTAAGTTGTCTTTTCAGGTAGAGAGGCAGCAGCATGCCAGACAACTGTTATCTTTTTGCTTCCTTCTCTCTCATACCTCTACGCAATCCCCTAAGTTAAATCTCTTGCACACAGTTGCAAGACCTTTAATTTCCTTGACTCAAACCAGATATAGCATCATCTGTGAAGGATCTTTATTTTACTCATGTTTATTAAGGTATAATTTAAATGCAATAAAATTTACCAATTAGAAGTGTGTAATTACATAAAAGTTGACAGTTAATCATGACCATAATCATGAATAGCTCATTTTCATTAACACAACATCTTCCCTGTGTTTTTCACTAGACAATCTTCTTTCCCATCAGTGACTCCAGACAAACCGCTGATCTGGTTTTTATTACTTTATGTTTTCCAGAATTTCAAATGAAAGGAATCACTCATGTCCCTTTTTGTATCTGGCTTCTTGCACCTGGCAGAATGCTTCTGACATTGATCCTTGCCAGTACATCACTGTCCTTTTGTGTTCATGTTTCATATGAATACTACACTGTTCCTCATGTCTTCACCTTTTAGGTCTTCACCAGTAGACGCCTGGGTTGTTCCCAGGTTTAGGCTATTGTGAATATAGCTCTGATGAGCATATAAGTATAAATTTTTGTGTGGAAAATATGATTTCAACATAAGAAATGGTTTGACTACATGTACATGTCAATGTACATTTGTGAAAATCGCCAAGTGCTTCCTAGTGTGGTTGTGCTGTTTTTCATTCCTAGCAATAATATATAGATTTGCTAGTTCCTTCCCCTCCTTGACAATGAGTACCAATATATGCTGATTGTTCTCCACTGTTCATCCTTTCTGACATCTGCAGTCGGAAGCTTTGGGCTCCTGTGCAGTCCAGCTTCTTCTGGATTGCCTAAGGGAGGTGTCAACAAGAAACTGGAATGACGCACAAGGTATTTATGCACTCCCCATCTCTGCATCTGTTTTTTTCCCTGCCCTTCGATAGTTTTGTTACTGGCTGTTTCTATCATTACCTTTCTTATATGGGAGCCCCTCTCCCATGCTACAGTCTATATGCTCAATCTCTCCCATCTACTTTTTAGGCCTAAAGCAATCAGATCATGAAACTGTTGCCAGACACTGTTATTTTATTTTAACCGTGCCATACCTGTAAACAATCCCTCCAGGTACGCTCTTTAGTAGCATCACTATAGGAAGCATGGGACCTGCCAGGTACAGAGAAGGCACCTAGAGATTTTCAGGGAGAAATCAGGAAAGCTTATTCATGCCAGTGGACTCCACTAGAGTCTCCTCAAAACAACTTGAGCTCTGACTTTAGTTCCTTTGCAGTTTTTATGTGTCTCCATGTATTAGTCTTTAACTGCTGCAGCATTGGTGAGTTTAAGTTACAGCCTGTGTGTTTACTAGCACAGGTGCTTGCATGCTTAAGAACATCGAAGGCAATTCCTTCTGCAGGCACAATTGCAGAGGCAGATATTTAGGACAGGAGTTAAGATATTTTTAAGCAGAGTTTCTTAGCAAGCAAGGCCATTGCAAACAGATGTTCCACTAGATAACTGCTATTCATTTCTCAAGATAGATTTCTCTATTTTAGTTCTGATTCTTTCTCAACATAAATTTTAGTAAGCACCTGCAAGAAATTCTGTTGTTAAAGAATGTCTAAATATCTGCCCTGAATATCTGCCTCTACAAATATGCCTGTAAGAAAGAATTTCCCTTGTCTGGTCTTAGGGCACATAATCATCTGTGCTGGTAATGACATAGGCTATAACTTAAACCTATCAGTGTTGTAACTGTTTAAGAATAATCTGAGGAGACCTATAAAATCTATGAAGGAATGAAGATTAAGACTTGAGTTTGTTAAGAGGAAACTCTACTTGAGTCCACCAGCCTGAATGAACCTTCCCAGTTTCTCCACCTGTGTCTCCTGGATGCCTTCTCTGTGCATGGCAGGCCCTAGGCCTCAATTTCTTGCAACAACACAACCACAAGGTCTGGCATGAAGAATTTAGACAAGAAGAAGCTTGAGTTTGAGGCAATAAGTGAGCAGAGGCCATGGGAATCTGGGGTGAGAGATGCAGGAGATGAACAAAGATTAACATAAAAAGAGAAAGAAGGAAAGAAAGAAAGAAAGAAAGAAAGAAAGAAAGAAAGAAAGAGCAGACACTGCCCACTTTTCTCCAGTGGGGACTAATATTAGAACCAGACCATTGCTCAGTGCTCTCAGGTCTTGCCGATCTGCAACAATGTCTTTTCCCACTGTCATAACTGATTCTGCATACAAGCTTTAAGGTACTAGACTCCTAGCTATTAAGAGGTACTACTGACACCCACCCTGCATACTATGAATACAACTAATTAATGGACCTCTCCTCCCTAACTCTTCCCATTCCCCTAGGTTACACACTCCTTCATTGAAATGCAAGACTCCTTCTGCTCCCCTCCCTCTGACATTCGGGAACCAGAGATAGCCTGTACTTTGGACCAGTCTTCAGTGGCGTTGCATGGACCACCACCCCCAACCTATAAGAAGGGACTCCCACTCTGCCCTGTGGGCCAGAGGCTTGCTGTCTGTCTGTGGTGATGGTGCCTGAACTCTTCTCAGAGCCCCACCATGCTGTCTTCCCATGATGTTAATGACTCTTGTAATATCTTGTAATAAATCCATTAGAAAAAAATGACGATTCACCTTAGTGTCCTACTTGATTCCCAACCCTGAATCCTTTCCATCAGGAACCCAGAATCTATAGAAATAACCATCATTTCATCTTGCACAGTGTAAAAAGGATAACCATTGGTTTGATTTTTCTTCTTCTTCTTCTTCTTCTTCTTCTTCTTCTTCTTCTTCTTCTTCTTCTTCTTCTTCTTCTTTTTCTTCTTCTTCTTCTTCTTGTCGTTTTGAGATAGGGTGTCCCTGTAGTCCTAGAACTAGCTTTGTAGACCAGGCTGGCTTTGAACTCACAGAGATCTCCCTACCTCTGCCTCCAGAGTGCTGGAATTAAAGGCATGCACCACCACACCCTGTGTTGATTCTTTTTTTTAAAATAAAACAAAAATACCTATATGGTGTGGGGAAGATGGTTCAGCAGTAAACTGCTTGCTAAGCAACCATGAGGACCTGAGTTCAGATCCCCAGCACCCACATAAAAGCAGAGCATGGACCCATAACCCCAGTACTAGGGATGGGCAGAGACAGGCAGATCTCTGGGCATGCAGCCTAGTGGAAACGGCAAGCTCCAGGCTCAGCAGAGACCCTGCCACAAAAATAAGGTGGAAAGCAATAGAGGAAGACATCTGATTTCAACCCCTGGCCTCCACAGGTGCCCACATGTGTACATACATGCATATACCACACCCACACAAACATATCTGTTGTGCATTAAAGCACATATACAAGGAAATGTGTAGTATATATATGTAGGAAAGGAAGGTGTTTGAGGTTGGCAGAAAGTGTTATAGAGAGAGCAGACTTGGAGATTATTAAGGAAGATAGACCTGTACTTTGAACTTTGGACCCCACCTGCCCTTTTCCAAGGGACCCTAGAAAGGGAAACATCACATTTTCCCCCTTATGATTTAAATTACTGTGTGAAAAAGGTGGAAATTTCAAGGCTTTCCGGAGACTCATTAAGAAAAAGTGCTTCCTCCTCTTCAAAAGAATGGAATTCTTGGTTCTGGAGAGATGGCTCATTGGTTAAGAGCACTTGTTGCTCTGGCAGAGGACTTGGCCTACAACCATCTGTAACTCCAATTTCTGGGGATCTCCGTCAGTTTGCCAGCACATACATACATGTAGGCAAAACACTCATACACATAGAATAAAAAAATCTTCAAAAGAATGAAATACCTTTCTCTGTCTAGGGTAGAAAACATGACATTATGATCTCATTAAAACGTCACACACTATTGTTTCCTACCTTAAGAGTTAATCCAGCTGAGCCTATTAATCACCTGGCTAGGAGTCCTCCCTCCCAGAAAGCTGATTTCCCTGCAGATTTTCCCTGTGTTAAGGGGATGGGAGGAGCAATTCTTCTCTTAATGAACCAATGCACTTTATACTTCCCAGAAGCCTCTCATGGCAATACAGTTAAATTTGTCCGTTTTTCTGAGTCCTAATTCAGAAAAGCCTAAGTTTTTTTCTTCTTTTTTCTTTCTGACACTAGCTAAAAGCCTAAGTGTGGGCTTAGGCTGGGCACTCAGAGCTTTCTTTGAAGCTCTTCCAATATGGCTGCCTACCTTTCCACCTCTGTTGCAGAAGGCCTGTCTTCCCTCTTCATCTCCCTCCTTCTGGCAGCTACCAAGAATTTCAATTTGCCTGCCCAGTTGGTTTTTTTTCTCAAACCTAAATGAAATTGTCCTTGAGTTTTCTTCTGAGTCTCTTTTAAATTTCTTTTGTTAATGATTAAGCGCCCATGAAAGAGAACCCCAATTTCCCTGATAACAAATTCACATTTTTTCTCTGTACTTCTGTATGGTTTGAATCTTTTGACAGTGGTGGGTTTTTGCATGACTTGTGTAAAACATGGTATATGCAACATGATGGTCTGGTAAAGACAGCGCCCGAATTGGGTGCATGTTCTTATCTCTGCAGATGATACAAGGGAGAATGGAATCCCCTTCTAGGTTCTTAGTCTCATTCACCAAAGAACTTAAGAATGGACTTAAATGGAAGCTTTAGGCCAATTTTATTAGAATTTAAGAAAAATCCTCAAGACAAGCAAGATGTAACTCTCAGCAGCTTCCATGAAGAAGAGAATGAAGAGAAGGAAAAAAAGTCATAAAGCCATGCTGATTTGTGCCCATGCGGCCTACTAGCAGCCTTGTGGCAGAGAAGAGAAGGGAGCTTCAGAGAAAAAGGAAAGAAATATAAGATGCTGGGGCAGACCAAAGTGTTAGGGAAAGCACAGCTAGAGAAGAGATACGAAGAAGAGGAGAGGTTATACTTTTCTAAGAAGTCAGAAAGCAGGCAAGACTTACAGAGACCTCATGTCTACTAGCCAAGTCCATAAGTACTTTGCTAAGAGACTGGGATTCAGGTCAGGTAAAGTTCACTGTCTCATTAACACACTAGGTATTGCACCCATCTCTTTAGCATCTCTTAAGGGCAACCCATCATCCTAGGGGTGGTCCTCCCATCAGGTGATTTGACAAAACTGGAAAGTTTGGGTCTTCAACCAGCTCAGAGAATCTTATTCTTTTGACCAGTTTTAAGATTTGTTTTGTTTTGTTTTGTTTTTGGCTACTGTAGCAATAGCAGAAACTCTATGGCTGGCCCAGAATCTAAGTTTTCCTTTCTCCTTCTATCTGTATTTCAAGATAGATCTAAAACATAGTAGTTGATATCTTGAAATGTTTTTGGTCAATGCAGTCTCCTTTAAAAGATCAATACTGCTGTGTTTACAGGCAGGTTGTCACTCCCACCAGGTATTTATGTGGGTTCTGGAAATCCAGACTGTGGTCCTCACGCTTGCCTAGCACAGCTAACCATTGAGCTGCTTTCTCAGCCCTAGGTTGCTCATTAAAAATTTATCTCTTTGTTGACTTATATCAGTCATTTATGTGTATGTGAATGTGTCTTCATGAGTTTATGTGCGACACATGTGTGCAGCATCTCATGGAAGCCGGAAGAGGGAACAGGATCCCTTGGAAGTGGAGTTACAGGTGGTTGTGGGCCACTATTCAGGTGCTGGGAGCCAAACTCCTGTCCTCTGCAAGAGCAGAAAGGGCTCTTAACCACTGAGTCATCTCTCTAGCCCCAGTTTGTTCATATTAAATGGGGAATCACAAAATATACTTCACTGGGTCATTGTGACATCTAAGTGAGACAAAATGTACTGTAGAGAAAAGTTCAATATTAACTAATGTGAGTTCTTTCTTATTTTTTTCTCTTCCCTATTTTCCAAGGTCCTTTGTGCTCCTTTTCCTTGGTAACTATTGACAAAGAAGGGAACAGTTGTTTAAAGAGAGTTTTCTGGGGATGGAGAGATGGCTCAGTGGTTAAAAGCACTGGCTGCTCTTGCAGAGGACCTGGGTTCAATTCCCAGCATCCACATGGCAGCTAACAACTGTCTGTCCCCAGTTTCTGGGGATCTGATGCCCTCTTCTGGTCTCCACAGGCATTGTACAACATGGATGCACATATCTATATGCAAGCAATACATACACATAAAATAAAAATAATGAATAAGAATTTTTTAAATATAGTTTTTTTGTGCTTTGTGGAAGTTTGAGGGAAGCTGTGTTAGGTGGAGGTGGGGGAGAAAGAATAGGGAGGGTCGTGGGTAGCCATGAAAAGGATTAGGAATAGGGAGAAAGTGGATATTTCTGTTGAGTTAATGGAAGAGATGAAGGAGTTTCCATGAGGATGGAAAACTATTGTTCTAAGCTGGGTTTCCACAGGTTAGTGGTATATAGGTGAGACTAGCTGCTAATTATGAAGCTCCCAGGCCTGGTAAATAATATC
Source organism: Eospalax fontanierii (assembly GCA_035773235.1). Lineage (NCBI taxonomy): Eukaryota > Metazoa > Chordata > Mammalia > Rodentia > Spalacidae > Eospalax > Eospalax fontanierii. The sequence continues at coordinate 33,823,052 of CM069544.1, read as the reverse complement.
ACTATGTGCAAAAGGAGCTTGTGTGGCAACTGCCTGCTTCCATGGGGCCACTTGAGCTTGGGTAATGAGTGCTGCAGTGGTGACTCATGTGACCAAAGCCCAGAGAGAGTTCTCTACTTACTTTTTTTTTTTTTTTTGATAAGGCTCACGGGACTTAAAAAAATAATTTGGATGGTAAGGTGCTCATAAGACACAAACTTGAGATGAGGTACTGTCAGTGCAGAGAGTGGAACCTCAAAGGGTTCCCCACAGTGCTGGAATCAGAGCTGAGGCTTGAAAGGTGTGAAGTAGGGACCCAGGTGTTTGATACAGGGAGACAGGCTTAATAAAGACTATGAAATATGAGACGTGGAGAGTTTTAAATTCTTATTTTCATTCCAATTAAAAAAGAAGCACATAATTTTTTGGAGTAGAAGCTGATTTAATTTGATTAAATGCAAATGTAATCTTCTGATATGTTCTTGTTTGTTAGTCCATAGTTTATTATTGCTATAGTAGCACAATGCCTAATATTACAAACCCTTTAAAAATTAACCAGGTTTCCTTCTTCTAATCATAGGCACACACATACACACATTCATATCAAAGGTTAAAAAAACAAACAGGATGTGCTATGATTCTGTACCTGTACATTGTTAGTATCTGACTCTAAACCTCCCAGAAACTGATATGGGATCTTTCTTTCTTATGGGAAGAGTTGGTTTGCAGGTGGTTCCATTCATTATTCTGCATAGTATCATTGTATGGATCATTGCTCCATTTAGAGCAGAGCTTCTCGAACTTTAGCATAAACATAACTCACTCAAGAGATACTTAGTTCCTTCTTGGCTTTGTATATCTTCGTAGCATTTATCACTCTACATATATAACATCATGTTCATGTTTGTAACTCTATTATCTGGCATTATATATTATTTTCGATCAGGAAGAAAATACACATTTGTAGAATGAGTAAACTTAATTCATTAAATTAAGTTGCATTTGAAAACTTGGTAGGTGTTAGGTGTTCTGAAAAGTGTTTTGTGGAATACCAAGGTAAAATAACACTGAGCAGTCCCAGACTAGATATCCTTGCCATTTGTCCCCATTTGGCTCTCAATGAATTTAAACAGGTTTGTAGGTTATATTGTGAGGGACTGAGTCCCTGATAGGCAGCAGTGTCACTGAAGAATAATAAAGATGGCTCACTCCATCTTCTTGGTTCAAGACAAATGCCTGGGGCATGCCCACCCCCAGCCAGCAGGCTTCTCTTTTTCTCTTTCCTGCCCCCTAGTCCAAACCAGTTCAGATGAGACAGAGGCCAGACCTGGACACCTCTTTACTTGAAGCCGTAAACCTATCAGCTTTCTATTCTTTAAGTTGACCAATTGTAAATTAGGGGCGGGGAAGCCACCAAAACCTTAACCCTCCCATTTCCCACCCCGACTCCGCCCCCCCCCCCCCCCCCCCGTGGAGAGTATGGATGTCGGATGTTGGATTTTCCATTCCTGTCTCCCTCTCTCTACTTGGGGAGGGCCTCTCTGTGTGTGAATGCATGAATGAATGTGAATCTTCATCTTTCAGTAAAAGGTTGTTTGCCTATTGCCCTCTGCTGGTCTCAGATTTTTTTCCTGTCTTTTAATTCTTTAATTGGCTGAGAAAAGAAACCCAACCCCTAGGCGGTGACCAGCCAAGACCCCTGGACTGATATCATGGCCACAACAATATTATGTTGGAGGAAGGAGGAACGATGAGGAATTCCCACAATGTCTTAGGCTTAATATGAGGGTTAGGTCTCCGGCATGCCACTGGGTTGCTGTGGCTCAGCAGTGGGACATTGCCCGTTGAAGTTACTCTCGGTCTCAGGCTGTCACGGTAATACTGTCTTGAATATGGCCGGACCCTAGAGAACTCAGGAAGATCTTGCATCAAAAAGTAAATGTTTGGATCTGAAAAGGTTCATGTCACCCCTGCTGACCATTCATCCAGCGCCAGTCAGATGGCCTTACTATTTCACAAGTTCTGTGAAGTACAATCTTACCGTGTTGAGGTACATAGGAGAATCTGGAATATTGTCTAAGCCTTTATTATTGCTATGTTCTTGTATCTTAAGATATTCACTGTTAACTGTCTTCTTTTGGGCCCTCTTGGCCCTTTCCTTGAGTCTCTCATTCCAGAGGGTTGGCTGTCCGATACTGCTCCGCTCACCTGACAGGCAACAGAATCTTCATAGTGCCCCCTAGTGTTGCTGAGATGTTATTATGGTAACCTTCTGAGGGAACCTCAGCCACAGAATTTATTTAGCAAGATTGAATAAGGTAAATATTAGCATTAATTGTACACTCTGCCCCACTTTTTACACCTCATTAAAGCATGCAGGGTAAGCTGGACTACTTCAGGACCACCTTATTAGATGCTCTATGGAATCCATCTTTTCTTCTTGAAAGGCATCTAAATAAGAACATCTAAATTTCAAGTACTTGCAAAATCCAACATTTCCCCCCAAGTAGTCAATTAGATGTTTTTATTATATTAATTAATTTTTCTCTGTGTGGGGTGGGTTATGTGTGTTTACGGGGTGGGTGTAGGAGTGTGTGGGGGTGTGTAGGGGTGTGGAGGTTAAAGGACACTTGAGGGAGTTGGTTCTCTTCTATCATGTAGGTCCTAGTGATTGAACTCAGGTACCTGATGTACCTGATAAACCATCTTGCTGGCATCATTTTTTATTGCATATAAACTCTATTTATATTTCTAATAACCTTCCTTTTTTAATAAAACATATAAATGTTTACAGTGATGAGACCAAAGGTACTATGTAAATCCTGGAGCCTATTTACAAACTCAACTGGAATAATTCCTTTTTTGTTTTGTTTTGCTTGAGACAGGTTGTCCCTGTAGGCCCAGCTGGTCTGGAACGCACTATGTAAACCAGGTTGGCTAAGTGCTGGGATTAAAAGCATGCACCACCAACCATAGGCCAAATGATTCTTTTTTTACAAAAATATTTTATGTGTATTAGTGTTTTGTTTGCATATATGTTAGTGTACCGTATACATGCAGTGCCTGAGAAGGCCAGAGGAGGGTATTGGATCCTCTGGAACTGGACTTCCTGATGGTTGTGAGTCAGCATGTGGGTGCTGGAAACCAAACCCAAGTCCTTTAAAAAAGCAGGGAGTGCTCTTAATCACAGGTCATCTGTCCAGCCCCCGCTCCTCCCAATAGGAGTAATGATTCTTAGTTGCAAGAACAACAGAAGAATTTCTTTGCATGTTCCCACCTTTTATAGGTTCCTAACTGGAGTCAATGGACATATGACTACAAACAATGTTTTCATACAGCTGGTTTCCTTTATGATTCTCTGCACTATATTTTTATACATTTAAAATGAACTTAAGAAGAGGTCCAAATTTCAGTGTGATGAAGAATTATTTGGCACGTTAATAATTTTAAGTTTTAACAATGTGAGAAAGCAGTTTAAATCTTATCACATGGTGGTACAACTGTTTTAAAAGTAAGGAAGAGTGAGGCAAGCAGGTTGAACAAGACTACAAAGTAATTTCACAAAAGTTTGAAAAACAATGGGAGTGAATTAGACCCCAAAACTTAAAATATTCTTTGATCTTAAATGAAAGTTACTAGTAGATAAAATGTGAAGTCTTTAATGGAGATTTATGGACTGATACATAAAACAGAGGAATGAATACAATACAGAATTGGTTAAACTGCCAAAAGCAACACATACAGAAGATATTTTTTATTTAAGAAAAAGTCTGGGAGAAAAGGTGGGAAAGTGGACAGTAATGTAGACACAATGAAAGACCCATGTGATTCTTGCCAAAGCAGGTGATGGGGTATATATATATATCAGTGCTAAAGGGCTGAATTTCTGGTGGTTAGAGCCAAGTGTGTGGGAACACACACCAAACCACAGGATTAGTGAGTAGGGAAAAGATAAGTATTGATGCAGAGGAGGCCATAGGACATAGGAAGTGAATAAACTGGATGAAAGTACAGCGCTGAGTCAAGTTACCCAAGCCTCAACCTGATTAATTTCTTCAGTGAGAAAAGATCTTTTTCAATATTCCATTAGGTCAAAAAGTCAGTTTCTTAAATGAAGCTTAAACTTCCTTTCCTTTTGTTTGGGGATGAATCTGCCACAAGGAGATTCATGACAGCATCAGCAGAGAGCCAGGAGCTAGGGAAAACAAAAGGCTGTAGCCTTTTTAGAGATTAAAAAAAAGGACAGAGGAAAGCTGGTCTTTTTTATTATTGTACATTCTTCATGGTTTAAAAAAGACTTAACTAGCTTATTTTTATTAATGATAGTTCACTGAAAGATACTTGTTTTAAGGAATCTGTTGTATATTCATTGACTAAACATTTTCCCAGATTGTTATAAATATATATCCATGAGATATAATATTTCTGAAAATGTCAACGAAAGCTATCCTTTAAAAAAAATCCATACACGTTTTCATTATGCTTTAACCACAAGGGAAAAAATCTTCCAACTAATCTTTCTTAGCATTCAGAAGATCCCTATTTTAAAAAGATTTTTCAGGATAGCATGAAAAAGTTATTTCTATTTTTAGTTTTACAAGGACAAGTAAGAATCAGAACTCGGGACTGGAGAAGTGGCTCAGTGGTTAAGAGCACTTGCTGATCTTTGCAATTGATCTATGTCTGGTTCTTAGGTTCAGTTCCCAGTTCCCACATGGCCACTCCCAACTTCCTGCAACTCCAGTTCTAAGGGATTTGACACCCTCTCCTGACCTCTCCTGACCGCCAAGAGCATCAGGCACCAGCTATGCACGTGGTGCACATAAACGTATACGGGCACTCAAACACATACATTAAAAAAAAATCTTTTAAAAAAGAATCACAACTTACTCTGTTCATACAAGAACAATACTCTATTTTCTTGAATTAACAAAGCAATTTCCTAATGGTAAAGCAATATTATCTTCCTTTGAACCAACATTGCTTATACCTTTGTTAGTAATGCAGTCATTTAAGTTATCTCATTGGAAACAGTATTTTTTTCTTCCACATCCTGTTTACCATTAAGGGACAACCAAAGGAAAGGGCTTTACCACATTCCACATTTTGACCTCTAGAGGGAGCTCGCACATTACTCTGCAAAGATCATCATTGTGCAGCCTCATTGCAGGCTATGGGTCTGCCCTCCTCTCTCCTGAGCTCACGTGGATATTAGATGTCCAGGATGAAAGACTGTGGTATTTCCCTAGAAGGGTGTGAGAAATTAAATGCTAGACACGCATTTGGGAACAGAAGCAAGTGTAAGAAACTGGAATTTGGCTCAGGTAGAATGAGTGAAAACTTAGGGATGCTGCTCTGGTAAGCATTAGTTCAAAGAGAAGGTCAGCGTAGGAGGACCACTTATGACTGAACTGTCACAGTGCCAAGAAGGCTAAAACAAGGGAAGGCGTAGTGAATGCTTGACATTGCATCAAGAATGCTATTTTTCCCTGTGGTTTTCCTCATTTCGTGATACAGTCTTTAAGAGTGCACAAATGTGCCATTGATTTCTTCTGTCCCTTCTTCAGTCTTGTTTAGAATGTTCCTGGTGCCACTTTGGACAGCCCGGTCAAAGCTACTGAGCTGAGCAGGAAGATCAGGAGACTCTGCCTCTTTACTGCTCGTCTGTGTACATACTGCCTCTGGATCTCTGATAGGTACTTTGACTCAGTAGGAATACATTTCTATTTTTTTAAAATTATTATTGTTTGTTGTTGATGTTTTAGATGTGTCCACATGAGACTCGGGTTTTTCCAATGCAGTATGCCAGAGAGGGCCACAGCCAGCAGGACTGGTATGGACAGGCAGAAAAGAGACTTCTGGCCCTGTTGTCCTAGGCATCAGGTGCTAAATGGTAGTTAGTGGTAAGTGGTAGTAGTTAGGCTAAAGCCCCCCTGTACCCGCAGTGTGTCTGAACATTTCTTTGACTGTACAGCCTCTGAGTCTGACCTCTGATCCTCCAGGAGACTCTATGAGTGACCAAATGGCTTTAATGAATCCCCCTTTTTTTCTTCATTTCTTTCCTCTTCCTCCTCCCTCTGTTCCTCCTTCTCCCTCTGGTTCTCCTTCCTCCTCTTCTTTCTTCTTAAACTGTCTAAAAAGGAGTCTGTATTGGTTGCTAAGTTCCCTAACAATATGACCCTTCAAGGCAAAAAAACGCTATCATCTAAGGCTCATAACAACCAAATCCCTTCTTACATATATTAATACCCTAGAATTTTCACTTGTTAGCATCCTGACTTCTTCTTTAAAGCTATAGCTTTAAATTCACATGTGAACTTTCTCTTTTCTAAAGGGAAACAGAATGATTTCATCCAAGGGTTCACATCTGGTGTGAGTGGCATTTCAGGGCACCTGTAGATTACGCCCCAACCTCACAGCAAAGTTTAGGAATAGTGTGGTAGCTTCGCTCTCTTTTTCTTTGCTTTCTGGTATGTTTTGTTTTTAGGCAGAAATTTCCAAGAGAACTTTTAAAGACAGACAGATTTAAGATTTAAAATTTAAGCTAAACCATTGCCAGGTATTGTGGCATACACCTTTAATCCCAGCACTTGGGATCCAGAGACAGGCAGACATCTGTGAGTTTGAGAACAGCCTGGGATACATAATGAGTTCCAGGCTAGTGCTATGTAGTGAGACCCTGTCTCCAAAAAAATTAGCTATAGTCTTAACATAAAATCTTGACCACTAGAAATGTCTTTTATGGCCAAAACCAGGCATCAGGAATCTGACCTCCACCGTTATTTTCCTGAAATGTTTTTAACTTTTATAATAACAATAATCCCTTCAAGCCTGTCATGTAGCCCGATGGAGACTCATAACTCTGCACTCTTTTATGATCCAACAGAGACTAGTTTGATTCTAGATTCTTCAGGTGGACAACACTGTCACAACTCCATCCATAGTTCTTTTCCAGTTGCTGTGATACAATACCCTAACAAAAGCAACCTGAATGAGAAAGGGTTTATTTTAGCTCACAGTTCAACATACAGTCCATCATGACAGGGGAGTTCAGGCAGCAGGAACCTGAGGTAGCTGGTTATATCCAGCTACCATTAGGAAGCAGAGGGGGATAATTGCTGTGCTCAGCTCACTTTCTCCATGTTATGCATCCAAAATCCCATCCCTGGGATGGGTGTCACCCATGGTGTGTAGATCCCACCTCAGTTAACATAAGATAATCCACACAGGCATGGCCAGAGACCCTTCTCCCAGGTGAGTATAGAATCTGTTGACCACATTAACCTTTACATAAGTCATGGGATAATACATCAGAATCTAAAAATTTTGAGGGTTGTTGAGAGGGCCAACTGCATATATTTTCATATGTTTTTACTTCATATGAGCTTAGATCAGAAGTTCCACCTTTTCATCATTTTTAGGTGATAATTCTTTATGAGATTTTTCAATGAAGAATCCATAAAAAGGGTATCCACATTTGGATTCGATTTTAGGTTCAATAAATGACTTGAATCCTTCATCTTTCACTGTGTCTATTACCTAACTTTGCAACTCTTACCTCTAAAGCAGGATTTCTCAACTCAGCATAGATGACTTTGTGTGATTCCTTTTGGGAAGTGTGTGTGTGTTTGTGTGTGTGTGTGTGCACGCGTGTGGTCATCCCTGAGCACGGTAGATTGTTTAGCTGTATTCTTGGCTTCTACCTACGAGATGTTAGTATAGTTTCTCAGCACCCATATTGCTGTGAAATACCTACCTGGTCACCTCCAACTGAAAACACTGCTCTGAAAAGAGGTTGTTTTCACACTAACTTTGTATTGAACTTGATATCTGCATGTGTAGTGAAACTTGCTCTGTAGTGTCTCTTCCATCACCATGAGATTTATTTCCTTGTTAGCCTGGGCCCGCCCTAGAATGAGATATGTGGAGCATAACCTCAGCTGATGCGAAGAAATGTAAGTGGCTACTCCAGTTAACTTGTTCTGAGGCTGAGTTGCTTCATTTAACCTCAGATGTATGAGAAATAGGTGCATTTCAAAATGTTTAAAAATTTTAAATTACATTTAATTGTGTGCGTGCGAGTGTGCATGCGGAGAGCAGAGGACAACTTGCAGGAGGAGCCAGTTTATTTTCCTTCCGCCATCTGGGTCTGGGGATCGAATTCCGATTGTCGATCTTGGTGGCAAGCACCTTTACCCACTTAGCCTTCTCACTAGCCCATGCATTTTTTTGCTACTGAGATTTTGTATTGTTACACAACAAAAACTGATTGATACAGACCCTTTAGTCAGAGTAAAGCAAATCCAACTCTTAACTATATTGAATGGATTTCTCCAGTTTCTTGCTTTGTCTTGACTCTCTCTCCTCCTTCCTTCTCTTTCTTAATTGTAATTAACCCTGTGTAGCAAAGATGTTTCTGGAGCTGGAGAGATGATTCAGTCCTCTTGCAGAGGATCTGGCTTCGGTTCCCAGAACCCATGTGGTGTTTAACAACCATCTGTAACTCCAAATCCAGGGCCTCGACACCCTCTTTCTGACCTCCACAGGCATCACATGACACTGGTGCACTTACATACATGCAGGCAATACACACACATAAAATAAAAATAAAAAGATAAATATTAAAAAGAGTTTCTGTCCTCATGTTTAAAAACTGAAAATCCAAGTAGTAGGCTTTTCACTGTACAACAATTAGTCAGGAGGCTAGGTGTTTTGACTCAATTCTAGATGTACTGCAGCTTTCAAGAACCTGGACTGTGGTCCCCTGGACATTGACCATAATATACAAGCGGGCCTTGGGACTCTGTTTTGCCTTCAGTGTTCCTAAACGATGCTTTGTATGTTCAGTTGTAGGCCATTAAAAATCTGAGGCAGCAAAGAAGCGCAGGAAGGAAATAGATTGCGGAGTCGATTTTTAAACTGAAAGCTGAAGGCATTAAAGGAAACAGTATTGTAATTTGATATTTTAGTCTATTTTTCTGAATTCCTGAAGCCAAGGAGGCATGAAATTCATTATAAAGACTCTTTGTTTTATAGAAGCTTAGGGAACTAAAGTGAATACCTTCTCTGTTTAGTTTGGACTGTGGTCAAAGGAAATACCATAGAATTCTATGACTAAGCACGGCTGCATCTTCTTCATAGTAGCCCTTGATCCTTTCATAGTGGGCTAAATTACTATGTCATACTATACAGGTTTCCTCAGGGCATTATTCCCCTTTCAACCAGACATCTTTATTTCCTAGGTAGTTAACCCTATTTAATAGTCTCTAATCTCTACTTACTCCACCCAGACCTCTGGTTCTTCCTCTCTTCCTGAACTGTATAGCTAGTTATTTCTAACATATTTGTTTGGTTACCATAATTTCCTGGCCTCCTATAATTTACTTCTTGACAATGCATACATCTAGTCATATTATAGTGGGAAAAAAATGGGGAGAAGTTTTAAAATAAAGCTAGACGTGGTGTTGTAGGCCTATAGCCCTATTACTTCAGAAGTTGAGACAGGAGAATCATAGAGAGTTCAAGACTAACTTGGGCTACAAGGAGAGATCATGTCACAAAACAACCAACCAATCAACCAACATAAAAAAAAAAGAAAAAAGAAAATCAACAGAATTGCAGTCCTCTACAAAATCTGAGGATCTAGGAAATCAGTACAGCCAGGCTCCCAGGATGGTTAACTTTCAGAAGACTGTAGTCTGGGAAAATGAGAAAAAAAGACATGGCCTTAAAAACATAAGACAGGGTCCTGTAGAGATGGCTCAGTGGTTAAGAGCACTGGCTGTTCTTCCAGAGAATGTGGCACTCATATGATGGCTAACAACTGTTCATAACTCCGGTTCCAGGGACTCTTACACCCACTTCTGGTCTCTAGAGGCATTGCCCGCATGTGGTACACTTACATACATGCAGGCAAAACAGTCATATACATGGAAATAAAAATAAAGTTCATTAAAAAAAAAAACATAAGACAGAAAATCTGAGATCAGCCACAGAGGTGGACCAAGTAGGGAAATGGAAAAAGACTGCAGTATCTGGAAGTCTTAGCACATCCCTTTCAGGTTATTGTGGCTGTAAACGTCTATGAGCTATTTTATAGCATATAGCTATAAACTCAGATAATTAGTAGCATATTATTATAATTCATGATGGGCGAATGAATTCTCTCTAGCTGAGGGACAATGTTCCTATCTCCATTCAGTTTTGCTTCATTTTTCAATTAATTTCAGTGTCTCTATTGTCTATGTAAGTTTATATATGGGTCCTTGAGTTCTACTTTGAAGAAGATGTAGCAATTTGTTGATTTCTTGGTAAAAAGTTAAAGTCTTTTGGTACAAGCTCACTTTTTATTTGAGAGTCACAATTCTGCTTTTAAAAATATTCTTTTGGCTGGGTCTTTAATACCAGTACTTAGGAGGCAGAGGCAGGTGGATCTCTGTGAAATGGAGGCCAGCCTGGTCTACATAGTGAGTTCCAGGCCAGCTGGGGTTAAGGGGAGACCCTGTCTCAAAAAACAACAACAACAAAAAATTTTTTTGACAGATATTTAAGCTCATAAGTTGAAAAAATAGATACAAAATGTGTGACAGTAGGATCATGCCAGCAGAATACGTAGGCTCCTACTGGCATGTGATAACTTAAATTCCCACTCTACCACTCTAGCTATGTGCCTGGACCCTGGGTTTGGGAGGTGGGATAAGAAGACAGGCTCTGTGTTTTAAGGGACAGGTGCTTCCATACAGGCATTCTCTAAAACTTGGAGCTTTTGCCCTTGGGTAAAGGGCAACCATGATTTTTTTTAAATCTTTATTTTTATTTTTTATTTTTTTAGAATTTGACTCAGGTTTGGATAACACCTTTGGTTTCATTAAAAAAATAAAAGGTACAGCTTGAGGCTGGAGAGCTGGCTTTTTAAGAGCTGGCTCAGTGGTTAAGAGCACTGACTGTCCTTGCAAAGAACCGGGGTCCAATTCCCATCACTCACATGGAGGTTAGCAATTGTCTGTAACTCCAGTTTTAGGGGATCTGACGCCCTCTTCTGACTTCTACATGCACTACATGACATGGGTGCACTTACACACTTGCAGGAAATATATTCATAAACATAAAATAAAAGTAATAGATAAAAATTTTAAAAGCGGTATAGCTTTAGAAAACAGCAATTAAATCCGAAAAGATTTATGCCCGTGCAGGGATTCATTTGCATTTCTGAGGCCAACCCCGGTATGCAGTGTCATTTGTTTCCTTTGCTCCTGTATGACAGAATGCAGAGTACTACCAAAAGAAACCTCAGAATGAACTGACTGAAATAAGGGAATCCATTCTCCACAATCGACTAAGATGGTCTAATCCAATCGACTTCCTGTTCTTACTTTTCCTACTTCTGTTTCTTTGAGTTGACAGACTCACCAGGCACAAGCTTCTCACAGGTGCTTCCAAGTCTCCATTCTTTCACCTTTCTTCACCTTCCACTCAGTCCACTTGAATGATTCCACCAAACTACCCAAACCTCACTACCACGCTGAGCCTAGAACAGGATCATTCACTTTCCTCCCAAGTCTGCGTTCAGAGATTTAGTCCTAATCTACTCTGCGGTGCAATCTTTATGCCTGTTGCTTTTGCTTTCTTATTCCTTTGGTTCTTGACGTGGCTGCATGTTGACTTGCGTTTCTGGCTTAGATTGAATACTACTTTTTTAGATTTTTAGTTTTTCTTAGCAATCGTGATCTCTGTCTTGTCTGTATTGCTTTCAAACTGTCTTGAATGTTCTCCCAATCTATCTGAGTCCCAGATGCCTCTCCTCTAGTCCTGCAGCTAAGGGGAAGCTCACTCAGGGATTTATTAGGAAGTGGTCATTTCCTTTCCATCTCTGTAGAGTCATCCAATCTTTTCTGTTTTATAAACACTAGGTATCAATGATGTTAATGACCCATCAGAACAAAATGTGGCTGCCAAGAGTTCCCAAACAGAATAGCAGTTGCAGAGATTTTCTTTTTCTTATTATTTAAGAAATATTTATTAATTTTTGTGTATGTGTGTACATGTTTGTGTGTGAAGACATGCACATGCCATGGATTATGTAGTGGTCAAAGAAAATAGCGAGTTCAACTTTTACCTGATTCCAGATACCTGAACTCAGGTTGTTAGGCTTGTGTCACCAATGCTTTTACGCACTGAGGTGTCTCCATCTCCCCGGCCCTTGCTCAGATTTTCGATTACTTGCTTAACTCTCTACAGCTACATTCTGATCAAGGAGTTTTATTCCTAATGTCTTAGCTCTTCCTTTGAGCCATAACCTCCCCTTTGCGATAATCACTTCTCAGTCAGGACCCTGGTTTCCTAGCATGTTGGTATGGGGTGTCTGTGTTTGCTTTCTCTGCTATAATGGAATAGTGGAGGCTGGCTAATTTATAGGAGGAAGGAATTTACTAAACTCCTGGTTCGGGAGACTGGAACTCTAATGCCACGGGTCCTGTGCCTTTCTCAGAGTGGTCCAGAGGCTTGTGTTGCATTGCATCAGGCAGGGAGAGTAGACAAACAAGTAGAATAACAAACTTGAGGAGTGGCCTTCCTTTATAACTACCTGTTCTCTTCGTATCTAATCCAGTCCGGCAAGAGCTGTGTTACATCGGTCATGAGGTGTTAGCTCCATGACATACTCATCTTTCTACACTGTTACATTGCAGACCAAACTTCAACATGAATGTGAGAAAGGAAAAAAAACAGTCAAGCCAGAGCACCTGACTATCCCACAATCATTATCACCCTCCACTATCCCCAGAGACACAGCATTTCCTCTTCACCCACACAATGTGACTCCTCAACCTACATGCAGACATGCATCTTTCTTGACTTTCTTTTTCTTCTTCTCAGCAACAGTCTTCAAGACTTCCTCTTGCTACATCCCCCTCATACACTGAGTTGCCCTGACTTAAAACCTTTGGTGTCAACGTCACATCTTCCATCTTTCCATTCTTCATTATTCTCTTCTTTCCTCAGTCTAATCAACTTCAGTTTGAATTATGTTCAGACACTGATTACTCTGTTGTAGCACTACATTGTCCCCACCCTTTAAGATGCAAGTAGCTACCTGAAGATTACCTCTGTTCCTTATTGTCCTCAGAGACATTTTTCAAAATACAAGCTAGGACATGGTTCCCTCAGGAGTTGTTAATTGTTATTTGAAAAAATATATAGGGCCAGTGAGATGGTCAGTGAGTAAAGGCATCTGCTGCCGAGCCTGACAACCCGAGTTAAATCCCTGGGACCCAAATGGTGGAAACGCAGAGCTGACTCCCACAAGCTGTCCTTTGACATGCACCCAGCCAGCAGAATAAATAAATGTTAAAAAATCTTTTTAAACTAGCCCTTTGAAAGAAAAAGAAAAAAAAAATATAGGCCCCGTATATTCCCCTCGAGGGAATATATTAGGTTAAACAAAATTGTTAAGACCTCTTCATTTAGACTTTCAGAATTTGTAGCACACTGTTGATGAGTTTTTAAGAGGGAGTGTGGGTTCCACCCTGTCATTACAGCATCGCTTCCCACTGTATACCCAAAAGAGGGAAGCGTAACATCTAGTCACCCTTTAGCCTTACTCAGGAACCCCAGGAAGAGCAATTTGATAGCTTATTTCAAGAATTCAGGGCACAGTTAACATAATAATCCAAAACAAAACCCTTATATTCCAGAACTTGAATTAGACTAAGGAATTAGAAAAACAGGAACTGTGAATAGGATTCCTTAGCTGCCTATAGTAACTTTAAGTATGGACTGAAAGAGTTTCAAATATCTGAGCCTGCAGGCTCTGACAGATTACATCAGGACATTCAAACCCATACAAAGTATCCTAATTGCCAAGTTCAATGGATCCTGTCATTTCTGCCTTACTTGCTTCTCTGTGGTACCCCAGCATAGTGTGTCTCCAACACTCTATTGAAACTTTCTTTTGTTGACTTAAATGACCCATCCTTCTAGTTTTCTTTCTATCTTTCTGCTCCTTTTCATCTTTTTAAAATATTACTTCTATTCTTCCTTCTTGAAGAATAATGTTCCTAAAGAGATGATCTTTGTCTGGTTTCTCTTTTCATTGATTGTACTCTCCCTCTGTACTACATGTGTCAACAACTCAGTTACCCAACAAATACTTCTACAAAGTCCGCACATCACTATAAATTCAATGTGTACAGACCCAACTCAGTGTTTGCCCACAGGGCTATGTTTGTGACATTCCCAGCCAGAAGATTTTCTTGTCTCTTCATCTTAATGAAGATGGCATCTTAATGAAGTTAGGCTAGTACTCGTTGCCTAACTGGAAGACTAAGAAATTTTACTCTTTTCTTGCTTCACTTCCTCTACAAGGGTGTATGTGTGGTGGTGGTGTTTGTAGAAGATGTGTAAGGCTGCTACTTCAGACTTTAAGTATAAATTAATCAGGAGCTGGAGAGATGACTCATCAGTTAAGAACACTGGCTGCTTTTGAAGATAATCCAGGTGCAATTCCCAGCACCCATATAACAGCTAACAACTGTCTGTAACTCCAGTTCCAGAGGAATTCAACATCCTCTTCTGATCTCTCCTGGCATTCCATGATACAGGTGCACTTACATGCATGCAGGCAATGCACTCATACATATCAAATAAAAATAAATGAAAATTTATAAAATATAAATTAATCAATATAAAAAATTTAATAAGTGGTTAATGAGAATTTATTATGAATAGACACTCTTGAATATGTCAGACATTGTGGTAAATGAAACAAACTCATCTTTCTGTCCTTGGAGCTGAAAGACAATAAGTTGATATTTATGAATAAACCTATATTGTAGCTGGCTGGGGATACATAATTGATCATCCTAACCTGGTCCAGGGATGAGAGAAGGACTCACTGACAGCACAGTATATAAAGTGGAATCCTTCAAAAAATATTTTATTGATTCTTTGAGAATTTCATACAATGTAATTCCGTATCCCACCCCTCCTCACTGCCCGCCCTTCCTACTGCATGTCCTCAGTGTTTTTTAAGATAGGGTGGAATTCTAAATGCAAAGGTTGGATCAAAACTGTGCCAAGTAGAAGGCTCAGTGCTGTAAAGAGATAAAAGAAAGAAAGAAAATCTCTAGTCAGAGACTGAAAGTCTGAAAACTAAGGCCAAGGGTGTAGTTCCTATCCAAAGGCTGCTAGAATAGAGCCTCTGGAAAAGCTTTGACTCTGAACACATGATAAATAATGCCCCATTTCAAAGACACTTAGACAGGAACAGGTTCTTCATGTAGCCCAAGCTGTGCTAGAACTCACTATGTAGACCAGGCCAGCCTTGAACTCACAGAGATCCATCTGCCTCTGCCTCCCCAGTGCTGGGAATAAAAGTGAAGTGCTCTTTATTTCTTGAGGATAAGTCCTTTTGTTCTGTTCAGTCCTTCAACTGACTTGATGAGGTCCACTCTCCCTTAGGAAGAGCAATATTTTTTACTCAGTCTAGTGGCTGGAATGTTAATCTCATTCAAAAACCACTATCACAGAAATATGCAGACTAAGGTTTGACCACACATCTGGGCCCCCTACAATATAATCATATGTTGACAGAATTATCAACTTGAGGAAAATTTGCATAACAAACTAAACTAATTTAAAATATATTATCCTGTGAGTTTTGACAATTCAATGTCCTTTGGTATCAGGACATCTTTTTACAGTCTGTTTCTACCTGTTCCTGGCTTGGACAACTCGAGTTTAGTCTAGACTGTTTTTCATTTTCTAGAACTTCATATAAATGAATTATGCAGTGATACTCCTGTGTCTGGCTTCTTTTATTCAAGTAAATGAAATTTGTCCAAGTTGCATGGGATTAGCAGTTTGCTCTTTCTTATTGCCTAATAGATTTTCAGGAACGAGTATACCATATTTTGCTTCACTTTTTGATGAACATTTATATTGTTTTCAGCTTGGGGCAACTATAAAGGAAGCTACTTTGAATGTTTTTGTATGCCATTGTGTTAACACGTGTTTACATACCTCTTAAGTAAATATCTAGGAGTGGGATGGCTGAATCATGTGGTAGGTAAGGTGTAGATATATCTTACCTGTAATAAATCGCTGCAGTTTGCCACAGTAATTGTCTGTTTTGCATTTGACCAGTGTGTAAGTATTGCAGCCGCTCTATATGTTGGACAATACTTGGTGGCTTTTCTTTTTATTAAACTGAGGAAAACCTTATATAAACTCTATCCCTTTACTTGTTCTTAGCTGACTGAAAGAATCTCTAATTTTAATAGTTATACTATGGAATGCTACAGTCTCTCATTAGCTGTGCTTTAAGATAACACCTTCCCAGTGTAGTTGATGATGAAGTAGCTTGGGTTACTTTTCAGAGACGTGAAGGTCACTTTTGTGGAAAACATTAACTTGAGCTGTGTCTGCAGATGCCTAGTGACTGTGAGGGAAAGGCTTGGCATCTCTGGGTTCTTACTGTGTCTGTCTGCTTTGTTGCCATCATCTTGGGTCAGCGTTCAGTCAGCTCTGCATGTGGACATGTTCACCACTCAGTAATATTTTGTCCAGAACTATAATACAGGGATAACTTGATCTAGACTTGCCTAGCTTCTCTCATTCCTCAAGTATAAAAACACCTACCAGTCACCATGACTGGCAACACCAGTTCATGAAAGAATTGAAAAGAAGTGAGACCTAGACTATCTTGGCCATTTCCTCTCTCAGCCTGTTTTTCTCCCTTATTATTCCTGCTGTATCGGAATGAAAATCTGAAAGTCTATCCCATTTTAGAAAAGCCAATGTCTGAGAGACCAATGTTGAGGGAAAAGAAAGGTTTTATTCAGGGGTGCAAGAAGAGAGAAGTGGGAGCTTATGCTCACAAACCAACTTCTGAAGTCCAGGAGTCAGAGGATTTCTCTTTCCAAAATGCTTCTATAGCATTTTATAAGTGAAAAGTCATTTTCCCATAGTTTTAATTGCCTGTGTTTTCATTGTTTAATCTCTGTATCTGCCATTAATTAGGGCCACGTTCTCACAGAGCCGCATGAACAAACTCATGGATGGGATACATGGTTCCACTTTTGTTTCCTGCCCTGTCCACTTGTTTCTCTCCAGACTTTCTGTACACTCTGGGACTTCCTTTCACTGTCAACTTTGAAAATCTCTTTTTCTCTTGTAATGGATTTTTTGGTACCTGGATTCCATGCCTTCTACTTTTCAAATTTGTTTTCTATTTGTGAAAACACTAATTGTTGACTGCATATTTGATAATCATTCTTTCTTATTTCTAAGAACAATGACAACAATTTACCACTTGTTATATTCTGAGTGGGCCTATGTGTCTCGCAATTTGAGAGTAATTAATTAGCATAAGTGTTCCCCAAGTCTGTTTCCTTGTTTACCTGCCCATTGCCTTAATCAGATTAAACCTTCATTATAGGTGACAAACCGACTAGAATAATAAGTAAACTTCCTGGATGTCACTTTTCTATCAGGTAGCCTTTCTGGGGCACATATCAGGTCTCTCTTTGTGTTCTTGAACAGTGTTATCTGTGAGCACTGGTGTGTCACATAGCAACACATCAAGGTTTTTGTCTCTAGAGCAATCCCACTTGGTGTGTATTCCTAGGACATGGAGAGACAGAGGTGATAAATCGTATCTTTTGAGGAGGAAACTGAGGCCTAGAAAACCAAAGGTCATTTAATTCATTCTCTTGGTTTCTATCACAAAATACATGCCAGTGTCTTCTTTCTCAGTACCTCTGCCCTCCGCTGTCCTTAGATCCATATGGCCAATTGTTTGTCCTTCATTGCCACAGAGTGGATTTACAGGCATCCAATCTCAGCTTGACTAAAACAAAGCTCACTTGCTTTTCCTTCACACGAGAGTGATTTCTCGTCTTAGAGACTGGCATTGCAAGTTGTCCAAGATGAAAAGATACAAGTCTTCTCAGTGTCATCTCTCATTCTTCATACTTTAGCAGCAGAACCAGGAGATTTCACACACTGTTGCTGATAATATAATTCTGCTTCTTTTTAAAAAGTTGTATTTTAGGCTGGCAAGATGGCTCAGTGGGTAAAATGCTTGCTGTACAAACCTGATGACCTGGGTTCCTTTCCCAGAACCCATATAAAAGCTGTATCTTGTTTTTAATTGACAAACAATTGTATGCATTTATGAGATAAAATGTGATGTTTCAGTATATGTATACATTAAAGAATAGCCACATTAGGCTAACTGGCATGCCTATCACCACAAACATTTATTCTTTCCTTGTAAAACCATTTTAAATCTTTCAGCTATATTGTAATAGTCACTACATTATTATTAGCTTTAGTCACAGCTCTTTACTACAGAATACCAGCATTAATCCTTGCTGTCTAACTGCAACTCTGTCCCCTTTTCAGTCCCTCCCTTGTCATTGGCCTTTGGTAACCACCATTCTATTCTCTACCTCTGTCAGTTCAACTTTTTTAGATTCCACGTATAAATGAGATCAGATAGCATTTGTCTCTGTGTATGGCTTATTTCAATATAGCATCGTTTAAGTTTGTCCATGTCACCACAAATTACAGAATTTCCTGTTGACTTGATTTGCTGATTTGTTTAAAGATGAATGGTATTCCAGTTCATATAGAAAAACAATATTTTAGAATCTTTAAAGTCATTTTAGCTTACAATTTTTAATTGAATTTTTGCTAATTTCATACAATATATGTTAATTGTATTTGGATCTACTCCCCTATTCAAACCTCCTTACTATTCCCATCCAATTTAATTCCCTCTCTCTCTCTCTCTCTCTCTCTGTATATATATATATATATATATATATATATATATATATATATATATAATATAGATAGATAGATAGATAGATAGATAGATAGATAGATAGATAGATGTTAAGGCATATAGAGTCAAATTTGTGTCCCCAAATATCTTTTGGTGTGAGTTCATCCACTGGAGCCTGGTCAACATACAAAGAGTCTCACCCTTAAGTGAGACTGAGTTTCCCCTTCCCAGGAGTCATTAGTTGTTCATCAGTTCTTAAATAAGGTTGGGTTTCTTACCCACTCCCCCATGTCTATGCTGGGATTTCATCTGGTTTGTGCATGCTGTCAGCATTGCCGTGAGTTGTTGAACTGTTATCTAGAAAACTCTGCTTCCTTGTGGTCATCCCCTACCTCTGGCTCTTACAATCTTTCTGCTCCTTTCTCTACAATGATCCCTGATCCTTGGGAGGCAGAACCTTGAAATAGGTGTCCTATTCGGGGATAAGCACTCTGTAGCCTCTTTCTCTGCATGTTGGCCAACTGTGGGTCACTGTGTTAATCTCTATCTGCTGCATAATGAAGCTTTTCTGGTAAGAGTTGAGAGATGCATTAATTCTATAGCAATAAGTCATTAAGAGTCAGTTTAATACTACATCTATTTAGCAGAATAATAATATTAGGGTCTCCCATATGGCCTGTGACCTGTCTAGCCTCAAGTTCCTAGGACTGATATCAAGGTAAGGTATAGGTGCCATCTTATGAAGCAGACAGTAAAACCAGGTAGAAAATGGCTGGTTACTCCCATAATATTTGTCCCACTATTGCACTAGTGGTCATATCTTGCCAGGCCAATTGATGTTGTAGCTTACAGGAGTCAGATGCACAGCTGGGTGAGGCTGATGACTAATTTTCTCTTCAGGTAGCATGCGTAGCACCTTCTAGCACTATAAAAGCTAACCGGAAGAGATGAGGCTTTGACGTCAACACCAGCTTGATTTCTCCTTGTTTCTTCTACAGATCATGTATGTAGTCTCTTCAGCAATAGGGTCTTAACATCAAGTTCTGATGTGTAATCAAGAGCATGGGTGATGGCCAGTATTGTTTGAAGGTCTATGGGAGCCCTGGTTAATCACTTCAAAAGAAGGAGTCCAGTCCTGGCATTGGGCTTTTACTTTGCTAGCTAATGGTGTCTAGCAGGGGCACTGTCCCCCTGATATAAAGTAATTCCTTTTAATCTCTTTTTATACTATATCTATCTATCTATATCTATCTATCGATCTATCTATATCTATATCTGTCTATCTATATATATCTATATCTATCTATCTGTCTATATCTATATCTATATCTGTCTATCTATATCTATATCTATCTATATCTATATCTGTCTATCTATATATATACTTTAAGAAGTTTCTCTAGTGTAGGTGTCTATATGGCTTTTTCTAAAGGCCTTAGTGTTAGTCATCCTCCCCATACTCCTCCTCTGCCCTGCTCTCCGTTCCCCACCCCATTTAACCCTTCCTACCTTATTATTTTCCTTTCCCTCTTTTATCGTTGCATTCTTTCTCATCTTCTAGGAAACCTCCCCACGCACCCATGACTGTTCATTCGTTTCTTAACCTCTCTGGATTTTCCAATTGAAATATGCATATCTAAGATAGCATCCAGCCATGAGATGTTTGTCTTTCTGGGTCCGTGTTACCTCACTCAGGATGATTGTTTCCAGTTCCATCCATTTACCTGTGAATTTCATAATTTTGGTTTTTTTTTAAAGAGCTGAATAATATTCCATTGTGTATATGTACCAATACCTTCATTACCCCATTGTCAGCGGATGAACACTTAGGTCTTTCCAATTCCTGACCAATATGAAAAGACAGTAATGAACATGGATGAACAGATGTCTCTGTAATAGAACATAGAATTTAGGGAGTATATGCCCATGAGTGGTATGGCTGGAGCAAGTAGTAGGTCGATTTCTAGCTTTTGGAGGAACCCCTGTATCGATTCCCATGGTGGCTGCACTAGTAGTATTTCCCTTTTTCGCATCCTCGCCAGCATTTGTTATTGGTGGTTTTTTGTTTTTTAATGGATCTTAGCCATTCCGAGAGGGGTAAGATAAAATCTCAAAGTGGTTTTAATTTGCATTTCCATGATGACTAAGGATGTTGAACATTTTTTAGATATTTCTCAGCCAATAACATTTCATCTTAAGAGAATACCCTGTTCAGCTCCTTGCCCCAATTTTCAGCTCCGTTGTTTTTTTTTTTTTTTATATTTCTTTTAAAAATATTTTATTTATTATTTTAATGTATGAATATATTTCTTGCATGTCATGCAATGCCTGTGGATGTCAGAAAGGTGTCAGATCCCCAGGGACTGGAGTTTCACACAGTTGTTAGCCACAACGTGGGTGGTGAGAATCAAACCTGGGTCCTTGCAAGAGCAGTCAGTGCTCTCAACAGCTGAGCCATCTCGCCAGTCCCAGATATTTCATTTTCATAGTTCTTTGTAGAGAACCCTCTGTCAGAGGTATAGCTGTTAAAGATTTTTTTCCCATTCTGTAGGTTGCCTCTTCACTTGAATGATGATGTCCTTTGCTATGAAGAAACTTTTTAGAGAAACCATGCTTTAAAAACATCCATTCATCTATTGATGGACACTTAAGTTATTTCCATATATTGGCTATCATGAATAACACAGCAATGAACATTAGAGTTTTCAGATCTGCTTCGGTATGCTGGTTTCCACTTTGTATCTACACCCAGTATTGAAATTGCTGAGCTGTGCAAAAGCCTCCATATTTTCCCAAATAACTGTGTTACTTTACATTATCCACAACATGAATGAGCTTCCCCTTTCACACAACCTTGACTTGCTATCTTTCATCTTTGTTTATAAAACTAGTATAACAGGTACACAGTGGTACTCTCTGTACTTTAAATTTGTGTGTCTACAATGATTAGAGATGATGAGTATTTTTTTCATATATCTGTATGTCTTCCCTTAAGAAATGTTTATTCAAGAACTTTGCTTATATTTAATGAGCTTGTTTTCTTGTTGTTGAGTAGTTTGAATTCTTTGCATATTTTGGTTATTAGCCCATTATCTGATATTTGATTTACAAATACCTTCTCCAAAACTATAGGCTGTCATTAATTTTTCCCTTGTTGATATAGAAATTTTTCAGTTTGGTGCAATCCTTTATTTATATTTGCTTATATTTTCTGTGGTCTTGGAATCATAGCCAAGAAACCTCTCACATATCGGTTTCATGGAACTTCTCCATATGTTTTCTTCTAGTAGTCTTATAATTTGGGATATTATATTTAAATCTTTAATCCATTTTGATCTGATTCTTGCATAAGGGGTGAAAGAAGGATCTATTTTCATTCTTTTGTGTATGAATGTTCTATTTCCCAGTACCATTGATTGAAAAGATTTTCCTTTTTGTATTGGTAACTTTCTCGAAAAGTAATTCACCAAAGATGTGTGGGTTTAAGCTCTTTATTCAGTTGTACTCAGTTACTTTAGTTGATCCTTTTCCTTGCAGGTAGGTAACTTCAGGTCTTTCTCGCCTACATTCTGGGATCTTTCCAAATCCATTCTTTATGTTTGTCTATGCATGACTATTTAAATACAATATAGGCTGGCCGGGGTGGTGCATGCCTTCAGTCCCAGCACTTGGAAGGCAGAAGTGGATGAATTTCTGTAAGTTCCAAGCTATCCTGGTTATACATAATCTAGTCCCAGGCTATCCAGAGCGAGATAGTGAGATCCTGTTTAAATAAATAAATAAATAAAATAGATAGATAAATGTAAAACTGAGTAGTCTTTAGAAAAAAAATGAATGTATATACTAAAGAAGTTTTCTGGACTATCTTATTTAATAAACATTGTAAAGTTCTGGCTACCTTGTATAGTGTCCTTCTAGACAAGTTTATAAGATATTAATAGTATATGAAATGTTGTCACATACACATGTAGACTATTTTTAAAGTAGTTAGTTCCTAAAGAGCCCTTGTAATGGTACCACCAGGAGCTGTGCTATTAGGAATGAAAACACAGTATCTATAGTCACATAGATTTCCCCCTTTTCTGCTGACACCATGTCTAGGGCTGATGTATTTTTTCACAACATTCTACAAATGACATTCGATTGATCTGTTATAACCTTGACAATGTCCCTAGTGCAATTCAAAAATGTTGCTGGTTGTAGTATATACAGTTAATCCAGTATACATTTTTATTTATGGTAGATCACCAGAATAGCACTGACTCAAAGTTGGTTGCTAGTCTGTTACTCAGCAAGGACTCCTGTTAGTACTCTGATGGAATCTCTGTCAAGATGAGGGTCAAATGACTCTCCTAGAGTCAAAAGCTCCATTCTTCCATGAGACAGTTGAGGTTAACTATGGGTACATTTGCTGGTGATATGCAATGGTCCCAGTCCAACTGGCTATAAGAACTTGAGTAATTGTCTCCTGCAATACCACAATACATCTGCCCTGGCAATGTTCAGGCTAGAGCAATGTTGCCTCTCCTCAAAAGCAGAGAGGCCCTTATATCCAGACACTTTTCTCAAAAATTCCAACCCCGTCCCCTATTTCTAGGGAGGAGGTATAATTGGTTCCTAAGAAAGGAGGTCAGATAGTTTGGGAAGGAGGAGGATGTCTTTGCCTTGGTGGCCAGAAAAAGAAGGGACAAGGCCTTACAAGATGGATTCCCCAAGGCCACCTCATCCTAGAAGATCACACATTCCATTCCTAGGGTGCTTGAGGTCCATTAGAACAGAAATATGATCACTCATGCTTCTTTTTCCCTGATGTACAAGTGTAACAGTCGTTTTTATTTAATGTGCTGACAGATATTGATCCATTCCAGCCATGCTTTCTTTTCCCCCGTACCCAGTTTCAACCTGTATAGTCTGTTATTTAATTTCTACTACCTATACTTTCTTGCCATTCTTAGGAATCCTGGGTTTATAGGTAGGGCTAGACAGAGGAACTAAACTAAACAATGTCTCAGCTATGACTTGTATGTAGCTAGTCCATACATATGTTCTGGTGGCGAATGATTCCTGGTTCAAGTCTTTGATTATTAAAAGAAAAGGTTATATTGAAGGTCCTTGCAGCTTCTTGAAGGATCTCGCCCTTTACCATTTGGGCTGGGATCTCTAAGGAGAGTGCCAAGAGAGTTGGAATATGTCCCTGGGGTAAAGGCCCCTCAACAGTATAGAGTGTCTCACACGTGTCATAGAAATTAGGACATGGAGGGGAAAACCAATGGGGAGAAAACGCAGACACATATATTTGTCCCTCCCAGAAAGTTCTCTCTGGTTTTCTAAGTTTCCACAGGGCAAGACTCCACAAGCATCAGATGGAGAGTTATTGGCGATATTGTTTTAGTTACATTAATCACCAAGTTTCCCATTATTTTTACCAATAATAAACAGACTAAATCCCGTTCTATCTTAATCTTAACTGTAAAGAGTCTTTTTGAAGTGAAGGTTGTTCATTCTCCCTGTTCACTGTGGTCAGTAGCCTTCTTGATTCAGGTGTGATGTGTCCAACCTCTTTTCTGTTGCCTGGACCATGGTTTTTGTGGTTAAGAGCACCAGAAAAAGCCCCTCCCAGGTTGGTTCCAACTTAGTTGCTTTCCAGCTTTTTATCAGTACTTGGTCCTTAGGTTGGACGGATGGGCTGAACATTCCAGTGGAGGGGTCTGGGGGAGATGGCCTTAATAACCTAAGAGAAAACAAAGTGAAGAGGAGACCCAGCACATGATTTCTGAGAAGTTAATCTTCAGTCTTCATGATGGAAAGGTCAGTGGGCCTTACAGATAATGACTTTCATAAGGTACAAGGTCCTTTCAAGGGCCGGTGCAGATTCTGAGCAAAGGTACAGGCAAACAGTGTCTCAAGGCATTGATGATCTCTAGAATTAATTTAGCAATTTGTCATTTAGAGGTCTAATTTGTTTTTTCAACTTGATCGGAGGAGTCAAGGAGTATGATCGTCCCAGTTAATGTCCAATGTCTTCATGAGGTCCTTTACAATATTAGTGGTAACATGGCTTCCATTATCTGAGTCTATATTTCATATTAACCCAAGTCTCAGGACTGTTGACTGTAGGATGATTCAGGCCAGGCCAGGCAGGCTCCAGGCCTGCTGGCCTAAACCAGCTAGAACAGGCATGTGCAGTGAACGCCTCCTGGGACCTAACCTGGGGCAGCTCTCAGGCCCTAAGCAGCCATCCAGGACCAATGAGAGTGATGAACATCTGATCATCAAAGGCATTCAGGACCTACCAGAATGTCAGATGACCAGATGAAGACCTCCCCTAAGCCTGGCAAAAGTGTAAAGCCTGTTCCCTTCTAAACTCAAACAAGATTGTGGTTGCACTTACTCCTGGGTTCTGTGTTGTAGACTCGGTGCCCCCTTGCCCTCTCCCCCAAGGGACCCTCCAATGCCCGCCAACATCTGGCACCAATGCCAGCCAACAGTTGACCTTGTGTTTTTGTTTAGCTGTAGCACTGGAGAGAGGGAAAGTTTCCACCCAATTATTGAGGTAGTTCACAGTAACCAATAAACGGCTTTAAACCAGGATTTGTCTCTCCCTGCAGTCGTTCATGAAGGTTTTGATTATTAACTCTGAGATAGATCCCTATACATCCATTAGTCCTTAAAGCAGCTTCACACATTGTCTGAGAGTCCTAGTGACTTCTTTATGTAATTGAGGCATCAGTTCCTTCATTATTGGTTTGGGTAACAGTTCCTTCCTGTCAGGAAGAACACATTTGCTCTCTATTGTTTTGGTATGTCAGTTAACTGTTTTCTCCCACCTCGGAAAATTTTGGAGTAGTTACAGGTTTGAGGAGGATAGGGATGAGCAGAAACATGAAAACTTCAAATTCCATTGTGTCTTCTCTTGCTGTTTCATCAGCCAGCCTGTTGCCCTGCTCTTCAAAGCTGTGTCTCCTTTGGTGCCCAGGGATGTGGACAATTGTGATTTCCTCAGGTAGTTTTCTAATACCTGAGCAATTAGTTCCTTATGTGTCAAATCTTTTCCTTTATTATTAATTAGCCCTCTTTCTGTCTGGGTGTATATCTGGAGTTACTATTTTAGTTCCCTTCATTCATAAGTGGTAAAGTACCTGGTTTAAAGCAAATAACTCACATTTTTGGACTGACATGTTTGGTAATCAGGATTCTATCATTTTAAAATTTTTATTTGCTATTTTTATTTTATGTGTATGAGTGTTTTGTCTGCATGTGTGTAAGTGCACTCATGTCATGCAGTGCCTGCAGATGCCAGAAGAGGACACTGGATCTTCTGCAACTGAATTTCCTGATGGTTGTTAGCCACCATGTGAGTTCTGGGAACTGAACCCAGGTCCTCTGCAAGAGCAGCCAGTGCTCTGAACTGCTGAGCCAGCAGCTCTCAAATCCCACCTTTAGGTTTTTTATAATGAATGCATTTTTTAAATTTGTATTTTATATGTATGAGTGTTTTGCCTGCATGCATGTAAGCGCAGCCTGTGCATGCAATGCCCATATTGCTAGCTGCCGTGTGGGTGCTGGGAACTGAACCAGGGTCCTCTGGAAGAAAAGTCAGTGCTTTTAACTGCCGAGCCATCTCTCCAGATTAAAAAACTGGGAGTTGTTTTTTTTTTTTTTTTTTGGTCTTTTTGAGACAAGATCTCCCTGAGGTCCCAGCTGGCCTGGAACTTGCTGTTTAGACTAGTTGGCCTCATTCTCCCAGAAATCTGCCTGCCTCTACCCATGAAGTGCTGGGATTAAAGGTATGCAATCCCACACCCAGCTCAAGAGTCTATCATTTTTAATTGAGCTCCATCAATCACAGAGCACCCATTATGCCTTTTCCTTGAATTACACGGAGGAGGGGTCACATCCATGAGTAGTTTGGGTCTGCAGCAAAATGAATCTCAAGTTACAGCAGCCCTGGTTTGGTAGTCAATCAAATCTGAACAATAGTGTTTGATGGGCACAGAACTATCCCTTCCACTTAGGAATTCAGCAGGGTTTAAACAGTTGTCAGTGGCTAGGAAATTGGCTTCATATTTCAGCATCCTAGAGCCCATTAACTACCTCCCAGCCTCCGACTGTAAGATTGTTCTTCTTTGGTAAGGAGTGCTCACAATTACTGGATAGTCCCTAAAGGTTAGCTTTCATCTCTCTGCAGTGAGGACGGCAGTGACAGCTATTGCTGCCCATCTGCAGGAACCTGGGTCTAACAGTCTTGACAAACAGGCTACTGGCTGCCTTTCCCTGACACAATCCTGAGTGAGCATTCCAACAGCAGCACCTTTGTTCACACTTAGAAAAGGACAAAACTTTTCCCGAGAGTGATGACCACCACTAGAACAGTTACTAATTCCTATTTTAAGGCTTCTATACCTTTAATTTCTTTGACCTCCCACAGCTGATCAGGTTCCTCTTCTAAGAGTTTGCCGTATCAATTTTTAGTTTTGGTAGCATAACAAACAATCTAGACTCTACAATATCCCACTAGGCCCAAGAATTTTCTAAGTTCTCTTAGTTCTGGGAAGTGTAGTGTTAATTATTCCAGATATCCTTTCTGAACTTAAATTTTGGCTTTGTCCACTAATCAGATGACCCACGTACCTTACTTCTTCCAAAGCTAGGTTCAGCTCTCAACTTGACACAAACCTAGGAAGAGGGAACCTCAACTGAAGAATTTCCTTGATCAGACGGCCAGTGGGCAGGTCTGTGAGGTATTTTCTTAATTGCTAATTGGTATAAGTTCGCCCTGCCCACTGTGAGTGGTGCTACCTCTGGGCACATGGTCTTGAATTGTATAAGAATGTTGACAGTGCACAAATCAGAGGGGAGAAGCCAGTAAGCAGTGTTCTTTCACACTTTCTGGCTTGGCGTCCCTTGGTGAGGGACTGAAACCTATACAATAAAATAAAAATTTTCCTCCCCAAGTTGCATGGTGTTCATCACAGCAACAGAAAAGCCAGAACAACTTCTTTTTCTGCAAATTGTAAATTCTTTTCTGAAATTCTGAGACCCTGTTCCCCCAGAGAGTTTAATAGGGCTATTGTTGAATTAATAATTCTATTCTTCATGCTGTAGAAGTTTAGTTTTGTGGGAAGAGGGAATTTTTCTAATATCCCTTCTAAAGCTTGGCTAAGATTATGGACTTCTTCGAATCCCAGAGGAAGAATGGTCCATCTGTTCTGTTGCTTTCTTCCTGCCGGATCTCCCATTCAAAAGTAAACAAACCTCTGCTTTTTTCTGCCACAGGGAAAGCCAAGAAGGCATCCTTAAAATCAATCATACCAAACCATTTGTGATCATAAGGCATTTTTTGATTTTATTGTATGTGCACAAATATTTTACCTGTGTGAATGTAAGTGTATTACATGTGTGCATTGTTTGCAAAGGTCCCTGGAACTGGAGTTATAGATGGCTTTTAGCTGCTATATGGTGCTGGGAACAGAACAAGTACTCTTAACTGCTGAGCCAGCATTCCAGTCTGTGCGATCGTAAGAAATTTTTGATTAAAGGGTATAAGGGTTTGGGACCACTGATGCCTTATCTGAACAATCTGATTTATAGCCCTCAGGTTTTGACATAGTTGATAAGTTCCATCTTATCCAGGTTTTCTTAGAGGGAGTATTATAAGGGGATAGACAAGGTTTGAGAAGTCCATCCTCAAGAAGCCTTTGATAACTGGGGTCAATCATTTCTCCCTTCCTGAGGTATAGGGTGTTGTTTCCTTTGAACTCTTTCCCCTGGGGGATTGATCTGGATAGGAGTAACTTTTAGTCCTTTCTATTTTCCTGTTATTATCACAGACTTCAGTCTATTTTTTCTTCTGCTTTGGCAGTTAGGAGTTATAAAGAGATACAAAATTCAGCTTTATCCACCTGTAATTCTGCCCTAAACAGTGCAATCTCTTCCCAAGAGTATTGTTTCTGTCTGTGTTCTATTTGTGATATCTTGATCAGATGCTCAACTCCCCTCCTATCATGAAAACCTCCTATCATGAAAGCATTGCAGAGGCCTTTCTTGGTACTGGTGGGTGGGTATAAACCCCCTGACTAGGTCACTCCCAGACAGAGTCCTTGCAAACCATCTTAAACCATATGAAGGTATCATCCTCCAGATCAGCCTCCTTGGGCTCCACACAAAGGTTTCTTGTGCTCTGCCCTCACAGAAGATTGGACCCATTGACTGGAAATCTACACTTGCTCCACATCTGAATACCTGTCTTAATCACACTCCTACAAACCTCTGCAATAACTCAGCTGGAATTTTTAACTTTTTTTCTCCCTTGATTTGTACGTGAAGTTACCTGGTTGCCCCAAGCACTTGCTTAAGGTCCTTGTTTCCACACTGCCAATTGACTTTCCACTTTAGGTTTCCATTAGTTTCAGGGCTGAGGAGTAGCTCCACATCCAGGGTCACTGCAACAAGGCAATTAGATGCACCTCTTGTTGTCAGAATCAGCTCAATAAGACCTTTGGCCAAAGGGAGAGAGACCCATGTTGGGTGCCAAGCCATTAGAAATGGGTCTGGGATTTCAGGAAAAATGACTACATAATTCAAAGTACTTTGGAAAAGCAAAAAGTTTTACTTCTGCAGAAGGGTGTGTAGTCATACTAGATCAGCAAGCTAACACACTTAATGGAGGCCCACTGGGTTTTACTCCTAACTCAAGGGGTCTTGTGCCTCACTCTCAATGGTCAGAGTTTGACCTCACATTTTTACATGGTGCAGTTGCTAGGGAGAGTGAAAGTTGAGTATTTATTTTGATTTCAGGAATATTCTGACTGGGAGGGATTTTTGTCAAATGATTTCTTAACAGTTTTCTTTAGAAATGGAACTTCTTTTGTCTGATTTAAACTTTCGATAGAAAAGTCAGTACATTTCATTTACATTTCCCACACTGGGATTAAAGGTGTGTGCCTCCACACCTAGTCCACTGGTTTATTTTAAAGCAATTCCAGATAATAGATTAAAAAAAAAATCATTAGTTAATACCTCAGTATGTTCTCCATGTGCTGTCCAATAGAATTTTGCAGCAATGAAAATTTTGTTTAGATGCTCTCTGACATAACAGTGACTAATTATATGTGGTTTGGAGCATTTGAAATGGAGACAGCGTGACAGATGAACTAAAGGTCTTGAACTTTTCAAACTTTGACTTAAATCTAAATTTAAGCAGCTATGTATGCCTAGTAGTTACTTTGTCGGATGGGACTCTGTTTTGAAGAACATAACTGGAATACAGCACATCTAAACATTTGCTATTCCCCTAATTTCAAAATTTTAATTCTATTGCACAGCGTTCCCTAAATATAGCACGTGTCTTTTTACCATTGATTTAACTCTAAATCTACATATGTCACAGTTAAGTTGACAGGCCTCCTAAGTTCTTTAATAAAACAACTTGAGGAGGGTTATATTAATTTTCAATTTATATGTTCTATATAATTGCATTTTTAAACCATTTTAAACTACAGATACATTATTTTTGGTATATCATCAGAGACTGGGTGGTAGAATTATGTTCCCGTACTTGTTGGTATTAAACAATATTGCCCTTTTTGGAGTGGTGGGAGACAGGTCTCATATAGCTCAGGCTGGCCTTTAATTTGCCATGTAACTTTGAACTCCCAGGTCTTCCTGTCTCCCAGCATGAGCTACCATGCTTGGCTATCTTTTTTTAAGAGAGCATCTAAACAAAATTTTCATTGCTGCAAAATTCTACTGGACAGCACCTAGAGAACATACTGAGGTATTAACTAATGACTTTTTATCTGTTATCTGGAATTGCTTTAAAATAAACCAGTGGACTAGGTGTAGAGGCACACACCTTTAATCCCAGTGTGGGAAATGTAAATGAAATGTACTGACTTTTCTATCAAAAGGTTAAATCAGACAAAAGAAGTTCCATTTCTAAAGTTACATAGTTTCCTGTCTTGATGGGACCCCTTTTCAAGCATCTAAGATTTAATTTCATATTCTTTCCTTTGTTCCCCCACGCCTAGCATTGCTTCTTCCTTGAACACCTATGTCCAGGATGCTTTTAGGATTCCTGGCTTGCTTTGCTTCTTGTTACCCTCTCTATTAAATAGGTGACAAGACTTCACAGAAGTTTCATCAGCAAAGGCCATTTGTCTACCTACCTATTATCCACCTGTCTTTTTATCTACTTGTCCTTTTATTCATCTAGCCAAGGTGTTCTATCAGGAATTTCTCTTGTTTGGGGAGTCCACTTAGCAGGTATAAATAATTATTAACAGGTGCAAATAATAATCTTCATGGTATTTTTATATACACTTTATGGGCCTAGCATGTTTCTCTCACTGCCTGCTGCGTGTTAAAATTTCTACCTTTTAGTGGAACCTTCCCTTCAGGATGAATTTTACATCTCTGGATGCAGATTTTCCTCACAGTGTCTATTGTGTTGATGTGGCCACATGAATCTGTAACCCCAACACTGGTGGGTGGAGGTAAAGACAGGAGGGTCCCTGGAGTTCACTGACTGGCCCATCTAGTTGAAATAGCAGTCTCTAGGTTCAGTGACAAACCCTGTCTCAAAAATGTAAGGAAGAGAAGCAATTGAAAAAGCCATCCAAATGTCAACTTCTGGCCTTCATCCACAGGCATGCACACTTACACACATGTATATACACACATATGTGTGTGCATACAATACCACAAAGACACACTGTATAGTGAATAGGAACTTGTCTCTCTGAAGTTTTTGTTTCCTACTGGTTCATTCCACGGCAAGTCCCGCCCTCTGACCAATAAGGGAGGAGGGAGGTGGGGAGTAGGGGGAAGAAAGCAAGATGGTGATTCCCGGGGGACCTAGGGAGATTGTACCCACATGGGAAGGAAAAATGCCCTGGCCCCCAGGCCAACACAAAAGGCCAGAACCCAGGAGCCAGCGTGCCAAGTCCCACCGTCTTCAGGACCACGTGAGTGAAACGAACTGAGAGAATGGCAGGCGGCTGTCACAAACTCTGGGGCTGGGCCTCCAGCAGTCGCAGACTGACTGCGGTCCGACGGGGTGCGTCTGCAGAGACTTTGTAAACGCCGCTAAATGAATAAACCTTTCTAAATAGAAAATCAGCTTCTGTTTTATCCAGCTGGATGAACCAGATCCCACCCGCTAAGGCATGGAGAATAAATTTATGCAACACACACATATACAAGTGTTAGGCTAGTTTCCCAAAACAAAGACTATGTTTAAGAAAAATCACATTGGCAACAAACAATCTTTTCTTGGAATTGTCATGAGAAATTACACAGCATTGTATTCTAGTATGGGCCCTCCTTCCCTCAAGTCTGTTCCATCCATGTTAACATAAAATTATTCATAAGACAACATTTATTAAAAACCTCTGATTCAGGCAAATCAAAGGCTTGGAATAAATCAGAGATTAAGAAATTGTATTTTTCTTCTGCTCAGAAGAGGACCGGGTGTCGGGAGCCATTTGCCTGCCCTGAACTATGCCCTGGTCTAGGATTAGGCAGAGGTCAATCTTGTTGTGCCCAGAAGTGCTGTGGAAGCAAGATGTTTTGCCGGCTTGCAAATCTGCAGCACTTCAGGGGAAGTTTGTCTTGGGCACAAGCTGAGGACCATTGTAAGAAGATGTGGGTGGCTTGAATGGTTCTGCCTATGTAAATGCATGCTTGTTTTTGCTTGGAGCTCTTGACCTTGTTGTTATGTTACTCATGCAGCCGTAAGGGTATAAATACACTGAGCAAAATAAAGTCGGGGCCTCCGTATTGACTGACAGCCCTCCTGAGTCTATTCTTTGTCTACCTCTTCATTTCTTAATCCTCACTCCCAGCTTCAGGCCCGGTGAGTTCCTCTATCAATTGTGGGAATCGAGAAGCCTTGTCACCTCACCCCTGCTGTTGCCATCCCTCTTCCATTTCTCATTTCCAAGGTTTTCAGTATTGCTACTTCAGCTTCCTCCTTTTCTTCTCTTTTCCAAAGTGTCAGGGACATTTTTATCTTCATCAGTATCCATGTACAAATCCATATTTATTTTTCTCAGCTGAGTTGTGTTTACCGGTCTTCTTTATATGCTAACCAACACTGTAGAAATATTAGCAAACTGTGCTGTATAGATATTTGATTGCTCTTAAGTTTCCTGAGACTTATACTCTCAAAGCTTCTTTCCTCTAGGAGGCAGTAAACTTTTTAAAAAGTGGGGGTCGGGGAAGGGCTAGTATTAATATAGCATTATCAGACTTCCATTTATATAGTCATCAAATACTATTTCTTCATAGCGTACTTCTACATTTCATTCCCAGAACTGCCTTTTCTTTATGCTCATAGGTGCCAGGTAGTGTTTTCATTATTTATTTGTGAGTGTGAGTGTGTGCGTGTATGCGTACTTGTAAGTGGTGTACATACAGAAGTCAGAAGGTAGCTTTGGGAACCAGTACTTGCCTTCCAGCTTGTTGTACAGGGTCTCTCCTGTTTCTGCCTCAAGCTGTATTTCAGGCTGGCTGGCCCCAGAGTTCCTGGGTAATTCTCATTATTCATCCTCCATTTCACTATAGCAGTGTTTGGATTACAGATGTGCACTACCACATCCAGCTTTTCCTGTGGGTTTTGGATTGAACTGAGGTTGTCAAGCTTGCACGATGAGCACTTGTACCCACTGAGCCATCTCTTCAGTTCCCAGGTCATGTTTTTAAAAAGGAAAAATAAATTTGAATCTAGGGAGACTGGATTTGAATCCTGACTTCCAGAGTAAGTTAACTGTTTAATGGCTATGAGCCCCAGTGTACTCATCTTTGAAATAGACATGATTGTCTGGAGCACTGAGTTGTGGCACGCATGACAGCACCCACAATAGAGAAAATACTTCATAGAAGTATTCTGACCCCAGCCCTCCCTTCCCCCATTTCCTGTCATTGGTCAATGATTGGTTTGGATTTTTCTGTTCCATTGAAATAGCAGAGAAATGTTCTATGATTACAAGAATACAGTGAAAAATGAACTTTTCTGATTCTCTTTTGAGCTGACTCTCAAAGTCTGAATGTCCCATTCCCAAACTCCATCAAACTGACACCCACAGAGTTAAGTCTAAAAGCTCTTGGAGGAAAAGAACTGCCAAGGGTTTCTGGAGTAGAATTTCTGAGTTAGGATCTACTTGCTTTTCAGCATTTAAGATTATAGAATATAATTATTTCAAATAGGGGCTGCTTAGAAATGGCTATGCTTTCTTATTTTGTTTATTTGAGAGTGATCCATAGATGGCATACCTGTGATTGTTGCTACAAGTCTAAAAGTAAATGCTGAACACACACATTTGAACATTTAAAGCTTTTTTTGAAAATAGATTTGTATATATTCTAACAGGAGCCCAAGACCACATTAGTCACTAAACTAGACAGAGTTTAATGGAAAGCTAATAACTAGGTAATTCTAAAAACAAAAGAACACACGATATCACATGGTAGCTTCCAGAAGCAGCTTCCATGGCAGGGGCTGGGGAAAAAAAGAAAAGAGGCTGAAATAATTTCATCTTAGACAATTAGAGACGGGGCTCTAGGGAAGTCAAACTCTGACTTCTAAAATAAGGATGTGTCAGCTGGGCTAGGAGTATGGCTTGGTGGTAGAGCATTTGCCTAATATGTGCTAGGTCAAACTCAAGCCCTAGTACTGAGAAAAAACAAAAAGATATGTCTTAGCTTGAACTGGTATCTCTGGGTTGGACTAAGAAGTCCTGTGGCCTGGGAACCAAAGCCTTTACAATAACAGCCCCTTAATATGTCTGAGATTAGAAGCATGATGAAGCTGGTTTTGTAAATGTTGGAAAGACTGTAGATTGAATTCAGCTGCCATTGTGGAACATATCCCTGATGCTGGAGGGACCTGGCTCTAGTGATCTGATAGAACCAAACCAGAAGCCTATGAAAACACAAAGAAAAGAATAGGTTCTTTCTATCATCTCCAGCCTCACAGTCTCCCTCCACTGACAGCCTCACAGGCATAGCTGGTGTTTGCACAGTTCCAGGGCCAGCATTGCAAAACTGGAAGAAAACAAAAAAAAGTGTGGCTGAGATAACAAGAATTTAATGTAAAACTCTTTTGATGAAAATAGACCTCCATATGTAAGGGTTAAGGGCAAAACACGCTGAGGAGCTGATAGAGCTGATATTTTTCTCGCTCTTTTCTTCTCAATTCCTCATTCAAGACTTAAGAGAATTTTCCACAGTGCAATGAGAAATGTGACTCAGTGTTTTCTCTCCATTTTGCCAAGACTGCCAGTAGCTCCACAACACCAGTGGCTCCACAACACTTGCATTTTCCAGGCTGGTAAACTTTCTATGCTTGCAGTGAGTGACCTAGAATTGCCTTTTCCTTTGTCTCTTGATGCCATGAAGTATCCTACATAATTTCATTAAGAAAACTATTTTCATTTGTTTTAGTTTTTCAGTGCTGGAGAATGACTCTAGAGCCTTAAAAATGCTAGGCAAGACTCCGGCCCAAGAAAGAATATTTTCACCCCTCAAACTCAGAAAGAAATAAACTCAATAAGGAGTGGTTCTTTTTAAAAATATTTTATTTATTATTTTCATTTTTGTGTGTATTGCCTTCATGTATGTAAGTGCACCCGTGTCATGTAATGCCCACAGAGGTCAGAATAGGGAGTCTGATTCCCCTGGAACTGGAGTTACAGACAGTTGTTAGCTGCCATGTAGATGCTGGGAATTGAACCCAGGTCCTCTGCTAGAGCAGCCAATGCTCTTAACCACTGAGCCATCTCTCCAGCCTCAGGAGTGGTTAACTGAACTATTTAATTTTAAAAATTCACTATTGAAATACAAATACTGAAGGATGAAAAGGAAGATGTTGATATTCCTACACTCATATAGACTACAGTTATTGTAATAGTATTTATTGAAAACTTAGTATGAACTAATATTATGGTGAACACTTACACATTACTTAATCTTTCCCATAGGTCTCCACGGTGAGTCCCCTTATCGCCATAATATATTCAGAAAAGTGAGCATTGGTGAAGATGTGTACCCAAGGTTCTACAACCAAGCAGCAGGACTAAGCCCAGAAGGATCTTCTGAAAACAAAGTCTAGGTGGGCTGCCTGGCCACTAACATTTTCTCTGGCATACACTTCACATACTGGTTACATGGGTCCAGGCTCAGGCTATGGGCCTAGGCTATCCTGATTATTTTTTGATCCTGCCCTTCTAGTCAAAGCTAAATTTCAAGATTAAACTTATGCAACTTTCAAGTAGAACTTGAATACATGTTCTGTCCTGCCCTTGTACTATTTGAGTTGTAACCTTAAAATGAACAAATCCCTTTTGGCTTGAAGTATTGTTTCTCTTCTTGCATTCCTTCCATTATTCATAGTCTTTGCAAATAATCCTTGTCTTAGATGTCCATAATCCCAATACTCCACTTCCAAAGGGTGACCAAAGAAGCCAGAGGCAGCTGGAACCCAGCATCACCTCAGTGCTGCTGAAGCTGGAGAGGAGCAAATGTTCTTGCCAGCAGCTTGGTCTGCTTTGGTTGCTGTGGGCTGAGGGAACTCAGCTGGGGGGAAGCCCTGAGAGATGACCATCCTTGACCTTGTCTTACTTGATTCCTCTCTGACAATGTGCTTAACAGAAATGATGTGATATTTTCCTCTCTCTTTAACAAATATTGACACCCCCAGTGGAGAGACACGCGATTCACAGCACAGAGACGGGGGAGGATTTGTGCAGACACAAACCCAAGAGCAGTGAATGAAAGTCATTACAGAAAAATTAGCTAGAAAGTCACCAGTATCCCCGTAGGGAACTTTTCTTGCTTTGCCAGTACTAAGGGATGACGTTTGTTTTGCTCCTTTGCAAAGGGAAAACAGAAGCACAGATGGAATTCACTCAAGTATCAGCCAGCACTGGCACAACCATGGTTTGATGAGAACATTCCATTGACTCCTGTTGCAGCCTTATGCAAAATGAAATCATGCGTATACATTCTTTATTTACATTTACCTGGCACCTTTTCTGTGCTAGGTTTTGGAGAACACAGTGAGCGAAACAGTGGGGTCCCTGAAGTCATGGTGATTACAGTTCAGTGTCTGGTTAAGTGTCGGAAAAACAGATGACTAGAGGAAACCTTGGGATTTTTGCTTAGAAGGAGTGACAGTGTTAAGGGAATAGAGGCCATGAGAGCCAGATGAAGGTTTAGACAAGATGGCTATGGTGTGGACTTCCAGGATGATTAGTTAAGATGGCTGCTATTGGATGTTGGGAAACTATGAGTAAATAGTAAATGTGGCCATTATATAACTTGTTATATAACCAGTTATGGCAGAAAGCCACCTTTGTGTGATTTTCTTGGGATCAAGGGTGCATGCCCTCACCTAGAGAGAAAAAAAAAGATATCATATTTGCCAGTAGCTCTCTGAGCTCATCATGACTCTCAGATTGGCTCTGGCCCCAAACTCTGCCTCTGTACAGTGACCAGAGGACATAGAAAGAAATGAGATTAGAAGTAATAGGTGTAAGATGGATTAGTAACACTGAAAAATTAAATAAAAACCAAGCACAAAACCAAAACCACCACCATCAACAAAACCCAGTTCACTTTCTGAAATCAGCTGTTATTCAACCAGTAGTTAAAGAATCATCACTGTACTACAGTGCTTCAAGAAAAGCTTCTATCTTTTGTTATCCATGGCTGCTCCAATCAGATCACAGCTGAGAAGGGCTGGATGGCTAAGTGATGTTAGCTGCTTTAGACCACAGAACTTTGTTTACTTGAGACGGGGTGTCATTATGTAGCCCTGGCTGGCCTGGAATTTACTTCATAGACCAGGCTGGCCTTGAACTAACAGAGATCCACCTACTTCTGCCTCCTCAGTGATAAGATTAAAGATGCACACCACTGTACCTGGCCTAGAACTTGTTACATGATGCTCAAGAATACAGTTTTATTTTAAAGTAAGTGGCTTAGTCTGATTTCTTTCAGGAGAGAGGCTTTTTTCCCCCTCTCTCTTTTCTAGGTGTTTTGGTTTTGTTTCCTTGTGATAAAATTCCCTGACAAAAGCAACTTAAGGGGAGGAAATGTTTATTTGGCTCACAGTTCCAGGTTCTAGTCCATCACGGCAAGGAAGTCCCAGTGGCAGGAGCTGCAGAGAACTAGTCACCTTACATCCATGGTCAAGAGCAGAAAGCAATGGATAAATACATGTGTGCTAATGCTTTACTTGCTCTCTCCTTTCTAAGAAATTAATTAATTAATTGAATGTGTGGGAGTGATATGCCTGCATGTATGTAAGTGCACCTGGGCATGCAATGTCCGCAGAGTTCAGAAGAGGGTGTCAGATCCCCTGGAACTGAAGGTACTGATGGTTGTTAGCTGCCATATGGGTGCTGGGAACTGAACTGAGGCCCTCTGCAAGAGCTGTCAGTACTCTTAACCACTGAGCCATTTTCCAGCCTCTGTTCTCTCCTTGTCATTCAGTCCAGGGACTGGCCCATGAAATGGTGCTGGCAGCATGTAGGGTGGCTCTTCCCACCTCATTTAATCTAACTAAGAAAACCCCTCACAGGCTCTACTTGTTGTCAACTTGACACTTAAACACAATGCTTTGAAGTCATAGCCTTCTATCCCTTATCCCCATTTCATATTTCTCACAATATAAAATGCAGTCCAACTTTAAAAGTCTCCATAGTCTTTAGAAAATTCTCTGTAGTCTTTAAAACTTCTCCAAAGTCTTTAAAATTCTCCAGTTTTAAAAAAGTCTCTGAACTGTTAGCTCCCACAAAATTCACACACACACACACACACACACACACACACACACACACACACACACACACAAATTAGACAACTTCCAACAATTAATGACACAAAGTAAACATTCCCATTTCAAAATAGAATTGGAGCACAGCAAGGAGTGATCAAACAAACAAAAATTCATTAGGGAAAACACCAAATCCTGTAGCTCTACGTGTGGCATTTGGGTCCTGTAGGGTAATCAGCTGGGCTTCAGGAGGCTTGGGCAGCCCCCTCCTCCAGCCCTTCCACCTCAGCACACACAGCTTCTCTCGTAGGCTTAGGCCAGCTCCACTGCGGGCCCGCAGCCCTTCTCGGCAGATTCCCATGGTCCTGGCAGCCCTTCTCGGCAGATTCCCATGGTCCTGGCAGCCCTTCTCGGCAGATTCCCATGGTCCTGGCATCTCCAATATTCTG
Organism: Eospalax fontanierii; assembly: GCA_035773235.1. Classification (NCBI taxonomy): domain Eukaryota; kingdom Metazoa; phylum Chordata; class Mammalia; order Rodentia; family Spalacidae; genus Eospalax; species Eospalax fontanierii. The sequence goes on along the minus strand of CM069544.1, from coordinate 33,784,060 downwards.
GGGTCTCCACTGCAGCTTAGGTTTCATCTTCACACTCCCTGCAGTGGCCTCTCGAGGCCTCATCTCAGAAATTCCAACCTTGTCACACAGTGCCTGGCCTCAGCTGCTCTCCATATCCACCCTCAATCTTGTATCTTCCATGTCTTCAAAACCAGTGTCATGGGATTATGCTCATGACCCTGGCAAGTTCTGCTGTCAACTCAAGATGTTCCCTTTGGACCACAGCTGCATCAAAGTCTGTGTACTGGTCTTGCAAAGACATTTTACTAGGCAGTTGATTTTGAGGAGCAGGTAGCCCTCTCAACTTAGACTTTCTTCCTTTAAACAAATTTGAGTCCCTGCTTAATGGAGCCTCTGATTGTATAGAAAAACCAGTGAAATCCAAGCTTTGAACCTTCTAGAGATCACCTCTTGTATAAGCTCAGCTACATGGGAGAAATATAAAATTCTGTCCAATTTAAATGGTTGCTACTGTGAGTTTTCTGTCACTTTGTAATCTGAATCTTAATTGATACCCACTCCCATTGTCTCTGCCATTTACTTAGGAAATATTTTGGTATATTGGTGGTAGAAAATGAAATATTGTTCCTGTTAGGATTTACTAGATAGAAGTAAAAAGAATTCTAAAAAAAATAGTAGCCTAAATAAAGTGGAAGTTGATTTCTTATGTAAAGGAAATCCAGAGACAGGGCTGTATTCAAACCTTCATGTAAGGATTCTTTCTGACTACTCTGCCCTCTACAATAGTGTGGTTTTCATTCTCATTGTTCAAGACAGTTGTTGCCAGTTAACATCTGTATTCTAATCAGCAGTTTGGAGGAAAGGATAAAAGTATTGGTAAAAGTATTGGTCATCTCATTCTCTTTCAGGAGACTGTGGAAGTCTCATGCTCATTTAGTTCATTCAACAAATATTTGTTGAGCACTACTGTGTGTCAGGCATGGCTTTGGGCACTGTCTATACAGGCATATAACTCAACTCTGATGAGAATGTAATCACATGGTTGAAATTAGCTATAAGGAAGCTGAGTAAAATATCCAGAAAAAAATTCAGAAGTTTTCCCACTGAAGCTGAAAACATAACTATCTAGGTAATGAACAATCTATGCAACATTGCTATTGAAAATAGAAATGTTATTCATATTTAACATGTTATCTTAACATTTTAACAAAGCCTTCAAAACCCTGTGTTATTTCTTTTTTGTGGTGCTGGGCATTGAACCTGGGGCCTGGTACATGCTAAGCCACTGACTGAGTTCCACTATATTAAATTTTGTATCTGGTATCCAAAAGGGAAGATCAAGCAGGGGTTTTTACAACCAGATCTGGAAATGTGATGCGTGAGTTTTCACATTCCAGCATCCATTACCATGTCAACTCTAGTGAACATTGGAAATATGGTTTTCTTGTGTATTCAAGAAAAGAAATTGGTTTGATAATCACGTAGCCTGTTCATTCCATAAGAAGATTCTGCTTGTGTTTCATTTTTTTTTATGTCATAGCAGAAAGCACCCTAGAGTATTGTAGACCTGAATTTTTCAACTAGAGTTGAACACACTCATATGTAAAATTAATTCTTGTAAGGATGTTTCTCTTTAGCTCTAGAGGTCTTCCAAAATCAATTCGGTGCCATCACGGAGAGAAGTTTATAGAAGTCTAGTATACATTGAATCTTAAATATTGAATATTAGGAGTATTGAAACATCCTTAGCCTGGGGTGATTCCTACATCTGGCACACTAATAAGAAGAGAGGAGACAGAGAGACATGGATGAAATGCCGTGTAAAGACAGAGATGGGCCATGCTGTCACAGGCCAAGGAATTTCTGGCACATCAGAAACTGGGAAGAGGCCAAAAAGGATCCTTTGCTAGAGGCTTCTGGGGAGTATGGCCCTGCTGGCACCTTGATGATTCTAGACTTCAACAAACAATACATTTCCATTGTTTTACATCATTCAGTTTGTGTACCTCTGTTCCAACAGCCAGAGTGAGCAAAGAATTGGCTGAGCTGCAACATTTTATCACAGTCCATTTCCTTCATTCCCATTTTCCCAGGAGCTTAGTAAAGATTCTGGTTAAGTCAATATTTGCATTATATCCACGTAGATGCTATTTCCTGTTTAACGAAGTATGCTAAAGTTTTATTTCCTTTGTTAATAATGATCTGTCTCTCCATAATAAATCATTACTTTTACATTTCAATATTCCTTGTATTTATTACATTTCTTCAAACACTGTACAATAAATTATTAACATATCTCCCAATATCAGATGATTTATTGCTGCTTTGTTTTTCCGGGAGCCTTCTGTGATTGGGTGCTGTTGGAGACCGCTACACGGCTGGCTACTATCCTGGATCTTTCTCTACCGTTACTCTGGGCAATCTTGTCACCTCTGTTACATTGATTTCATCTCCTGGATCTCTCGCTTTCCACCTCCTTGTTTATTATCTATTTGGTAAAGTACATTCTTCATGACTTCCTAAGAAAAATATTTGGAAGTACGATTATTGATACCTCATATGCATATAAAGTGCCTTGATTCCACCATTCTACTTAGTTATCACTGTAGTTAGGATGAAAATAAATTTCCTGCAGAACACTTAAGGCATTTCCCAGTACATTCAATATCCAGTGAAACCACTAGGAAATTAAATGCTTTTTAAATAAACTTTTTCATTTCTTTTTCACTGTGTGACTCTTCTCTGCCTCTGAAAGCTTTTAATACCTTTTGTCTACACAAAATGAAATATCCTTATGATGTGTCGTGGTGGGTGTTTTTTATCTGTCATTTGTGCTTAAAGCAAGACAGCCAGCCCTGTCAGTCCAAAAACATATTTCTTACTTCTGGGAACTACTCTCATGTTCTTTAAATGTTCCATACTCATTTCCCGGGTTTGTGAAATGTCGCACTAGTGGAATATTGAACTTTTTATATAGATACTGTGTTCTTTTTTTCTGCTCCAGTTTTTGGAAACAGTCTTACTATGTAGCCCAGCATGGCCTTGAACTCACTATGTAGCCCAGGCTGGCTAGTAGTCCACAATTATGACTCAGTCTCCCATGTCTATTGATTTTTTTTTCATTTAAGAAAAATGAACCTTTAGTTTAGAATAGTTTCTATTCATTGAAAAGCTATAAAGAAAGCAGAGCTTTTATACACCCTCTCTGAGTTTCTCTAATGTTAGCATCTTGTGTTAGTGTAGCATGCAATGGTACTTAATGCAAATAGCAATACAGTGAATGATGTTAAGTAAAAGTTATACTCTATTTAAATTACCTTAGTTTTTACCTAATGTACACTTTCTATTGGAGGATTCCACCTAGCATATCACATGATGTTTAGTATTCCCATCCCCTGTACTCTTATTTGCTTGACAGTTTCTTATACTTTCTTGGTTTCAGATGATCTTGACATCAGAAAGAAAATAAAACCACTGATAAAGCATTTTGTAGACGATCCTCTTGAGATTTGTCTTGTTTCGTCTTTGTGATTACATTAGGTTTACAGGTTATTGGAAGGCAGATCACATAGATAGAGAACCATTTTCATCACATTACAACAAGACTACATCCTGGATTCATACATTATTCATGTTAACATTGTTGGGTTTTTTCTTATTCTTTTAAAAAGTTTTAATTAATTAATTTAATGTGTATGTGTCTAACTATATGTATGTACACCACCTTGTGCTGTGCCTTTGGATGCCAGAAGAGGCCACTGGATCCCTGGAACTGGAGTTATAGGTGGTGATGAGTTGTCTGATGTAGGTGTTTGGACTGAACTTGGATCTTCTGGAAGTACAGCAAGTTCTCTTAGCTACTGAACCATTTCTCCCTCCCTTTTTTCTTTTCATTGATTAAATTTGTTCTCATACAGGTATATAGTCTCTTCTGTTTACTATCACCTCCCACACTTGTTAAAATTCCACCCCCAGCTTTCTTACAGTTTCCTTTCCAAAATTAGCCACTTTTTGTTTTATTTTGTGGCCATGGGTTTGGAAGTATCTGTTGGAATCTGGTGGGCTCACTGCTTGGTACACAAACAACTAAAGACAATGACTGTCCCTACCAGAATCTGTCAATTGCCAAAAAATCATCAGAGAGATGTGGGGCACCACGAGCCTGTTCTTGATCCATGCTTGGATAGAGGCAGAAGAGAACCCTAAGGATCACCTTTGGGAATGTAAACTAGTCCAGCTGCTGTGAAGATTTTGGAAGTCCCTTTAAAGACTAAAAATAGAACCATCATATGACCCTGCTATATCACCTCTCGGTATTTACCCAGAAGACTCCAAGTCAACATACATAGAGATACTTGCACATCAAAGTATGCTGAGGCACTGTTTACAGTATCTAAGTCATGGAACCATCTAGGTGTTCAAAAACAGAGAAACTGAAAATGTGGTATATCACAATCGAATTTTTTTCACCCATAAAGTAGAATGAAGTTCTGTTGTTTGCAAGAATATTACTGGAAGTAATCATAGTAAGCAAAGTACACCAGTCTCAAAAAAGACAAATATTCTATAATCTCATTTGTGGTTCTTAGACTTTTATATAGATACATAAAATCATGTATATATATATATGATATGAAATAGAAGCAAAATTGTCCAAGGCACAAAAGGCACTGATATGAGGATTTGGGGTTGAAAAAGAAAGTCTGGAGCATGGTTGAATATTCTCAACATACAATATATACTTGCATGAAGATGTTTTCAGGTAGCAATACCATATACAATTAGTATATATCTATGTCTATATCTATATCTATAAAATGAAATTTTTTTTAATATTTATTTTTTTACTATATATCCTTGAAATTGGGCCAGCTTGCTTTAATTTTCCTTTATCCGATGGAGAGTTTTAAACTCTGTCTGGAGCCATGTGCACACCCAAACTTCTCTTCATCATCTTTTCTCCCAGGTAGACGCAACAAATTATATGTTGCAGAAATCTGAATTATGCACATTAACTAAACTTACCTTGTAAAATACCATGCTCAATGGGAGAGCACTAAAGCATGGGTGAGGCCCATGATTCAACCTTTAGTAGTACCTGCACCCATTTTATATCTCTATCTCTATCTCTATCTCTATCTCTATCTCTATCTCTATCTATCTCTATCTATATCTATATCTATCAGTCAATGCTTTTTTTCGGTGTGATAGTGGAGTCGTTTTTATAGTCTCCATATTTTGTAAAAATGTAATGAAATATTGGCATGTAATTTGAGATATTGCCTATGATCTGCTACAGATAATCCAGTGTAGTGGGCAGGTGGAAGGCTGGTATATGGGGTCAATGGTGAGGTTAACCATTACCCTTCAGGACCTTTGTTATGAGTTCTACCATGCTCTGTGGCTATACTTTGCATCCTTCTGATCTCAGTTGCTGGGAGCTTACCTTAGTTACAACACAGAGGCAGCAGGAACTTGGAGCCCAATCCCCTGTCTCTTCTACAGTTGGATCTGACAGCTCAGGTTATTGTCTACCGGAAAGAAACAATACTCTCCAAACATTTGATCGGCTTAATAGCTTCAATAACTTTTCTCATTGCTGTAGAAATGTATAAGAAATGTACTGGGTTTTTTTTTTTCTGTCAAAGGGTTAAATAAGACCAAACCCTACTTAAAAAAATATTAGCCACTTGGCAGAAACTCAGATTCTCCTAGAATCAACATTTCTTAAAATCAAAACCAAAATATGTGCTTAAGATTGTGTCTGTGCTCACAATTGTGTTTTGGTTATCAACTGTACTGCCTTAAACTAGCCAGTCTTGGAGGGCTGTTAAGCTGAGCTGTGATCACTCAGAGTGAGGTACAAGTCCCCTTTGTGTTAGGAATAAAGCCTGCTTGCTTGCTTGATTAAGCAAGGCTTCGCCCTTCTTAGAAGTAAAACTTTTTGTCTTGTTGAGATACTTTGGATCATATGGTTATCTTCTTGAGACCCTAGGTCCGTTTCTTACGTTGCTGTGACTAAATACCTGAGAGAAAACTCGAGGGAGGAGGGTTTATTTCAGGTCACATTTCAGGGAAGGGAGAGCTGGTAGAGGCACCAGTCACCTGGTCACATCTGCAGTCAGAAAGCAAAGAACAAACATGTTGTGGAGCCAGCACTATCAGACTTCAAGACCAGCTCCCACTGACTCACTCACCTCCTAAGGGTTCCTTCCAAAACATTGCCACCAGCTGGGGACCAAGTGTTCAAATAAATGAGCCTGAGCCTATGGGGAATATTTCACATTTAAGCCACAACAGCCTTCAAACTTTCCTCGTGGGCAGAATCCTAGTCTTAGATAAAATCTTACACAAAACTTCCACATAGAACTTATAAAAGTAGAGTCATTTTAATAGGTAATCATAGCTCACTTCACCTCAACTCTGTGACCCCTTCAATACTCTATAGTAGAAAATGTGAAAACTGCAGCTCTATGGAACCATCCTGTTCTGGTTTATATCCTAGAATGCACATGTTCTAGGACAAGCCGGGATGCCTGGAGATCATCAGGCAAGACCAAAGAAAAGCTCTTTGTTAGGACTGCTGCTGGTATGGGATAGGGGGACAGGTATTTTAAAAGGCCTATCTCAGGCATGGGGCACAGATTCTGTAGTCCTTCTATTCCAGTCCTTCTGCCTCTGCAAAGGCATTTCCCACTCAGGCTGCTCCCACTTACAAGTACATCCTTTTTTTCTGCTACACAGACTTACTATCTGACTGTTTCACCTTGAGTCCCACCCCGCATGGGCAATAGCTCATGCTTTACAAAGTTTGTAAGTACATTTCCAGAACTGATTAAATAGTTGTTGTCTCCCCTACACTCCAAGATTAGGATAGCAAGACATATAAGAAGAATCATTTATTTGGGAACTTATGATTTAGTAGCTACTACACTTCTTAAGAGAATCCATGTCCAGTATGCCTGGGGTGTGTCTGTTAAGATCCAAGATTCTCTGAAGGAAAAAAAAAAAAAGCTGATAGGAATTTAGAGGCTATTACTCAATAGTTAAAGCACTTGAGTTCATTTCTCAGTACTATGGGAGGAAAACAAGCTGGAGAGGAATGTCGCAGACGTGGCTCATCAAAAATGCCTAACTTTTGAAATTCTTATTATTACGATAATGCACATTTGTTATTCTTCACTACTAATTTTAATATATTCAGCAAATATGGTGCCATAAAACCGCACAACACTTTGTTATTGGTTGTTGCTGTGATGGTGGTGGAGGTTTTTAAGATATTTCTAATTTTTAAAAGAATTGTAAATTTACACAAAATGTTCTTTTCAACCTATATTTAGTCCTTGTGTTAATGGCACAGGAAACTGTGATTGTTTTATTAGAGTAAGCCATTCAGTTCTTGGGTTTTCATCAATTTCACAATCTATAAGTACGCTGTCCAAGTAACTTCTGACTAGCAATGGGTCCAGTATGTCAAAAACAGATCCAGCAAAGAGTAGGAAGCAGGGAGGTGAGATATTAGTCAGTCAGTCACTAGATGCATCCTTCATATTGTTAACTGAAGTTTCTTGAGAAGCCGTAGTTTCTGTGTTCGAGGCTGGGCTAGGAAGGAGGGGACAAACTGGGGATTAAGAGAGAAAGTAACACCAAAGTTAGCACACCAGGCTGTCAGACCAAGATTCACTGGGTCAGAGGAAAGCAAGACAATCACAAGGTTTTCACAGAGCAAACGGGGCTGGAGTGAAGTGTCCACACAGGGCTGAGAGCGATGCCAGGCCCCATGACCAAACGTCCTTTTCAGGAGATCTGGTTGCTCTGCAGTGTTGACATTCCACAGAGAGACTATCTTGGGCACCAGTGCCCTCAATCCTTTTCATATCAATTACCAGAAAACTATCTCCCTGACTGGTCCTCAAGCATGGCTGAAGTTGGGGGGCTTGTGAACTTTGCCAATGATGTTCCGAACCTGTGGTTGTGGAGCAAGCCTTTTGTTTTGCTCCCAGGGAGAAGAAAAAGAAGAAGAAATTATAGAAACTAACCTAGTACTCCTCCCAGTCCTACAGCCCTTGACCAGGGAAGAGTACTAGGTCACTTTCTGTAATTTCTTCTTCTTTTTCTTCTCCCATCAACCGAGGGTAGAAGGGCAAAATTCTGCACCCATTCCAGGAAATAGGATCAAAAAGGGCCCAAAGTTGAAGGCACAGACCTAAGTGCAACTGCAAACCTGTAAAACAAAACTATCAATAAGGATCCCATGAACGTCTAGGGTATGCAGAGAAGATGAAGAAACTCTAACACAGGGCAAGGACCAGGGGCGGCAAGAAACTAGGCAAAAAGGAAGATCAGTCTTGTGGGCTGCACTGCGGCTCTTGGCAAAGCTTCCTCTCCTGGCTCAGGATTCAGCTTCTGTTTTCTAAACCACCCACGCCTCTCTGCCCTGATCCACCCACTTTGAACAACTCCACCAATGTGGTTTCCAGCTTCAGTAACAACAATCAAGTCCCGCCAGGAAAACCATGGCTCCTTTAGTTCATTTTCGGTAGCTGTAACAGAACACCTAACAGTGGGTTATTTACAAAGAAAATGGGTTTATTTGGGCTCATAGTTCTGGATGCTGGGAAGTTCAAGATCAGGCAGGTGTCTAAGACTAGGTCTTCATGCAGCATCATGGCAAGAGAAGTGGAGAGTTGGGTGATGGGGAAGCAGAAAGGTAAGGGAAAGAAACACAACATGAGAGGCGGCCTCACTTTATAAAATTCACTCTCCCATTAGCTAAGCCAGTCCTTAAGAGTGATAACTCACTCTCCCGAGACTGCATTAACAATTCCCTCTGACCCTGCCCCCATGATCTAAATGCCTCCCACCAGGCTCCATTGCCCAATAGTGCTACACTGAAGACTAAAGCCTCAACATGAGTTTGGTGAAGACAAAACATATGTGAACTGTACCATAACCCAAATGGGAAAATAAGGAGTTAACAAAAGAGCCAGTCAGAAAATGTTGAGTAAGGTTAGAGAAAACCAGCGAGGAGGGTCAAACCGCGAGAGCAAGGTCGGCCCACAGAACACAGCTCCAGGAAGGAACTACCAGATGGCAACAGGGCCTTTGAGAGAGAGGAAAATGGCTAACTTGAAAAGACCTGGTACGAGGGGAACTGTTACAGTCCGAATGTGAAATGTCTCCCACAGGCTCATGTGTTTGAACACGAGGACCTAATCTTGTGCGGCTAGGGCAGAACCTTTACGAGGTGGGGATATCTAAAGGAAGTAGGTCACTGGGGATGGGGAGGGGTTGGTCCTTGGGGATAGATTATCCCTGGCTCCTTCCCACCGTGCCTCTGCTTCCTGGTCCAGCTTCCATGTGCATTGCAGTTGCCTTATTCTTCTGCTACCACAGGAAGCTGTTCCCATCATCAGGCCTTCTATCCCATGAAGGGCAATATTCTCTGAAACTTGAACACAAAATAAACCTTTCTCACTTAAACTGCTTTAGTCAGGTATTTTATCACAGTGACAAGAAAAGCAACTAATATAAGAGCCTAAGAAGTAAAAGCCCTGACCTTGCTGTCATCTGGTGTTTGCCGACTGATCAGTCTTTAGCTGGAGTCCCTGAATGAGAAGACAGACATGTGATGCAGACTTGTGATGGCCCCACAAAGTGAGCTGAGCTTAAGAGCTATAGATGTGCGGTTGACTCTCAGCCATCCTGTATTAGGAGGCAGAAATAGACAACTGCGGTAACAATCTGAAGTAGTTGGCTTTGTAGCATCACTTGGTAAAGTTCACCACCCCACCCAATGAACCAAGGCTCAAGGACAAGTTGGTGAGAGGGTCATCCCCTAAAACTAGCGTCTCTGGGCATACAGAAGGCTTGTAAAGGGCAGAGAGCTCAGGTGGAGGGGGCACATTGGGCATCCTACCCAAAGACCAGAAGTCCCTGTCTATTGGCATCTTCCCATCTATCTGAGGGGCAGAGATCTAGCCTGAGGCAGTGCTCACAAGCATGCCCTCTGGGTCACAAGGTTTCTTCGTGATGACAGCCTTTCCTAGAGAAACATTCCTGATGGTGCCTCATTCTTGAATCCTCTGTGTCTAGTACCTGCTCACGAAGACGTAAAGGAGCTAAGAGGAACTGAGTACACAAGACTCATTTATTTCTGCCACCGAGTTTCAGAGGATCGTACCACACACAAGACACCTCGAATAATCTCTTAACAACTAATTTGAAAATCTGTCTCCTGTGTTAAAAATGTTTGCCAAGCAGTCTGTGGCATGACTCAGACCTTACCCATCTTGAGCCTGCAGCTCTTAGGTCTTATCCTCCTTCAATTCCACAGAAACCAAGTTGTTTAAAGGTTGATTTTCAGCTGTAGTAAACAACAGAATCCCAAAATGTTGGAAGCCAAAAGCCAGAAAAACAGCCAGCTTACACTTTGATTCCTTCTCAGAGAAACCAGCTCTGGGAAAACACCACCCCCTGTGACCACCTGCATGTAATGTTTTGATAAGCGTGTTCTTTGATCCTTGTAACTAAGCTTCACTGGAATGTCCTGACCAAGTGGCCCACTTCCTTATCTTACCTGAGCTGAGCTACAAAGGAAGGCCGAAGCAGTGTCACTTTTAGCACTCTGGTTCAAAGCCCCTGCCTCCCCTCTTAGTGCCATCTTCCTGATAAACTTTATGGTGGGCTTTGAAGGTTAAAGATAGTGTCTCCTAGGAAACGGGTCTGGCTCTGTTAATTACCACATCCTTGTAAATGCCTGTTCACCCCCATCTCCCAAGCTCCTGTATATAAACCCAGTAGAAAAAATAAAGTTCACGGCTTAAAGAGAAAGCCTTCCAGGCCGTCTGTTCTGCATGTTTGTCTGTCCCTACTCATTTCAGGTAACCTTGGGGTCCTTGCTCACCATTGATACCCTGCTGGCAGAGACACCAAAAGTCTTGGAATTGGTCAGGATTGAAAGCTCTGAAACTTAACGTTCAATTTTGTATCAGGTATCACTAATTATATTCTCCGGTTTTCTATTGACTTAGAGCTGGTATTGATACTCTACATAGATGAAGAAAGAAAATTGTTAAAGTCGTAATATGAAGAGAATCTCAGGCATTTCATTAATAAGAGCTATAGTTCTGTTTCCTAGGCAACATTATGATTATTTTGTTCTATAAAGATTTGTAGTGTCTATTTTGTCCAAGTTACTTCTCAGAGGAATCATAAAAACACACTCAAATATGTAATATTTCAATGATTCTTTTTCATAGCGTACAAATAAACCCATCAAGGATTTTCTGAATTCTCATGTATCACATTGAACGCTTTCAACTCTTGTTTCTCATTGTGAGTCACATACAATACTAAATGTCTTACATATAAAGTACATTTAGCCCACACTAATTCTACAAAGAACATATAATATACATTTGCTGTGATTTGAATATGAAATATCCCTAGGCTCCTGTGTTTTAACACTTGGTCCCCAGCTAGTAGTGCTGATTGGGAGGTTGTGGAACCTTCTGGATATAAGGCCTAGCTGGCAGACATAGAGCTGTAGGAGAATATGAGGTTATTACCCAACTCCAGTTCTAACTCAAAAGTTCTGCTTTCTATTTTGCCAAGACGTGAGGAGGCCCAGATAGTTCCTCTGGCCCCATGAATTCCATCTCTCAAATGTGAGCCAAAACAAAACCTTCTGCTTTTAAATTGCTTCTTGATGCATACTTGGTCATGGCAATAAACAAAGTTAACACAATACTATTTTGGTTATAATAGCTTTGCTAGTTTTTTTTTTTTTTTTGGCCAGGATGTAACTATCAAATTCATTTTGTGTCAAGAATGGCTATCTGAGACTTTGAAAATATTTTTTTGGCCATTAACTTCTCTTTTGTGTGACCTCCTTTAGCTTGTCTAACAGTAAGAGATCTAGGAAACTAAATTATCTTCCCAATTACCAAAAGTAGAGTTTGCCAAACTTTCTCACTTAGCAACACACATAGAAATGATGACTTTTTGACATCATTGTCTTTTATTTTGTTCAAGAGTCAAATGAAATTTGAGGAACCAAAATAGATTTTCAACAAAAAGTGTATGTATATATGTAAACAAGCAATGACACAGCACTGGGGACCACTGTAAGATCTCACCAGTGTTATGCAAGCTGCTTCAGTAAGGCGTTGCATGGGACCTATTTTCAGTGTATGTGACTGAAGAAAATTATCCAAACTGTTCATCAAATACTAGGTGAGATTTCCCTTAGATGTTTCAGACACACAAACCAATTTAGTCTATCTTCTGAATATCAACTTAAGCAGCACAGATTAAGATGAGACCCTCCACATAGTGCTGAAGAAGTGAATGCACTTGGGGCTGGAGAGATAGTTCAGTTGTTAAGAGCACTGGCTGCTCTTGCAGAGGACCTGGGTTCAGTTCCCAGCATCCATACGGCAGCTGACAACTGTCCACGACTCCAGTTCCGGGATATCTGATGCCCTCTTTTGGCCTCTGTGAGCATTGCATGATATGGGTGCACTTACACACATGCAGGACATACACTCATACACATAAAATAAAGCTAATAAATAAAATATCCTCCAATTGGCATTGAGCTTCCTCTGGCTTCAGCTACCTTCAGCAGAGATATCTTCCTCCTCCGTAGATAAGCTGTATCATGACAATCACGATAGCTGCTAACTAAGTAGATTAATAAATTCAAAGGAGGAACCTGTCATCATCTTTCTTGTTCACTAAAAGACTTCTTGCAAGTTGCTGAATTAGTGAAGGAGTCTCAGGTAGTTAAGTTTTTTCAAGACAAGCCAACAAAACATCTTCCCAATTGTAGAGTTAAATCTTTCTCCAAATCAGTTACTCCTATTCCAAGACACTTGTAACTGTTGCATGATTCAGTACTAAGCAAGGGAGGAAAACCAATGTGTACACATTCAATTCCTAGACTTTCATTTGTAGATAGCTCAATAGACTCTTTGGTACATAATCTTTCACCCAGACACATTGTTTTTTTGAGACAGAGTCTCTCTGTAACCCTAGCTAGCCTGGAACTCCTTTTGTAAACCAGGCTGACCCTCAATCTTACAGAGATCCACTTGCTGAGATTAAAGACATTTGCTACCACACTTGGTCCAGACACATTTCCCCCCAGCCCTCTTCATCTTCGGATTCTGGCAATGTCACCTTACCATCCAACTGCAGGATTTTCCAGTGACTTTTTGTTTGCTCATACTCTCAAACTGTTGAAAACTGCCACTTGCTGATGGCACTGAACTATTGGGGATAACCTTCCTGAAAGAGAAAACGTTCACACTTTGCCTCCTTCTCAACTTCTTCAGATCAGTTTGGACACTGAGCTGCTCTAATCTTTTGGTCAAGTCACAGGGCTCCATTGGTAACAGCCGCGGCATCTTTCACTCTTCTACTGTAGACTCCCTTGGTCCCCAGTCAGTGACCTTCTTCCAGTCCAGTCTAGCACATACACCCACTGTAGGTCATTATGCAGACTGAAAATGATGATGTATACCACCAGCTGGAATAAACAGGAGATGCTTCCCCAGTACAGACTGACTTGGAGATCTGGCATCTGAACAGCCTGAGGAGAATGTGAGGCCCACATATGCATAACTCCTTCATATCACAACAGAGGGGAGTGGTGGATTACTGTGACCTGTGGAACAGAACTGGGCTAGTGAGGAGACAGGAAATGGTTGACTAAACACCAGTATGAATGTATGAATGCAGCAGGTACCAGCTATATATATATATATATATATATATATATATATATATATATATATATATATGAGAAGTTCATGCATGAGTACTGTGTTTACTTAGTTTCTGCCCCTTCCTCTCTCCCCTAAAATTCTTCTCACATCCCCCAGGCACTCTCAATTCTGTGACCTCTTCTTTATTATTATTACATATATATATATATACACACACACATACCTATACATATATATAATCTACTGAGTTCATTTAGTGGTGCTTGTGAGCCTATGTGCTTAAGGTTGACCTCTTGGAATTGGATAGCCTATCAGGGAACTTAACCCCTGGAGAAAACTGATTTTCTTCCCCTAGAAACCACTGATTGCCTCTAGCTTTCGTCTAGGGGTGGGGCCCTGTGAATTTTCTCCCTGCTGTCATTATGTAAGTTTTCTTTAGGCAGCCATATTGTTGAGATTTCACGGGTGAGCTTCCCTGTTATGTCTCAAAGATACTCTTTTCCAACCCAAGTGTTCAACAGATGAGTGATAAACAAAAAAGGATGTGTACATATATACATATACAACAGATAGTATTCAGATTTTAAAAAGAATACAGTGTTGATAGATGGTACAATCCAGACAAACCTTAAAAGCAGTACGGTAACTGGAATAATCTCAGACATGAATGGACAACTATCCTGTGGTTCTACATACACGGGAGCCCTGGAACAGTTCAGTTCAGAGTCAGACATAATGTATTTTGACAGTTCTACCCCCACCTCTCCTCTCATGTCCCCTCCTACTGGGCCCCTTTCTCTTCCCAACTGGGCCCCCTTCTGTTTTCAAGTTAGAAAGGTTTTTTTTTTTTTTTTCTTTTTAAGTCACATCTTCAAGTGATGAACATTTTGAGGATGTGTGGGCACCATGCTTGAAGCCATATTTGCATTGTTTTTCTTAACTTTGACTCTATTGTGTTAAATAAAAGATCTAATTTTCATAGTACTGAAAAAACACTTAAAAGGTTGACTTTCCTAAAGCCAAGAAGCTAGTTAGTGAGTAAACAGTAATTGAAACCTGAGTTTAAGCAGGTGCCAACATTTCCAAAACTCCTGCATTTTCTGCATTGTTGTTTTTAAAGTCAGCTGTAGATTCTTAAGGATACAATCACTCTTCCTCTTCTGTTCTTGCAACCTCCTTTTCAACCTCCTTCACTTGACTTCTAATCATATCCAAAAGCCCACAGCGCTCTTGATTGAAAATATTAAAAATGTAATATTCTTACTGGGAATTTCAAATGCTTTGAGACTTCTGGATACTTACATTATATAGAACCTACCACTTTATGCCAAGAATTTGATTCTTCTTTTAAACCTTTTATTTTTTTAAGAAAAACTATTATTAAAGGGGCTGTAGAGATGGCTTAGTAATTAAGTGCACTGACTGCTCTTGAAGAGGATCTGGATTTAGTTCCCAGTACCCACATAGCAGCTAACAACCATCCATAGCTCCGGTTCCAGGGGATTCGATGTCCTCTTCTGGCTTCTGAGGAAATTGTATGACACAGGTGCACTTTACATACATGCAGGCAATATACTCATATATATAAAATAAAAA
The DNA here is from genome assembly GCA_035773235.1 of Eospalax fontanierii. Lineage (NCBI taxonomy): Eukaryota > Metazoa > Chordata > Mammalia > Rodentia > Spalacidae > Eospalax > Eospalax fontanierii. Next base: position 33,768,770 of record CM069544.1, on the reverse strand, counting down.
TAATAAATAAGATTTAAAAATATATATTATCATAGATAAAATATGTGTTTATTTAAAAATTATCTCTTTTGGGGGACTTTTTGAGACAGGTTGGCCCTGTAGTCCCCACTGGCCTTGAACTCACAGCTACCTACCTCTGCTTCTCAAGGGCTGGGACTAAAGTGTGTGCCATCATACCTGACCTTAAACACTATCTTAAAAGTTCAGACAAGTGTCTTCAAGATCACAGAGATAACTCAAAAAAAGTCATTAAAAATTTGATTATTTTTAACTTCATGTCAACGTGTACACTTTTGCAAATTTCAATTTTTTTTACTTTCAATTCTTCTGACTAAAATTGGCAAACACTAAACAAAACAACAAAGTAGTAAGTTATTAATTTAAAGATTACAAAGGGAAGCATAAAGAAACATAGATATTAAATTGTTAAGTAATATTTTGCCAGTTTTTAATATTTATGCTTTGGAGGTCGAGCTTAAGACTTTAATAAGACATATTTCCATGCCAGAAATATACAAAGCTTGCCTTATCTTTACCCACTTACGTATTTACTTTGAAAGGATGTGCCATAATAAAGGTCTCTGAGGAAAACAAAAATGCTTTTGTACGTCCAAAAACTGCTCCTTTCTTTTCTCCTTTAAGTAGGAGAATAGTGTTTGAATAAGCTGGGAAGTGTCCTTTGTCGAGGGAAGGTTCTGTGGCAGGGTAGAAAAAGGAGGGTTTTTTTTCCCCCCAAGACCTAAGACTTACTGAAATTCCTGCTTACATGGGTGAGTGAGAGAAACTCTGGATTGGGTTTGGAGATACCAGGGGTGAGCCTATGGGAATCCAGCTCCCCAGCTACCCCTGTGTTAAAAACAAGTACAGTGGTCCATGGTGCTTGCTTCAGCTTCTGCCAAGCTAGAGGCCTATATTGGTCAGCAGATTCTAAAAGTACAAACAACTTTTTTTTCCAAGAATGTTTCACCAGATTTAATTAAGTGAATCATGTGATGCAACCCAGTAGCCACTTAAGCTTCAATATGGCAATGGGAAGAAGGGAGGAATGGGAGGAGATGTGGCTGAAACCTAAGTACATGATATATGTACATATGTACATACTGAAACCAATTATTTTACATATGGAATATGTACCGTAATATACGGTAATTTAAAAAAAAACTTTAAAACTGACAACAAAAATTTGATAAAGGCAAATCTCCCCTGAAATTCTAATTGCCTGCCTCTGTAAGATGCTGAGACTACTCATTTTGAAATTTAGTTAATACAGAGCAAGAGCTCAAGCCCTGCCCTCAAAATATAAACAGCTCCACTGGATAACTAAAGAGCAGTTAAGGTGAAGTTTCTCTTGATATAATATGCCAACAAATAAATAAGAAATAATAGCACCAGAATGTCAGCATTTCACAATATCAAGTGAATTAAGCATATAAATATCAAGTATCCATGACTCTTAACAACAAACAAGCAGGTGCCTCAGGGTGAACCGCACAGTGTCTGTATACAGTATTCAGTACAAACAATCAATCTGGATTTTGATTATCCTTTAGATGCAGTTACCAACAGGGAGGAAATTCAAGAGACAGGGATGTACTGTTTAGTGAGAAAGGTATAAAGAAAAAGCAAGAAGTGATTTCCCCAAAGATTAGGGCACAAGCAGAGGCCCTGGGTTGACTGGCCAAGTTTTATTTTGCAGATAGTGGTTAATAGAATGCTTGCTAGAACCGGGATGTTAGAGCGGTGGTAAAATGTCTTGTTAGTATATGTGAGGTCTCAGGTTCAATTTCTAGCACCAAAACCCAAAAGGTTTGCCTTATAGTTATTCATCAAGTGACACATTTGTTTTAAGACTTCGTATACATGTTATTTTAATGATAAAACCATTTTAAAATGAGTAAGTCTGAAGAAGGTTATGGCAGATTTATGTTTGTAGGGATCTATAACCTGAGGAATCAGGGCCAAGACCCAGTTCCAGGAGAACAGAGTGAGAAGAATGTGCGTGGGGGCATCATGTCCCATGAGTTATTCCAGGGGCAAAGGGCAGCCTCAGCCTTTTGCTGGGAAATAATTGCCAAAATGTCCAGCTCAGGACTGAGAACAGAGGGGAATTCTCAGAGTTTCCACTTCCCAAGTAATGGATTTGGCCCCATGGGTAGTTTATCCAGTGCTGGGGTCAGACCTAGGGCTCGGTCCGAACTAAGCAAGCATTCTACCAACTGAGTTACACCACCAGCCCCTGATCCTGTTTTCCTGACAACTCTATGTGATAGCTGTCTTCCTTGTCTTTAAAAAATCTTGGCTCTGCAGCAGATGAGCAAAAACATGGACACTTTTGGCCTTAACAGTGAAGAAATCTTAAGTCTATTAGGATTCTCTCCAGATGTCATGAAGATTTTTATTCAGATAATAAAGGCACACTACTAACCTGTTACATAACCAGGGTAATTGTCACATCCCTGGATTTCCCAGAACTCTACTTTTATTGTTGTTAGGTTTAGCAGGGATAAAACCATCCCCTTCACCAATCAAGTAGAAGATTGTATCACGGGTAAGGTTAGTGTGGCCCAGTAGTGTTGCTGCGTTCTACTCCTACATGGGTCTTACATTGTGTTCATTTTTCTCATTTTGTTCTAGACCAATGAGAGCAATATCTTTGGTCTGAACCAAAGACAGTCTCTAGCAGTGACATCCAGACAAGACAAGGAAGCTGAACCCATGAAATCTTGACAGTATTGTAGCCTAAACTAGGCCTGCACAACGACAACACCAATTGATGTGCCAAAGCGGGGGCAGGGGATTTCACAAGGTCCCAAGTCCAGAGGAAGAGCTGCAGGTGATGAACGCTGAGAGGGGGAGGATCTGTTTTCTCCAGGTACAAGTTTCCTGACAGTTTATTCAATCCCAATCGGGCATCCCTAAGCTCATGTATATATGAGTACCACTAAATAGCTTCTGGAATTTGCATTTATATATATATATATATATACATATATATATGTATATACATACATGCAATTAAGAAAAGAAGTCAGGAAAATGAAAGGGAGTGAGAGAGACATAGAGAGGGTGTGACGGGGAGAATACTAGAAATACAGAACTCATGCGAAATTCTCAAAAAAATTAAGTGAAAAAGAAATAATTATTAAGAACAGCTGACCTTGTTACTGAACCCACGTCCTCACAGCTGAAATGCCAGAGCTGAGGGCTGGTGAGAAAGAAATCAAGTTTTATTCAAAGGTTGGCAGTAAGAAGATGGAGGGGCCTCAAAAATCCATCTTAGGGAATCCAAAAGCTCAAAGAATTTTTATATGGAGGAAGAGGAATAAGGAGACCGGGAAGGAAGGTCGCACATGAGTCACACGAGCCATGCTTTGCACCATCTCTGTCACTCAGGATGCATTCTTTCTTCTAGAACACCTTTTTGAAAAATATTTATTTTTATTTAAAATTATGTGTATGTGTGTGTGCATGTGTATCTGGGCACATGCACGTGAGTGTGGATGCCAGAAGAGGTCAGAAGAAGACACTGGATCCTCTGGAGATGAACCCGATGTGGGTTTTGAGGTTCAAACCTCTGTAAAAGCAGTAAGCACCCTTAACTGCTAAGTCATCTCTCCAGGCCCTTCTAGAATATTTTTGATAATAACTGACCTTTATCTCCTGGGCTAGTATCTGGAATTCATTTATTTATTTTAATTTTTTGTTTATTTATTTTTAGTCTATGTGAATGGTATCTGTCAGGGCACCATGTGTGTATGATGCCTACAGAGGTCAGAGAGGTTGTTGGATCCCCTAGAACTGCAGTTAGGTTGTTAACCACCATGTGGATTCCAGGGACCAGACCTGAGTCCTTTGCAAAGGCAGTCAGTGCTTTTAACTGCTGAGCCACCTCTCTAGTCCCTGGAATTTTTAAAGCAAATATATTGTTTCCTTGTAATTTAAACATTAGTCTATTTTTAATTAAAGAACAAGATCAATGTCCTTGGCAGACATTTTTATGTTATCCAAATATTCTAGATGTTCTGGGTTCTGCAAACCTAGAGAAAATTTAGGGATAAGTAAGTTTAGTATTTCTTCCTTTTTAATTCTTTTGGTCAGGCATTCTAACCTTGAAGTTTAAGACAGAGACCAAGGGAACAGAGCAGAATGCACTTTTTATCACAGAAAAATTTTAGCCCACTCATCAGCTTCAGTTAGAAATGTTATCTACAGCAAAGCTAGAGGGAGATTAATAATATATTGCTGAGCTGTGTGACTCTGAATTAGTAGGTTTTTTATGTGTGTCTTTTGAGACAGGGTCTCCCTGTAGTACCAGCTGGCCTGGAACTCGCTATGTAGACCAGGCTGGCCTAGATTTTACAGTGATTGGACTATCTCTGCCTCCTGAATGCGAGTGCTTGGATTAAAGGAGTATGCTGCCATGTTTGGCTCAAATTAGTAATTTTTAAAATCAACTAAAAGTAAATGCAATGAGAGGGTTTCCCTGAATTTCCTACCAAGAATGGATAATTTGGGGTAGGCAGCAATAATAAATTCCGGAACTCTAGTAAACTAAACACCACCAAAGAAATATGTTTCACCTGGAGCTATTTGTTTCGCCCTTTGGCCAAAACTGTATCATCTGTAGCAAGTACAGTGACTTTTCTGTTGCTCTGAAACTTTTGTTCATTGGTTTTGTGAGACAGGGTCTCACTGTGTAACCCTGGTTGACTTGGAACTTGCAATGTAGACCAGGCTGACCTTGAATTCACAGAGATCTGCTTGCCTTTGCCTTCTGAGTGTTGAGATTAAGGTGGGTACTAGCACAGCCAGCTGACCCGAGGCTTTTAAACCACTCCTTGACTACTTTAATAAGGAACCCTTTACCAAACTTGAGTGTGCCTCAAAACTAGTCTTCAGAGTGGTGAGAAGGCTTGAAACCGTATTATACAATGAAGTCGGACTTTGGGGCTGAGATCTGCATGGGTAAAGGAAACAGTGGCCAAAGTATATAGCTTTTGAACTGCCTGTACAGTTTGCAAACCAATGACTTCCCCAGGAATTTTCTTCAAAGTGCTTATCTTTCCCTTAGCAATGTATGAGCTGGTTTCTATAACTATGGCTGACCAAACATAGGTCAGTCAATATTCCTGCAGAGTTTGGAATTGAGAGTAAGATACTTTGAGTTGATTTGGCTAGGAGAACGCCAAGAACTTCTAATAAGGTGCTCTTCAAACTAAAAAGCCTTCTGAAACAACATGGAAGTATCCCTGAACTAAACCACATCTCACCCCATTTCCACCCCAAGTAGAGAAACAAGACAGCCATTTGCAAGGGTTCTTAATCTAAGGGCTTAATATCAGAAAACTATTTAGATAAGATAAAACTCCTAAAAATTCTGAGAGGTTGTACTATATAATTTTTAATTTTTAAAATTTTAATGTGCATGACTGTTATGCCACAAGAGGGCATCAGATCCTCTGGACCTGGCATTCTGGACTGTTGTCAGCTGCCATGGGGGTGCTGGGAACTGAACCCAGGTTCTCTTAGCTGCTGAGGCATTTCTCCAGCCCCTATATAAGATAAATTTTAGAAGATTCCTTAGATGAACTTTTTTATGTTTATGCTGATTAACTTGTTATGTATTTCAGTTTTTAAAAAATCTAGACATCAAACACATGATATACCATGAGTATTGCTTCTTAAAAGGCCTGATCAGAGTGGGTGAGATAGTTCAGCATGTAAGGGCTCTTGTTGCCAAGCCTGAAAACTTGAGTTCAATCCCTGGTACCCACGTGATAGAAGGAGAGAATTGACTTTTGCAAGTTGACCTCTGACCTCCATGCACATACACAAATAAATGTAATTTAAAAATTAAAAAGAAAGCTTTATAAAAGGCCAATTATAGAAAGAAAAAGATCATAACAGTGAATCACAATGGTGGTTAGGCTACACCAGTTAAAAATTCAACCAAACCAACGGAAATGTTAGTGCTTTTGATCTTATTTGTAGTATAAATTTGAGATACAATGACTCATGATTCATATAACAAAGCAACAATGAAGCCTGTTGAGAAACCGGCTTGGGTGATTCAGAGTGAGTAATAAGATCTAACATTTAGTAGGCAGTTAGGATTTGGTAGCCATCACTGAAGTACTTTATAAGCATTAATTAATTTAATTTCTAGAGCAGTCTTGAGGGCAATTGCTAAGATGCCCACTTGCTAATGAGTCAATCAATGCATATTAACTTGCCCAATTATCAGCTATCAAGTCACAACTTCTTTCTTGATTAAGATTCATCTCTTAATCAGCTTATTTTGAATTAGAACTGAATTTTGATATCTGGGTATTTTGCCTTATTCATTTTTAGCTCCCCAGTGTTAGGTAGGAATTATCAAACCCTCAACTTGATAGCTACAGCATAAAATAGGGGGCTTAATTTGTCTCTGGTACAATCCTTCTACCTTAAGCTTCAGACATTCTATACAAGATTTTTGCTTCCAAAAAATCGCCCAAATCTCTCATCCCTCTCATGCTGTAAGGGTTTTTTTCCATTTTCTAGTCTAGCAAACACCTGTTTATCTATGAAGAACCAACTTGGTTCTTGGAGGCATGTTCTGAAGTCCTCATTTTCTGTCTTGTCCCACTCTTCTGTGCCAGGAGGCATCCCTCTCACTCTAACCCTGCCTGCTCCACTCATTTACACATTTAGTTTAGGAACTACATATTGGTATCCTCACATTTCCATCTCCTAATGCACTTGCAGAACATAGAATGTTTAAAAATGCTTCCAAGGGATGTTATAATCTTTGGATTAATACTTTGAAATATTAATTATAACATGCATTACTCCATATATATGCTAAACTCTTTCTACATCTCTATATAATGTCTCTTCTTCAGGTTTCCAATTTTAATTCCCCCACGCTTTGGAGTATTACTGTGATAAATACATGAGAGAATAATTTAAAAGGTGGAAAGCATTATTTCGACTCATGATTTCAGATGTTTCTATCCATTTTGCCTGGTTCCACTGATCTTGACCTGTGGTGAAGCAGTACACCATGCCAGCCAGAAAGTAGAAAGAGAGAGAATGCCTGCTTCTATGGGCTCCTTCCTTTATTCTATCTGGGCCCCTAATTCATCGGATAGTGCCCCCACTTTCAGGGTTAGTCTTTCCCCGTTAGCAAGTCCTCTCTGGAAATGCCCTCACAAGTCCACCAAAATGTGCAAGACACCTCTCAGTCCAATCAAGTTGACAGTTGAGACAATTCATAATATTTGCATGCAATGCAAAACCACGGGTAGGCTTTCGTCAGAAGAGTTGTTTGTTTTTCCCTATGTCCAATCCATTCTCTGTCCTTCCTGGAAATTGGATCCCAGGATCCTTACTCTAGAAGTCCTGCTTGCTGCCTTCCAGCTGGGTGCAGACAATGGAGTGTCCATGCCCTCTGCTTCAGCATTGCATCTGACAGTGCATTTATCTCACCTCGACCACAGGCCCTACCAGATAATCCCTTTGTACTCCAGCTTCCTCTGAAAAACTTTCTTGCCCCTTCAAGCCTACAGATGAATACAGCTTCACTTATTTCTAGTCTCTTTTAATCCTGTCCACACCTTTCTAAGTAAACAGTTTGTCAAAACTTTTCATTTTAACTATTTGAGTGAGAATATTTCCTTTTAGGAACCTCTTTGATATAGATATGATTGGATCTTATATTAAGTCATATTTATGTTTCTCTTGAAAGCCAAGCATTGTGGTACACACCTATATTCCCAGCTTCAGGAAGCTTAAGCAGGAGAATCACAAGTTTGAAGTCAGCCTGGGCTATATAGAAAGACTCTGTCTTAATAAAACAAAAACACTTCTTCAAGTTGCCTTATAAGAAATTCGACTGAAGAATGGTTCCATAAATAAGAGCACTTATTCAGGCATGAGGAGCTGAATTCCAATCCACTGACCATGTACTGAGCCAGGTGTGGGTCTGTACATACCTAGAGCCCCAACATTTGGTGAGGGCAAAGAAACAAGGATCACTGGGGCTTGCTGGCAGCTAGTCCAGATGGAAAATATGAACTCCAGGTTCAGTGGGAGACCCTGCCTCAAAGGAATAAAGTAGAGAATGATAGGGGAGCCCCTGATGCCCTCTTTTGGTCTCTGTGTTCATGTACAAGTGTATGTGATTCCCCCCCACCCAAAGTTTGCACACACTACACATACACAAACACACATACGCACACAGAATAATGATAATGATAGTAATAATAAAGAAAACAGACTGGAGGATGACAAGACTGACTCAAGGACACTAGTGAGGATACTCTGGAGCCTGGGCTGGGATACTCTGAACTGAGGCTGAGGAGTGAGTTCTCTGGCTCTGGACAAAATAATGTGTGATCTTTTGGGTTTGATCATAAATAACCACAGAGCTTTTTCTGGAAGGCCTCACTGTAATAAAGGGATAAGCAGGTCCCCCTGAAGGCTTCTTAGTCTCATTCATAAAATAATTTAAGAATGGACAGTTCTTGTGAGTCCAGTCTCAGACATGTTACTCTTCATAAGTTTTGCCCACTTTTCTGAATCCTTCAGAAAAGAATAATCTCTCTTTTTCTCCTTTGTATCTCTTTTTTGAACATGTTTTTCCTAATGCTTTGGACTGCCCCGACATCTTGGAAAGGGAGAAGAGGAAAAGGTACCTTGGCTTTTGAATTTGAGCTCAGAAAAGCTGGCACACTTAGCAGTAAAGATGGATAAGCAAATTCATCGAGGGAAGAGACAACAGTATCTAATGTTATAATCTTTTACACAGGTTGGAGTAGCTCCACCCAAGGCCAGAGATAGAACTCAGATCCTGTCCGTTTGAAAGAGGGAATAGCTTTCCTTTAATAAACTTGGATCAAACCCTGATACTGTATCCTTTCGTATGGTATTTGGGATTCTAAGAAAGGGCAATTATAATTCCTTTCTTTTTTGTGTATTGCCCAGGAAATGGGAGATGGGGTTCAAAGGTCACTATGAATGAGGGGCCCATCCTCAAGGGCCTCCAAGCCTGCTAATGCCTAGCTCCCATTTTAACAGCTTTATGCAAAAGTACATTGTAAAATAATTAAACTAAAACCATATCATTCACAGAAGGGCAAATGTTTGATTTAAGTTCTCTGTTTATTAGATTAAACTCAATATCTGTTTGCAGACATCATGTTCTTGTGCTATGTGTAACTATGTCACTCTGACATGTGCAACATGACAAAATGCTACTAGAAACTTTGTTCACTTTTTAAAATTTTATGTGTATACTTACTATTACCAACAGCATATGACAGTTTCAAACATAAAAAGTTCACTTCGGAGCTTGCTTTTTCTTTTCTGTTTTTGATAAAATTAGTCCCCCTTTTTCAATAGCTTGCCATTTCTTCTCCATCCTTGTCTGAACATTCCTTCCACCTCCCCCTTTGTTCTCATAGTTCTATTCTTTCAATTTTACCAAAACTTGTTTTGCCGGAAAACTTGGTCTTCCTTTAGTTTGTGCTGACTGTTCCATATGTTTGAAATGGTAATGCTGTGTCCTTACTTGTCAAGGTGTTAGATTGTGATGGCCTGAGTTCCTCCATTATGTATAAGGCCACCATCTGAATGAACTGTGACTCTGGCAGGCAGTTCCAAGGAGAGTTAATCACAGGGCAGTTCCAGGAAGAATTAACCATAGAAAAATACCACACACACACACACACACACACACACACACACACACACACATACACACCCCTGCCAAAAAATCTGGAAGGTCCCAGTTAATGTCTTACAGCCAGCTTAATGCTTATCTGACTTTTGCAACTGCTTACTTAATACTTAACTAGCTTCTGTAACTGCTTGCTTGCCTGCTGCAGGAACAAGCATGTCATGCCTACTACAGGAACAAACGTGTCATGGCTGTGTAAACTTCTATAACTACCTCGTCCACCAAGATGAGGATTTTGCCTTTATAAGCTCTGTTTTCCTCTGAGTCAGTACAGTGCTCTCTAAATCCTGAGGACTTAGAGAGTGCAGTTGCTGGCCAGGTAATACAATTCGACTGATTCAGAACATCTGGAGTGTAAGTGGTCCTTCTCTGGGGTCTTGGTGCCATAACAAGATGAAAATGAAATATATGTAAACCCTTACTAGAAGGGGACTATTATTTGCAAAGGAAAAAAATTCCTTTTTAAAAAAGAGATATTCATATATATATATATATATATATATATATATACATACACACACATGTGTGGCCAGTTGCATGCATCTGTGCCATGTATGGAGGTCAGAAGAGGGTGGTGGGTGTCTCCCTCTATCACTCTTCACCTACTCCTTGGAGGTAGGGTCTCTCCATTAACCTGGAGTTCATGTTTTCTTGGCTAGTCTGAAAATCAGCAATCTCAGAGATCTTCTTGTGTCTACGCCCCCACCCCAGAGATGGGGTTACAGGTTTGTGCAGGATGCTTGGCTTGTTACATGGGTTCTGGGATCCAAACTCTGTTCTTTTGCACAGCAAATACTCTTAATTGCTGAACCATCTCTCCAGTCCCCAGAAATATTTCTAAAAACAGTGTTTATCTTTATTATCCTGTGATGTTTACTTTGATTTAAAAATTTACAACTTAATTTAAATTCATCAGTTGTCCTTTTCAAATGGAGAATGGGCAGACCTAGAAACAGATATAGTCTTCTTCTGTTTCTGCTCCAGTCTCTTGTAAAGAAATGCCTTCTGGTAACTAAAAGTGACGGTTTGCATGGTAATGAGACATCTTTGTAAAAGAAAACAAAAGCTTTCTCATAAAATCCAACTTCACGGGCTGGAGTGATGACTCAGGACAGATAGACTAGACACTAGTGTGTCGGACCTAAGAGCCACCCTTTCTATATCTCTTATTTAAATTGTCCATCAAAGGGTTTACTGGCACTAACTCCTGGATATCTGTCATTGGGTATGCCAGTACTACTGTCCGTGCCTGAAGTCAGAGATGCCAGAACCATCTAAACCAAAGTAGCCTGTGGTTCCACCATAGCCAGAGGCGGTGGATGCTGGAGAGTGGGTTTGTTTATTTTTCCTTATCTTTTTTTCCCTAAAGGAATAGCCTGTTCTTGGAAACTATATTGGGGACATGACCTCTGAGGGACTTAGACCCCTGGAATGGGAACTGGACTGACCAACTCCCCTTCCCTCATCTCCGCGCTCCTTCCTCCCTCCCCTAAAACCTTATTAATTACTGAGCAATGAGGTTCAATGGTATCCCACTCTTGAGGATCCCCCTCCTCCCTTGGGCTTCCTTCTTACTCACTCCTAAACTCCCTATAATAAAATACTTCTAAGACTCATCCTCTGTTATCCATGAATTTTATTCTTTCAATTTGAAAACAAGAACTCAAAAGCCTCTGGCTTTGATGACTGTTGAGTTTCTGGGATCCTAACCTCTCAAGGTAAGCACAACAGAGCCAAGAAAGGGTCCATGGGTCTCAAAGACATCCCAATATTCCCATACCATTTCTGGTGCATTGGCCAATGTTAGAAGTAAAATACAAGGTCCAAAGACCCCCACCACACCACACAAAGAACACGTGAGCAAAGCAAAAGTAACTCAGCAAGGCAGATTTTACTTTTGCAAAAGGGTGACATGCGTGATCCGTCTGATCCAGGAGGCACACACAGCTGGAAGCTCGGGGGGCTTTTATCCCTAACACAAGAGAATTGTGTCCTTCCCCATTGGCCGGAGTTGGACTTCAGAGTCTTTCCTGGTTGGCTAAAGAATTTGTCCAAAGGGAGGAGAGCTCCATTACTCTAGGCCATGAGGCTCAGGAATGCATCAGGGCCTTTCTATAAACAAAAGTCTTATATGGTATGGTGTGATTAAAATATTAGAATACCCTGTCATAAACCAAGTTTCAAGTTTTACAGAGTTAGAAAGAAAAGACTGATATCTACTCTTCCTTACAGCCACAATCTGAAGGAGGACACATGGACCACTACTCTGTTTCTCCTGCCTTTACTGTTCCTCCTTCCCCGTCTTACTGCCTTCCTCAGCTACAGGCAGGGCAGATGCTCTGCTTGATCTGCTATTTCTCCCCTTTTCGGCACCTTCCTTTTTGCCTTTCACTTAGGGACTGGGCACAGTTATTTGAGCCTAGATGGAAAGGTAGATGTCTGTAAGATGTCCTGAATCTCCCCTTAGATTTTCTTTTTCTGCCACTTGTGAGGTCAGGAGGCTGAGAATGTGTGTATTTTATGAGACATTGACTGAGGTTGGTGATTGACTGAGGTTTGCATCTGAGTAGGAAAGATTCTTCACTGGCAGATAATGAGAGAAATAGAGCTTAAGAAAAAGCTGGACCCGGGAGGCCCACATAGATTCAGAGTTCCTTAGGGCCAAGTCTGGGGGAAATATAGAACCTGTCTATAACCCCAAAAGATATTAGACAAGTTCTGCTCGAGAAATTCTGGCAACTGCCTTGGTGGTGGTGACTGTAGCAGCCCAGTCTTGATGGTCATGATGACAGGAGATTGGAGATGCTGGCTGGACAGAGTCTTAATGTCTCTCCTCTGGCTGGTGTTTATAGGCTTGGTTTTTCTTTGGCTGAGATAGAATGTTCTTTCTGCCCTGCTCAATATTACTGTTCCATCACTCATTAGGTGCCTTGATGTTTGTGTTTGCTTTTGTTGCTGTGTTACAGACAGACTACAGAGGGTGTTCTGATCTCATCTCTTTCCTAGTTCTTTTAAATGTTAAAATTATAATGTAGCTTTTCTAATCTAGGCAGACTGATTGATGGCCCCCTTTAAGAGAGTGCTAGCTGCCCCCTTTGTGATATGGACTGACAGATTATGAATTCAAATTAAAAGATCAAAGAGAATGCTTAAAGGGCTATTAAGAATCAACTCACAAGGGAGCAGGACCCTTATACCTTATATAATTGTTAGAAATTGGCTGACTTCCCTGACATTTGAGTCTCAATATTTACTCCAGAGGTTTTTATTAACCAAGAAAAGTACAGAAAGAATCCATTAAGGTCATTTACAGGCCATTAGAATCACATCAGTAAAAGTGAGTAATCCAAAAGGACTCCCCTTCTTTAGAGTCACTAACAAAGAAGGAGCTGCTGCGTGTTTCCAGGCCCACGCTGAAGACAGGAGGGCAGCGGTGAATTGGTAGATGCCTCCTTTCTCATGGCCACTGATGAGAATGGGACACTCCGAAGGGGTGGACAAAGACTGGAAGATGTTCCAAAATACCTTCTTCTGTCCTGTAGATGAGTAGCTCTTTATCTTCAGCAAAGGCTCCTGTGTCTTGAGCAAGGCTCCCTTACCTATTGGGAATCTCTTTGATCCACAGGCCTTAAGAAAGGAACACTTTCCAGCCTGGATATAAACTGAAGAAATGATAAAAATGCTTCCAGACAGAAGCATTCGTTTTAATACAATTTTACAGTTAGATTTGTTCTGTAAAAAGAACGGTAAATGGACTGAAGTGCCTTATGTGCAGGCCTTCTTTGCTCTAAGAGACAACCCACATTTTAATGCCGGCCCTGAACAGGAAAAGCCTTCTCTGTCTTCTTGCCCGCCCTACCCTGAGAACTCAAAGTCTGTCAAGGCCCCAGTCCTCCTGGAATATACCCTTCGCTCCTGCCATTGCAGAAGACAGACATTGACCAACTGGGGAGACCCACTTGGGTACATGCTCCCTTTTCCTTATAAGATCTGAGACGGATAAAGGCTGATCTTGGGAATTTTTCAAAAGACCTTGACAAACACCTGAATCCCCTAAAGAACTTACTCAATCCTTAGAGCTATCTTGGAAGATGTGAGGTCCGAATACAAATAGAAAGCCAGTAACCAACAAGGAGACAAGCAATCCCACGGCATGATCTCTGCTGGGATCCTAACTGTCCCCCTGAGGACAGAAGGAGTCAAGTTCTATTCTGTCTTATGTCTCAGGGGGGAGCTGGAGAACTTGATTTAAACCCTTAAATCATTACAAGTTGTCTCAGGTTACTTAGGATCTGAGGAGACATCCTCAGCCTTTTTAGATAGGTTGAAAGGGGCTTTGGTTAAACATACATATATAATTTCTACCGCTATGAAAGGTGCTCTGATCCTGAGAGATAGTTATATAAGTCTTCCCCAGACTGAAAGTTCCTTTCAGTCATCGAACATATCCTAAACTACTTCCTAAGACTGTTAATAAGACTTAAAAAAAATAATTCAGAACAGGAGAAAATTAAGAAAAAAAGATGAATGAAACAGGAAGAACATGATGGCTCTTGTGGCTGCACTGCGAGAAATCAACCTGAGGCTTAGTCCCCAAGAGAGAAGAAAGATGACTTTGGTATGCTTTCAATATAGATGAAAAGGCCACTTCAAACAAGAATGCCCCTAAGTAAAGAAAAAATGTCCTAAACCATGTCCTGTCTGCAAGGAGACCATTGGAAGGCTCTGTACCCCCAAAGACAAAGGCAGCTGGGTGTAGCACTTCCTCATCAATGGTTCAGCAAACTGAGCAAGCGGTGGTCTGAAGGGGCCCAGAGCACCTTTATGATTTCCCACACCCAGACAATTATCTATAAACAAGAGTCTTGAATGACTATGACTATAGAAGGAAAACCTGTTAGCCTCCTGATAGACACTATCAGTCTATCAGGTCTCCTATAAATACCTGTGACCCTCTCCTTGATAGAGTATAATAAAAGGGGTATCAGGAAAGCTCCTAACCAGAAGCTCATCCTAACCTCTAGGTTATGAATGGGAAAGATTTAATTCAGCCATTCTTTCTTAAGCATGCCTGAAAGCCTAGCTCCTTTGCTAGGCAGATATTCAAGCTCATTTGCATATTGTTATATATATCATATTATTATATATTATATATATTATAACTCTAGGGTAGAATCTTTGTTTACCCCTGGTAGAGACAGACATAAACTCAGAGGTCTGGGCAACTCAAGAAAAGATAGAGTCATTACAGCCAATCCAAATTCTTCTATCTCTTTTCCTCAACAGAGGCAACATCCTCTCTGGCTAGAGGCCTGAGAAGGATTAATGGCTATAGTCAATAATCTTATTTTTTAAATTTCATTAATTAATTTAATTTTAATTTTATATTTATGGGTATTCTGCCTTCATGTATATAAGTGTGCCCATGTCCTGCAATGCCTGTGGAGGCCAGAAGAGGCTGTTACATGCCCTGGAATTGGAGTGATTGGTGTTTGTTAATGTCGGGGATTCCTCCGCAGGACCTGGAGGACCCTTCTCTGAAATGAGACATGGACAGCTGTGTCGTGGACAACTGAGAACTTTATTACAAGCAGGCACTCTTTTTATATGTTTTAGCTAGGCAGGGGGAATCTGAGGTGTAGGCAAGGATTTGTGTGCAGCTGCAGCATTACTAGACACAATATGTTATTGTGCGCAAGAATACCTAACCAAGGACATCAGTGGTGGAGTCAGCCAGGAGTTAGTTGCAGACAGGCCAAGGACTCCCGGGTATGGCTTGGGACTTCTGGCCCTTCGCCATTTCCCTGGAGAACTTTCTTCTCCTTAAGCCACCAGGGCTCCTCTGGCCTCCACAATTCCCTCTTTTTTGTTTTTTAATCGCAGTACTGTGGGTGGGATTCACAGAGATCCTTGGTGGTAAAAGCAGAAGAGTCGTAGGACATAGCAGACTTCTAAAAGAAATAACATACAGATGCACACAATTACTATAACACAGATAATATGCCGAACATCATGAAACCAAGTAAAAGAGTTAAGTGGTACAATAGTTTTTTGCTAACGTATTAAAAAAGGAATCATCAAAAATGTCAGGTACAAGTTTCCCAAATGTGGAAGCAATATTGTGACGGAGTCTCACAACATCTAAGGACTGATTGCCATGCAAATCTGACAAGTGATTCCTAATCTCCTTCCAAGATATAGCACTTTGATTGTATTCATGATTAGTGATACAAAATTTAGTATAGTTCCAATGACAACTCATATTGAGACGTCTCTGAGTTTCTAACAACTTTCCTCCCACCCAAACTACTGCTTCCTGTTTCTCTTGTAACCTGCTAAACAACTGTTGATCTATGGTGAATTGTTGGGACCACAAATTATGAGAATCTTTCTGCCAAATAGCAATAAAGTCATGATTCTGGATGGAATTATGGAGTGCCATACCTGCAAAAGTCCCTACAGTAGTAACAGCCATAAGTCCTAATATCCCCACAATTACCCATTCAATCATTCTTTTCATTCGAACCATATGATGACATAATATGGATAAAAAAGCATCTTCAGTTCAAGGTTCTGGAATAGATACTGGGATCCACAGGCCCACTTGCTGCTGTAAAAGCAGAATTGTTTGGGTGGACCTATTGAATGGTATAGAGTGATTTAGACAGTGTAAAGTGGACAATTTAAACAATCAACTGTCTTAGTGGTAAGATTGACACTTATAGTCCCTATAGAAAAAGTAAAAGGAAGTTTAACACAGGTTTGGGCATGTCTGGTGTTATTAATAATAACAGGAGCCACGGAGTATGTCTGTAAGGCTGCAGGAATTATACAAATATGCCATTGCTCAGGCCCTAGTAGATTAATAATTCGAGGGCGAGGGGGCGCTAATCCTCCATTAGGCCCGGACATGACATCATTTACACTCCTCCATAGGACTATGGTATGATTGAGCTTTGTATGATTAAAATGAAAGGAAGTTTCGTTACACCACGCTTCTCCGTCTGTCTCCTCAGAACAATTAGTAAAAAGACCATGTAAGCCCCAGTCCACAAAGGAATAATTTTGTAAGTAAGAGTTTTTCCTAGCCTCCCTCTACAATTACTCCAATCAGTAGGTATAAAAGGATGTTTATGCCAAGACACTGCTTCACGGGATGGCTCTGGAGGCATGAGAAAGGACCTAGTATAGTTAGATATATGTATAGGGGAGCTTTTTTCAGAGCTATTAAAAAGGTCATTGTGCAAAGAAGCCCATATGCCTGACCCATTAAAGGCATTAAAACCCCATCACTGGGGAAACAAGGTAAGACAATTCTCACTCCCCTGACATCCCCGCCCCCCCCAACCAAATTGGTAGGATCCGGAATCCTGGGGAGATGTTGACAGGCTTTCCTTCTTTCTCTGGGAAATCCGGTCCTGATGTTCTCCAGGGGGATGAGAAATGTCTAAATCGTTAGCGTATACTAACCCAGAGCAGGCATAATCCAGTCCACAGAGGGGGAAGGGATATATATTCAGTAAGTATAGATAGGATCGGCGCTTACCCCAGAGGCACATGTAAGAATAGTCATTATGGCCAACAGCAGCTTATCTGGAGTGACAAGAATTCCAGATGAATGCAAGAATCTCTCTGCTTCTCGAGTTAAATTCTTCATTTGGGCCCATATTGGGAACCTAGCCCCTTGTTTTATTCTCAATGGGTTGATCGCCATCCTGGCCATCTTCTTGTTGACTGACTCCGTGGGTCTCCGGTTGCTCAATGTCAGTCGCTCTCCGGGATCCGACACAGCGAAGGTGGCTCAAAACCTCTTTGCCATTATCTGTAATGACAAGACCATAATCTTTGCCTAGGAAAGTCAGCGTTCCTGGCAGTCATTTATTAAATATTTTAACATATACAGGAGTGCTTACTTCTTTCATCCCTCCTTTCGCCTTGGAGAAGTGCCGAGCTGCCCTAGATTCAGGCTTCCCCCATAGGCAAATTTAAAATGTTTAGTGTGAAAAGTGTTAAAGAAAGAATATCTCGTGGGGAACCCCCTCCCAAATTCCCCCTTTTTTGTTTTTTAAGTAAAGCTTCTAAGTGCCATGGGCACGCTGCACTATGCCCTGACCTTGAGGATTATAAGGAATTTCAGTGATATGAGCTATATCTTGGCTAATTAAAAAGACCTGAAATTTCTTAGAAGTAAAAGCAGGTCCATTATCTGTCTTAATGGTCTTAGGCAATCCCATAACGGGAGAAGTATGTAGCAGCACCAAAATAGCAGCTTTCAGGGATTTTGTAGGCTACATGAAGGCAAGGGACATTAGTGTGGAGGGTGGCACGTTTATGTTTAGCAGAACTAAAAATAGGCAAAGTTAGAGGACATCAGCAAGTTCATTTTCCTGAGCCATAGGGCCAGGGAGTTGGCTGTGAGAACGGATGTGTGTAATAAGGAGGCGATATGAGTTTGCACTTTCTCAGAAGCAATTTTCAACCCATGACTTTCAAGGGCAATAATAGCTTTATCAAAAACCAATTGTAATTTGTCCTGGCCAGGATAAGCAAACAAAATATCATCCATGTAATGTATAATAAAAACATTGTGAAAAAGCATCTCGGGTGGGCTGCAAAGCTCTAGCAACAAAATATTGACACACAGTTGGGGAGTTAGCCATTCCTGTGGGAGAAGTCCATTGATATCTCATAAGCGGCTCTTTGCTATTCTGGGAGGGAACAGAAAAGGCAAGTCTTTTCTTATCCTCACTATGCAGGAGTATAGTAAAAAAATCTTTAAGATCTGTGATGATAATATGCCAATGTTGTGGTATCACAGTGGGAGCAGGTATGCCAGGTTGCATTGCTCCCATAGGTATCAAGGTGGCATTAACATTTTTTAGGTCAATTAACATTCTCCATTTTCCGGATTTTTTTCTTAATGAGAAAAATAGGCAAGTTCCATGGAGAAGTGGAAGGTTCAATGTGTTTGGCTGTTAGTTATTCTTTAACTATCTCTTTAGAGCCACTAGTTTATCTAGTGTTAGGGACCACTGAGCAGTCCAGACAGGATCATCATTTTTCCATGTGATTTTAAGTGGTTCTGTTTTGTCAACTGCCCCTATTAAAAAGATTCATTCAATGGTAAAGTAGCTTTAGTTTGTTGTAGAAAATCTCTGCCTCACGGATTTATAGGTAATTCAGTGATGTAAGGTTTTTAAAAAGCTTGAATATTATCAAGCCCTATGGGCTCAAGATGTTGGGAACTAATAAAAGTTTATATTGTGGAGATTGACCTATTCCAATTAAGTCATTGGGAGCAGCCTGTGTGGCCAAGCATGCAGCCATTCCACTTCTTTGATGACGGAAATGTCAGCTCCAGTATCTAGCATCCCAGTAAAAGTTTTTTCTTTTATTTTTAAATTCAATAAAGGCTTATTAGCCTCAGACAATAAGGTACTCGGTCCTACAGTAACATTTGTACTTCCAAAACCTCCAGTACGAGGAGAGGGCGAAGCCTTGGGGGGGTGCAAGTAGGACAAAATCAACAACTGAGCGATACGCTCGCCATTAGTGAAAGCAGCATTTCTATGTATATTCATCATAATAGACACTTCCCCTTGATAATCCTCAACAGTAACTCCTGTATGAACAGTAACTCCTTTTAATGTAAGACTGCTCCTCCCTAAGAGCAGTCCTACAGACCCAGGAGTAATAGGCCCATAGTAACCATTATCTATTTTGTGTGGATTATCCATAAACAATAAAGTCATATCATGGGGTCAAGGAATATCTACAGCTGCACTCTCGGCAGTAGCAGCCTGAAGAGTCATAATATTGGAGTACTCAGAAGAAGTCAGAACAGGATTAGTACCCAGTTGTTTTTCAGTTATTCCTTCATTTTGTAAGGGGCTGAAGGAACACCCGGCATTCAGTTTCCCTGAACTGCTTTTGCACAATAGGGAGCAATTTCCCATCTTTATCTAAATATTTAGATTTGCATTCACTAACCCAGTACTCTCCTTTTTTACACTGAGGGCCCAGCCCCAGCCGAGGCTCAGGCTTGCTGCTTTTAATTTCCCCTCTACGTGAGAGTCTACACTCCCTCTGAAAGGGGCCAAGTTTCCCACAATGAAAACATTTTCTTTGGGCTTGTTTTTGTACCGTGAAAGTTTTTAAAGTGGCCATTTTTGCTTTATATTTGCTAGTTTCAATGTCTTGACAAGCTTTCATATAATCTAAAATATTTTCACTTTCCCAAATAGGCTGAATAGCAGCCTGACAATTCATTAGCATTATCACAAGCTAGTTGTCTTAACAAAATTCACCGTAACTCTGCATTTTTCACATTTTTTCCACACTCCTTTGTAACCTACTGATAAATGCAGTATAATCCTCATTTGATCCCTGCAGTATTTTAGTAAAAGAGCTGCCAGTACCACTATCTATTTGTACCTAAGCTCTAAGAGCCACTTCTTTAATCCAATACATAACAGGAAGCTGCACATGAGCAATCTGGTTGGCAACGTGTATCATAGGGCCAGTGCCAGTTAACACATCGTCAACTCAGCAGGATTGCCTCGCGGTTCCTGATCCCCCACAACACTACGAGCTTCATCTCCCAGTCACAGTTGCCAGTGTAAAAATTGTTGATTAGTCAATACTATTTTCGCCAATGCATAAAAATCAAGGCACCCAATTATCAGCCCAGGCACGCAAAAATTTTATACAATAAGGAGAAGTAGGGCTATACATAGTACATGCTTTTTTTAAAGTTAGATAACATATCAAAAGGCAAGCCAGTCCAGACAGTTTGTCCTTGAACATTATCAGCATTAAAAGTAACAGGGAAAGCGAAAGCAAGATGTGCCGGCGTATTGCCAGTGTTCTGATTAGTAGACGCAAGAACTCCTTTCTGCAATTGCCCAGGGAAATATTTTCTGTCTGATCCTCCTTGGGAGGAGACCAGGGAAAAAGGGCCGTGGGAGGCGAGCAGTCTGAGAGCTGCTCAAATATAATATGTTTTTGAGCTTTTACCTTTTTAAAAGCCTCTTCTAATAGCTCATATTCACGCAGGGATCCTGCGGTCTCTTTTTCTGAGTCCACCTCTTGTCCCTCCATTTGCTGGATGACTATTTTCACCAGCGACCACGTAGCCCACCATTGTACAGGTATCCGTTCTCCCTGCTTATAAGCTTTAGTAACGTTTGTTTTAACACGTTCCCAACTAAATCCAAAGTACCTTCTTCAGGGAACCAAGGATTGTATTCTAACACTATCTCATAACACTTTTGAATAGCATCCTTGGATATTTTTACTCCATATTGAGTTAAAAAACGGTGAATAAGACTTACAAACGGAATTTTACTTACCTGGTGTCCCATTATCTGCTTACCTCTTTCTGCAGAGGAAGGCGACCTTTTTCAATGACTGTGTCTACGAGTCCCTGTTCTGGGCACCACTTGTAGGGGATTCTTCCTCAGGACCCGGAGGACCCTTCTCTGAAATGAAACATGGACAGCTGTGGACAACTGACTACTTTATTACAAGCAGGCACTCTTTTTATATGTTTTTAGCAAGGCACAGGGAATCTGAGGTGTAAGGACTTGTGTGCAGCTACAGCATTACTAGACAAAATACGTTATTGCGCGCAAGAATACCTAATCAAGGACATGAATGGTGGACTCAGCCAGGAGTTAGTTGCAGACAGCCCAAGGACGCCCGGGTATGGCTTGGTGCTTCTGGCCCTTTGCTATTTCCCTGGAGAACTTTCTTCTCCTTAAGCCACCCGGGCTTCTCTGGCCTCCACAGTTAGTTACCATGTGGGCACTGTGAACTGAACCCAGGTCCTCTGTAAGAGCAGCCAGGGTTCTTGACCGCCGAGCCATCACTCCAGCCCCCCAATATACCCAATAAGCTTAAACTGCAGAATCTCCTAAAACCCTGCAACGTCCCCATACTGGGATTTCAGACACTCAATGGAGGATTGAAGACTAGTGCTGGGCCTGTAGTTCCCAATCCCCATACTTTGCTGACTCAAATTTCTGAGGGAACTAAACAGTTAACAGTTTTATATTTAAAAGATGCTTTCTTTTGTATCCTGTTGCACCCTGATTCCCAGTATCTTTTTTGTTTTTGAGGACTCCTTGGATGCAGTTACTCAGAAATCTGGACAGTGCTGCCCCAAGATTTCAAGATCACTCCACTTATCCGGGCAACCATTGTTGCCTGAGTAAAGGGCACCTGTACTCTCTCACTCTCAAGTTCAGGTCCCCCTTTCTGTGTGCCAGCATACATGAGGCTTCAGTACTGCAGGGTACTGAAAAATCTGCAAGCTAAATTTCCTAGGTTTCCTTGCTAGGCAATTTCCAGGTAGATTTTGGCAAAGACTGGTGAAAGACAAGAAGAGAACAAGGAAGAAGCTGTGAGTGGAGTCAGTGGGACTGTGGGCTCTGAGTTCCTTCACCTTCAGGAAGAATGTAGACTTTCAGCCTCCTGGAAGATCATTATCTACAGTTGTTTAATATTCAGCAGTCACAGGAAAGACCTGGCAGGCTTTGGGAATGTGGGCTCCTTTGATCCCCCGGGGAGTCATTCCCTCTGTTTGCACTACCTAAAGAAATTCCACTTCTCTGCCTAGGCACTTAATGATAATCGAAAGTGATGTAATATTAAGCATTTAGTAGAACATGAACATAGGACTAGAATGACACAGAGGCCATGAACTGGGCAGCCCTGTGTTTAAACCTATTAACACTGTCATCTTGGGTGAGTAACTTAGCAAAGACTTGGTTTTCCTCATGGCTATGTAGATTAAATGACTCTGTGTGTAGAAAATTATATGATTCGTGAAAAGTGCCTGGTGTTCAATAAGCACGCCACTCGTTTTCATTTCCTGTGTCACCTTTATTCGGTACTTGCCAGAGCATACGTAGGTTGAATTAGTGACCTAAGATTCCCGAGATTTCACTTCGTTATATCTTATCCTAAGAACTAAGATGGAACAAAAAGATAACACAGGAATGTATTCTATGAGAAAGTCAGAGATGGAGGGGAAATTCGTGCTTGGCAGGGAGTACTGAGTGCAATTTCTAGAAAGCCTATTACTCAGAAGAGAAATGTGATGCCAAAAACATTAAAAAACCCCCACTTTGGGAAAACCTAATTTGAAACGTAAGTGATGAAGCATGCTTAGTCCTATGCATTCCCGTCCTATGTCAGCATGGGAATTACACTTTGGAAGAGGGAAACTGACAGCTGATCCTACTGCAGATCGTTTCATAATTACAAAGATGCAGTGAGTTATTTTTTATGTATCTGTACAGAAATTTTCACATTTCCTATCATTTAGTATGAATCATAGCAGATGTTAAAGGAGAGAATACTTTTCACAAGTGGCTCCTTCAGTCCTTCAGAGCACAGAAACCAGAAAAAAGCATTTGAAGAAAGACAAATGGAAATACATAAAAATGACTAAACAGTCAAAATAATGCCTTCATGAAAAAAGATACTTTTATTAGATCATAGGGTGCCAATCTGAGGTGCCTCTAGGGGAAGGGTTCAAGAAAAGAACCAGGTCAG
The DNA here is from genome assembly GCA_035773235.1 of Eospalax fontanierii. Lineage (NCBI taxonomy): Eukaryota > Metazoa > Chordata > Mammalia > Rodentia > Spalacidae > Eospalax > Eospalax fontanierii. Next base: position 33,745,489 of record CM069544.1, on the reverse strand, counting down.
TGATAAGCCTGTGCTTTAGGCTAGTGAGGAAGACTCCAAAATGAGAACACACCACCCTTTGATTACAACCACTTATTTTCAAAATAGTATTAAATACAAAGACACTTGATTTCACACCTTTCCTTCAATATATTTTCATCATAACTTTAGTTATCCTGACTACAAGCTAACAAAAAGGTCCCACATTTTGAACAATGTACACAAAATGAGGAACATCTGCTTGTCTTTGCCCAAACTGGCCGATCTTCCTGCCTCTGCTTCCTAAATGCTGCAGGTACACCTGCCTTGAAAGCATAACTCTTGCTATCTTGCTGTCCAGGCCAATATTTCTCCAGTTTCTCAAAAACACCGAAGAGCAGTAATAAAGGGTGTTAGATATAGTGTTCTACAGAGCTCTGCAAGACAGGCTTTGTTCTTCCTTGAAAAAAAAGTTGTAATAAGTACTCTAAATTTCATATTTCAGTAGGTATAGCAGAGGAATTTAAAATATACAAATCTTGCAAAACAAATGTTATAAAATAAATGTTATAAAATCTTGTGCAAATGGACTCAGACGTGGTGGGGCTCGTCTTTACTCCCAGCATTCGGGAGGCAGGGGCAGGCAGGTCTCTGTGAGTTCAAGACTACATAGGGAATTCCAGATCAGCTGGGACTAGAGAAATTGTCTCAAAAATGATCAGAAACAAAAAGAAAAAGAAAGAAAAAAAAATCCTATGCAAATGGTTATGAGGGTTTATCAAAAGCACAATTTTTGGATAACTTGAAAAATAAGCATGATGACTTAAAGAATGAAAGAGAAAGCACAGCATTAACATTTAATATAAGAAATCAGACTTTGTGGGTTGTTGTTGCAGTTTTTTGTTGTTGTTGTTTGGTTTTGGTTTTTTGATTTTGGGATTTTAAACAGTGTCTCCTGGTATCCCCAATTGACTTAAAACTTGCTATGTAAACCAGGCTGGCCCTGAACTCACAAAGAGTCTCCTGCCTCAGCCTCCCAAATGCTCCTTAAAGGTAGGTACCACCACGCCCACAGGTACAGTTGTTTTTAATCACCCATGTTTAAGAACTTTATTGAAGTACAATTTATGTGCATATAATATGCCCATGAAAAGACATATAAATTGAGTTTTTAGTATATTCAAAGTTGTGCAATCACCACCACCATCAATTTTACACTTTCATGATCCTAAATGAAATTCCACATCTGTCCACAGTCTCTCAGGCTCCTTCTCTTACTGCAGTCCAGACCTTCATAACCACTAATCTACTTTTGTCCTTATAAGAATTTGCAGGTTCCAGAATGTTCATATACATGGAATTAGGCAACCACATGATTCATATGTGGTCTTCTTTGCCTCACTTCCTTATCACGTTTTCTAGGTTATTCATGTTGTGGAAGCTACCAGTACTTCATTCTTTCATATTGCCAAATAATTTCCAATAAACAGACATTTAACTCTTCACTTCTGCTGTGGGGAATGCTGCTACAAACATTCACATGCAAGTTTTTGTATGCACATGTGTTTGATGTCACTAACCCACATTACAGTTATACCCAACTAAAGAGACAGCCTGACTCCTAGCTTTTAGTTTTAAGGCCAAAAATGGACTTGAACTCTGAGAGCCACTTCTTCCTTCAGTGTGTCCTGTAACTATACTCCCAAGACAGGCTTTACTCATAGTTTTATTGACGTAGAAGCTGTGATCCACTCTTTTGTTATCAGAGAATCTTACCCTTTGGTCTCTATTTCCCAAATCTCTCTCACATACAATATCGAGCAGCCTTCTCCATATTCTGTTTTCAATGAGAACAGTTTCAGTGCTTTGCTGTGTTAAACAAGCACATCCACATTCGTCCACAATCTTGCGTGGAGGGCAAGGTGCGGTCCTGAGGGATTAAGGTCAGGTGCTCAGGACGTAAGAGGAGTGTGTGGCTCAGTGAGCTTGTTCACATTATAACAGTAGCTTTTCATGCAAGCTTAGGTAAAAGCTCAGCTTCTGGCAGTATTATAAAAGTTATTCCTGCACCTATGCTTACTTTTCTTAGGTGTAGACTGACGCAGTTCCTGTGGCCTATGGGAACTCACTGTTTAATTTTTTGAGGGACTTTCAGCCTGGTTTCCAGTACCTGCACTATTTACATTTCTACCAGCAGGATCAGAAAGTTTCAACTTCCTACATCCTTATCAACATTAAAAAAAAGTTTTCTTTTATGTGCATGGGTGTATTGCCCGAATGTGTTTAAGTGCGCCCATGCTGTGCAGTGCTCACAGAGGTCAGAAAAGGGCATCAGATCCCCTGGAACAGGAGCTATAGATGGCTGTTAGCTGAACTGGGTGTTGGGAATTGAACCTTCTGCAAGAGCAACAGGTGCCCCAGTGTTCTTAACTGCTGAGCCGTCTCTCCAGCCCCTCAACACTTGTTTTAATACTCTTCTATTTTTAACTATTCCAGAGCACATTGAGTGGTATTTTATTGTGAATCTGATTTGTATTTCTTGATGGATAATGATGTTGAATCTTTACATGTGTTTACTGACCATTTGAAATTTTTTTAATAAACTGTCTTGTGTTTGTGTGCATGTGTGCATTGTGCATGTGTGTGGGCATGTGTGCATGTATGTGCACAACATCAAGGGTTTTCCTCTGTCTCTCTCTACCTTATTTTTTGATAAAGTGTCTCTCCCTGAACCTGGAGCTTGCTGTTTCAGCTAGACTAGCTGGCCAACAAGCTCCAGGGACCCTCCGGTCTCCTCTTCCAGAGCTGGGATTACAGATATGTGGTGCCATACCCAAGTTTTAAACGGTGCAGGTGATCTGAACATATGCTTCTGCAGCAAGCACTTTATCCATGAGCCATCTCCCCACCCCACGAAACTTTCTTTTTGTGGAATATATTTTGCTGGACATACATATCTTGCTTTAAAACTTGTGTTTTTTGTTAAATGTTTTCAAAATTCAGCTAATAATCCTGTTGGCAGCCCTCTGCTGTGATCAGGTTTTCTCTCTTATGGTTTCGGTGTTTCCTGTTTGCATTAGCTTTGAAAGCTTTTACCATTGCATTGTGTGTATTACTGTATTTATCTCACTTAGCTATGGAGAGGAACGAGTTTTCAAGAAGTTTGGGAAGTCTCTGACCGGTAGTTCTTTGTTATATCTTCTGCTCTCTTCTCTCCCGTTCTAACATATATCTGCACGCTTAGTCGCACCCCACATCTCCCTATGGGTCTGACATTTTCTTCACGAAATTTTCCTTCTGTTTCTCAGGTAGCGTACTCTTTATCACTGTATCTTCAAATTCGCTCTTTCCTTTCCTTCTACCTGGTTAAAGCCCCTGAATCCATCCAGTCTTTCCCACTTTAGTTTTTAGACTTTTCACTTTGAGAGTTTCTGTAAATTTATGATTTCTTATTGATATTTTATTTGATAAGACACTGTCATCAACTGCTTTTTCCTCTTTAATCATGGTTTACTTTGTGTCTTGAGAATATATATATATTTACGCAGAAAAGCAATTTATTCCATTAGAAGAACTTACACAGTTAGTCATGGAGAGTAACAGGCCTGACGGTGAGACAAGATCAACCAAAGTGTCAAACTACAACGGTCGAAGACTAACCCTAAAAAAGAAAAGCAGTGCTTACTGAGGATTAATTCAATTTTAAAAGCAAATACAAATTGTCAAATCATTCTTTTCAACTTAATAGTTTACTTGTGATAAAACTGCCAGGTAAAAATATACATCTTTACAACTCGGGGGCCCCAAGTTTTAAAAAAATAAATCAAAGAACATCTCATAGAAAGGAAACGAATAATTTGAAAACATACTATGAAGAAATACACTAGTGAACAAAGATATATGGAAAAAGAGGAACATGGAGTCCTAACTGAAGATATCAATAGGAGACTGGTCTGCATAGAAAAGTGCATCCTGGAAAATCAGGCATGAGGACCACTGAGTGGGAATCTACACGACTTACACTTCCCCTGGTTCCTCAATAAAAATGATATCTTACAATATATTTCATGTCTCAGACACCTGCCTCACTTGGCTCTATTCCTGATTCATTACAGTCATTGCTTAGAGTCTGAAAAACTTGAGACCATAGCTTAAGAAGAAAAATAATCATACATAATATACCACATTATCACATAATATACCACCTTATTCTGTTTTGCTTTTTTTTTTCTTAGCCTTTACTTTTATGTGTATGAGCGTATTGCTTGCATGTATGTAAGTGCACCCATGTTTCACAATGCTTGTGGAGATCAGAAGTGGGGTGTCAGGTTTCTCAGAACTGGAGTTACAGAAGGTTGTTAGCTGCCATGTGGGTGCTGAGATTTGAACCCGGGTCCATTGCAAGAGAAGTCAGTGTTCTTAACTGCTGAACCATCTCTCCAGACACACACACACACACACACACACACACACGTCTATATATATATATATATATATATATATATATATATATATATATACCCTATTTCTAAAGCTACTTTAGACCTGGATTTTTTACTAAAAAATTCCTAATGAAAATTTAAATATGTCTGTGGCTTTGTTGAATTACAAACCTTAGTTAAGATTTAGAAAGCACCTAGTGCTTGGGCTTATAGTGTTACTTGTGGTACCCATTATAAAGGGATAGTTGAACAAAGTCTGTGTCTCTCAGTGCTAAATCAATTTCAGATTTTAGAAGCAAATGAGGAGTCTGAAATCATAAGTGCAGACACGTCTAAAATCCTTGTCTTTCTGTAGCCACACTTCCTCCAGGGTCTTCTTCATTATCAATGTACTCTGCCATCTGCCACACTTGTATGGTACTGTCTTCTGATACTGAACAAACCACCCAAGGTTCTTTGGGATTCCAGGAGAAATCATGTATCTTGACAGCATGACCAGGATGAATAAACAGCAACTCTGGAGGGCCATCTTCTGTTTTCTGGGAGCTGTTCCTCTCCAATTTTACTTAAATTCCAGACATTCAGTCTACTATTTGATTGTAGATCTGGAAGCCAAAATAGTCTCACTGTGAGGTAACCATTGAACTTGAAATATTTCATCCTCATATGATTGATTAAAAAGAATGCAACTTGAGGTTCAGATTTCTCAGACACAATGCAGTAGTCTTGTCTGCTGATCTTGTGTCAAGAAAGAACTCACTATAAGGCTTGAAAGACAGGCAGTTCACTTGAGCAGTGTGAGCATCAAGTGAGTGGCTTTGTTTGGAAGTATTGTTTGAACGAGTATTCCAAATCATAAATTTCTGATCATCAGTTGACTCAGAGACTCATAGAGCAGATGCCAAGAAACGTTTTCTTCTACTGCTGTATGTCCTGCAAAGATGATCTTTGCATCCACTTTTCCTTCCTTTGTAATGGCACTGATGTCCCATAGGCAGACAGTATGCTTGTCTGAAGTACTCAGTAATTGCCCAGTGAGATTTGGGTTCCAAAAAAGCCCATGGCCTTCCTACTGATGTCCACAGAGATAGACTTCTGCGTTGCACTCTCCAGAAGGGGCTGGTTTGCAAGGATGCTTTCTGTAATCAAAAACAAGAAAATCACTCGCTGGACCCTTTTTGCAATGACACAAGGGTTCTGGAACATATCCCGGGCCCTGTTTGCTTCTCCTTCATGGATGATCTTTTTTTCTATTTCAATTTTCCCACTGACAGAGTCAATACCTCCAGAGTCTCCCTTTTTACTGTTGTAGTGTGATGCATCAAACTGAATATCATTAGGGAGCTGGACACTGGCTATCACAAGATAGTTTTGTTCATCCAATGTGTATTTTTCCAGAACAAGTGGATGAATGCTAAAATTTTACCCTTCGGATCTGGTTACATCTGGAAGCCACTGGGAAGTCAGGTTTAGCTACTCCAGGGCATAGGTCATGACAAAATGATAAAGAAAAGGGGTGTTCTGTTTGCATATTTTGTACTATGCGTTGATCACATGTTCTTCCTCTAGGATCACATGTTTTCATAGGCTGCTTTCTTGTCAGCCATGGCAGCAGATGAGGGTGAGGAGGTGGGAAGGACAGTGGAGGAATGGGGGGAGTGGTGGTGAGTCCCCGGGCCATATGTTGTGGGAGGAGCCAGAAGGCTGTGAGCTAGGTTTTGAACATGTATCTTTAAAGAATTTATTTTTAATTATGTGTGCATATGTATGTTTGTGTAAGGGCTGCACAACTGTCCACGGAGGCTAGGAGAGGGTATTAGATCCCCTAGAGCTGGAGTTATAGGCAGTTGTAAGCCACCCAGTGTAGGTGCTGGGACCAAGCTCTGCTCCTCTAAAAGAACTGCAAACACTCTTAACCAACGAGCTACCTCCTCAGTCCCTTCGTCGTATTTTTAATGATTATTGGTTGTCTTCTGTTGAATCCTTTAGATTCTCTCATAGACAGTGTCTGTTGCCTGTTTATCTTGTACATGTGTCTTTCTTTCCTTTCTTTTTTCTCTTTCCTTTCTTTCTTCCTGTCTTTCTTTCCTTTTCATGTCACATAATTTTTATTGAACTATATCGATAATATATTATAGCAACTCTATACATTGATCCCCTAGTCTGAACTTGATTTTGTTTGCTTATTTGTTCATCGACTTGACTGAACTATTTCAGTGGTCTTTCTAGTTATTCCTGAGAACGCTCAGCCCTGTGCTTGTGCCCAGTCTCCCCGCAATGGCTGCAGTTTTGGTAACATCCTCTTGTCTCTTTTCCTAGCCTCACTGCTGTTAACAGCTATCTATCCCATTTGCTGTCTCTCAGTTGTTAGACTCTACTAAGTGTAAGATGATTGTCTATTTTTTTTTCACAATACTAAAGCATAAATTTCTACACAATCTCGTCTGATTAAATTCAGATTTTAGTGGTGGTGTCATTTGATGGTCATATGATTCTTGGACTCCTTTTGATCTACCTCTGCCTGGTTCTCTCTGGTATGCTAGATGACATACATTAAGTCCTTTTCATGGACTTATCTTCAGCTTAATTGCATAAGAGAAAAACCTCCATTTTTTTTTTAAGTGACTTTAGACTTTAACTTCCCTCTGAGAGTACTTTTGGAGAGAACTTCTGGCACTGTTCTTAAGGCCTATCTCTCCCTTTGGATAAAATCACCACTCCTCTGCTCCAAGGCTGGGGCCAGGCACAGTTCCACTTCTGTGTGACTCCTTTGCATTGTGAGCAGGATGTTGGTTAGGAGTGCCCAGTCTTCTCAGTTTGCCTTTCCCAACTGAACTTGCACCCTACAAGTGAGCTGTAGTGAGGGCATTTGGCATTCTGTCCTTTTCCACTATCATGGAAATGTAAACCTAAACCAGAAGGAGGTAGCACCCTACCAGGGTGAACATTACCCAAAAGACAAGCGATAACAAGTTCTGGCAAGGGTCTGGAGGAAAGAGAACCTTGTTTACTGTGGGTGGAGTGTGAATTTGTACAGCCATTATGGAAAACAGTCTGGAAGTTATTCAAAAAATTAAAAATAGAGCCAGGCATGGTGGTACATGACTGTAATCCCAGCACGCAAGAGGCAGAGGCAGCAGGATAGTGGCATGTTCAAGGAACTGGTCTACATAGCAAATTCCAGAACAGCAAGGGTTACATAATGGGACTCAAGAAAACAGAAACAAAACGAAACAACAAAAAGCTTCAGAAGAAGCTGTGGACCCAATGTAGGGACCGGATTAGACTCTGGGTTAGGCCTACAGTGCGTGGCAAGTTCCACATCCTACAGAAGCCTCAGTAGAAGCTGGGGACCAAGGTGGAGAATGTATCTGACCTGGAGTAAGGCCCATTCATGCTTGGGGAATTCCACCTTTTGAAGCTGCTTCAGGTGAAGCTGCTGACCCAGGGTGAGGCTGTGAAGGGCCTCTGTGTAAGGCCCATAGGCACATGATGCGTTCCACTCCTGGAAAAAGCTACAGATCCATGTCGGAGGTCCAAGCTGATACAGAACAATGCCTGTCCCTCAGAAGACCTGAGACAGAGTCCCTGACCTCAAACACCAGTCCCACAGAGGGATATGACACCTCTGTGACTTAGCCCTCTTCCGAATATTACAAATTCCACCACTGAAAAAAAGGATGGGGGCTTGAATTTTAAAAGTATAAAAACAAAAAACAAAAGAAAGAAAAAAACCAACAAACTAACTCCAGATATGCAAGTCCTTGGGGGTGAAAAAAATGAAAAAGCAAGATAACATGTCTTCCTCATAGATTACTAATCTCATAGTAATGGATCTATGAGCGTGATCTGGAAGAATTTCTAGACAAAGAATTTAAGACAATAACTATATAAGTATACTCAAGCAACTTATATGATATGAATGTACTTTTTTAAAAGAAGAAAAACAAAAGGCTGAATTAAATAAAGAAGTCAACCCAGAATATGAAAATTGAATTCCATAAAGAGATAGAATTTCTGGAGAAAAACCAAACTAAGATCATGCTGGAAATGAAAAATTCAATAAGCTAAGCTAAAGGTTCAGTGGAAAGCCTCACCAACAGAATGGATCCTGTGGAAACAGCATCAGAGCCAGAAGACAAGGGAGAGGAACTGGACCATGCAGTCAAGGTCAACAATTAAAAAACAAACAACCTATGAAAGGAACATGAGGGCCCTAGCACACCATGAAAACATAAAATGTTCAAATTATGGATATAGAAGATGGAAGAAATGCCACATTAAAGGCATAGAACATAAAAATTAAAGAAAAAAAATCTCAAAATCTAGAGAGAGGCCCAGCCAGATACAAGAAGCCTACAGAACGGCAAGCAGACAAAACAAAACAGAGACTCCCCACAACATATCGTAGTTAAAACAGCCAGGTGTGGTGGCATACACCTTTAATCCCGGCACTTGGGAGGCAGAGTTGGGAGGCAAAGGCAGGCAGATCTCTGAGTTCAAGCCAGTCTGGTCTATGTAGTAAGTTCTAGGACAGCTGGGGCTACACAGACACCCTGTCTCAAAAAAGACAAAAAAAAACCCAAACCTCAATAAAACCCACTAAAGCATAGCCCCCCCCCCAACCACCAAAGGGTATTGAAGACTGCAAGAGAACAGGGTCAAGTAACCACTAATGACAGGCTCTTCAGAACAGCTAATACCAACACTACCCGAATTAATAAAATAGGAAAATTTCCACTCTTTTATAAAGCCAGTATTATCCTAATACCAAAACCAGATAAAGACACCACACACAAATAAAGAAAATTACACACTGATCTCCCTGTTGACCACAGATACAAAAATCCTCAATAAAATACTCACAAATATAATTCAATAGAAGTCAACTTTACATCCAAAAGATCATTCATCATGACCAAGTTGGCTTTCTTCTAGCAATGCAGGAATAGTTCAATATATGTAAATCAATAAGTATGATTCATCACATAAATGGACTAAAAGGCAAAAATCACATGATCATCTCAACAGACATAGAAAAAGCCCTTGGCAAAACTGAACATCCCTTCGCGATAAAAGTCATGAGAGGCTAGGGATAGAAGGAACAGATCTCTATACAATGAAGGCTGTATACAACAGCCTATAACCAACATTATACTAAGTGAAGAAATGTTCAACACATTTCCACTAACAACAAGGACAAGACAAGGTGTCCAATTGCCCCACTTCTATTTAATACATTGCTTGAAGTCTTAGCTAGAGCAACATGTCAAGAAAAAGAGAAAAAGGACTGGAGGGATGGCTTGGCCATGAAAGGCTCAGGCTCACAACCTAAACAAAGAAATAAAAGGGATACAAATACACAAATAGAAAATGAAGAAGTAAAATTATCCTTTTTTTTTTGAAAATCCTATGATTCTATACATAAAAGACCCTAAAAATCTGACCCAAAACTCTGTTTTACATTCAGCAAAGTGACAGAATACAAAAATTAACATAGCAGAGTCAGTAGCCTATATGCCTACGACAAAAAGACTGAAAATAAAATCTAGGAAACAATTCTAGCAATTTCATTCACACACACACACACACACACACACACACACACACACACACGTGCGCATGCACGAGACAGAGTCAATTTAAAAAGACCAAAGGAGTTCATATAAGTACTTAAAAAATTATTTTATTTTATGTGTATGTGTATATTGTCTGCATGTATGTATGTGTACCCTGTGACATGCAGTGCCAGAGGACAACCTAAGAGGGTGTCAGGTCCCTGGAACTGGAGTTAAGGACAGTTGTTAGCTGTCATGTGAACACTGGGATTTGAGCCTGCGTCTTCTGTCAGTGCTCTTAACTGCTGAGCCATCACTCTAGTTTCCTGTGTAAGTTGCTACTTTTATTTGCCAAAGTTCATTAAGAAAACACCTGAGGTTTGACTTCTCTCAAGATAATAACGCCCACTGATTGGTAGTCAGGACAGGACTGTATCATTTGTCAAGTTTGTATCTGTAATAATTGAAAACTAGACAGTTAGTATGACTTTTGTGGAGGCCAGGTAATTCTGTATGGGAGTTCTGTATTCTGGGTGAGTTTCTCATTGAAGAAGACTTTAAACAGAGGTAAATATTGCTAGCCATATAGTGCCAGGAGTTTAGTAAATGGAAAAGCTAATTAAGGAGTTGTTTGAAAGCAGAGATGGCAGCTAAAACCTTTGCCCACTGGGTGGTGTTTGTTCCAGGAACTATAGAGAATGCCATATTCCAGCATTGTGCAATGGTTCCTTTGCCTGATTTATTTTCTCCATCCTAAAAAGAGGTTTGTAGTGCACCAGAAATGGGATATATATTAATGAAAGAAAATATTTATATAGGAAGTAATGAAACTGCACATGGAAGTGGAAGGAAGCTGTCCTAAAAAAATAAAAAAAACCAACAAATTATTTGTTATTTTTCTGTGGTCTATAAAAGAAAGTTGAAATTATTTGGAGATATGGAAGGAATAATATTAAGATCCTGTCCAGTAAATTGGATGGACTTGGATCAAACCTCTTGAATAAGAGTAATTAATTTTTGTTGATTTGGAGTGAAAATATTTTTCTTTTGGGTGTGCTGGTGTAGAAACAACCATTCAAAATTCTTAAAGGGAGTTAACTGTCATGTCATTGATGGGGTAGAAAAGGAGTTTTAAAACATAATAGGTAAATTAATTGCATATGAAAAAGTTGTTTTTGTTTTAAATTCAGCTTTTGGCTGTAATTACTATAAGAGAAGAGTCAGTTGCCACAACGTGTCAGGATGAATTTAAATTAAGTAAAAGACAAATTGGGAATTCCCAGGGAAGGTTGAAGACAATTAGAATCCTAAAAACTGTTGAGAAAAATTTAATGTTTATCTATTTGGAAACAGAGGCTTAATAAAAAGATTATTGACCATTGGGGCTGGAGAGATGGCTCAGCATTAGAGAGCAAGCACTAGGTACTTTTCCAGCACCACATGGTACTAACAAGCATCAAATTCCAGGGAATCTGACACCCTTCTTCTGGCCTCCATGGGCATGGCATGATACAAGTGTACCTACATACATGCAGGCAAAACACTCAGATACATAAAATAAAATTTTTTGAATTCAAAAAATATTGGTGGCACTAGGTCCAAAATAGACATTTAGCCAAATTTCATCTGGTGCTAGCTACAAATAAAGCTTTAGATGAAGCTTGTAAATCTTTCAAAACAATCTTTACTATCTTTAGTAAAGGCTAGTAAGATCTCCATATAAGTATATAATATATATATGGAAATATATAAGTATTAGGAAAAATTTCTAATGAGGTATATTGCCCAATATTTACCCAACATTGACAGAAAGTGCAGCTATTGATCATGTCTTGAGCAAAAACTTCTAATTTAAAAATTAGACAAAAATGCCTAGTTATTGGAAGCAGACACAGAAATGACAAATCTTTTACGATAGCAGAATAGTAAGTTCCCTTAGGACCATCGCACATGTTTTAAAAGTCAGTTATAACAGTCTGATTTTTTTTTTAAAGACTTGTGTAGCACAGGGCTGGAGAGATGGCTCAGAGGTTGAGAGCACTGTCGGTTCTTCCCAAGGACAGGGGTCTGGTTCCCAGCACGCACGTGGTGACTCACAACTGTCCGTAACTCCACCTTCCTGGGTTCCGATGCCCTTCTGACCTCCATTACATATATGCAGACAATGCACTCTTCCACATAAAATAAGATAAAAATTGAAAAATATTTAAAAATAATTGTATAATATTTAGCTAAAACTAAATGCTCTTAAATAAACCTTGACCAGACATATATTTTATTTTTAAGCCAATCCTTGTAATAGCAAGATTAGATCAATGATTCCATTGTTTTAAATAGGGATTTGCTTGAACTTTGACATCAGAAATGTTAAGATTATATATCATTCATCTTTAAGTCTAAGCTCTTCAAAATTTTTTAAAATTTTCTGTATATAAGTGTTTTGCCTTTGTGCAGGCGAGGGTACCCACCCACGTTTTGTAGTGCCTGAGTAGGCCAGAGGAGGGTGTTGGATACCACCAGTTTCACCGGAGTTGTAGACTGTTGTTAGCCACAGTGTGCTGGAATTTGAACTGGGTCCTCTGCAAGAGCAGCCAGTGCTCTTAACCACTGAGCCAGCTCACTAGTTCTTTAAGTCTCATCTTTTATAAATCTAAAATACTTAATTTCTTCATAATGTACAAAAACCCTTTCTGATTTCTCCATTCCATTCTGGAGACGTAGCCATCTTAATCTTCATACCTAAAACCTTCTTCACTGGAAAATATCTCCATTCTTACATCCTTCTAACACTTTTTTATTTACTAATTATCTTAATACCATGAGACATAAATAACATCAATAAAGATACTTGCCATCTGTTGTGAGGACTTTTAGCATAACTATACTAATACTTGATTTCACAAAAGTGAACAATAAAGCCAATTGCACAATACAAGTTAAAGCTCAAATTTACTGGAGAAGCCTAAAATAAATCACAGAAAGAATTTGATTAGTATAGTCTGAATCAATAACATTTGTGCAAACAAAACTTTTTATAGTCCAATTTGAATTACTGAAGATTAAATCAAACTAGATTTAAATTGGTTCCCATAGGTAAAACTCAACAACAAACCACCTACACCAATTAAGTTAAAGCTGAAAATTTCTTGGAATGTCTGCAAATAAACAACAATAATAATATGATCAGTACAATCCGATTCAATAACATCTGAGCAAACAAAATATTTTACAGTCCAATTTGAAGTATCTGAGATTAAACCAATATATTTTAAAATGAGTTCCCAAAAGTTCATAGGGATTTGAGAAATTTTTATTACATTTACAGTGATAAGCAAATTCTCTACTATCTTGGGCTAGGCAGGGATCTGACTTGCTTCTTATTTTTTTTTTAGGGAGTGACAAAATAAGAGATTCTCTTAAGTTTATTTTACCACAGAATCTTTATATCATGAAATAAGTGATAATAACTTTTGATAGTAGTATTATATTTCTTAGCTGTTCTCAAGGACATAATATAGAGATGTTTTCGTCTTCCTCTTGGTCACTGAGTCAGGGGGCCAACCTATCTTGTGAGCTTTCAGAGGACACTTTGAGATTTAAAAAGTTTGGTTCAGAAGTAGGAGGCCCAAATCCCATTTCCTGAGCCAGCTTCTCCATTGAACTCAAAGGAGCACATGACAATTTACTAGCATTTAAAAAAAGGCATCTACCTCTTTTAAAATTAAGTCTACTAGGTCTTGCAATAGGAACTGGAAGTGAGAAAAGCCAGAACACTTGATTCTGAAGGATCACTCTTTGATATCTCTAAATTTTCATGTTCATGAGTGTGTGGCAATCAGCAATCATAATCGAGGAGAATCAAGCTAACAACATCTCTGCCTTTACTATAGCCTAACTTGAAGTTCTCTGGCTGTACCTGGGGTGAGGAGATGTTTGAAGGCTTATACCCACATTCAGTTAGCTTATGTCTGTAAATGGAGGCAAACTGAAGTATCCCCTCTCCTATGTGATATTTTCCACTAGAGGCCATTTTTATTGTCTGATTGAACTTCAGTCCAGGGTTGAATGCAAAAGATCAGAGATCTAGGGGTTTATATTCCTCCCCTCATGCTCCACCATGAGGAGAGAGGCCTTCCCAGATGTAACTGCTTAATTTCACTGACCAGACCTGAATTTCCCCAAATCTCACCCTTCGTTATTAGTGACCCTGAAGAAGGTAGAGCCTATTTGAAATAGCTGCACTCGTTAATGAGGATCCTGATATACTGTGACTTTAATGAATTTTTATTCAACAACTTTTGCCTGGTTAAATTGATTCTGCCTGTACAGGTCCCACCATTCATAAATCTTTTGGAGTAAATACTAGTCTTACACATATTAAGGAAGTCAACAAACTTCGATTTATTATAAGTTAAGGACAGTATTGACTTCCTTGTGGGCTCAGTTACTAAAATCTTCTTAAACATTCCCTTTGGCCTTTTGAAAATAATGTATAATTTGTAGGTAAACATGACACAAACCGGACAGTGGAAGTGTTTCAGCTCTCAGAGAGAGACAGGCTTGGAGATACAGGGCAGAAAGATTTTCAGCCTAGCCAATGCCCAACCAGGTACAGTACTTCTAGTTGGTTTCTTGCATTGCCTTTTGCCTCAAGGAAGGCAGAAGAACTTTGGGTAGAGGGAACCTCAGTTGAGGAATTACCTCCATTGGATTGGCCTGTGGCCTGTGGACTATTTTCTTGATTCTTTATTGTCGATGTGGAAGGGCCCAGCCAATCGTGGGCAATGCCACTCCTGTGTTATATAAGAAAGCAGGCTGAGCACAGTTCAGGGGAGCAAGCCAGTAAAGCAGCATTCCTCCATGGTCTGTGTTTCAGGTTCCCGCCCTGAGTTCCTTCCTTGACTTCCATTGATGATGGACTGTCATTTCTGAGCCAAATAAACCCTCCCCAAGTTGGTTTTGGTCAATGATGTTATCACAGCAATGGAAAGTAATTAAGACAAATTCCTTTACATAAATTCATTAATCACCATGTATGCATACAAGATTCAGGAGATAAAAGGTCTCCTTAGTGAAGGCAGAAAAATGAAAAAGAAAGTGAAAGATGGAGCACAGTTCTTGCAGCTCAAACCCAGCTCGAACCTGGCAAAGAAGGAGAGAAAAGCAGAAAGTGAATAGAGATTTATTAATAGGCGCAGGTGCAGACGGTCAAGAAGCCTTATGCTGTTGTCATATCATCTGCCCTGTATATGACTGCAAATGTCTAAAAGCTCCCTTTTCCTCAGGATTCTTCCAGGTACCTATCCGTGCGCACTCTGGTGCAAGCAGACGTCCAAAAGCTCTCCTTTTCAAGGTGGGAGATAGCTCAGTGGTTAAGAGTACTTGTTGCTCTTGCAGAGGACCTGAGTTCAGTCCCAGCACCCACGTGGCATTGAACAACAGTCCATGACTCTAGTTCTAGGACCTCCACACAGACTGCATGCATGTGGTGGGCTTACATTCATGCAAGCAAAACACTCTTACATACACACACTCACATACACACACACACACACACACACACACACACACACACACACACACACCTTCCTTTTTCTTCAGGACTTTTCCAGACACCTATCCATGAGCACTCTGGTGCAAGCTATCAAGGAAAAACTTGTTCCCGATTCCATGTGAATCTGTAGACACACTTTGCCTTTCCCTTGGGACTTTCCCAGTCACTGATCTGTGAGTTCAGAGAATCTCTTCCTAACATAGGGTACCACTTACTACACCAACATTATAATTATCTGAATTTTTTAAAAAGCCTAACTTAAATTTAGATTTAAGAGTGGGCCCAAACTCAGAGGACTCCTGTTCTCTGAGATATCTTTTGGAACTCTGCTCATGGGCCAGGCTACACTCACAGCTTTATTCAAAATGGGTTCTCCATCTTCAGCTAGGGAAGTATAAGTTTGGCTCCACCTTTGTTTTAATTGAGCATCTGGTCTTTTATTCCTAGTTCTAGAATATCTCATTCTTTCATGGTTATGCAACCTTCTCAATCTTCACCGTGTGTAATGGAGATGGTTGTACCACCTTCCAGTACTTTGATATGTTTTCTCAAGAGTATCAACACATTATCTTTCTGGGTGGTGTCCCAAATTGAAGTTGTCAAAGAAATGAGATCAGGTGCTTACTTACGTCACAAGATACAAGAGCACATGGTTTTATTGGGGCTAGTTAAAAGTCATTAGTCCAGATTATGTCCATTTATAAAAGTCATTCCCACAGAAATCATGAAATTTCCAAGTAAATAGATGGAACTACAAAAAAAAATTTCACTAAGTGAGATGTTTCAGGCCCAGAACAACAACAAAAGCTGTATATTCTTCCTCATATGAGGGTCCTAGCTTCAAATCTTTTGTCTGTTTAACTTGAAGCATAAGTGGAAGCCAGTAAACTAGAAAGGGGTCTTTTGTGGGGAGAGACATGCTAAAAGTGGGAGAATGGTAGATTTTAGGTAAAAAGAAAGAAAAGATATGGAATACTCAGGACTCTAAGACTTAAGCAGGGAACAGCATTGAGAGTATTCAGGAAATTGGGGGTGGGGGCTGAGGGGTGTGGGAGGGAGCCGTAACCCAAAGGAAGGATGTATGAAAACTCGTATAGAAGCCTGCTATCTCATGACTCAATACATGTGAGTGAAAAAGAGGGCGCAAACTGGGGGCTAAAGGGTTAAGTGAATCAGGCAGGGAGACGGGACAGAGTAAGGGGTGGTGGTCGGTCAACCAGAACTAAGGATGTATTAAAAAGCCTTATGAAGGCTCACTAGATAGCAAGCTAATTTCAAAATAAAACTTTAAAAACTGTTCAGATGAATTACATTTCATGAGTGGACAATGTTGCTCCCAGAATACATGGGTTATTAAACTAAAATTGCAGTCAAGGCACTTAGCATTATGGCACTTGCCGATTAATTATTGGTCAGGGAGGTCCCAGAGGTCTCCAAAGCGATGCACACTATTGTCATTGTCCTTGGTTACCCACTATAACTACATGGTAAGATTCGTTGCTGAAGACACCACATACTTTGGCTGTAGGCTATAGAGAATTCAATGTCAAACTGACCAGGAAATTTCCTCCTGCTGGCTAGCTTTCATATAGCTTTCAGGTGCTATATAGGCTGCTGAGGGAGAAAAAGACATTAATAGTCTTATATAGAGCTGAACCCTGCATGCTACAATACAGTTTCACCAGGCAAGATATGCCCACTGGTGCAATAGTAGCCCAGCTTTTATGGGTAACTACCTTCTGGTTGGATTGGAACCTGCTGCACTGGATGGAATTTCATGCTTAGTACTATAATCCTGGTCAAAAGCCCACGGCTGGAAAAGACATAGGCCCTAGGGTAGAACTTGCTATTTTTATTTTTATTTTGCTAAATGGTCATGTTCTGAAAATGCCTTCTAAATATTTATTTTTATACCATTTTTATAACATGGACTGCACTCAATTTTGGACAGAGAAGCTTTTCTTCCAGTGGAGAAATGCATAACTGGCAAAGCATAGAGAATGAGAGAGTGAGTACTCAGCCCTAAATGGGACATTTCTCTATAGCAGTCCCTCCCCATCCCACTACCAAGGCTCAGGGAACATCACAGAAGAAGAGGCAGAAAGAATGTAAGAGCCAGAGAACAGGGAGAAGAACTGTGAAATGCTGTTTCCTGGACATGACATGGCTTTTGCCTTCATGAACTTCCAGCCACTGGTATTATCTGCTCAAGATCAAGTCAGTCAAATTCCAGCATAGATGGGTAGATGATCTCCAGTCCCCTTCCCTTACTAAGGGCTATTGGCAGTTCATAGTTGCTGGGGTTGGAGTGGGGGAAGTCATTCTTTTACGGATTTAACCACTGATAGGATCCCCATCCTCTACTGGATGGCCCCACACCCATGCACATATGGGCAGCACTAAGTGAACTTAGTGGGTTAGAAAAAAAGGACATGAAGTTGGCTAGGGGATGTGTTGGGGCTATAGAGGGAACTGAAGAAGTGAACTGGGAACTAGATAGCATCATTTCATTATGTACATGAAATGCATATAATGAGAAGGAATGAAATTCTCAAGAATAAAGAAAATAAAAAATAATAATGCAGGGATGGTTTGGAGGACCCATTTTCTTTTTCAGAAATCAACGATGATCTATTTTTCAGTGGAGGCAAGTCACCATTGCCAAATAGAAGAATTCTCATGCAGTAGGGTCAGAGGTGACATGGACCTTTATCAGTAGCTGATCAAGGTTAGGAGCAGCACTCAATTCCAGGAGAGGGAGAGGCTAATTAAATCAATTCTGTGGAAAAGTGACAAGATGACTCAGTGCGTTCCTATCTTGCAGATGGATTTACATTTACCCTGTGCTCTCTGGCATGCACAGTCTCTTCTCTTTATCCTCTCATACACTTAGCATGTCATACCTGGTTCCTTTGGTCTCCCTGTTTAAGGTGCAATGCAAACACTAGATTTATGCTATGATGGATGAGAGCCACAGGAAAGAAATGTGATTGCTTTGCTTATACAACAGCAAATGGATATTCCCTTTGGAAAGTCAGCTTGCTTCATTTAAACCCAAACATGCCAAGCAGATGCAGACGATTAACTCACAATCATGTGATAAAAGCAGATATCCTCTTTTCTTATGCCCAGTTTTTATGATGTAATAGCAAGCTAACATATGCTGTTCTGAGCATCACAAATCTTTACATTGAGCATTGACATTACACAGGTGTGCCAGACCTGTGGATGCAGCTTTACTCCCACCACACAAGAGGCAGAGGCAGGGAGATCACTGTGAGATCGAGAACAGCCTGGTCTAAATATCAAGTTATAGGCCAGCTAGGGCTACAGAGAGATCCTGTCTTATAAAAACAAAAACAGTTGGGGCTGGAGAGATGGATCAGCATTTGAGAGCCTGGCTGCTCTTGCAGAGGAAGGACTTGGGTTCAGTTCCCAGTACCCACATATTATCTAACAACCTTTGTAGCTCCAGTTCCAGGGAATCCTCTCCTGATCTCTGTGGGCACTGCATGAAACAGGTGCACTTACATACACACAGGCATGACACTCATACATATATAGTAAATAAAAATTTAGAAAATAGAATTCTTTGTAAAGGTCTTTGTTGTGTGTAACTTCTGAAATGCAGTACTGTGACAGATGAAATTATAAGGTAAAATGATACTGTTAAGTGACACTGTTCTAGGGGAGAGGATAAAGGAATAGAGAAGAAAGGTAATTGATGTTTAAAGGATAATCCAGGATTGTCAATACCATGTTCCATGGAAGAAATGATACTACATACTCTAAGAATTTGAATATGTACTGTGATATTATTTTATGTGTCTATAATCTGCTTCTAACTCTTACTTTAGATTTCCAAATAAAATAAACAGCAACATTGGGACCTTCATCAGAACCACAGAATCCTAGGATCGCAATGTTCTTCTTTAGTGCAATAAAGCAATATTAGAGGATCTGGAGAGGTGGCTCAGAAGTTAAGAGCACTGGCTGTTCTTGCAGAGGACCTGGGTTTGGTTCCCAGCACCCACATGGTGGCTAAAAAAATCATTTGTAACTCCATTTCCAGGGTACCTGATACCCTTTTCTGACTTTCACAGACATTACATGCACATCGTGCATGCAGCTAGGCAAGGTGCACACACACACACACACACATTAAAAAAACACTAAAAATTTTAAAGAAATGCTGTAATAGGTATAACAGGGAAACTGAGAGTTTAAAACAGTCTGTTTAATATGACCTGTATTTAAAATTATTTTATTTTATGTGTATGAGTGTTTTACCTGCATGTGTATAACTACACCTGTGCATGCAGTGCTTTATGTGTATGAGTGTTTTACCTGCATGTATATAACTACACCTGTGCATGCAGTGCTGGTGGTGGCCAGGAGAGGGCTTAAGGACGTTTGTTAGCTGCCATGTGATGCTGGGAACCAAAGCTGGGTCCTCTGCAAGAGCAGCCAGTGCTCTTGACCACTGAACCATCTCTCCAGTCCCAACCTGTATTATTTTTAAGGGTAATTTATCTCATATGTTTAGACAGTGATAAAAACAAATCTAAATTCTTGGCTTAGAGGAAAAAGGAAAGAAAGAAAGAAGATGGAACTACCACATCTACCACATGACCCAGTGATCCCACTACTGGATATATACAAATGTATATGTGTATATATAAAGGAGATGAACTTCATATCCTACACAGACATCTGCATTCCCACATTCACTGCAACCCAACGGCTAACAAAGGAAGCACTGTAAATACTCACCAATGATGTATGGATAAAAGCTTGTATACACATACAGCAGAATACTATTTACTCATCAAAATAATGAAATCTTGTCCTTGTGATGATCATTATGTTGAAATACTCCAGGCGCAGAAAGACAAGCATTTTATGAACACCCTTTTATGTGGAATCTGAAAGAGTTGCTCTTATAGAAGCCAAGAGCAGAATGATAGTAGCCAGACT